>JBBMOI010000001.1:63180000-63845000 GCA_038088405.1 Porites divaricata | reverse complement strand
ATGCCATATTTTTTGGCAAAAAACTCGCATTTTGCAGAAAACTCCGCCATGTTTGGTATCAAAATTTTCAGTGAAAAACAAGCTTTCTAATGCTGTAGAGAATTGTGGGATACAAGGACAATGGAGAGTACTTTTGGCCAGTAAACATCCCCATGGACGCGTCACATTTTCGCGGGAATATTAAAATTTTTCACGCAACCACTAGACCGGATCGGTTTTTGTTTGTTAAAAATGTCGAATAACTTAGATTTAATTCAAATTGACAAGTTTAAGAACTCTGTAAGTGTTAGCGATGATCAGTGCTTGCAATATGTTCGTAAACAATGTGTATCATCAGAAGACATAATTTTCACTGTACACATCGGATACGATTGTTTGCGATGTTTGCATGGAGCAAAGCAAGAACGCCTATTACAAGAGCCATGTTGTAGCTATGACTTCTTTCTTTTGGATGTGTTGTAAAGAACGACAGAAGAAAGGGCGTTTAGCTCTGAATAATCAAGAACATTTCTTGGTCGAAGGCGACTCGTATTTTCCGCCATCTTTATTTTAGTGGTAAGACCGCAATATAATGCGGGCTCAAATGTCCGGAATTTCTGGCCATGTATACATTTCGCTGAAGCTAAAAAAGCCAAGGATCAAGCCCTCTTACGTAACTATCAGAAGCTATACTAATTACAGTGCCAACAATTTCCTACGTGATTTGTCATATACGCCTTTTCACATAATAAGTCTATTTGACGAATTCAACCATCAAGTCGAGGTATTCAACGAACTGCTCCTGGAAGTACTCAATCAACACGCTCCAATTAAGAGGGTTAAAATTAAATCTAAACCTAACCCCTTCATCAAACTAGAAATTCGTCAACTAATGAGAACACGCGACCAGTGGCGCAAACTTGCGGTAAAAACAAACGATCCTCTCCATTGGAACGGATATAGATTTTTTCGTCAAGAAGTGAAAAGGGAGATTCGTATGGCTGAAAAAGTTCACGTCAGGACTCAGATCCTGGATAGTAATGGGAATTCCAACTCAATTTGGAAAATCATTAATCGATGTCTACCACGTAAACATCAAGATACTTCTATGGCTTCTGAAGATCTCACCGGGTTTGCAAACAAATTAAATGATTTCTTTACTTCTGTCGGCAGTACGACTGCTCAAAAAGCTAATGACTTAGCTTTACATCATGGACTTAATGTAAATCTGGATGTTCCGACTCCTTTACATATGTCCTCCAACGTTATGCCCGGAATTATTTGAGCTCCACCAAGTCACAGAAAGTCAGGTTGAAAAGGTGATTAGAGGACTGCCATCTAACAAGGCTCCAGGAATGGACAAATATCTTCCAGAAATCTGAAAGACTGTCTACCCTGTACACTGACAACAATTACCGTGAATCCTCCATTAAGCCCCCCTCTCTAATAAGCTCTCTCCCCTTTTCAGAGGAGGAAAGTTAATAAGCCCCCCCCCCCCCTCCCCCTCCCCCAATCCTTATTCTTCACAAAAAAATTAACGATTAACGTGGACTGATCAGTTATGATTTATTCAGGCTGGAAGTTCATATTGCTTTTGGTCTTCGGCGGCATGACCTCCAACTTCTTATGCTTAACTTTCTCAATTTTGCGCTCTAGCTCTCTGTACAACGCGTAAGTCTACTCTGTCTCATACTACGGTATTTTTGCTACAGGTGATGCATTTCGCTAAATTAAATAAGCCCCCCCCTCTCTATTAAGCCCCCCCCCCCCTCAAAAGTGCTTGAAAAAAATAAGCCCCCCGGGGGGCTTGATAGAGGATTTACGGTACCACATTGTGAACAACTCTTTTTTCACCAACACGTTCGCACGTGCATGGAAAACGGCAGAAATTACGCCTATTCTTAAATGTGGTAGCCCAGACGTCCCTAGCAATTACCGCCCCATTTCATTATTGCCTATAGTTTCAAAAATTACTGAAAGGCTAGTACATGGACAACTTGTGGAATATCTAATTAAGTGTCATTGTCTGAGAAAGTGTTCCAGGGGCCAAAAGTTGTGGTCTACTGATTTGGCTGAAACTTGGCACAGAAGTTGGGTGTGATGAGATATTTCAAAAGCCACTTTGGCTTGATTATATGACTTTTAGTTTTGGAGTTACAGGGGGGGTCTCATTTTTTGCCCTTTGAGCACCAAAAATCCAGCCTTCCAGGGGGTATTTTGAAAGTGTGATAAGACCCCACTGGTAAATTGTGCTGCCAAATGAATTTGACCATGAACTCTACTATAATAGAGCTTTCAGTTGATGCATGTAACTTTGTCCTTAAGGTATTGCACAGAGAAGAGCTTGGGGCTAGAGTTTGGTCAAAATTGATGTTAAAATTACAACCCAAAATAGCCATTTTTCAAAAATTCACGATATTCACCTGCCTTCTTGAACAACTTCCATACCTATACCACTGTTTACTTTAGTCACCCAATTATCAAAATCAGTTGAGAAAAATTTGGCTTATTATGGTTTATTGAATTTTTGGAAGAAAGACTTCATGCCCCTCTAAGGCGATGCAAAATGAAATTTTGAGCATAATTCAGGCCATAAACAAACCAAATTGTTGACAAGAAGACCTTATTCTGTATTTGGTAAGTGAAAATGAATTGTCAAAACCAAATCAGTTTCGTTGTTTAGAAATACACCGATTCTTACCTTTAAATTGATCTAAAACGACCCTCTGATTAGCACAAAAAACACATGATTTAGCAAAACAAAGGTGATTTTATTCTTTGAAAACCTAGTAACCACCATAGAAGACAAATGAAAATGTTCTGACGTAGATATAACGACCTTTTTACAAGATACTTAAATTTTCCTTTTATTTAAATTCAGTTTCACGTCATATATCTAAGAATTACTCCAAGCATGTTAAGTCTCCATATTTTGTCAAGCCCATTTTTTTATATTTTTACCAGATATATTTAGCTTATCAAACGCTTCGCTAACATATAATCTTCGTCTGACCTTGTAATAGCCTGAATAGTTGTTGTAAATACCCATCTGCAAAGGAGCATGACTATACATACGTGGTTATACAAACATATACGAGCTGTGGGTCATACGAGCTTCAGTGAGCACTATCGAGGTGAACTGTGATTTTCCGAGTAGAAATTAGAGCTGAAAAAATGAAACCATCCATCCACAGTTAGGAGAGCTGGATAACAAAAAGCTTTCGTTGCTTTTTAAAGGAAAATAACCCAAAGAAAGCCTTGCATCGAGATGATGCAATTGACATTATATCAAATTAACTGCCCGCCACTTTGGACTTGGAGGGTGTGGGGAATGGACCGAGTTCCCGTTCAATCCTTCTCCCGTTTCGCGGTTTTTTTTGTGTGTGTTTTCATCAGGTGTGTTCGAAGTTCTAGAAAGTGATCTGTTTTAGGATAATTTTATGATGGTATTTTATTCCTTTGGAGGGGTGAATTACCAGTGTGGTGTCACGTTGTGGGCTGTACAAGGAACAAGAATGCTTCCTTTGTTGTCTTGCGATAGTGGCATGACTGCATTGTTAATGTACAAGTAGGGGTTCAAGTGTGTCCGGGAAAGAAGAGGAAGACCTGGTGATGCTAAGGCTACAGGTGATTCAAAAGATCAGGTAGGGATCATACACGCGCACAAATGGCTCTTATCGCGGTTTGCGGGACTCATTTGCTTGAAGAGAGACGATGATATATAATTTACCATATTGTCGTTTCAAATTGTTTGTTTATGGTTGATTGATTCCCTTGTTAATTCCCTGTGTCCTTACGAAGACCACTAAACATTCAACAAACTCATCGCAGCAATATCTTTATCAAAAAACAACAACAACAACAACAACAATAATAGGAATAACTGGAAGGCCGGTTTTTGTCACGTGGACACGCTTATCAAGCAGTGCTAAGTTTGGCAATGCACAATTTCGAGCCGGCTTGCATTGAAACTCCACCGGTCTCCTTTATTTGCCTGTTTCGACGAAGACTTAAAATAGTAGGCTTAGCTACATAATTCCGCAGCAACTGTGTTTGGAATTTTAGACACCAAAAAGAGTTTTAGAAAATCTCAAGAATATTACAAAAAAATTGAAAAATACTAGAACTTGAATAGCAGTATATATAGGAAAATACTGAATAGCAGTTTGAACAGTCAACCGAATTTTGGCAACCTTTCACAGGCAAAAACGTTGAAAAAACGGTCTTATTTTCTCTATATTTTTTCATTTATTTTTTAATTCAATAGTTAACATAATTTTAAATATTTTTTAAATTAAATAATGAACAATTTTTTCTACAAATATACACGAATCTTCCGTGCTCTTCCAGAACGATTCAGAGTCAATTCCCATTCAAGTACGACATATGTGTGTTCATTGCCTATGCATCATATATTCCAAGCAAATCCAGTAATATCAACTAATTCGGTCGATTTTGCAACGACGTTTTAATGACATTTTCTCGCTGAAAATGTCAGTTTCATCGAAAACCTTAGATGCAGCATATTGTCAAAGATCTTTGACGAAAAGGGTAAATAATGGAAACCAGTAACTGACTTGTGCATTGCATGGTAAGAGTATGTACGTGGCAAGCTGAATGTAAACAAGCAGCTCGAGCGGACCAAAAACAGCCTTCAAGTCATCCCTATCGTAATTGTCTTTTTTTTGTTTTGACAAATTAACATGGGAACCAATCAACCATAAACAAACAATTTGAAACGACAGTATCGTAAATTATATATCATCGCCTCTCTTCGAGCAAAAGAGTCCCGTTAACCGCGATAAGAGCCATTTGTGCGCGTGTATGATCCCTAACCGATCTTTTCAATCACCTGTTGCTTTAGTATCACCAGGTCTTCCTCTTCTTCCCCGGACACACTTGAACCCTTCTACTTGTGCTTTACCCATGCAGTCATGCCGCTATATTGCCGCTATCGCAAGACATCAAAGGAAGCATTCCTGTTTCTTGCACAGCTTACGACGTGACACTGCACTGGTCATTTACCTCTCCAAAGGAATAAAGTGCCATCGTAAAATTATCCTTAAACAGATCGCTTTCTAGAATTTCGTACACGCGTGATGAAAAACACGAAAAATTCCCGCGAAAAAGAGAAGGATTGGACGGGAACTCGGTCCAGACCCCACACCCTCCAAGTCCAAAATGGCGGGCCAGCTAACTTGATGTAACAACAATTCATTATCCCAATGGAAGGCTTTGTTTGGGTTGTTTTCTTTATAAAAGCAAAACAAGCTTTTCGTTATCCAGCTCTCCTAACTGTGGATGGATGGTTTCATTTTTTCAGCTCTAAACGACTCAGAAAATTACAGTTCACCTCGATACTCATGCTCACTGAAGCTCGTATATGTTTGTATAATCTACGTACGTATGGATACTCCTTTGCTGATGGGTATTTACAACAACTATCCAGGATACTACAAGGTCAGACGAAGATTATATGTTAGCGAACCTTTTGATAAGCTAAATTTATCTGGTAAAAATGTAAAAAAATGGGCTTGACAAAATATGGAGACATAACATGCTTGGAGTAATTCTTAGATATATGACGTGAAACTGAATATAAATAAAAGGAAAATTTAAGTATCCTGTAAAAAGGTCGTTATATCTACGTCAGAACATTTTCATTTGTCTTCTATGGTGGTTACTAGGTTTTCAAAGAATAAAATCACCTTTGTTTTGCTAAATCATGTGTCTTTTGTGTTAATCAAAGGCTCGTTTTAAATCAATTTAAAGGTAAGAATCGGTGTATTTCTAAACAACGAAACCGATTTGGTTTTGACAATTCATTTTCACTTACCAAATACAGAATAAGGTCTTCTTGTCAACAATTTGGTTTGTTTATGGCCTGAATTATGCTCAAAATTTCATTTTGCATCGCCTTTGAGGGGCATGAAGTGTTTCTTCCAAAAATTCAATAAACCATAATAAGCCAAATTTTTCTCAACTGATTTTGATAATTGGGTGACTAAAGTAAACAGTAGTATAGGTATGGAAGTTGTGCAAGAAGGCAGGTGAATATAGTGAATTTTTGAAAAATGGCTATTTTGGGTTGTAATTTTAACATCAATTTTGACCAAACTCTAGCCCCAGGCTCCTCTCTGTGCAATACCTTAAGGACAAAGTTACATGCATCAACTGAAAGCTCTATTATAGTAGAGTTCATGGTCAAATTCATTTGGCGGCACAATTTACCAGTGGGGTCTTTTCACACTTTCAAAATACCCCCTGGAAGGCAGGATTTTTGGTGCTCAAAGGGCAAAAAATGAGACCCCCCTGTAACTCCAAAACTAAAAGTCAGATAAGCGAGCCAAAGTGGCTTTTGAAATATCTCATCACACCCAACTTCTGTGCCAAGTTTCAGCCAAATCGGTTGACCACAACTTTTGGCCCCTGGAACGCTTTCTCAGACAATGACACTTAAACACAATAAATTGGCGGTACATCAGAGCGGAAACAGAAAGCTTCACTCGACAGAAACAGCTCTGTTGTACGTTACGGATCAGTTACTCCAGGCTATGGATGACAAGAAAGTCTCGATCATGGTTTTACTAGATATGTCTAAACCATTTGACAGTATTCGACATGACATCTTGTTATCCAAACTACAAAGTCTTGACTTTTCCCAGTGTGCGTTAGATTGGTTCCAGAGTTACCTTTCTGACCGACAACAGTGCGTTCGAATTGGTGATGCAGTTTCTAAAGTACTTCCACTCGAGTTCGGAGTTCCGCAAGGTTCTATTTTAGGTCCAGTTCTGTTTACAATCTACGTTAACGACCTCCTTTCTGTTCCTAAACGTTGTATATCTGCCTCCTATGTCGACGACTGTAAACTGTATTTGTCCTTCTCACCTGCCGAACTATCCACGTCTATCTCTGCCTTGAACGAAGATCTCATTAGAATATGTCAGTGGTGCTGGCAACATTCCCTTTTGATCAATCCGGACAAAACTAAAGTTTTAGCCGTTGGAGTACCACAACTCTTGCAGAAACTTTCATCATTCAGTATAAGACTGCTTGATAAAGAATTAACACCTGTGCCTGTTGTTAAAGACTTGGGTGTTCATCTCGACGCATGCCTCAGTTACAACGAACATATCACTAAAACCGTTTCGAATTGTCTTCTTAAACTGAAGCAAATTAACAGAATCAAGCTTCTGCTGGACAGGAAAACGCTTTTGTTAGTAATGAATTCCTTTGTTTTTAGTAAACTACTGTGTTGTTCAATTGTTTGGAGTAATACCAGCAACAGCAATATTGCCAAGTTACAAAAAGTCCAAAATTTCGCTGGACGAATCATTTTGAAACTAAGAAAGTATGATCATATTTCGAATGGGCTGCGATCATTGAACTGGCTTCCAATTAAAGAGAGATTCATTCTAAACGATGCAACCATGATGCACAAATGCATTAACAAACTTGTTCCAGACTATCTTGTCGATATGTTTAAAGTACGTTCCCAAGTCCATAATAGACAAACTCGATCGTCTAGTGCTTTGGATATACCCTTATGCCGCCTGCCGCCTGTCAATAGGACAACGCTCTTTTACCTACAGAGGAGCTAAACTCTGGAACTCCTTAAATAGTAACATTAAATCTTTAAAATGCTCTAGGAATTTTACGCGCCATTTCGCAAACGTAGGTTAATTTTTTTATTTTTATTTTTTTTTTTTTTACATTTAGAATATTCTGACATATTTATTGTAATTATAATTGTACTTATATTCTTAATTACCGGTAATCTAAATTTAAATCTGTATTTTTAATTGTATTGTATTGAGCTGAAAAACCCTTTTTAGGGAGCGTCAATAAAAGTATGATTACAGAAGGTCGGAAGGTTGGTTGGAACTCATACCACTTTTGTCATGTTTGGCTTTCATGTTGCTGCATCGCTCTTTAATTTTCGAATGGTGATTTTCTCATTCTCGTATAGTAATTTTCTGATCTCACAAATCGATTACATTCTGGAATGGTGATTTCTCATTCTCGTATAGTGCCTTTTCATTCTCGAATTGTGATTTCAAATTCTCGTACAGCGATTTCCCAATCTCATACATCGATTACTGAAACTCGATAGATGATTTAAAACTCATACCACTTTTGTCATGTTTGGCTTGCCATATTATATGTCCTCGCGGCTATCCACCAATAGAATGCGTTTTTTTTTCTTCCGGTCAAAGTTCGTATTAAGCCTTAAAGCGTCCCTCGGCGGCCTACAGGAATGGCCCTCTCTCGGGAATGTAACAGTAGATCGTTTTCACTGTCACGCAACAAAAAAATAAATTGGAAACCGTCCAGTGGAAGAAGCCAAGAAAATGAAATGTTATAAAGACTAATTTTAAAACAATTTATCCAAGTCTCAGGTCTTTGTAGCCCACAGTTTCTGAGTTATTTGCCGAAACGTTTCACGCACCTTTGTAGAGCTTTGTATGTAGATGCATGTTGGTGCCCCGGTTTGGCCGCCGGAAATTAACAAAAACATCTGGAGTTTACTTTTCCTATAAAAACCCTTTCTTTTCACTCGAGAACTAGCATACGTGCGAATAAACATATCTTTTAAATGGTTATACTGCTGAAAATCAAGAGGAGAGACTGTTTTTCAACGAGACAGCATTTCTATTTTGCTGTCACGCACAGTGAAAACTCGGAAGTTCAAATTGCTGTATTTTCGAAATGAAACATGCTACGGGAATGGAAACTTGTCCAAACATTTGCTTCTTATTTATCTTCAACCTAGTGCAAATAAGAGTTCGTAAAACCTCGCTATTTTGACTTTACAATATGATGACGTCACTGTGAAAACCATCTATACAGACTAGTGGAAGTTGCAACGGCGTTTTGTGAAGACGGCTGTAAGTACAGCTGTCCGCTTACATCTTACGAGAATGTCCGTTAACGGAGAGCTTCCGAATGTAACTCTCTTGTCAGTAGTTCATGTATGACCCCATGAAATGTCCTGAGACACCAGTGCCATGTCCTGCCTCTAGACACAAAGTGTTACCCCAATTGTAGTAGCTGTAGTAGCTGTAGTAAGTGTAGTAGCTGTAGTATGTGTAGTAGCTGTAGTATGTGTAGTATCTGTAGTAGCTGTAGTAGCTGTAGTATGTGTAGTAGCTGTAGTATGTGTAGTAAGTGTAGTAGCTGTAGTATGTGTAGTAGCTGTAGTATGTGTAGTAAGTGTAGCACGTGTAGTAGCTGTAGTAGTTGTAGCACGTGTAGTAGCTGTAGTAGTTGTAGTACGTGTAGTAGCTGTAGTAAGGTAGTAGCTGTAGTATGTGTAGTATCTGTAGTAGCTGTAGTAGCTGTAGTAGCTGTAGTAGCTGTAGTAGCTGTAGTATGTGTAGTAGCTGTAGTAGCTGTAGTAGCTGTAGTAAGTGTAATAGCTGTAGTAGCTGTAGTAGCTGTAGTATGTGTAGTAAGTGTAGCACGTGTAGTAGCTGTAGTAGTTGTAGTACGTGTAGTGGCTGTAGTATGTGTAGTAGCTGTAGTATGTGTAGTATCTGTAGTAGCTGTAGTGTGTGTAGTAGCTGTAGTATGTGTAGTAAGTGTAGCACGTGTAGTAGCTGTAGTAGTTGTAGCACGTGTAGTAGCTGTAGTAGTTGTAGTACGTGTAGTAGCTGTAGTAAGGTAGTAGCTGTAGTATGTGTAGTATCTGTAGTAGCTGTAGTAGCTGTAGTAAGTGTAGTAGCTGTAGTAGCTGTAGTAGCTGTAGTAGCTGTAGTAAGTGTAATAGCTGTAGTAGCTGTAGTAGCTGTAGTAGCTGTAGTATGTGTAGTAGCTGTAGTAGCTGTAGTAGCTGTAGTAGCTGTAGTAAGTGTAGTAGCTGTAGTAGCTGTAGTAGCTGTAGTAGCTGTAGTAAGTGTAATAGCTGTAGTAGCTGTAGTAGCTGTAGTATGTGTAGTAGCTGTAGTAGCTGTAGTAGCTGTAGTAAGTGTAGTAGCTGTAGTAGCTGTAGTAGCTGTAGTAAGTGTAATAGCTGTAGTAGCTGTAGTAGCTGTAGTATGTGTAGTAAGTGTAGCACGTGTAGTAGCTGTAGTAGTTGTAGTACGTGTAGTGGCTGTAGTATGTGTAGTAGCTGTAGTATGTGTAGTATCTGTAGTAGCTGTAGTATGTGTAGTAAGTGTAGCACGTGTAGTAGCTGTAGTAGTTGTAGCGCGTGTGGTAGCTGTAGTAGTTGTAGTACGTGTAGTAGCTGTAGTAAGGTAGTAGCTGTAGTATGTGTAGTATCTGTAGTAGCTGTAGTAGCTGTAGTGAGTGTAGTAGCTGTAGTAGCTGTAGTAGCTGTAGTAGCTGTAGTAAGTGTAATAGCTGTAGTAGCTGTAGTAGCTGTAGTAGCTGTAGTATGTGTAGTAGCTGTAGTAGCTGTAGTAGCTGTAGTAGCTGTAGTAAGTGTAGTAGCTGTAGTAGCTGTAGTAGCTGTAGTAAGTGTAATAGCTGTAGTAGCTGTAGTAGCTGTAGTAGCTGTAGTAGCTGTAGTATGTGTAGTAGCTGTAGTAGCTGTAGTAGCTGTAGTAGCTGTAGTAAGTGTAGTAGCTGTAGTAGCTGTAGTAGCTGTAGTAAGTGTAATAGCTGTAGTAGCTGTAGTAGCTGTAGTATGTGTAGTAAGTGTAGTACGTGCAGTAGCTGTAGTAGCTACTAGACGTACTACACTTACTACAGATACTACACTTACTACACTTACTACAGCTACTACACTTACTACAGCTACTACACGTACTACACTTACTACAGATACTACACTTGCTACAGCTACTACACTTACTACACTTACTAGAGCTATACTACACTCACTACACTTACTAGAGCTACATGGGGTCACACTTTGTGCCTAGAGGCAGGACATAGCACTGGTGTCTCAGGACATTTCATGGGGTCATACATGAACTACTTACCCTCTTTTGACAAAACAGCGAATTAAAAACTGCAAATCCTATGCAGTGTTATTTTTTTAACTAAGAGTAAATTGCAAGCATAAAACAGCTTTTGGAAGCATTAAAATGCCAGTACTTTTTCCAGAAAAACAGGTTCCAATGGGTTATGCGGGTTCATAAAATAGGCGGCACATTTCTAAAGGAGATGGGGGCAGCAGCACTAGCCTTGTAAACTTGATAAGTTATTAAAGCCGTAAGAAGTTATTCAAGTAAAGTATCGTCCTTGGTTGACTCCCGGTAACTGAGACGAACATTTTATGTCACTGCACAAGGATATACCCCATGGCCTTTAGATCCTTGCCACCATTATCTGCTTGGAGTCCGTCTGGTGCGACGTTACCACACGTGTTCGAGAAAGCTGGATATCCGCCAGTACCAAACCCAATTCTTGAGTCTGGGCACAAATCACAACCCACTTCGTTGTTAGCAATAATTCCAATTCTTGCTTTGGAGCAGTATGTAAAGTCAGGATCTGGAGTAACAACGTTGAAACCTTCCATGTTGCAGTTAGGCTGCAAGGATGCCTCGGAACCGATGAATGATTTCCACGTCCCTCGACCCAGTGACGTAGCGCGGTATTGTCCGTCAGCGATGAGTGAGAACAAAGAGTCAGCGGTTCTGTTTATGAGTATAAAATGCTTTTCATTCTGTTCATGGATCTTCATTCCTAGGCAGATTTTGGAGAAGGAATTGTTCCAGTAACTTGGCAACTTGGTCTCCTGTAGATCGAACCCAGTTTACCACCAGCAAGGTTAAATGGTTCCTTGTTGCTCCAAAAAACAGAGTCGTACTCGAAGTTTTCCTGCTGAATAGGTTGTCAAAGTGAGTAGTTGGTCCGCGATGAATCTCATTATATTTGAGACCTATGTTGTTGTTCGAGGGGAAGAAAATGGTTTAATAACTCCCTCAAACTGTTTACAGTGAACTAACTTTATAATGGACACTTTTGCGACTGTCACTAATTGTCCGTCTTAACGAGACGTCCGTCTTAAAGAGAGTCAAATACAGAGAGTAAAGCAAGGCAAGTACCAACTCTGGATGTCTGTCTTATAGAAGTGTTTTTTAGTCTTTATAACCATGATTAAGAAACGGTCCAGATAAGAACGATAGCAACAACGGCAACGAACATGTTGGAATGCAAAAGAGGTGCTAACTTTTCTATTGTCTGTACTTACTTCTGATTGGCTTAAACAGCAAAAGTTAACAAAACTTCATAAAGCGGTACATATATTCATCTTTACTTTCCAACCATCTTCCATATAACAAAATCTGGTCTCAGTTTGAATAACAAAGAAATCCTATGCGGAGAACATGTAAAATTGTAAACTTTTCTTGGCTATTGTTTTCATCTCTTGTGATTGGTCAAAATCTTTTAACACAAAAAAAAACCCTTTCAAAGTGGAGTGTAAATGCATTTTATTATGGAACGCCAAATGTATTTTTATTATTTAGAGTGGTTATTTGTATATAAACAAAACAAGGCTGGTTATTTACAAATAACCACATTACGGTTTTATTATTTCTAAATAACCAAAATATAAAATTGGTTATTTACAAATAACCAAAACTGAAATTTGGTTATTTACCAAATAACCAAAAATTAAAAAGTGGTTATTTCCAAATAATAAAACCGTAATGTGGTTATTTGTAAATAACCAGCCTTGTTTTGGTTATATACAAATAACCACTCTAAATAATAAAAATACATTTGGCGCCCCATATTTTATTGTGTAAACGGCCTTCATGTAGGTTTATGCATTCTCTGTGCAAAAATGAGAACATTCCTATGTGGGGAAAGCACCGTTGCCACATAACAAAAGTAATTGCTATCCACCTTACCCGGATCATTACTTAATAGTCCAAGTTCAATAAACAGTATTAAAATTCTAATATGACTCCGAGACGTTCTGGTCATATTTCTATATTTGGTTTGGTTTTCTTTGTGCTCAAGTCTCCTCTAGGAATTCCGAGACAATGGAATCGTACAAAATTTGCAATTTTGACCCTAAAGCCTCGGAGTCATGTTCGAATTTTACAGTATCAAACGTGGGCTATCATCTTATTTGCAACGCGCATCGCCCACTGCGCATAACATTGCGACTTCAAAGGTGGCGGTGATTTTCACCGTTCACCTAAAGGGAGGTAACAAAAGTGCCTTTTGTATTCAAAATGATTTAAATGGTGATTTTCATAACTCTTACCTGGCTAATGTGTTTGTCTTAGTGAGACTCGCTTCAGTCCCTTCGAGAAAAATGATCATTTAAGGCCGAAGTTGTCCCTTTGTTGTACTTTTGAGATGAAACGAGAACGGTGAACCCAATTTTTTATTTGTGTTTTTCATTTGTTATGGCCGCGCAAAAAATATATCTTAAGGAGAAGAAAATCTGGATAGTAGAAGTTAGAAATTTTTAGTGATATAAATGACGTGAAATTAACTCCGCATTTAGAGCCACAGAGAAGTATAGGATAAAGTTAAAACTGTCCTTTTGTCTCAATTTTTTCAAGATTGAGTAATTTAAAGTAACTTTGCTGAAAAATTATAGCCCAGGGCTCAGTTGTTTGCTCGTGTATTTTGTGTACACTGAGACTGTGGGATTTGTTATACGGTAAGTACCTTTGAGCCATCAATCTTCATGACCAGCGTCCAAATACCGCCGCTACATGGTCCAAGAATAGTTTTGTTTATTTCACAGTAGACGATGATCTTTCCATATACTGCAATCCGCTCATACGATATCATTTCTCTCGATCTAAAATGAAATAAACAATCAGCTTAACTCTAATTTCAGTCCCCGCAGCTGAAAGTTCCTACCGTTCTACTCACAGCTGAGTACTGAATGACTTTCTGAGTTACGGACTTCTGCTTCAAAGATTTTTCTTAATCGTATTATGTCATACTTATATCAATAAAAGCTTATATCAGAAATTTCAGTCAGAAATCTAAGCAATGTTTCATTAGCTGCGATTTTCCTCGAAACGTATGGTCCAATTAAGGGCTGATTGTATAAAAATGGTATTTACCATCAGTAAAGCCATATTATTACCCATTATTGCCAAATGATAGCTGTAGTTTATCTCAAAGTTTCGTAGCATTACAAGAAAAAGTTCGTATAGTTCAAAGCGCCTTCACCTGATTCATAACGAAGCCACCTTAAAAGGAAAATCTTATAGGGTAGAGCAAGAGAGAATGAGCTCATTCTCTCTTGGCTAGAGGTAAGATTAAATCCTGCTCATTATTTTTCATTAAAATGTCAAGTTTTTTCAATCTCACATGTTTGTTGTTGATTTGTTAATTTTTGTTTCCATTTTGTCATATGTGAAACCTTTTAGAAAATCTACACATTCCTTTGCCGCCTGAATAGCCTGTTCCAGGATCTAAGATAGCTGGGTCCGCGAAATTGAGAAAGTCGGCGCGAAACCTAGTCATGGACATTCTTATTTAAGCATTTTCATCTGAGAGCCTGGATAAGGCCACTGCCTGAGTAATATGAGTACAAAGAGTCATTTTTATTTATTTACCTATTTATTTATTTATTGTTAATTTAGCTAATGGTACTTACATATTTCGATGATAAAGTTCTTCACACGACATTGCTGCGTAATTAAAGACAAAACATTAACGGAGGAAATGTTAAGATACTATACACGTATATATACTAGAAAACTACTGAATATGCGAAAAGTTCTCATTAAGGCTTCGAAATATCTTCAAGATGTTATATTTAGTTGAGCATTATTACAAAAGAAGATAGTGTTGATTGACCTACAAGTTGGTGCTGCAATTGCCTAGTCAATTCTACACAACTACCTTAGCGAGTTTTCAATTTAGAAAGACAGTTTTATCTCTTTTTTAGCTATAATTGAAGAAACTCTATGAGAAGTGAATAAGATGAGCTAATTTCTCTGCCCAGTGACCTATCAGCCTATGCCCTGCAAATATTGAAATGGGGATCTTAATGGCGCGTGTAGTGGCATTTACGGATATTTAGCAATTATTGGACGAGGTTGAGCAAAATATCGTGATTTGTCAGAGGCGAGCAGATCAATTATTTGCCGATTCGACAAATAATTGATCCGCGAGACACTGACAAATCACGATATTCAGTGCGATAAACGAGTTCAATAATTGTTTTATCATTCGATCACTGAGTTTGTTTTTTAATAAATATTAATATCTTCGGAAAGCGGTTAGCGCGCGCTGCCTTCCAGGAGTAATGACAGAGATCACATAAACGAGCAAGGAGCAAGCGTAGTTTCATTTACGCATGAGCAGAATAGTATTTGTAGCCAAAAACTTAAGCCAAAACCAGTTGAACGACATTGCGCATGAGCACACCATTATTTGTGGGCAGTTATTTGCAGGTCACGTGGTGGGCTCTCGGCCAATGAAAAGGAATAAACATAAGGGTGGATATTTTGGCTTTTCTACGGCTAAAGGTTGATTTTTCTTCGTTTATTACAGTTTATAGGTATCTAAAGAATAAAATTCACTTCTTTTCAAAAAATATCTAAAATTTCCATTGATTAGGACCTTTCCAGCCTGTTAGCAACCTCCCGCGTGCATCCATAACTCGATGGTTGCACCCTGCAGGTTTAGGATTTCCTTATTGTCATCAAGAAGTTGATGGTGATGCATCGCTATTTTGGAGTTTCTATTTCTCTTAAGATGTGAATTGAGCCTTCAAAAACTATACATTTTTTAACCCGGTAATTTTCTTAATTAAAGACCTTCTACATCAGCTTGGCTGCAAGAGTGACGTCACCCTTTTTGAATGGTTGGGAGGGGTATTTTTCAGAACGCCAATTGGTCACCGAACGCTGAATGACTCTTAAAGTTCGTGATTAGGGTTAGGAAACTGAGTGAATCAGGTTTCATGCATTTAGGGTCATTATACTGGGAAAACTGGCCTGAAACCTGATCAGTCAGTTCTAGGTTTACGGTCTATTGGCCAAAGAGTTGATAATATCCTGTTCGCCAACGAAATCACACGCATGAATTGTGCCACCCATGAGTCCCATAAATTTCTTAATTTAAGATTTGTGCAGTTTATAACTGACTTACGTGTACAATTGTGAGACCCGTGAGTATTATTGCATACGTCGTGTACAGTACAATTGTGCGTCCCAGTAGCACATTCATCAATATCTATAAAGTAAATCACAATCACCAGGTCAGATTGCCAAAATAGGCCGACTGAGATGTAAAATACTATTTTAATTTATGTTTAACTTCGTAGAGATATGCGAAACTTGAGGCCGGGTGGGGGGGTGGGGTGAAAAATAACCAGGTATACCGTACCTGATTCCAAACTTGTCAGTGTCACATCAAAAAGAAAAGAGTAATGCTAACAACAGTAAAGACATAAAGATATAGCATTTCTTTTTTTGTGTGTCATTTTGCAACATGGTCGTACGGAATATCTGGGATAGAGATTCCGGCCAGGAGCTCAAACGCTCGATATCACTTTCCACATCACCATCCAAGGCAGTATAACTATAAACCAATAAGGAAAATGGTCAACAGCGTACCTGAGCAACCCTGGGCGAACAAACTTTTCCAACATTTATTTACAAAAAGGGGCGAGCCGTTTACACGAAAAACAAAAAGTCGACTGGGGCTAAATAGCCTGCGTAGCTGGCAGGATTGTTGTGCCCGATATGCAGGCTAGGCTAAAAGAGGATTACCCTTTCGTGACGGTTGGGTCACCCTACCCACCGGGCCAACTTTTATCCACATAAAAACTTTGTCTACCCTACGAGCAGAGGCTACATTATTTCGCGATTTGAACTTTCCTGTGAACCCAAGAGTCACGACCTGAAAGTAGCCATGCTACTTTTGCGCGCCATTTGATACTGCAAAAACATGGAACATCTGCTAGGAGTATACTCTTTGGCTTGCCCAGCCGGGTCAACTGGCCAAGGTGAGACAATCAGAGCATGCGCAAACGCTATTGGCTCCAACAAAGGGACTTTTTTCTCATAAAAACGGAGAAAGGATTAGCACAGTTCGGCCCCGGTAATGAAGGAGCTGCTGGTAAGGTCTTTCCTGGTTCGTTTAATTTATAGTTTACCATAATCTCCATAGTTTTCTGGTTTGGGCACGCAGCAAACCAATCGGCTTTCAGCTTCCGAGCAGCTGCCAATTAGTTAACGCGAGACCTTCTGTGCGGGGTGTTCCGAGTTCCATTCCCAGTTGGGATCACAAATCCTTCCACTTCTTTCCTTTCCATGTAGCTTTAAGGAGCTTTAAATAGTCCCGTCAGGAACGGAGAACTGATGGAGAGATGGGGGTAAAGTGAGGGCATCGTCGGCCTCAGGTTTGTTTGTCAGTTGACTGACAGCTTTTGATCATGACAAAGCTGCATTATCCACTCCTTCTTACCGTCGGGCAGTCTCATGCATTAAATTTATAGGTAAGTTTCGGCCAGGTAACCCATCATACCCACTAATACACAACAGAGTGGTAACTATATCTACCAGTGTGTGTCTAAGATCAGGGAGTTCTAGCAAGCCCCATGGCCACAAGGACTGAACGTTTCTCAAATTTTGTTAGTATTAAATATTAATCTTGTCAATAAATGTAGCGTATTAGTATTTAATATAATTTCATTGATGATTATCGAAAATAGACTGCTGTGATTGGCTAGGAGCTTCGCTTTATCCCTCTATTAATAATCACCGCGTGGTGATTATAACATTGAAGGCTAGAAGTTTCCAAAATGGCAGCCAGATTTTTTGATGTTTCGGAGTCAGTGGTTATACTAAAACAATTAGTCACCTAAGGCGACGTGAATATCGTTGAATAGTCACCTCGACTTTGTCTCGGTGACTATTCGCCGATATTCACGTCGCCTTCGGCGACTAATTGTTAAATATATCACAGCTTGTAAGGTATCCTACAATTCAGTCTTGCAAAAGGGGCAATAAACCAGTGATTTGATTTGATTTGATTTGACTGTTTCGAGCTACCGACGAAAACTAAAGACTCTTTACCTTTACAGTTTACGCTCGTTAAAGTTGACTGGGCTGGGAGGGTGACCCCTCTACGCGGAACAGGTTTTCTGCGTCTGAGACTGGATCGGTGTAATGTTATATGGAACCGTTCTGAGGGAAACGTTTCGATTCATCATTTTAACATTACCCATAATACACCTTCTTCACCCCCTCCCCTCTCTCTTCGGAAGCAACTGGCATGGGGACAAAGATATTAAAGATAAAAGTTTTTAGAGTGATTAGCACGCATTGATTTCATTACTAGAGAGATTCAGAGTCACGGTTACGGCTAACGTGACTTTGTATGGCGTGACCAAGATTCCCTTTATCTCGTGTGTCTTTTACTGTTTCCTTACATGTACAAAAAATAGTAGTTTCTCGTTGGTTTTATCCATTGGACTGTTTTTAACTGTTCATTTCCATCTTGAGAAATTCTCAACTTGAGGTCGCCCGTTTCCAGTACGCGTGACTCTGAATCTCTGTAATGATTTTTTACCTTGGCAGTTCGTTCCATTTCCAAGAAATCCCTGTTTACAAGTGCAGTTGTAGGATCCTATCAAATTGACGCATAGAGCATCTGGACTGCAGTCATGTGTTCCAGCGGTGCACTCATTGATATCTGAGGAAAATATAAAATGTTCTTACACACTCGACGTATTGGGAAAGAGCGGGGAGCTACAGTGATGGAAACCTCACCACATTTCTTTTCTTCTTTTCTTGTTCTCGGACTCGTCAAAGTAAGTGTAACCGTTACAGTAGGAGTTGCTTGGCTAGTACAAAACAAAAAATTGACCCATTTGCTGAGTGTTAGAGCCTCAGAGTGTAAGAAATTGTTTTGCTTGCCGGAACTTAGAAGGCCAGAAAAACACTTCTTAACATAAACCTTCCCCGTCAGCCAATGTTTAGGGAAAAAACCGCATTTTGGACCAAATCCTCCTTTTTGAACCGTTTCACTACCAGTTAGCATGAGAATGGGCTAAAAAAAAAAAGAGAGATTTACAACACCAAGGACATAATTTTCTGCTTATTGGACGTAATTAAGCAGCTTTTTGTTTTTTTGCATATGCGCATAAGCCAAAATTTGAACTTTGACCGAACTTTTTTTTGGAAATCTATTTCGATTTTGTCTTACTCTCTTCTTTTCCCTTTGATTTTTTTTTTATAGCCAGTTTTGTTGCCTACTTCATCATCTTTCTTTCGCAAGATATTTTGGCTGGCTTTCTTTTTAACAAAGGGAGAAATTTAATTAATTTTTAAAGAGACCTAAACCTAAACCGCCGTGACGAATTATCCTTAGTATTTTTCCTTTCCAGTTTTTATGTTGTACGTCATTTCCGCCTCTCCCTTTTATTGCGACATTCTCCATTTATATAATATTGTGATTGCTACATAAGTTCAGTAACATCTGTAAACCTGAAGAAGGCTGGTATGGCCAGCCGAAATATTCTAACAAAAAACAATGTACGTTGTTTTAAATCAGCTTTGCAGTAGTCTTTGGACTTCTTGTGTTTTTGTTCTTTATATTTTGGCTGATTTGAGTAAGTAGGTCTACATTCTCTTTCATTATTTCTTTTGTGTTATGAAAATCATCTGGTTGCAAGTTTCCAACAAGATTAGCAAGACTAGTTTGGAGAAACTTAAATGAATCAATAAATCTTATTTCAAAATTCAAAGAAACCATCTCTCCAGTTCGCTTGGACCTATACTCATCAACTTTTATCTTTTTGGAAAACGAAATATACTTTTCCTCAGTTGATGGAATACAGTTTAACTCACCTTTTAAACTAGAAAGTTGTTTTATAAAAAAATGTGCATCATAGCCTTGAAGATTATGAAATATAACTGGGAGTATCAATGGTTTTCGACACTGGAGATTACAACTGTTATGAGCAGCTCCACGATATTGACCAGTGAAATGACAATGATCTCGAACTTTATCAGATTGCAATTCTTTTGAGCAAATATAGCAAGTTTCAGCTTTTGTGAAGGATAATCGTTCTTCTTTTGTTAATTTAAGAGGTTTTGGATGACGATAAAATTCATTATATAATCTATTAGTTATTTTTTCAAGTTTAGAAACAAATATTTCAGCAATGTTGTCATTATCTCTTTGTTTTGTATAAGTAATGGGTGCAAAAATGTTAGGGACTATTCCTTTGATATAAAGACAAAATCCAGATGGTTCATGTTTCTGGTAATTGTAGTTATATGAATCCTCTGGATTAGGGCTACAAGTATTCATCGGTTTAGTAAAACATTCAAAATCAGCATAAATTACAAAAGGAATTGGAAGTTGTTTGTGGTAATTATTAAAACTTAATTTTGAGTTTCTTGGCGGCATTTTCACACAAACTGATTCATTGGTTGAACAATATTCAATATGTTTTTGGAATAATTCTTCTTTCGAGAAATGAGTAAAACACCTCTTACAAATATATATTTTCCCATTTGTTCTTGATGTTATTTGAGATCGGAATAATCTTGAAAAATTTCTGATAAGTAAATAATGGTATTTTCCATCTTCCTCATACAAAAACAAGTCTATTGTTTTTTGTGGATTTCTCTGTGCCATTCGGAGGGGGTAAAACTTCTTATTCTCATTAACTGAAAACACATTTATTCCTGGAATATCTGGATTAAGTTTTTCGAATTTTGAAATGTCTTTTACTTTGATTGGAAATTTTATTCCTTTTGTATTCAAGCTATTTTCTTTTTGTTTCAAATCTGTTAATAGTTCTGCATTTTTACCCTTTGGATGAAGGTATCTTAATACACACCAGAGAAAACATTTATTATCTTTATTTTTAATATTTAATAAAGCTTTCTTACGCATTATCCAATCTGGAATAGGAATATAAGATGAACCTCTCATTGGGGTAAAATCAACAGTGTGAATCTCAAGATGAACTATTTCTTTAAAATACCACCCACTACCATTCTGCTGATAAATAATAATCTTCTCAAGGATGGCGCGAATAACTTCAGAGAGTATTTCTTTTACATTAGTTGATTCAAGATTAATATAAGTGTCAGAATTAAAATATGCTTTATCTTGTACAGTAAGACTTGATTTATCATCTCTTATCATTTGTTCCATTAAACAAACTAAAACAAATCTAACTTTAATATTTCGATGATTTCGTAAAAATTCTTTTAAATAAGTGGATTTGGATTTAAAAAACTCAAATGGTGTAACATCAGTTTTACCCTTTACTATGTATTTATTTGCAAATCCTTTCAGAGATGATTTTTCTTTTTCTATTCCTTGATCATATTCCCTGAGAGCTCTCTCAAGTGCTTTGCAAAGATAAGATGGTGTATCAGGTGGAATTGTTTTATTCTTGATGCAATCTTGAAAATACTCTTCAAACGTTTTAATAGTTTTGGGTTTGGTTTTGGGTTTGGGTTTAATTTTGTCTCTTAATTCTTGTATTTTTTTTATATCATCAATCAACTTCTGTTTATACTCATTTTTGAGTTTTTGTTTATTATCTTTTTTAATCCTTTTTAATTCAGCAATAGAAAGTTTACTTAGATCAGTATCCATCTTTATTTATAATTATTTAATTCTTTAAATTTCAATTTTATTTTTCTGACTAAGAGATAGTAAAAAAGGTTTTATAACAAGTTGATTTTAGGCTACTAGTCTTAATATAATTTTTCATATTAAAACTAAATCATTTGTGGTTTAAAAGGATCAATCCCATGATAAGATAATTTTCTTACAATTTTTTTTTATTTTTTTATTCTGTTTTCTTTTTATTTCATTATCAAAATTATTTCCACTAATCATTGCTTCTATAAAAGCATTATATATTGAATCAAAAAGTGAAGAAAATTTACTCGATAAGCAATTATTATATAAAAATTCATTTACTCTTGAATCATTTTTTTCAATTTCTTCAAAAATAGAAATACAAAAATTAATTCTTTTATATATATTATCAAAATTACAACAATGTCTAGTTTGAGAATCAATATTGGCTCATAATCACATTCTTTTCCAGTTTTAGTATAAAATGAACTAAGACTTCCATCAATATCTTAAGAACACAATATAATTTATAAGAAGGAAATACTAAACCTCCTTTTTTATATTCTTTATTCTTAAATTTCTTTTTAACATCAACATATAAATCATATTCAGGAAATATTAAAACTCCAGTTTCATTATTTCCATTGCTAGTAGTTTTGCTTGTATTACTTTTCTTTGGTGAGTTGTTTACCATTTTTATTATTATTTTAAAATCTTTAAGCCAAAATTCAATTTTATTTTTTCTGACTCAAAACTCTAATATTCTATTTTCCTGACCAAAGCAGGTTAACACTCCAAAAATTAGCCGATTCGGAATTTCATAAGTTAACTCACCTTTTTTATTTTTAATCTTCTTTGCTCGCGCTAGATATTTTTCTTTTCGCTCTTTATCTTTATGTATTAAAAAGTCTGGATATTGAGGCGAACCAAAATGCAAATTCTTTCCACTTGGAAGCTTGACAACATATTTGTTATTCTTCCGCTTTGAATAATCAAGAGATTCAGCGCCAAGCTTTTTAGCCTTTCTGTTTAGTTTTTCAAAATCTTTACCTTTCACAACATATTTATCATCATCGGATGATTCCTCTTTCTCAGGAACATAATCAGGATCTTCATCATGTTTATAGCCATCATCAACTATAAAATCTCTATCCTTAGGGCTTTGATATTCCATTTTAGTATTTGTTTAGATTATTTTTGTAGGGAAATCCCCCAATTACTCGTTTATACTGATCTCATCAAAAATACTATAAATAACTACACGTTTACATGGAAAACAATAGATTGCATACCAGAGTGCCCTAACAACCGGCGAACCTGAAAATAGATTTCGTGTTTATCTTAATCATCCTTACAAAATTCTTTTATATTATCTTAAAAAAAAACCCCCCAACTACAGCAGATGGAAAGATGAAGACATCAATGATTTTTACTTCAAAATGTTGGATGACTATAATAGATATGGAATTAGTTTTAAACGTAAAAATCAACTTTTTCCTGATAATAATTTATATGTAATCAAAAATGATAATTCTAAAAAAACTAAATATGAATTACGTTTTGATAGTAAATATGACTTACTTTTTAATAATCGCTATGATAAAAAAACTTTTCTATTTAATAAAGTAAAAAAGATTGATCTAAATGAAAATGATACTGGAGAAAAACCTCTATCAGAGAAGGAAAAGAAAAAAAGAAATTTTATCAGAAAACAAAAAAATAAATATCTTCAAGTTGCAATGATGGATCCAGATGTTTATAATAATGATAAACTTTTTAAAGTTTTAATGAAGGAATCAAAAGATTATTATAATTTTTTGGATAGTATATTTCCATTGATATTTATAAATGATGATATTGATTATGAAGATGGCAAATATTATAAAAAACTATTCAAAAAACAATATGATATGATAAAAAAACTTTGTTATCGCATTAATGAAGGAAATGATGATTATTTAGGTATAATAAGAGATTAACTAATATTTCTTGTTTACAAAACTTCACTCTCCATAGAGTAGTTATAATAGGATGACTTATTCCTGACTTTTCAAGTACTTTTTCCCGTCATTTTCCGCGAGCCCGCAGGGCGAGCGATTAAAGTTGTCAAATTTCCCACCGTCATAAAGACACAAAAGTACAAAAAAAAAAAAATGACAGGGAAATAACAGAAATTTGGAAAGTTTTAAAAAAAGTAAAAAAAATTTCCTGAATATTTCCGTCATTCATTATTTTATTTTAATGAGAGAAATAATTGGCGGAATGACAGGGGATAATTGGATTTTAAAATTTTGAAAATTTTTGAAAAGAGTACAGAAAAATTCTCTGATTAAGTCTGTCATTGGAATTTTGGGGTAAAATGACAAGGATAATCGGGAAAATGACTGGAAAAAGTACTTGAAAAGTCAGGAATAAGGCATCCTATTATAACTACTCTGGTGACGTGGAAGTAGAACAGAACTAGACAGAATCGCTTTCGATTGACCAGTAACGCTTTGCTGTCGGACATCTCGTACAACAGTCGATCTCATTGGCATTTTGTAGATCGGAGATCGATGCAAATATAGGATGCCAAAGGATGCAATTGTCAACAATCTTTCTTTGCATATTGCTTTTCCTGGCCTAGGATAATCAATACACCGAAGTCAAAGAAGAATTTTTACATCGTAGATAGTTGCAACTTGAAGCTCGGCCACAGTGACTTGAAGTTCAGCTTCAGGCGAGTAGCTGGGGTTTGAGAATGGGTGTTCGTACTGATACGAATATTTCTTTACAGCGGAAAATACTGGGAACGCCAAAGGTGTGAGCCTCTAGGGGGTTCTTGGGGCAAATTGCTCCCCCAGAAAATGTTGAAATCTAGAAAAGCGGAAATGCTATTTACAGTAGTCTCCACGTGAATATTTCAAACGCGATCAAGTCTAAAATAACAGACGGTATTTTTAGTCATAACAACAATATTTCCGTTTGACTTGGAACATTCATACCGGCTAAGTACACGAAACGGTTTTCAAAACTAGATGAGACGTGTGCTGCAAAGTATCTCGGAGCAAACGCTTAAGCCCCCTCCCAGTTCGTAGGGTAGCCAGGGGGAGTGGGTGTTTTAGTCCTTGAACTTACGAGCAAATCTATTGCTCCGTCGTGGTGAAAAGGGTTTCGCGGCTGGTGTGAATTATGCAAAAACAAAGCAAAAGATTTTCTACGACACTTAAAATATCCCAACACCTTTTTATTTCAGTATACATCGCCAACTACGGTTCTACTTACGAGTGTAGTAAATACATTGAATTTCTTCACAGAACTGAGATAAGCACGTGACTTTTGCTTTTGGCAAACAATATGATGGAGCTGATCACACGGATTGTTATTCCACTCTCCTTTTTTACCTCCGGTTACGTACATGTACGCACAGTTCTCGTCTACTCCAGGATAGTTAGGCTCACCATGAGCCCATGCAGAGAAGGTTTCCGCCACTGACGTTCCCATCTAGCCACTTGAAATCATTGTCACCATTGGCGGCTTCCATTCCGAGCCATGATTCTCCTTTGCTCTAAACGAAACTTAGAAGGAACTTGTTTTCTGTCACTGATTTGATAACTGGGAGACTGGCTCCCAATTGTTGGCATTCTTCTTGGCCTTGACTCATCTCCATCCCGCCTTTGTTGACGTAAAAGTAGCAAAGAGATTCAAATTCTACCCAGCCGTCTGGACAACCTGCGCCGAGTTACAAAAGGTAATAGAGAGATTAAGATTCACGTTGACGCCAAACCGCAAACGTGAATTTGTACCACGTGACTAAGTTTTCCCCTTATTTTTCGTTACTGTTTATTGCTTCTACACAAAAATAAGTAGTTTTATGCCAGTTTTGTCCACAAGAATCGTTCTGGACTGTATTTATCTGGTTATTTTCTATTGTGAGAAATTTTCAACTGACGTTTGCCGTTTGCCGTAAACGTGAATCTTAATAGGGACCTTTAGCATCACGTTTTTCATGGGAAACGGCAAACCGCAAACCGCAAAATGTCACGTGACCACTGCCTTGCGGTCACGTTTGCAGTTTGCAGTTCACGTTTGAACCGCAGGAAGGGCTTCCAGCGGTAAGTGATTTACGGCAAGGTTTTTTGCCACAAAAAATTGTACAGCCTCGCGTTTAAAGGTATGAACTAGCTTTTTATATCCGTTTGCGATGTGTTTGTTGGATTTTTGATCTCGAATCAATGAATTATAGCTGATTTTTGGGCGATTAAAGTGATGCACTTCGACTTGATGAAAACAACATGGCGGCCCTAAACAATGAACGCGTAGTTCAAATCGATTTTATATTCCTTTCTGCCGTACTAACAAAGGAAAGTATTCTGTTCCAATCCAGAGTTAATTTTTTTTCCGTCTTGTTACTGAATTCATAACTTAACTCAGTCTCTGTTTGGTTCCTATTTTTAACGTATCACTCCGCAAATATCATTTTATTTTGCTTATTTCTTTTAGACTGGGGAGCCCAGGCTTCATAAAGCCTTCTGGTTTCTTCAGGGCTCCCTTGCAACCTTACAATTCCTATGTGTATTCTTGTATTGTATTGTATTTTGGGTAAATAAAAATGAACTGAACTGAACTGAACTGAACGCCTTGCTAAAGTCTAAAATCTCGGCAACGCGAAACTGCAAACGCGTAACTGCGGTTTGCGGTTTGCGGTTTGCGGTTTACCTGATGCTAAAGGTCTCTAATCTCTCTAATCTTCCTGGTAACCGTTACTACTGACATAAATTTTAGAAAATAACTCCCTTGCTATTTTTCTAATTTATTAAATGGCATCTCTAAACGATCACTTTTTGTTAGGCCTGAATGATCATCACATTGAATATGAGAGTGAATTGTTCTGCCGGAATAACTGGGTTTATTATATAAACAGCAATGAAATACCAGGTGAGCTTTCGCGCGAAAACTTGATATCTTGACATGTGAAAATAACATGTTATCATCACATGTGAAAATATCACCTTTGCTATGGCTACATAATAAATCGCGCCTTACACCAAAAAAACTATTAAAGTGAAATGGTTTGGTATTTCATTGGTGTTTATATAATAAAGATAGCATTACATGGCCGCTTGGAGATACGAAATATCTCTTTTCGTGTTGAAAAAATATTTCACTCGTTCGCTGCGCTCACTCGTGAAATATTTTTCAACACTCGAAGAGAAATTTCGTATCTCCAAGCGGCCATGTAATATCCTCTATGTACCAAATTGTTTATTATTTTAGTCTCTCTGATGCCTTTTTTGAATTCCTGCTAGCCTGAGAAAACGGCAGATATTTCGCAATGCCACCACTGGTTTCCAGCGAAATGATATCCGAGGCCCGTTTCAAACGTCGTGCTACTGTCGTGCCGAACTCAATTGATCGAATTAAATTCGACTTTAGCACGGCAGTAGCCCGACGTTTGAAACCAAGTCGTGCTGCCGCCGTGCCGAACTCAATTCATAAATTACAAATGCATTAGAATACATTTTAAAGTTTCCTGAACCGTTTCTTTATTATTGTGTTTTGTTTTCGCAACAGCCGTCCTATTCGACTGAATTAAATTCAACATCTGAAACCAAGTCGTGCTAGTGTCGTGCTGCAGTCGAGCTACAGTCGAGCCAGCGTAGCACGGCAGCAGCAACACGTTTGAAACAGGCCTGAGCAACTCAGAAATTCCACACTGATGACGGATCACTACCCAGATCTGGGTAGTGTTTTCAATGGCTGAAGTGAAATTCTCTCGTAGCACAACCAATCTGACGCACTACCCTACTACTACTAAGTAGTGATACGTCATCAGTATTGAATTTCTGCAATCGTTGCTCAGACGTCATTTCTCGAGGAAACCAGTTGTGGTGTCGGTAAATGTCGTTGTTTTTTCAGGCTAAATGCTCTCTGAAATTAATTCATAAATTTGTCTTGTTTTCAGTTTCTTAAACAGCTAATACTTTTAAAAACCCTCGCCCGCAGATAGGAGTTTTGAGAATAAATAAAAACACCAGCCATTCAATAGCGTTCTCAGTGTATTCTTACCACGACTGTATATTGTAAATGGCAAATAGGTCCTTCTAAGCAGGAATGGCAAGTCGGTTTATATGTTAATTCCAATTGCGTAGTTTTGAAATAGAAAATCATTTTGATTCTGTTGGCAAGAAAATATTGAAAGAGAATTCCAGATTATTGTTGGAGTTACTAAATCAGGTCCTAACCTACCAGGATCCTTTTTACAACAGCATTTGTTGCTGCCCAATGGACAACTGTTATACTGATCAGAACAATCTTCAGTTCCAGATGGGCACGGGTCATTTATATAATAACACGTATCGTCACCACTACAAGTTTGGCCTGAAAAAAATGAATAAAATAATTTTCAAGTCACTATTATCAAATTACTATGATTTCCTATTGGCTCGTTTATTTGGTGTCTATGTAGTCTTGATGCATTTCTTCTTCAACGGGGCGAGTAACAAACTAGCACAAAACGATAAGTAATTTTATCTATTTGTTTCCAATAAAATAGTTTGTTAAAACTGCATTTAGCCTTAAAAAAGTCATGAATTTCTTTAAAGGGGGTGGGCGAAGGAACTGATGAACCATTCGAACATTTTGAATATCTGATAAAAAAACTACTAGTCTGAGAATGCGACAGTCTCACCTGTATTCAAGTTTTAATAATATCATTTTGTTCGAAATTTACATTAAACATTCAATAAACTTTGATCGCAAATTGATCAAGTTGGATAAACCAGTTATTTCCATCTTTCCCTGTCGGTCATTCATTTATTGATAACTAAACCTACCGCTAGCTTGCTCCTTAGCAACCAATGTGATTAAAACGATGAACAACAGAGACATAGTAGATGATAGATATTAATTTAATTACCAATCTCGCAGCAACATTTGTTGGTTTCTTCTTGACAGGGGTACTTATCAGAGCAATCTACAGTCCCGGATGGACAGTGATCGTTGATATAATAGCAGGTAGTACCGACATCAATACCACACCAGATAGTTTCTATGAAAAAAAATAAATTATTTTCTTTACTTTTTAAATGCAAAACTAATCAAACGATTATAGCACCTTGCAGAATGAGTTAAAATAATTAATTGCTGAATATTTTCACTTTCGAGAGTTAATGATGGTGGGATATCCCCTGGAGTTTTTTTTTAAAAAAGGTTTAGTCGAATTAAGCACGTTAAAGATGGCAAGTGACGAGTTCTACGAGATGAAGTGGATATTATGGGATGTGGATTTACTGGGAACTGTAAAGTCATTCGAACTGACCGCCATATTGCATTGGTATGATGTTAATAGGGGCAACATTGTTTTCCTGTTTTACCTAAAAGCTTACTGACCTCACAAAACTGATGTCGTCGGATCTCCAAAAAGTAGCAACTGAATGTGAGCTAATCGATATGTTTCCCAAGCTTTGTTGAAAGAACTAAGTAAGCAGCTACCGAAAAAAAAAGTTTTTGACTAAAGACACTTTGAAAAAAAAGGGGGGAGGGAAATATTGGCTAATCCCGTTCGGTTACGTCCATCCAGAAGTCAAAGCAATTCATTCATTGATAACTAAACCTACCGCTAGCTTGCTCCGTAGCAACCAATAATGTGATTAAAACAATGAACAACCGAGACATAGTAGAATCTCTTCTCGAGGAAATTACAAATACTTCAGTTCAAGGGAGAGATAAGCAAAAAAAAAAAAAAAAAAATTCAGGAATACAATTAAAGTATTACTCTTTATAGGTTGGGGGAAATGAAGACATTTTTAGTATTTCTTGAGTAGTTCTTGGGGTGAATATTTGAGATTGGCGCAAACATAATAGGCATTGATTCTTTAAATGAATCTATCATATCTTCAAACATCCTAAGCTACCATAACAGGATATAATTTCAGAATATAAGTAACATAAAACGCAATCAACCATTCCCCACGTGTCTTCGCCGGAGTCTGTATTAAAACCTTTGACGCAGGCTAGTACAAGATTGTAGCGTAGCACCATATGAGTTTGTGGTAAACATCGTTCTTCGACTCTGAATGTATTACTTAATCAATCATCTGAAGAGCTAACGTTTAATGTAGTTGTCGAGGAGAAATAAATTCTAGCCAAACTATACTTACTCTTCGGAAATAGGCTGTTCCTGAGATGGCCAAATGTAGCAGCGTTGAAAAGACGAGCAGAGACGGTTACACGTAAGCTTTTATAGAGTGTTTTCACATGACGTCACGGCGGCCATACTGGTGTCCCAAAACAATGAAACGGCGGCCATGTTGGTGTTCCAAACCAATCCTGTCAGGGGCACCCAACGACAATTTTCGGAAAATATCTGTTCGGAAGACGATTTAAGATCTATACTTTTCGGAACATTTGTTGTAAAATTTCTTGCTTGCCTGCCTCTCCTAGGATTTTCGAAAGTCTAAAAAATGGCATAATTGCCTATTTTTAACGGATTTTTACCCGAAAAAGGTCAGTAGAATTTTCGGAAGCTCTTTTTTCTGGCTGAAATTTTCGAAAAGGAAGGTTTTGATCCCTATAATTTTCGGATCACTAGACTTTCAGCTAGGAAGTCCGAACAGATGAAAAAATTTTAGGGGATAAAAATATGCCTATATCTACCGTTTAAATACTAAAATACGTTTAACAATGCTATGTTAAGTGATTTTGAACTATATTCTCGTTGGGTGCCCCTGTCCTGTGGGAGTTGAACTCTTTTCTTATGCAAACGCTTTCTTTTGTTTCAATAAATTTGCATAGATGCTGCCCACGTGAGTGAAAACACTCTATAGACAGCCATTAAAGTGAACTTATCAAAGGACAATAAAAGTAATTCGGGTTCATTCATGCTGGTAAAAATGTGATGGAATTTGCCATTCTCATGACTAATTTTAGCTGTTTTTCTTGTTTGAAGGAGAAAAGCTACCGACTGCAATCAGCATGTATTGTTTCAAAGCTTCAAGATTACGTAACGATTTGAACTGTCCTTTGTATGGAGATTTCGATAGCAAATTGTGCGACATTATTTAATGCCTTTGCATAGTTAATTAAATGCAACCTGACCGTGCACAACGTTCAATAGCATTCCTGTGATTTTGAATTTACTGACCAATCGGAAACGCTTCATTAATATATTCTGACAGTATTTAAAAAAACTAAACAAACAAAAAACTAAACAAACAAAAAACTAACATAAATTGGTCAACATAAATTTCGGCGCAGTTGTTTTTGTCTTAGATGTTTGTTGGCTTTCGTAACCAGTTTCCTCTACTTATTACCAGTGTATTAATATCAACATTTTTGGTACTAATGTTATTGCTGTCTTAATTTGCTATTTTACTCCCGCTGCGTTTCGTGCAGTAACTACCGTTTGTCGCGTTTCACCTTTTTTCTTATCCTATCATCGCCACTTAAGCTGCCCCTGCATTCTATCGACAGGGAAAGGACCAACGAAAGGACTTGAAACATTCTTCCACCTTGATTTTATTACTATCTAATTACAGCGATTTTATAACTGACAACACAAGGGTCGGTTTCTTTTAATGCTGGTTTATTGATGACCTACAAGAAAATCATATATTAACCCTTAGAATAACCCTAATAAGCTCGCTTGAAACCCCATGGAAAATGAATCGCTTTCCACTGTTCTTTGTCTTATCCCTTACGGATTAAAATTCCTTAGCTTGTGTTACTCGGTCTCTTTCGTTTCACCACCAGCTGTTGCTGAAAAGAAAAGAACAAACAAACAAACAAACTAAAGAACAAACAAAAACAGAATATGGATTAAAGTTTGGTCTTTCGCTAACTGTACCTGCGCATGCGTGCATAGAATATTAAAGTTTTTTTGCACATAGAAGATTACCATAGGGAGTAGCAGCCGTGTTTAATGGCGGCTTAAGTAACATTTAAGTAAATCTGAAGTTTTCTTAACGTATCTCCTCTCTTATGAGAATAGCTGATCTACTAAGTCAGTAAGCTGCTGAGCAGTGATTTGGCTTTCCGGCCTGATCATGAAATACAGATGGCATTAACCCGAGCAGCTTACTGTCCATCATGGTTCATGGTTAAACCTGAAAACTTGCAATTAGATATGAACACGCTCGCGCTATTGAATTTTATTAGGTGAATATTTAAGCTATGCTATAATTAATCAATTATCTTTGGGAAAATAACGTAAAATACTTGCTGATCCGTTTCGTTTAGAAGCCATTTTGTCAATTCCGACTCTATACTTCATGAAAGGCTTTCGATCGAATTTCATTTGTCAACTCCAACTCTATACTTTATGTAAGACTTTCGATCGAATTTCATTTGTACTCATGCAAACTCCTAACAATTTTTATTTGTGCCCATAAGACGTTTACTTCCCGAGCCGATACTGCATGTTAGCGTTTTCTTGCAGGGTAATTTAAACTGAGCTAAAACACTCAAAGTTTGTTTTCCATTCCTCCATTCCTGGTTTTAGACCTCCATCATTGACCTGCAAAAGGGGGTTCGTACGAACCCCTAGCCCCCCCCCCCCCCCCCCACCCCTTCTACGCTCCTAAGCTTCTTCTACAGAAAAAAAATACCAAGCTTCTAGATGTTCATGATTTTTATTTCCGAGTAATGGTTGCTCTAATGAAGTTTGTCTACAGCTTCAAATATGAACGTCAGCTTGTACAGGTTTATAACAACAGCACCGTACGTTGGATCACTACAGTTCTTGTCAACTGGCTTCAAAGTAAAACAGTCGTTCAAATCCTGCTTGCAGTAGGCGGAGAAGGAAATGATCCGGCGCTATAAGATAATTATATTTTTCTTGAGAAACCTTCACATCGGATTAAAACCAAAAGAAGACAAAAATGGTAAAGAGAACGATATTCTTTGTTCTTCACACGTCATATTCAAAACATGTCTCATGATAGCTGAGAATTGCTGGAGATGGATGTCTCATGAAACAGCTCTCAGAATAAGACACAGTTACAACCAGGGCTGGAGTTGAAGATCGGGTTATCGTGAGCAAATAATTTGGGTCTGACCAAAGGATCCACATTTCCTTGTTGTACACAGTACTGTATCAGTTCTTTGACACATGTTGAGAGTTTGACTCTTGGAACTGTGAGTTCACGACGCAGTTGTTCCACGAAGATGCGCTGCGTTTGCAAATCCTTGCTGCTTTTTCCTGAAGGACCTGAAGGAATAACGACTGACATATTATTGAACTGTATTTCTCTTAAACTCTCCTATCCGGCTTTGCACCGTGAACGAGTCAGCTTTTGTAAAGAACCTCCGTTACTGACTCTTTATTGAAAATGATGGAAGGGCACGATCTGAATATCTTTAATAGCATGCTATTAACAAGGAGGGGTACAATATAAATATTAACTTGTCAGTGTATTAAGCTTTTGTTAGCATTAAATCGGTTTCCTATTGGCTACCCGGGAATAAACTTTAAAGGGTCTTTGACGCTGCTAGATCATAAAACGTTCTTAAATATTTTCGTTCAGTGGTTCAAGTAGCTTGTTCCGGGCTTCGAGATAGTTGGGTCTGCGAAATTAAGGCACGAACACGAAAACAAAACGGGAGGAAACCCTTTCTTAGATCACTCACTCATATTTTCGCCTGCCTTGCACTTACGCGTCATCGCTACTATTATAAGGCTGATTTAGCAACAGAACGGGAACGTCAGTTAACGACGGCACGCAAATCAAACATCTGGCTTAACCAATAGCAGAGCGGCAAATTGGGCACCGGAAGTCGTGTTTAGTTCTTTCCGCGTGCTCTCCCGTCGTCAACTGACGTTCCCGTCCTGTTGCTAAATCAGCCTTATATCTGTGAGCCTGCTACTGGAACAAGCTATCCAAGAGTGTCTGAGGCTGCCAGAAAAGTAACAGATTAACTCTTAATCTTCGTGTATGTTCAAAAGTTATAACCTCATTGACCGAATGCACCAGGACATTGAGTACTTTTGATTTTCAGTGGACAAATATCTTGTACCAGAATAATTTAAAGAATATTGCATTCTTTTTTACATTGTTCAAGGGCTAAAGATGTAATAAATCATCTGTAGTAACACCAAAGATAATTTTTCACGGAAGTCTGAGAAAATAAACGTCAAATTTCACAAGAGTTGTGATTACACAGGTAAAATTAAAGGAATTTCATGTGTAAGAGGACATTTTGGGAAATTTGACTTTCATATTCTCGGGCTCCCATGAGAAATTTTTTTGATTCCGTAAAGATGTAATAAATCAATATGAATCCCCTGCTTCCGATATTGCAGTCGGCCCGACTGCCAGCAGCCGCTGTCAGACAAAAAGTAATTAACTTGTTTGTCTAGCACTATTTCTGTTTAGGCAGAAATTTCCCATGGCTTCAGTTATAGTTGTTGGGTTAGCAAATCTATCCTGCTCTTGCGGATCCTTGCGGTCATTGCGTAAACGAGACAAAATTGTGAGACAAAGGACCCCTCCCTCAGAATTTGTTCTGGAGCCACGTCACCAGACCCAACCAGAGTCTCTCTCTCTCTCTCGCCCTGTAGGGACGGGTAGGAGAGAACCCTGGGAACGAGGTTGCTTTTTCCTTTCTTTTTTTTGTTTTGTTTGCTTATTTGTTTTGCTGGTTTTTTTGTTTGTTTTTTTTTGTTTTTAAATATATACCTAAATAACTGTTAATAAAGTGCAACAAACAGCAAGAAAAGTATTGTGTTTCCAGAACAAGGATAGTATATTTATAATCTGAATTTCTAACATTTCCTAAAATATACTGTGGGAAAACCAGAGGTGATAACTAATTGATTATTTTCTTTATTTCATCCACTTTGAAATCACTGGCGATCCGTGCAATCTGATTGGCTCTCAGCAGTGTGATTTATTCCCAAATCGGACCATTTTTTGCTCTAAATCGCATCTGTTCGAAATCGCGTCATTTATGTTCTAAATCGCATCATTTCTGTTTTAAATCACACCATTTTTGTTCTATATCATCATTTCTGTTTCGAATGCAAAATGAGATGTAAAAGCCTTTTTGTTTCGGCTTTTTAACAAATCAGCTACTTGATCGATAAATATTAGTACTGACTAAATTCTGCGATTTCAAAATGTATGTAATAAAGTGGTAATTGAACTTCGTGTAGTGCAATTTTGGTCTGAAATCATACTTGTGATTTCAAATAAATCACGCGTATGATTTCAGACCAAATTGCACTCCACTCAGTTCAATTACCATTATAAACAACGTACCCACGAGTTGACGATACATGTAGTCTTTCTTTGATTTGATTTACGCGCGCCGTTGTCAACTGACGTTCCCGTTCTGTTGCTAAACCAGCCTAATCCGGGTGTCTGTAAAAGGAGGACCGGATACCTGCGGATGGCGGATGCGGATGGGAAAATGAGGATAGAAAAATGCGGATGGAAAAAATGCGGATAACAAAAAAAGTAAGAGGAAAAAACGAGAAATGCGGATGGCAAAAGAAGAAAAAAATAAACAAACAAACAATTAAGGAAGGAAATCTTTCTTTCAAGTTGCTGTTACATAGTTGGACCCTTCACTTACATACAGAACGTGATGTCAATAGGCACAGTTTTGTACCCTGCGATTCCTGGCATCAATGTCACAGAAATAAGGACACTCCTTTCCTCCTTCTTAAATGCATACATACTTGATGCACTTCTCCTTTGAGTGTTTAGCCTAAGGCTTGCACGCAACAGCTCAAAAAATCGGCTAGCAAAGGTTCGCTTATTTTGCACTGGCCCCTTTTTAAAATATTCTTCCATCCAATAAGGAACCAGTGGTCCCTGCAATCACGGGTCAGAATGCAGAATATTACTTGACCAGCATGCTAAAGCGGTGTAATTCACGAAGCAGTCTGTCTTTACTTTCGGGAGTGATCGCTATCTTTTTAAACATTACGTTATTGGGAATTTCATGGTTATCACGCTAAGAGGGGGAGGCATGGGTGTTAGTACTTGCAAAACAAACGACAAACAATTTTTAATATAAAATCATTCTGACCTGGAGTTCTGACTTCTTTGGTCTCACTGGATATAGTGTATTCAACTTACAGAGAAAATATTCTCAGGGTAATCAAATCAAGACCTATTTGTTGGAGCGGCCCAAGACAGAAAACATTGCAGCGTGCATCAACCAGACAAAAGGCCGAACGTAAAAACGTAACTTTCCGATTTCGCAGATGCCAATCAACTCCGCCTATCATGTGGATTTATTTGTTACAAGTTCTACCCTTTGGGAATTTATAAGTGCACGAATAATGAGTTCGAATTTTTAAAATTGCAAAATATACTGCAGATTGAAAAGAAAAAACAGACTTCTTGGTCAATCGCAAAAGTTATTTCCTGAAAAGGTGTAAAAAAAAATCACCTAATCTGCAAATTAAACTCCCGCAAAAAAGGAGAAGTGTCACTTGTGAACGCATTAAGGAAGGCTACTTTCTGTTTCATTTGTTTTTGTTTCTAATTTTTCTGCTAGCAAAATAGTTTCCAAAAAATATCCTCAGTGAGTTTTTAGAACGTCTGTATCGAGCAACTTAAAACTCAAAATTCGGAATCGAAAATAATTATATAATATTCAAATTATTTGGCCAGCTCCCGTCTATCTGCTAAGCAGCAACCAAACATACTTTTCTACACGGAAAGATGTTTAATTATTACAAATCAGAAAAAAAAGACTCACCAGATCAGCATTTTTTATATGTTGATAGAAGCTTTTCGTAAAACTGTGAAAATGGAACGAACGTCAAAATAATGACGAATGAGTCCTTTTGAAGATCAGCCTCCTTTGGGGGAAACATGGCGATTTAGCGGATGCGAGCGTGAAATAGGCGAAGCAAAGCACGCCGATGTTTTCGCGTAGTTCACCCCATTTTTTGGTTCAGTTTGTTTTCTCTAGTTTTCTTTTAATTTGAGGAAATTTAGTCCTTTGTTGTTGTTGTTGTTGTCCGAACAACGTTACACACGTGTTTTGTCAAGAAATGTTTTAGTGACACAATTTAATTTATATATCCAATTATTTTCTATCCTCATTTTCCCATCTGCATCCGCCATTCGCAGGTATCCAGTCCTCGTTTTGCAGACACCTCCTTTGCTAGCTGATTTTTTGGAGCTGTTTACCTTGCCTGAAATCCTTAGGCTAAACACTCAAAGGAGAAGTGCACCAAGTATGTGTGCATTTAAGGAGGAGGAACGGAGCATCCTTATTTCTGTGACGTTAATGAAACGAGTTACTGGGTACAAAACAGTGCCAACTATTGGCATCACGTTCTGCATGTAAGTGAAGGGTCCAACCATGTGACAGCGACTTGAAAAATTGCCATCCGCATTTCTCGTTTTTTTCCTCTTCCTTTTTTTTGTTATCCGCATTTTCCCATCCGCATCCGCAATCCGCAGGTATCCGCTCCTCGTTTTACAGACACCCGCCTAATCCCACAATGCAGCTCATTCTTAATCTTGGAGGTATCCATGTTTTCTTAGCCATGCTTAAAGCCAAGGACAAAAAGAATTTTTATTGGCGTATTATTTGTCTTTTGCTCGGTAAGACTGAATTTTGTATGTCAGTAGCGTTTTAACTCAGAGACCAAACGTTTCGCTTTGAATAATTCATGAGGCAATGGTTACGAAAAATTCAAGTATGGATGCAGAGCTTACATCCTTGCACACGAGAAACCTTTCTATATACCCCGTCTTGTCATTTCCTATCCCTTTCCTAATTCTTTTATTCTCTCATGATTTATTCAATGTCATCACACCTCCTTGACATCCATGCACTGTTTGAAATCCTGGCTCATTTCTTCCAGATAATACATGGAAGGTCTAGTGTAAACGGAATTTCATATTTGCTTTTGGTTCTTTTAGTCCATCAATGTTCTGCTTCCATCAAGAAGTGGCTTCCAAATACTAATTTCAACAACCCAGCTAACTGGGATAAAAGGAGAGTACCATCTGATGGAGAAGATGTAATGTTAGACAAGGTGCTAAATGTTTTTAGTGAACTCCATGTACTTATGCATGCTGAAGTTTCATTTTAAACTCCCTTTTCAGAAGAACATATTTAGCCTAAAATTTTCAATATGTTCTTATTTTACAAAAATGAAGGCACAGATGAAAATGCACAAAGAAAATTTAGTTCAGGTTCCAGTCAGTAAGATTCAAAGAATCAAGAAGTATGTAACATGGCATTTTATGGACACTGCAGCATGAAAGACATGCATGATAGTACTTTGCATAGGGAACCCTCGCTCTTATTTGTAAACTACTTATTTAATTAAATAAGAGAAAATCTTACCTGTTTTGTTCTATTCGTGAATCTGCTGTGGTGCCAAGGGAAATTATGGAAGTAATGTTGTACGATGCAAAAACTATGTTCAAGTTGATGCTTTAACCATCATGGTCGATTTCACAATGTTTTATGTGGTTTGGCTCTCATTTCACTGTTGGTGTCACATGTCGGTTGTTATTATTGCCTCATTTTTCATTGTTGGTTGTTAATTTCACAGGAAAAAATAACGGATTCCCATTTTTGGATATTTTAGGGTATTTAAAGAATACCCATAAAAATCCCAAATTTGGCAAAGTGAGACAAGTCCCAACCAGGGAATTCCCAACTAAGTTCCCAGATTGGGACTTGTCTCACTCTTCCAAATTTGGGATTTTTATGGGTATTCTTTTAAATACCCTAAGTGTCCAAAAATGGGAATCCATTATTTTTTCCTGTGTTTATTAACAATTCGAGAGAGAGTAAGAGAAGAGAGACATTATAGGGATGAAATAAATTTGAGGACCGATTTATTTTCAAGCCATACAGTGGGCCACGTTTTTCTATTTAAAATAAAAGTCTTTGTCATTATTTATTACCGTTAATTCAAATGGTTCATAAATTAATAATCAATGATGAAACGCAAGATGATAATAACAACTGGCGCGTGACCACATAAAGCATTGTGAAATCAACAATGGTTAATATAAAGCGTTGACTGGAACAAGTTTTTGCATCATAAAACAATTAACTTCCATTTCACTTCGCACCACAGCAGATTTAAGAATAAAACTAAAAAGGTAAAATTTCATCTCTTATTTAATTTATTTTCCATTTGCAGTTTACAAATAAGGCCGTGGGTTCCCAATGTACTTTGGGAAGATAAATTTACTCTATGGTTATCATCTAAACTGTGTTCTAGATCATTATTATTTTAATACAGCAATATATTCCATATGCCCTGTAGTAGTTATATCTGTGCTGACAGCCAAAGTGCCCCTATCAAATTAAAAACCTATTTAAGAACCTAAGTAGCCTGAAATCGCCACTAAATACCATTTCTATAAGAACGTATTTAGGCAGCGAAATTGGAAATATCTAGGTTCTTATTGGCTGGTTTTTACTGTTAAAAGTATTTCACCTTTTTCAATTTTTCAACTTTATTTACACTTCAAGTCATTTTTACTCTACAAGTTAGATGAAATTAGGGGAAATAGGAATAGGAATTCTCTTCTAGAACTGAAAAAATAGTTCTTTTTAAAATAATGTGATATTTATTTTAGTCTTTCCAATAATGATGTCCTCTTGACTGTTGCTACTGTTTTTGAATGCTTTGATCAAAGGGGAACAGGCCACTGGCAGTATCATTAAGAAGAATTCACTCTCTAAAATCTCTGGTGAGCATTATTTGTGGATCGTAAATCAATAAAATTAATATTTTCATCAATATGTTACAGTGGCCGATGTTTAATTATATAGGAGTCTGTATTGTAGATCAAACTTAAATACGTACTTAACATTTTTTATATATAGGCTTATTCTCATTTCTCTTTTAATTCTAGTAGCCTTAATTCATGAGTATTTAGGAGTCAAAGGAAATTGAGAATCAACCTAAAGTAAAAAAATTTAATCCTGAATAACAACTCAGTTTTGACCTGATAACTTAAAATAATCATATAACTGTACACCAGGAAGGCGAGGGATCAAGTGAGTAAATTAACTTAGTTTAAGAAACAATGTGATGGCATTTTAGGCTTAAAGATCATAATTTCTCCCATCCAAGGCCTAAATTCCCGGTTTAAGTCTAAGTTGATGTGTTAACTGCTAAACCACTTTGCCTCGGATCACATAATCATGCAGTCTCTCTGTTAAGAAAGGATAGTACTGTAGAAACAAACATTAAAAAAAAGACTCTTTTTATCATTACTGTACTGTTTCTGATATATTATGTATATTATCTCATGATTGTTGCAATTTTTTACAGAGTTTGCCCATCAATGGAGAAGTGATATTTTATGATGGTGCTGAAATACAATTTTGTGCCAGTGAAACAAATTACTGTAATGGTGGGTGTGGATTATAGTTTTTGACTGATAGGTCATTTGCTGCAGGGTTGTCAATGTGTGGGAAGTATCTGAAGGGCACTGGCTGAAAAACTTAGTAGCTGATTTTACTATTATTCTTTAAGAATCAGAGGAATATATACTAGACCAGGAGCTCAATTTGTACAGCTGGCCAAGAACGTGACTGATCAAGTTTTACTGGCTGCTGACCTCAGTATATTTCACTTGGGTCCCCAGTTTCTTTTACTGCGATTAATATGGGAAATACCAATCTGAAATTTGTTTTATATCTTAAGTATCTGAATTCATGAAGGATGCATGTGATGTGTTTTTTATTTGGTTCAGGTTTTCAAGACTCAGGAGATATTCATTTTCTGGCCTCTGTTCAAGATTGGTACAATCCTTACAACTGGCAGGATATTGCATCATTAGCTTCTAGCATCATCCTTCACACAGATAATGTACCTTGTGTCCATGACACTGCTGTCTTTCCACAGGTAATTATAAGTAAAGCACTAGCCATCTCACTTTGTGCATTCAATATATGAACTCTTCCTTTGTTTTACTAGCTAATGTGCATTGCACTTTGAATGAAAAATTAAACATGTTGACCTAAAGTCACTTTTTGGTGTGGCTAAATCGCTATTTAATTTAACTTGAAGATTTGAAAATTATCATGTCATTTTTCTCGTCAAAGTACACTGTACAATTGCATGCACACTATATCCAATCCCTCACTTTTAATTTATAAAGCCCCTCACCCCCTATGTTTAACCATCAATCAAATGAGCTTAAAATGAATTAACCCTTCACAGCCGCTAATAAGGTCAATGTATGAGATTTACAGTACTGTCATCCTGACCCTTAGATAAGGAGGGAAGGGGCCACCAAAAAATTTTTTTTCACACCTTTGGGCCTCAGTTTGGTGTAAAAATAAGGGGGGGGGGCAGGGGCTGGGTCCCCTGGGTCCCCCCCTGGATCCACCACTGCAACAACAAGTTTATTGAGTATCACCATTTCTATACATGGTGTTATGTACCAATTGAAATACAGTAATTAACAGATAGAATTAAGGAAATACAAATAATGGTAATGATTAATATTATTATTGTGTCGGAAAATGTGCTCTTTGGAATTTTGACGGAAAATGCTTGCCCTTCACTCCAATTGCTGAACTATTTTATAATTATTGGAAAACTCTATTTGTGGGACTGTAGGAGCAAACAAATCCTTCCAAACATTTATGGATTTAGGGCCAAGATCAACGCTAAATATGAAACAGAAGAAAAAATCAGCAACAAAGAATTCTTCAAAAGAAAGTGGATACTGACACCTTATTTAAGTTAACTGTATTATCTCCGTATTATTTCATTGCCTCGTTGTACTTTTTTACAATTTCTTTTAGCCCTGTAATAATTTGTCAATTTATTTTGCTTTAATTATCTGTTAATGTCTCTTGTTAAAGTGTCATTTTTTTTTGTAGTATTGTAAACGTAATTATTTAATGTGATTATCAATAAACATATTAAAAAATATATATATATATATATTATTATTGTGTTTCTTTCATCTTCCAAGTGCTTGAAAAACGAAATTAGCAGTTAGCGCGTTAATAAGTGAATCAGTATTGTTGAAAAGAAAACAGACTTATATTATGGTTATTGTAATTTGTATTAAAATAACAAAAATAAGGTATTCAATGCCATTGGTAGTATGTTTTATAACTTAAAGATCCTTTTCTCCCCTCAGAAATTTCCAATGATTCTCATCTGTGGTTTGGGTATGGATATTATTAGTCCTTTAAGCTGGATTATTCATGAACTGTGTCTTGTTTTGTTCTTTGACAGGACAGTTCATTTCTAGTCAGTTCCAGTATTCCTGTCAAAGTTGCTGCTGTTGAATTGTTTGGTCAGGTACACTCCCCTAGCTTTATCAGATGAGTGGGAGACATTATTGTGGCATGGTGTAGTGTTTTGAGCAATATAGGGTATTAACCTTTAGATTCATAAGGCCCCTTTAGTTTTCAGGTTAACCTGTGTCAGGCTCTCAGTTTGTAGGAATGAGCAAAAAGAAAAAGCAAAAGTCAGGTTGTGGTCTAGATTTTTCCCACGAGGTATTTTAGCAATTTTTCAATTCATGCTTGCCTGCTTGCTTGGGCCTAGACATGTCATATTCTAACTAATTTTCATTCTACACCAAAAATGCTGGAAAAGCACTGTGGACAGGGAAAATTTGAGAGCTTGTTTTGATTTTTTTTCAAATCCTGCTGTTGAAATCCAACTTTGACGTATTCCCGGCAAATTTTTTTTACGTTGGTTTTGCTCCAGAAAGATATTTCATTTAGACCCACATGCAAACATTTTTAACTTAAAAGCTTTAAATTTACAGTCATAAGATATCCGATCTCCTTCAGCTTTAATTTATACTTATTTCCCAAGTCAGAAGCATATAACCCAGTTTGGGGTTATATGCTTCTGCCCAAGTACAGTGTATTGCACGCACTTGTCTCTGCTTAACACTATAAATATTTATTCGTAGAGACAAAGCTCGAAGAGTTTCAAGGATTTTTATTCCAGTGAATCAGGAAGGTTACAGTTTAACTTGACTGAGTCAGCTGATATCACAGCTGTGGAATGCATTAATTCCACAGGCTGCCCATGTGGAACCTGGAAGGTAACGCCAGGCACTCTTCCCAGTTATACTAAATTATTCCCTGTAAAAGAGGAACATCGCCAGGAATTACGATAGCGATAGAAGTCAAGCCTACAATGATGGACAAAAATACTTGGGACAGTAATGCAGTATTCATATTTTTCTGTAATTTCTAGGTTCCCTCATAAACAGTTCATCCTTTTCGAAATTTCTTTGAAGTTCTCCCTCAGTCCCCCTACCCTATACAAAGTTAAAACTCAGAAAAAATTCTGGATACTCGCGCCCAACGTTGTTTGTGGGGTGAGGGGAACAGCTGGACATGTGTAAATTGGAAAATGCCCTAGAAATTGAAAAGTGTGCTAAGACTTTTGTCCATGATTGTTGGTTTCATCCACAGACTGATAGTGAGAACCAGTACAGCATGCTGGGCAAAACCTAGCCCCATGCAGCGAGCAGTAGCTGTTCATTCTGAATGTCAAGAGAATGCTAAGCCCACTCTTCACTCTTGCATCCCTTTCCACGTGACAAAATCCTAAAAATTGAGAGCCTTCTCTTAAGTTAAACAGCATCATTAAAGGAATGTATTGCTTAGTAGCTTTTGATTTATTACGTCAGCGGAGCGCGAAGTAAAGGATTCGCGACGCTCAGGAATGTATCAAAGTTGACATTTTGGGGACAAGATTGGGCACACAAAGTCTGTAGGTTTTCGGTTTTATTCGGCTATTTGACGAAGCGAGAGCCGCCATTGTGTCTTTACATTTAAAGGACATCCTTACTGAGCCGGAATATGTGAAGTTTTTAAAATAATGACTCTGACAAGTTAACTTTTTATAATAATAATTTACGATTATGTTATTTTCAGTTTGCGGAAAATATATGCAGCCATGTTAAGTGTAAGGACCCAGGATGTGCCAAGGCTTTTAAACCCGAAGGAAGCTGCTGTGATATTTGTGGTCAGAACAATCGTTATTTTTTCTGTTTCTAACAGTTACGTTTACTTAAATACAGTTTACTACCGATGTCCATGTGCCACCTGCACCTCTAGCAACTGCACCACCCAAGATAGTTCTAACTTTTGAGACTGCATTTGGATGAAATCATGGGGTGTGACCACTGTCATCATACAGATAAAACCTCTTTGGTAGTACTTTCGCATACTTCTAAAGTGTTATTTTTTAATTTATTGCTCATAAACTACCTTTGCGTTTCATCTTTTCACAAAATGAAATTAAGGTTTTTCTTTTTTCTTTTGACTTTGGCCACTTCTGGCAGTAACTTGAAATTGCGACCAAAGTAGACAATAGAGTCAGATTTCCCAGTCAAAGTACTAGCGTATTAAACGTGAGAAACTGCAGTGTTTTTGTGAATATCAAGACACAGAGAATATTTTGTTTTGTGATTGATTTCCATATTCACTTAAACACCGCACCTTTTACCCTGATGTAGTAGTGCATTGTACTCTGATTGAAATGGGCCCTGCTATTATTACAGGTACTTTGCTAAAATTGAGTCTAAGGCAAGATTTCAACATGGCGTCTTACAGAGATCTGCTGATGAATGTCTCTCAGAAAGTAAGATACACCGAGGACGTAGTCCTGAATAGGACTGTTGTTGACTGTTTCTGACCTTTCAACAACCTGTGTGGTACTAGCCATCTTCAGAGTGAAATTGAGTTGTATCATGTTAGTTGATGGTATTTGACTCTGGTTTATTGATCTGATTGGTAAATTAAGTCACAATGTTGTTGGATGTTTGTCAGTTAAGCTCAGTTAAGCTGTGATGTTATTGGCTATGAAGACTCGAAATGTCATTGGTGCACTCCTATAGTTAGGTTTTGAGAAGGTGGGATTCTTATACGTTTATGTTCATTCTGGTCATTTGTCATGTCATCTTCTTTTTTGCTCTGTCGTTATTTGGCACCCTAACGTTATTTGATGTCCAATATTTAAGAGCTAATACGGTCTGATTTAGTGATTTAACTTGTACTGTACAGGAATATGAGGGCGTCACCATTGCTACTTCTAAAACAGAAGCTGGATTTGTGCAAGTGGTCTTAACAGATCAGGAAAATGGTATGAAACTTGGTCGTATGGTCCGTGATATGATATGTTTCCCTCCATTGTGTCTTTACAAATGATATCCTTACTGAGCCGGAATATGTGAAGTTTATGTAATGTATCCTCGCTGCTGACCCTTGCTTCAGGGTTTGTTAAATAGTCACCGACCGTTTCGCGTACGTGTCGATTCGCTTTTAAACTCGCTAACGAAACGAAACTGGCGCTATACAATGCATATATCTCATTTTAGTATAATTACGTCGATGAATATCGAAAATAGAGCGCTGTGATTGGCTAGGAGCTTCGCTTTATCCCGCTATAATCACCGCGCGGTGATTATAGCATTGAAGTCTAGCAGTTTTCAAAATGGCAGCCAGATTTTTTGATGTTTCGGGGTCGGAAATTGATCAATAATTTTTTTTCTTCTCGAATAATCATCAATGTAATTATACTAAAACAATTAGTCGCCTCAGGCGACGTGAATATTGGCGAATAGTCACCTCGACTTCGTCTCGGTGACTATTCGCCGATATTCACGTCGCCTTCGGCGACTAATTGTTAAATATTCTTTCAGCCGCGACACGATGGAGTCCCATACACGTATGTATAACCCGTTCTTTATAAAGCCACTGATCAGATGAAAGAAGTTAGGGAACTGACCTAACCTTTGCGAAAAGACTTAAGACGTTAGCAAACCGGCAAGAAGTTGGCGAAAAGGCCGTAAATGGCATAAATACTTTAAATATGATATTTGTGGTGTTGGTCTGGCACAGTCAAACCTCCTTGAGATATCTGGCAGGCCTCTGTATACCATTTAGATTGGTAGTATGCTGCCATGATTGATTGCATTTTAGAAGCCTGTTTGCAGCGGTTTTTTAACACCATCCTAAACTGCTATGCTTCTCCTACCTCAGTTTCAAAAGCCAATTCTAAACTTTTTTTCTTATAACCTTGTTTTCACTTGTGCCACAATTATCCTCAATATCTAACCCATGTGTGTAGAACCTGTAAGTACAGTACTCACATGAAAAGGACACATTTAAACGAGACACAGTATCACCTTTTAAGTATTAAGTTCGTGATTTATAATAGTGTCATTTGTCCATGTATGGACGCTAACAGTGGAATTTACCCTTTCTTTAATATCACTTAGCATTCTTCTGCATGACTGATAGGCCTCAATTTATAATCCATGATAAACCCCTTGGTGAGAATTGTACAATAACATGTTTTTGTTCTCGCTTTATTTATTCGTTTTGTAAAGGAATGAAAGCCCAGGTTGCAGGTGAACACTTGAAGGATTTGTTGACCTCAGGTAAGGTTTTAAACATTGGATACGGCGAAGTTTGCAATTCAAAATTAATCGCTCTCTAACTTTGCTGAAATTTCGAGATATACAGCGTTAAATATCCCACTGAGAATCCAGTACCTTAGAATAGTTATACTGTTCACAGGCTCTGTAGTTTCTCGAGGCATATCAGAGGAATGCATTTAAACAGCGAGAGAAGCGATTGCGAGCTTTACGCGCAAGTTCGCATTCATTTCAAGAGTTTTTTGATCGAAGAAAAATATGAGAACAGGGTGCAGTCTGTCGAATGGCCCAATACCAGTCAATTATTCGATGAGGCTGAGTAAGTAAAGAAGAATCCTGCAGATAAAGGAGGATTTTTTTCTCACATATTTGTCTGCCACACGACAATGCAACAGCACTTTATTCAAAACCATCACAAAAAAATAACGATGAACAAGCGAAAAACCTTCCTGAACCTCAGTAATACATTGCTGTCAACCTAACACACATTTTTTTATTTGAACTGACAAAGGGAGGGGGAGGGGGAGGGGGAGGTTGGGAAAATCTGCTGCACTGTAAAGCAAGGAACAAAAACTGAATCACGTGATGATCGTGAAAACTGATACCCCTAAAATCTACCTTGTGCCCAGGTTCCATTCAGTGTGAGAGAACTTTATTTCTTGCCTCTTTCGCAAGTTGTTCTTCTTCCGAGGCCTTCAGCACTGCACTATATGATTCTATGTTAACTGCGGCGATGTCTCGCTAATTCTGACGTATAGTCAGGATATGCATCACACTTTCTTGTACATTTCCTTGATGACGTCACTGCACTATGTCAACTTACGATTTCTTAATTTCACGTTTCATGGAAGACGTAAACCACAAGACCGCAACGATTTTCATTGTTCTTTTACTGAAACTGAGTACACTCCTTTAGAATCTAACTGCATAAAAATGTGCCAACATTTGAGAAATTGAGCGACACGAAACAATAGCAGTGAAGTTTGAAAAAAGAGCATGAATACAAAAGTTTTAGCTGAACGTTTCGCTCCCTACTCTCCCCTCACACCCCGCCGCGTGGGGCTCAAGTGCTTCGCACGCCAGAATGTGCGTTTTTGGTTCTTCACGCCTTACGGTTCAAGAGAAGGAAACCGGTTAATTTGCATCCTAGTAAAAACAATGAATTGTGAAATGGTTGTCTTGTTTCTTTTCTGCAGAGAAAGTATTCAGTGTTGATAGTGCTGAGGTTCTTAAGCAGTCGGCAACCACTACTGTAAGGGGAAAAAAGTCAGGTCAGTATGAATTTTTGATGAGAATCGTTTCCTGAACTGGCTATAAGCCAGTGAAGCCTAATTTAAGCAGAGCACTCAATAAGTGTGCACCTGCATCAATGGTTACCTCTTCAGAGCTGCAAATAACAGCTGGTCATCAGACAAAATCCGACTTAACACTTCCCCCTGTACTCTTCCTCCAGTCGGACATTATAACCTAACAGATCAAATTCCATTGATCTTCATTTTGAAATTGAAGATGTGCTTGTTACTTTAAGAAACTAGAGGTCAGTGTAGAGTATGACCGGCAACTTTTCTGGTTGACTTAACTGACGACGTGATCAGTTATGTCCTTTGTAAAACGACAAATTATATGGCTGATTAAGCGGGCACTAGTGACGGTTACATGGGTTACCATGGAATGGAGGCTAGTCAGTCACAGAATTACCAGGTAAGCAACTTTAAGAATTCACCCTTGATTCCCAATATTCTTAAAATGATAATACTGCTTTGATATCATCGTCTCAAAACCATAGCCAATAGAAGCTATATGAAATTATGCTCTCGTTGATTATTTTTTATTTCCACTGTATACCTTTTTACAGGAAAACCTAAGAACAACTTGGTTATTCCACTGGCAGTAGGACTAACCATATTATTTCTGTTCCTTGTTACTGTTTTGTTTCTGATCTTTAGACGAACTAAGAGGTGAGTGCTGAGTCCCCGGCATGTTCTACCGTAGATGACCTAGTAAACGCCCGGGGCGTATATTTGATTTTAGGGATCCTAGCGTTTAATAGATAAGAGACGCGTTTAAAAGAGAGAGGCGTTTATTCTGATAACTGTAACAAGCTCAACGAAACTAATATGCTTTCGGCAAAAATGTCAAGAGAGTTTTAAAATAGCGGAATATCTACTCCGTCAGTTGATACGTCTAGGCCGTTACCATCGTTAGTCTATCCTTACTTTGAACTGGACATTTAGCAAGATGAAATAAGCATTGCCCCGTTAATCAAATACTCTTTTGGAGTAATTCTCATGGGAGGCGTCTGTTAGACAGGGGGCATTTATTAGAGAGCGGCGCCCAATACAATTTTAAAGGCCTAGTGGGGGCGTTTATTAGGTGATATAGATATAAGATATTTACTTAGAAGTGGGGGGTTATTAGGTCACACAATAATTATTAAGGAGTTATTATAACTCCAAAAATAGAGTAAAAATTTTAGGTACAGGATAGCCCCTTTTATGGGGTTACTTTAACTCCTATTTTAACTCCAAATTTGGGGTCATTTTTACTCCTGAAAAAGAGTTCTTTTTACTCCCATTCTGGAGTTAAAATAACTCCCAAATGGGCTTATTTTTACTCCTTACATACTTATTAACTCTGAAAGTGGAATAAAAATTTTAGGTACAGGATAACTCCTTTCTTGGGGTTATTGTAACTCCTCAATATCTGGGGACGCTTACACCTGAAAAAGAGTTCTTTAAACTCCTTTTTTAAGTTAAAATAACTCTCTAAAAAATAACTCCTTGGAAATTCCTGTGTTGACGTGTCATCCGACCACGTCAACGTTTATTCGGACAAACGAGAAAATTTGTCGCGTTGACTATTATTTCAGCTTCTAAATGATGGTCGTAGGCATTTGACATCATGTCCGAACAAAGCAGTTAATTTAATAGAAAATATAGTGAGTTGTTCGTCTTCCATACATTTTCTTTTCAACTTGGTTCGACGCTTAGTTACGTTCAACATTAACTTTGATCCACAGTAGCCCGCGCGACTTAACTAAATTAAGTTCTACCCCAGTAGCAGTTTGGTTCGTTTCATGAAAAGTTCAACATTTAGGCCTAGCCACATTTTTTTTCGTCTTCATTTTACACAATATGGATGTTGCTAAATTGAATATCCTGTAGCATCGATGTAGACCGTATGCAAGCGAATACGTTCGAACCTGAATTTCGTTTGATTTTACCTTACCTAGGATACGAAACCATTCATTTAAGTTTGTTGAAGTTGAAGAGTTTGAGCTAGATGAAATGGATGCTGGCGAAGGAGAAGCTAAATTGGGAAAAGAGTACTCTTCTGGTCCAAGTAGTGATAAATCGGCGGTATGTTGGCATTATTCATATGATAGTAGAATTCATTTTTCTGTTGTCTGTAAATATGTCATTTCCACGATGGCATCATTCCACTCCTTTCATATTTAAATTTATTATAATTACATTGATGATTATCGAAAATAGAGCGCTCTGATTGGCTAGGAGCTTCGCTTTATCCCGCTATAATCACCGCGCGGTGATTATAACATTGAAGGCTAGCAGTTTTCAAAACGGCAGCAAGATTTTCTGATGTTTCGGAGTCGGAAATTTATCAATAATTTTATTTTCTGGAATAATCATCAATGTAACTATACTAAAACAATTAGTCGCCTGAGGCGACTGATTGCTAAATAGTTATCCCAGGGAGGTATAAATGATAAAAGTCCTAATTTGCACAAGAAAGCAAAACCCTGAAGGATTCTGGTCGTTGTAGTAAAATGACGTAAGCGTGCAAATCAGGCCTATTGAACAGTGATTTGGCTGTTGGATGGCAATATCGGGTCTTTTCATGATCTTGACCTACAATCATCGTCAAAAGTCTTAGGAAGGCTACTACTTTTTGCCTAATTTTTCCTTCTTTCCCCCACCCCCTCGCCCAACGTTGGACAAACTTTGAGTGTTTATGCGCGTAATTTGCTCTGCCATATCCCAACATTGAATAGGGGGACGGGGTGTATTCTTAGCACAAAGGAAAACCAAATTTTTTTTTTACTTTGTGTCCTGGATTGTAAGTCGAAGGTGACTTAGCTATTGGGTGGTAATATCGAGTCTTTTCATGATCCTGACCTAGGACGAAAGTGATTTGGGTTCACTGTTGTACCATTATAAACGGACCGTTATAAACGTGAAATGCAAGGTCAGAGGAAATTGTTAAAAGTTCAGTGAAGTGTCAGACTGTGATAAACTGGAAGACTCCCCCTATCCCCCTCCAGTTTACATTTTGGGAGATCTTATAATTTCACGTGTTGGAGGGCCCATAGACTCAACTCGCCAGACTGCAACGCTCATCCAATTTTGTGGCAACATTGGATGAAAGCTGAACATTTTTCATGCTACACCCTCACGACTGACTTATCTCTCTGTACAGTTTCTCTCCTTTCCCGATGCTGAATCTCGCATTTTTTTGCAAATGGGTAGTACGTGAATCAACATTACGGAGGGTGCAACGTACCGCCGAAGTGTTTCAACAAACTTAACGACTATAGTAGCCAGCGGTCGCTGTCATAACCATGCCATGCCATAACCATGTTAAACAGTGATCAGGGCAGGGCTACAGTTGTCCCCTTGTTGCTGGAAATTGGCCCAGACGCTTCACTATAATTTCTCGCTGAAAATTAAATTATTTCATGTTTTATTTTCCAGCTGGCGATGAATAACCCACTCTATGAAAGTGCAGAAAATGAAAAGGAGTAAACGCTAGTTTACACCCAATCTCATCTAATTAATTTACAATTTTTAAGATCCAGCGAAAGATCTTTGTTTCATTAGAGATGAATTGAAGTTAAAGCACGATTGAAAAACACGAGACGTCTTACATCTTCTTAGTATATACTAATATACTAACGTATATTATATTGTTTAACCTTTTGGTTATAATTCTCTATTATATCGTCACAGTGGCCAATTTATACCTCATGTGACGAAAACGATTTTGTCATTTCATACGAACTACAGAATTTATGCAATGAGTAAGCAAGCAGTGACCACGTTGGACAAATGCTTACAATACAATCATATGAAGAAAGATAAATGGGGTTGTGACGGAAGTGCAAGAACATATAACAAGGGTGAGCTTAACCCGTTAAGTCCCAATAGTGTCCAAGATCAATTTTCTCCTTACAATTATCCATACACTGTAAAGAGATAAGTTATGAGAATCAATAAAATGATCACCCAAGAGAAAATACTTTGATCTTTGAACAAATTCTCTCAACTAATTATTTAAGGAAATGTATGGAGATCAGTTTGGAGAATTTGTATGTGGATACTGGCGCTTAAAGGGTTAAGGGATTTGTTAAAAGAAGCAATGTCGATCACTTTTAGTCCTCCCTCTGAATCATTATCTTTCGTTTGATTTTGTCTCCTTTATCATTCCATAGAAACTTAAAAAAAATTGTGTTGATTTCTTTGATCGCTTCGTGGTTAGTTTGCAGAGGTGAAAATATGTAGACTAACTGAGATGCAACCAGGCTCTTCAAAACTGCTATTTCCCCTAATGATGTTAAGTCTGCGAAATTGCCAGCATTCTAGGATCGATCTAATTTTTTCATTCCAATTTAAGGATATTATTATATTGGGGTCTGTTGAAAGCCAAACCCCACGTGCTTTGATCTCTGGCCATTTGAAATTTGCAATGCTCCATTGAAAGTGAAAAATATAAACAAGTCATCCCCTTTTTGAGCTATTTTGAAAAAATAACTCATATGTCAGTGGTGTAAGCGTATGTATCTTTGTGGCTTTGTGGCTTTGTTTGTTGGGATGTTTGTTGCAAGAGCCAATAAGCTTGAAGGTAGTACGAGTTGATGCTTAGGAACCATTGAGATCTTGGCATCTATTTAAACATGGCATTGGTAAAGGTCGAACAAGGACACTTTGAGACCGCCATGTTGATCCTTCACAATTTTTTCGTCTTTTATTACGGGTACAGGTGTTTGGAAGCATTACATAAAATATCTTCATGATTCAAACGCTGTGAACAGTGATGCAGCTGTTTAAGGGTTCATATTTAAGTGTAGTTGCTGCTTCGGGGCATTTCTGACCTAATTCGGCTATCGGTACAACGCACGTCAGTATGAGTTCTGTTTCACCTGCTGCAACCGGGTAGAGTATAAAAGATCATATATTTTCAAGTCTCTTCCAATGAAGCAATAATTGATATTTAGATATAGACTTGCGCCCTATAAAATGTGGTTTTAGAAGTTTAAACGGCAGCTTTTTTTTAAAGCTGTATCGAGTATTGTTAATCCCGTAAACAAGCTTTAAAACTATTATTCTCTCGCTTACAAAGTTCAACCGACCTTTTTCGTTCTATTTAGTAAAGATGCGTAACTTAAGTAGAAACAGTAGCGTTAGGGAATAAAATTGGAAGAAGCTAGTTGACACAATAATTAGATACTGTTATATTGAGTGGAGTAACATGATATAAGTAGAAATATATTTCGGCAGTTTGATAATTTTCTTGGAAGTTAATAAATGTTATGCTATCAACCTTGACGTTGCATGAAACATAATTTAATTGCAGATGTTGTAATAAAGCCGCGGTGATTTCTTAAAATCGTTTGAGAAATTTTGTAGAAAAACAATTTGCCTTTTTTTTTTCGTACGAATTGTAAAAGGGCGAACGACCAACATCTTCACGTGCAAATTGTGTGCGTGAGTTATTTTTATAATTCTGTTTACTAGTTTACTGTGTGATAACTCGAATTCCCTCACGTACGAACGACGAAAGGGGGCAAAGTCCAACACTTTCACGTGCCAGCTGTGTGTCTGTACATCTCATGCAGATTGGCTTTTCACAATGATAAATAGTAACTTGGACGTATGAAGACCTGTTTCCTTTTGTAACCAAATCCTTAAAAAAGGCTCTTGGCTTCTGAGAAGAAATAGCTTTTAAAACGTGAAGAAATAAGTTGTCGGAGTTAAAGACTGTTTCACTGAGTAGAATCGCACGTGAAAACCTCGTGAATTATGACGATGCAACCATCTACCACAATGAGAAAAATCCTGGTATTTGGTAACTATTCAGTATTCGATGAGTCACATTTTGGCTTAAGAAACTCCGAGGAAACCTTAGAGTTTTCCTTCTAATCAACGCTTGGTGAGTAGAAATTTATTTCACTTGAACGATTTGTTTAACTTGCACCAGATGTAACAGGGAAAGACAGAAGAAAGTGAATATATAGCTTGAGGATCGATTCAGCTGAGCGTTTCGCCTTTTCATTTATGTACCGCAATACGAAATTTTGCACAAAACCCAATCTACATTGGGGATGAAAGAGGTAGATTCATCACTCTTGGCAAGGTTACACCGAAGCATTAAAGTTACACTGAAGCATTCAAAATAGCTCATGCACGTTTAACGTGCCTATGTTGTTTTCACGCCGCTTGCTAAGCTCTGATTAGGCGTATTGTCGTGAGTGTGAGTTAGGGGGTGTTTACATGACACCGGGGAGACTTTCGGCCCGGAGCGAGTTCACTCCGGTTCCCTCTCATGGCTGACTATATTTGTGTACATGATACCACCTTAAAATGTCAAGCTGGCGCGAGTCACCCCGGCTTGAGTTCATTCCGGTTCTTGTGTCGGGGCGAGAATTTCACTCCGGTACGAAATCTCGCAACGGTATCATGTAAACACGAAACGACCACCCGTTTCGGTGTGAAATCGGTCTGCCGGTAGACTGGAACGGGTAGCGCATGCGTAATATTCGCGATTTTGAATCACACGTGCATTTTATCAACATTAAGTGTACCTTCAAATAACGAGGTGTGAAATGACCAACTCGTCATGTAAGCGCGATTCGAAATCAAAAAGTTATGTCGGTATGAAACTCGCGCCAGTGCGAGTTTTCTCATGTAAACACCCCCTAAGGAAACAACGCGACCGGCGAGGATTGAACTCGGACCTCCACATCCAGAGTTCGAGTGTTAACCGCTCGGCCACACACACCTCCACAAATGGTGACGAGCAATCTAAAAGATAAGGCCACGTGCCCACAATACAGAGACTGATGTGATGGAATAAAGAAGAACAAGATTTCAGAAGCTTCCGTTGGCTTGATAGCTCTACTGGTTAGAGCGCTTTACCGGTATCGCTGGTTGATATGTGCGAATCCCGTACAAAAAGCCTGAATTGTTTTTTCATGCTTTAAAAGACAGCCGAATAAGTTGTGCCGGTATATAACTGAAGCGAGGATCGTTGTTCTGTTAAAATTTTCTGTTCCTCAGCGAGTTTTGGATTTATCCAAATTACAAACGCATGGAGAAAGGACATATAGCAGGGGCACCCAACGTCAATTTTCGGAACTCTGTTCGGAAGACGATTTGAGATCTACAATTTTCGGAACATTTGTTGTAAAATTTCTTGCTTGTCTGCCTCTCCTAGGATTTTCGAACATCTAAAACACGGTATAATTGACCATTTTTCTTCTGATAAAAGAGTGGCTTCTACCAACTCGTTACCACTATACGAATTGTTCCTGTAGCGTTGCCAATTCGTCATATTAGGCAGCTTAACGATGAAGTGCTCCGCGCAAACCGGCTAAAGTTGAAGTTCTGCTGCCAGTGGCATATTGTTATTAGCTGATACTATCTATGACATTTACACAAAGATAAAAAGACATTTCTTTCCCTTTTTTAATCATAATAGCCTAATGATATTTGTGTCAGCTTAACTGAGTGATGCCTCAGATAGATAGGTTGTTAGAAAAAGCACCGATATTGAGCGACCAACAACTGCAATGTAGCCACGTCCAACACAAATATTCAGTGCAAAGTAAAATGTTAAAAGTTCCAACACAAATATACAGTGCAAAGTTAAATGTTAAAAGTTAAAAGTTGCACTGTATATTTGTGTTGGACATGGCTGCATTGCAGTTGTTGGTCGCTCAATATCGGTGCTTTTTCTAACAATCTAACTATTAACCAATTTTATTTGTTTTTTTGCCGACAACACTCTCATTTAGACACACCCTCCCTCCCCACCTTACCCACTATTTTAGTGGAGACTTGGGAACCCTTTCATTAGGGATTCCATACAACACCTGTAATGCCACAAAGGTTGCTAGAGAAACTGCTGTTTGTTTTTTTTTTTTTTTGCAAAGCATCCTGAAGGAGCGTCAAGAGAACGCCAGGAAGCTAATAAGACTTTGCAGTGGGAATGACTTCACTAAAAGAAACTGTTACGTCCACTCTGAAGTTCCACACTGTTTGATAAACCTTCTAATATGAATTGTTCGTGCAATTTCGTTCGTGTGCCACTCCATGGAAACTTGTCAGTTGTTTAAGAACGCATCACTCAGTTATGTTGACACAAATTACACTAGGCTATTATGATTAAAAAAGAAAAAGAAATGTCTTTTCTTCTTTGTGTAAATGTCATAGTTAGTATCAGCTAATAACAATATGCCACTGGCAGCAGACCTTCAACTTTAGCCGGTTTGCGAGGAGCACTTCATCGTTTTCTACAAAACCCTGCTTCTGTAATCTTCAAAAGGCAAAAGGTTTTAAGACGAAATAAACTAGGAAATTGAGTAATTTTAATTTTCAGTGGACAAAAACCTTGTATCAGAATATCTTATTCTCTTTTTGTTCTTTTCACAGGCTACAGAGCTAATTAGTTACCAATTTGGTAGCATCAAGGCATATTAAAAGCCGAGGGAAAATGCCTCATTTCCGGCTGACGATCGTCGCTCAAAAACGTCTTTGCTTAAGATGATTCCCTAGTAGAAGAACCTAACATAGATTGTAGATGAAACTTGGTACACTGATGTAACAAGTCAAGAGGATGATAAAAAGGTAAAAAAAAGTGGGGGTCACCGCGCTCGTTTTGACGTCACAATGCCGACAAATACGGCTATTTTGGACCCTTTGACAAAAACCGCGCGCAGCCCAAAACTAGACAAAAAGGAAATATTTTTTCAATGATGCATGTGGTATCGCACAGAATTTGAGTTTAATGTATTGTTTATCCACTTACGTACTGGAAAAATGCCTTTTAATGCCCTTGTTTTTACTTTACGCTCCAAAGTAGAATTAAATTGGACACGCGCTATTCGGCACGTGATAGCTCAATCCGTACAATTTAGTAAAATTGCCAAAAAACTGAACATAGATTGTGCCAATTTTTTTCTCACCGAAAGGAAGCACTGTCCTTATTAAAATCATGAAATAAAAAATGGGGATCACCGTACTCTTTTTTGCGGTAGAGCTGCAGAAAGTGAGCACCAAATGCATTTTCCTTCATTTTTGAGAGTGGACTGGGGCGAGTTTCAAAGTAGAATGTATGCGAAAGTGGGAAGAAAGTATTAAAAAATCCGTTTTTACACTTACATCGAGATATCACACTTAGGACACAATGTGATAGAGAAAGCGTTTAAGTGAAAGTCAAAGTGAATAAGCACAAATTAAACACCCACTATCGAGGTTCTCCGCGAGGAAGTCGAACTCAGCGACACGCGTACTGCTTACGTTATGCACATTCCCACCACATTGAGTCTCACCTCGGCAAGAAACAACCGCAAGTAAAAATTGCAATAGCTTTTCTCTTCGGTCAACTTCATTTTAATAATGTTACTTCACATGCTCTTTTTTACGGAGGCCATCTTGTTATGCGAAGTAAGAGATGCACAGTGCAAAACCAGGGAATCACCTTAAGCTGCCTAATATGACGAATTGGCAACGCAACAGGAACAATTCGTATAGTGGTAACGAGTTGGTAGAAGCCACTCAGTTTTATCCGAAGATGAAGATGGGGCAGTGGACTTCTTCTTAGCATTGCAAAAAAACAAAAACAGTAGGTTCTCTAGCAACCTTTGTGGCCTTACAGTTGTGGCATGGAATCCCTAATGAAAGGGTTCGCAAGTCTCCACTAAAATAGTAGGTAAGGTGGGGAGGGAGGGTGTGTGTAAATGAGAGTGTTGTAGACATAAAAACAAATAAAATTGGTCAATAGTTAGATTGCTAGAAAAAGCACCTAGGAGTGTAAAATTGCTTTCATACGTTGCGTGACTTTCTCGAACGTTCTTCACGTTTTTGGATTATTCATGAATAATTAATTAGGGCATGTTCACATTTCAGCGTGAGTCAGCAGATGAAAGTGCATTGCAGGATATGAAACATGGATCATCCATCATTGATTACGATTCACTGGAGCAACCTTAATTGAAATGGGTGTATACAAGTAAAGATGAGAGCTGCGAGTTTGCAGCTCGCTACGGCCCACGCGCGGTTCACGCTCGCGCGCGACGAGATTATAAACTCACTTCGCTCGGCGCTTCGCGAGGAATTATCCTCAAAACATTCGAACTCGTAACTTTGAGGTTTAGCCAATTCCATTCTCAACGTAATTGACTCCTTACCCATGCCTTACATATTTAATCAGTACACAAGGCTGCTATGCTGTTTATGAAGCCCGATGTAAGAAAAGTAGAGAATTCTTTTTCAGTGTTTGTTTTGTTAGACTTGTTTTCCCCGCCATTAACTTCATATTTGACTTAGGTCTAATTAGACCCAAGTCAAATTTAGAAGGATTTGTATGGAGTCATCAGAGCATAACTGGGTCAATATCTCAGAGACAATTTGCCCTAGTTTTTGGCAGGTAGGCCTCTTGGAGTTGCTTTTTTCAGAATATCCTGACAAATCCCGTAATTTCACAAATTAACACCTTACTCTTACCATATCTCATTTCTTACTATTCCTCCGCATTTACAATTAATCAGTTCCACAACCACGACGCCGAAGCCGGTACGCTCCATAGCGTCTTGTTCCTTACATAAAATCTGCATACCAAATTATCATTTTTGTGAAAATGACTATATGAAGAGAAGATCTGAGGCACTGACCACTTGGGGATCCTGGACGTTGACTTATCTTATTTGCCTAACTGGTCAGCGGATAACTTTAAAAACACGTCACCTAAATGAGTTGTTCACTTGAGCATGTAACGCTGGTCAGCGGATACCCTTTTTGAGAGCTGGAAATTGGCCATAATATGAATGTCCATAAGGATGTCCACTATCAAGTTAAACACAGATTGTATATGCTTTGGACACCTATGAAACAATGCCCGGTCCTTACAAATACAAGAAAATAATGCCCCCTTAGCAGCCAATCAGAGTGCCCGTACTATTGTAGCCAAATAATAATGTACCATATTCAAGCATGCCTTCCACCGTCCACCAGGCCCAAACCGGCCAAAACTGTACTTTGAAATGCCGATTTCTGAATAATTAACACCCCACCCCGGACAGAATTGCTCATTAACCAGTCTATTTAGTTTCGTTCAGTAAAGGTCTCATTGCGTCAACCTAAGTTCAGATTTATTAAGACTTAATTGCAAAATTAAAACAGCTTTTCGAGCCATATGTAATGCCGGTACTCTTTCGAGAAAAGCCAATGGGTTCAAAATATGAGGGCTCATAAAATAGGCGGCATATTGCCAGGGGATTGAGGGCAGCCCCATTAGCCTTGTAAACTTGAGATGTTATTGAAGCCGTAAGATGAAGTGGGTCAAATGAGGTGTCTATGTAACTGACGACCACCTACCCCTCCCCTAAGTCAGCATTAACACTTACTCTTCATTTAGAGCAAAATTGTGACTTAGGGGAGGGGTAGGTGGGGTGTTTCCCAAAAACCTTGATTGATGCGAAGAAGTTATTTTAATAAAATGCCAGCCTCGTCCCCAGGCCACTTCTCGCTAACTGAGTGAACGAAGGAGGCTTGGAACCGAGCGCGAATTCTCCCGTCAAGCTTGACAGGTGACGTCACATCCGAATTGGGAACAAGGCTGTGAACTGACTCTTGGTAACCGAGATGAACACTTTATGTCACTGCACAAGGATATATCCCATGGCCTTAAGAAGCTTATCGCCATTATCTGCACCGTATTTTGCGGCGTTACCACACGTGTTCGACTGTTCAGGGTGTCCGCCACTACCAAACCCGATTCTGGAGTCGGGGCAGACAAAACAATTGTTTTCGTTGTTAGCAATAATGCCAATCCTTGTTTTTGCACAGTTACCAATAAAAACGTTGAACCCTTCCTGGTTGCAATTAAGCTGCAAGGATCCCTCGGAACCGAGGAGTGATTTCCATGTCTCACGACCCACTGACGTGGGGCGGTGTTGCCCGTCGGCGATTAGTGAGAACAATGAGTCAGCGGTCTCGTTTATGAGGATAAAATGTTTCTCATCCAGTCCCTGGATTTTCATTCCTAGGCAGATTTTGGAGAAGGACGTGTTCCAGTAAGTTGGCAACTTGGTCTCCTGTTGATCGAACCCAGTTTGACCACCAGCTAGGTTAAATGTTTCTTTATTGCTCCAAAGAGCAGAGTCGTACTCGAAGTTTACCTATTAAAGGAAAGGGAAAACACCTCACTTCAGATTGACGTGCGTCGCTCAAAAACGCCTTTGCTTAAGCTCCCTATTATGCTCCGCGATGAAACTCGTATTTGTTGTTCGAGAGAAATCCTGTCATACAACAACAACTCTGTCAATTGAAATGTTAAGTCCTTTTTATTGACTTTGTGTAAATTGTCTTAGTAATTAGTTTCTTTTTAGCCTTTCCTGCATCGACTTTTGGTAATTTAGGATAGGGAGGAGTGTGTTTGTGAATCCTGGTTCCGAGTTCTCCTTGAGGAGGAGAGACAGACGAGAAAGCCCCTTGGGAACGAGGTTGCCTAAATAAGGGCTTCGGCCGATAATGACGTCATATGATATCATCACGGTCACGTAAATCTTTAAAACACTAGCATTTTTGCGGACGCAGTTGCCTCACACCATTGCTAGGAGGGAAACGGAAGGCTCTGGCTACGAGAATACCTCGAAGAGGAAAACTATGTGATTAAGCTGTAGGATTTGTTTAACGCTATGTACCTCTGAGCCTTTTATCTTCATGACCAGCGTCCAAATACCGCCGCTACATGGTCCAAGAATAGTTTCGTTTATTTCGCAGTAGACAACTATTTTTCCATATACTGCAATCCTCTCATACGATATTATTTCTCTTGATCTAAAATGAAATAAACAATCATGTTGGTGTCTTAAAATAGAATGGCGGCCATGTTGGTGTTCCAAACCGATCCTGTGGGAGTTTAACCTTTCCCTTTGCAAAAACTTTCATTTGTTCCGTAAAATGGCGTAGCGTCGGCTGGCTGTGAGTGAAAACGCTCTAAATAAAAGAGTAAGGGAATGGAAAAATAATAAGAACTCAATGCATTTTATTCATTAGATAAAGACTAAGGGCTACGTCGTAAAAATGTGAGTTTAGATCCAGGCTAATTGGCCTTCGAGAAACTAAGCCAGAGATTAGGTTTAGTAGTCCCACATATTTTTTGGTTTTATTCTACTCGTGTCAAGGGTTTTCAGTCCACCGTTTTTGTTTGCTTGTTTTGTTATTATGTGATTGTTTACCTACGGGGCTAAAGTGCAGGTCACAGGTCACAGGTCAGGTCACAAGTTACAGGCCACAGGCCGCAGGTCAGGTTACAAGCCACAGGTCACAGGTCACGCACAAAAACAATAGGACACTCGAGAAAACTGTTCTGGACTGACGTTTTACTATACAAAAATAAAATAAGCCAAGGAACCCTGACGATATTTTTGTCCTTTAAACAATGTTAAATTCCACGCATGCTGATCATATGGCATATCCAAACTTGGTAACGAAATCACAAAGGTATGCAAATCATGTGATTTGTACGAAAAACAAATCACATGTTTTTTACTGAAAACGAAGTATTGTCGTGTTATTAGAATGTCATCTCAAAATAACCCGTGCAGCCAAGGTAACTTGGAGCGAGTCATTGACATGCAGCACTGCAATCCTTTGATACATCAGCGGTTTACAGAGTCAAAGATTCAAGTTGTAATGGCGGAATGTCCCCACCTAAGGGCCACGAGGTAAATCCAACAGAGTTATTTCAAGCTGTTGTGCAACAGAACGTGAGAGAATTGCAAGCGCTAATTGGGAGAGGAGCCGAGAAATATTGTATTCGAGAGGCCCAAATAGCAGTGTCTGAAGTTCTTGGCCGACTACACTTTAACACAGCAGCATTTTGTGGCTGGTACGAAGCGCGAGCAACATGCCGCCATCTTCAAAAAAGATGGAAGACCGATCTAGTGTCAAGAAGAATGTAGGATGAGGAAAGTCTGAAGAAAGTTGCTGTATTTCAGTGGTCAAATAAGTTTTAGGTTGTCCTAAAGTTTTTCTTCCGTTTTCCTGTCGAATGCTTTTCAAAACATCCACAAACACGTCATGATATTCTTAACGCAACAATCATTCGTTTTGAGATTCGTTTTTCTTACAAATCACGTGATTTTGCGTACCTTTGATTTCGTTACCAACTTTAGTTACGCTGTAACGCAAGTCCTCCTTGCGTGATCAACGTGAATATATTTTCTCGTGTGTGGAATTTGGTAAAGTTCAGAACAGAAAAAGTATAATTGAGGTTCCTTGGCTTGTTTTATTTTTGTGTAATAAAATGTCAATCAAGAACAGTTTTGTCCAGTATCCTATTGTTTCTGTATGTGACCTGTGACCTGACCCGTGGCCTGTGACCTGTAACGTGACCTTTGACCTGACCTGTGACCTGTACTTTAGCCCCGCCCCGCTTGGCCCAAGCAAGACATTTCTTTTTAGGCTTTAAATGTGATTTTGCATTGTATTTTTAAGCTTTTTAATGCAGTTCTTATTAGGCTCTTTAAATGTATTAGTTTATGATAATTCTTAATGTAAATTAATTTTTTAAGATAAAGGGCCCCTATGGAGACCAGCCTTAGAGCTGAATGGGCTACCCTGTGTAAATAAAGTTTTACTTTACTTTACTTTACTTTGTGCAGGGGCTTTATAGTAAACCAACGTAAAGTCTTCACAGTTGGGATTAACTCCCTTTGCCGCACGTGTGTAATGTAAGTACGAGATACAATTTTCTTTCATGTTTAAGCCTTTCATGGTACTCATGGTACTTACATATTCCGATGGTAAAGTTCTTCACACGACATTGCTGCGTAATTGAAAATGAGAAATCCACACATAAAGGGGAACATGTTGAGATTATAGAAAGCTAGTTAATGTGCAAACAATTCTTAGTATTAAACTTCGAAATATCTTCACGATGTGAAGATACGGTTTCCATTAACGGTTGATATTTTGGCTTGTCTACGGCTAGCGATTAATTTCTCTCCATTTTGGTTAACAGACATCTTAAGAAGAACAATCATTTGTTTTGAAAACAATAAGTTTCTATTGGTTAAGGACCGTTCCATCGATTTCAAGGAGAGGAGGATAGCACTGAAATAGGGACCATGCCCGGGGACCATGAACCGCAAGACAAAGCGTGTGAAGTCCTGACAGGTAATATTGACACTCGACACTCTTTATATGACTAATTTTGGTTAGAAACATTTTTACGGTTAACTTTTTTTTTACGTACAACTAACGATTAAAATTTTCATTTTTTACGTCTAATAACCAAATGTTTTAGCTGTTTTAAGGCTAACAGTTAATCCCACCGAGATTCTCCAAACCAGAAAATGTATAGCCTGCCAGCAAGCTCTCCCGGGGGTACGTGGGTGGGGAAGAAAAGAGCGCCAGAGCGCCACGGAGACCTTTCTCACTGGGTAGAAAATGTAGCATAATTACCACACGGTAAAGCTGCCGGTGTTTTATCACTATTTTTGGAGTTTCTAATTGTCTGAAGATCTACATTAAGTTCACAATTTAAAACCAGGTAATTTTCGTAATTAAAGATTTGTGCAGTTTAAAACTAACTCACGTGTGCAATTGTGAGACCCATGAGTATTATTGCACAGGTCATGTACAGAACATTTGTGCATCCCAGTAGCACATTCATCAATATCTATAAAGAAAGCAAATCAGAGTCAGCAGTCAGATAACCAAAAAAATTGCTGCGGTACAAAATATTAGGTAAAACCTTGTAGTTATATCACAGAGAACCAACACAATCTGTGTGTGTAACCAATGTTATTTTACAGTAAATGTACTGGATTTACTGTTTGCCTCACCTATAGCGATATATCGCTAAGTATGCAGTATAAATAAATGTTAAATTTAATTATCTTACCTGTGGTATACACTCGTCTTTTTCCCTGAAAAGCGGTTTTTTGAGCGATTTTGAAGAAGTCTGAGTTCGCCGTTTACTAGTCATTATTATCAGTAAAAGTAAGCGGCGAACACAAAATCCTTCAAAATCACTCAAAAAACCGCTTTTGAGGCAAAGGACGACGATATACCACAGAAAAGGTAATTCAACGTTTATTTAACACTGATTTATATACATACTTAGCGATATATCATTATGGGCGAAGCAAACAGTAAATCCAGTATATTTACTATGAAATAACAATCGGCTACACACACACATTGTGTGGGCGCCCTGTGGTTATATGCGATACTTGAGGGAGAATTGCGAGCGAGACAAACCCCCCCCCCCCCCGGGGGGTACTTAAGGAATATTTGAGTGGGGATGTGTCGGTGGGTCCCTAGAACCCTTGGCCTATACTAGAGCTCGTTCAAGTGAATTATGCTACCCTATACTAGACTAAACTCCCAAAATCCCCCCCCCCTCCCCCCATCCCAGAGTAGCTGTTTTCCTGAAACTACTGAGGTCACAAACACAGTCCAGCCAAAACAAAATGGATTTCATTTTTCATATTTTTGAGTGGAAATTCCGGTTTCCCTAGTCTAGGCTAAAATATTCAACCAATTTTTCAGATTCCTCGATAATGTCACCCTATTCTAGACCTAAACTCTCTGATTAATATACCCTATCCAAGAGTATATACATACCTATATAGCCCATATATGGCAGTACCCCCCCCCCCCCCCCACCCCAGGGGACAAACCTTACTCCAAAATTGATCAGTATCACGTGATCACGTAGCCAGCCAGTACTACAGCCGTCTCTCTTTTCGCTCCTCGCCGCCTGGGACGTTTTCGCTGGAGTCTATCTCGTCTCTCCCGCGAAACGTCCCTAACGGGAAGGAGAGAGAGGAAACGGCTACTTCGCAGGCTACAGTCCCACTGGCAAAATCATAAAGCATTTTTTTAAGGTTAAAAAAGGGAAAATTATGCGAACAACAGTGAAGACACAAACTAATAGCCTTTTGGCGTCGTTTTGCAACATGGTCTTTGCGGAATAACCTGAAAAGAGATTCCGGCCAGTAGCTCAAAAAGCTGGCACTACCCACCGGATAAATCATTATCCAAGGCGGGGTAACTGTTACGAAAACCAATAAGCTCGCATTGTGTGCTGTATCTGAGACTGGAACAGTTGCGTCAAAGTGCTCAATGGACTATTCTTGGGGATACGTTTTACTTTCTTTGGTAGCCTAGTTATAGCTAGTAACAGAATCGATATCGTCCCAAAATCAGTCCCATAATGCAATACAACTCAAAGAATCTCACGCGCAAACTTCAAATAGCCAACCGCGTCATCCGCGTTGTATACGCTGGATAACAGCGTTGTCTATCGTCGGAACATCTAGCATAAAAGTTCTTCTGGGATCTATCTTCGGAACATCAGCTGGCATAAACGTTCTTAGAGTAAACAATTAGCACGTGTTTAATTTGATGGCAATAACGATGACGGCATTCTACCTTGGCATTCCCTTCCATTACCAAGAAACCCCTGTTTACAAGTGCAGTTGTAGGATCCTATCAAATTGACGCATAGAGCATCTGGACTGCAGTCATGTGTTCCAGCGGTGCACTCATTGATATCTGAGGAAAATAGAAAAGGTTGTAACAAACTCGACAATGACAGATTTTGTTTGCGAGCAGGGTTTGTAGACTTTATGCAAAACAAACATTATAAACAAAACATTATAAACCCATTTGATAACTGTCAAGACCTAAAAAATTGTCATTCGAGGAATTAAAAATTCATTTTCTGGAGCTTAGAAGACAAGCAAAGTACTTTTGGACACTAAAGCCTCAGTTTTGTTCATGTCTAGACTGTGAGTCTTTATATGACTGACTATGCGAAAGAGCAAGATCACACGACTCCAGTTTCCTGATTGGCCACCCGAGTTGGCAAGGTGGACGTATCTTGCTTTTACCGCAAGATAAGATCACGCTCCCTCGAATGCCTAAATTAGTTGTCTTTTGGTCCCTAACAATGTATCCCACCAGCCAGTTCACAGACCTTTCATTTTCTCTTCAGAGATCACCGAGCGCACGTAAAACAGTGCGGGATTCAACGACCGCTAACGCAGGCGCCCTCGTCAAATTGCTTGAAAATAATTTATTATAAAAAAAAGTATGTGAAAAGGCCAGTATCTCATTACTCCTAAACAAAGCATTGAATTTCTATGGCCTTTATTCAAAAACTTCTCTCAAGTAGTTAAAAGTATCTCGAGCCTACCTTAAAAATGTCTACCCTTACGAGAATCATTTGATAACTAGTCTCTCACGCACATGTTCTTTGTCTCGTAATGCAAAGCTCCTCCTTTGGGGAGGAGGGTAAAGGAGGAGCGCTGCGCACAACCTCGTCCCCAGGGCTTTACCCTTAGAAAACAAGGAGGGATAGGGAAAAGTCACAGAGACGAGGTTGCGCTGCCCGACGCGCGAGACACTAGAACGGCTGTCCGTTAAGGCTGCGTGAGAAGACCACATAATCAGGGTTCTCTCTCTGATTTCCTCTATAAACGAGAAGAGAAAAGACTTTAGGAACAAGGTTTGTGCGGTATCTTATGAAAAGTGATCGAAAAGGCCTTTGAATAAATCCCCACAACTCCCTTAAAACACTTCCAACGAGTTTTTCAGGTCTCCTACCGTTTTCACAGTGCTCGCCAGTAAAACCTGCAGTACACAAACAGCGGTACTTTTTGCTTGTGAAACCGGTTTGACATGTTGAGTTGTTCCTGCAGGGGTTGTTGACACAGGCACTCTAGAAGAAAGAGATAGAATAAAACTGATATTTCGTGTTCACGTCCCCAACTGGGTCAACTGGCAAATGACCTTCAGCCTCCCTTATATAAAAAGGAGGTCCTCACTCATGCCAATACTTATAAAATTAGTTTTGCATATGACAGGAAATGGAACTCATTTTAGTAACCTCAGCTAAGGTGAAACGGGCATCAAAATCATGCAGCTTGTTTCACAACATATTGCTGCAAACCTTGTACTTGTTGTGCGTTTTACCGCAATTGACATGACTCTCGTGTATGGAGTGACTCCCGCGTTATTTTATCCAATCAGAAGTCAGTAATAACGCAGCTTTCAACTACCTGACTTGTTGCAAGACAGGTTTGAACTTGGGTGATAAAACGCGCAACATCGTTTTTGAACTCTCCTTACAGCTGTGTTTCAAAACCAGCTGCACGCTTTTGTTGCCTGTTTTACCGTTTTCGGGGGGGGATTAGCCCGAATTCGAATTTCATTCGGCTGACTTGCAGTGAGGCGTCTAAACTAGGCTTAAGGGTCACGATGTAAACTGCTCATGAAAGTAAAAAAGTAATTGTTTCTCAGAAATGAACAGTTGTCCTTGTGGTGTATTTTTAACTCGGTTTTTCCCTTCGACGAATCTTTTGTAGCATTATTGGCCCCGGTTGCTCAAATGTGAGTAGCGCTATCCACCGGATACATCTAACGTTTTCAGTAGCTGTTCGTTCATCCCTCGCGCAGATTTTGAAACAAGTTTTAGTGATGGTCAGTTGCTATGGTTACTAGATATGATGTCATAAGTAGCAGGTGGTCAATCCAACCTACTTCTTACTTCAATTCAACTTATTTCTTTCAACAATAAAAATAAATGTTATGGCTAAAAGCATGCAATGTGCTTATCTATGTGCTATTTTTTATGTAAAGCTAAAAAAATTACCATTTCTCGCGGTTTTATCCTGATTTCTAATTTTGGTAAAATCCAAGATAGCGACCATTGTTGGTGAGGTCCCAGGCCTCCAGCAGCGCCACCACCCATAAAATATACCTCATCTTGTTAAGAAGATCAAAGGCTTTCCATTAACGGTAAAACCGTTCCGAAATATTGTAACATATCCAAAACTCCGTGGAGGGGTCCTATCCACCCCACCCCACCCCCTTGTACCACGGTGGGGGTATGAATTTGCGAGTAAGTTCGAGGGTTAGCACCGCCTTAGTTCTTTTTCAGATCGGTCTCATGCACAGTGAGACTGTAGCCGGTGAGCAAGTTATTCGGGGCTCTTTGGCGGCGATCTTTCCTTCTCCACCCTTGTGCCCCTACTCGGGAGAGCCTGCTCGCAGGCTAACGAGACTGAAATGTTTGGAGGCAGATACGAACACATGCCGGTCGGAGTTAACGTGACGGTCCCCCCTTACCCTATAGTAACATTGCGCGTGGTCTAAACCCCGGGGAAGAGTATTCTCATAAATCTTGGATAGGTGTGTGCTGCACAGGGTCTTAAAATGAGACCAATGAAAACAGGTACCCCATTTAAAGCTCACACCCTATTCATGGGAAAGACAAGAACTGAGAATTTAATGGAAATGTTGTGGTTCAATTTTCTCCTTGGTATAAATTTTATTTTCTTTTGTTTTTGAGTATGGTAATGTACGATAATGAGTTCGAAACACAAGAAAATAAAATTTAAACCAAGGATAAAATTGAACCACAACAGAAACATACAAATCTACCTTAAATCGCTTTCCTAATACTCTTAGCGGTTAAAGTTCAGTATGAACAGATGATTTGTTCCTCGTGTAGCTGGGCTTTTACGCACTTGAACTTACCTGATAGAAACATGGTACCTTATCTAAAGGTCCTACTGGGAACACAGACCCAACAAGAGAAAAATTGACACCCTAGCTATTTTCATTGATATGTTTGCTCCGAAATGGGCATGCGGGCCCCATAATTTAGCACGTTTTCCCTCCTGGGACCCTTGCATTACCCCTGGGTATTGAGCGTGGTATTTAAATGTTTTGCCAACATCAGGATCACTTTTCAGATCGCTTTTCTATGCGTTCATGCCCCGAGAGGGCATATATACTTGCGTTTTTGGTGTGCCATTCCGGTTTTCGTCGCTGAGCATGGCCTAGGCTCCTGACGCTATCCTTCCTTATGTTTTGGAAGCCGTTCGCCCGGCTGTGATACCTCCTTCGAGTTACCTTTTATAGCGTGGGTCGCTTTCAGACTGGATTTCATGGCGGGTATCAATCTCCTTTTCAATTCATAGCGAGTGTCGCTTCGAGTTGTTTCATAGCGTACGTCGCTTTCAGTTGTTATAACATGTGTCGCCTTCACGTTGGTTTTTCTCGGCGTGTGTCGCCCTCCAGTTAGCCATTTCTCGCGTAAGTCGCTTTCACTAGTTTCATGGTGTCTTTCGTATTTTGCTCTCCATTTTGTGTTTATAGCGTGTGTCGCTTATAAGTTTTTTATGGCGTGTGTCGCCTTCAGGTTGTTTTCACGCGTGTGTCGCCTTCCAGTTAGCCATTTCAGCGTGTGTCGCTTATAAGTTGTTTTCATGACGTGTGACGCCTTTAGGTTGTTTTCACGGCGTTTGTCGCCTTTAGGTTGTTTCTATGGCGTGTGTCGCTTTCACTAGTTTCATGGTGTCTATCGTATTTTGCTCTCCATTTTGTGTTTGTAGCGTGTGTCGCCTTCCGCTCGTTTTTACGGCGTGTGTCGCCTTCAGGTTGTTTTCACGGCCCGTGTCTCAGGTCTTAGTTTTCGTAACATTCTCATGGCATCTCTGTTTTGTTTTGTTTACAAATATCAGTGCGCGGTGTACACACTGGGGGGCTCTTAAACGGAAGACGGCCGCTTTCATCCTGTTATTTGGAATTAGTTATCCGCGGTTCTATGGTTTACCTGCCTGGGCTGTTTTCTACGTTCCAGATTTATTCGACGTTTGCCATTTGTTATTAGTTTTATGGGCTTATAGTTATTTATGCAGGTTCATCTCGACTAGATGTGTACCTCGTGTCACGCGAATCGGCCCATCGCTTTGTTTTGGTTGGGTTTTTCTTGTGTTGTTTTACTCGCTTCGAATAAGGTGTCGTTATTTCCTGACTTTCGGTCTTGTACTCCAACTATCAGTCCGGTCGATCTGGGGCGGGTAGTTCTAAATTATGCCCGATACTCTGTCTGTGACGGGGTTCCTGGATCGGCCTGGTTGGTGGCTCCCCTTTTTCTCTTTTATTTCTTTTTCCAGTTTCGGTTTAACGCTATCACGTGGGGTGTATGTGCGTTGCCTTCGTTGTAATCTATTTCCAATTATTTCGCCTTTAGGCACTGTTTAACTTCTGTTCAAACACAAGAGATTCCGTCAGATCTTATCATTCCTAGTGTAACTGGAAGGGGAGCCCGCCAGTTGGGCCGGTCCGCTCCCGTCTCCCTCATCGGTCTCGGCTATTTCTTTGGCTTTGGGAAGTCGACCCTTGTTCCCAGGCAAACATCGGTTTTTCTATGGTATATCATAGATTTTCCTTACACTACATTTTTAATCCCCTAGATAAGAAGGTTAAACTTGCTTCTTTTCAAGAAAATATGCTTAGCCACAAGACGGTAGTTCTAAGTCTCTGCAGAAGTCTGTGGGAAGATAAACTTCTTTACGCTCTTGTACCTGCCGCCAGGTTGTTTTCTCGTGCGGGGTGTTTGGCCATATCACACGGCAGTGGCGTCTCCAAGAGCTGTTCCCGTAGCGTGAGCTTCTGAGATTGGGGGGAATATGACGATTTTTCTAAGGTTGTTAGCTTAGTGGCGGCATTCGGCGCTCGGGTAGAAATTATTTTCGCCCATATCTTAGTATTCCCCGCGTGTGCCATAGAGGTGCAGCATATCAATGAAAATTCTCCTACTATTTTCATTGATATGTTTGCTCCGAAATGGGCATGCGGGCCCCATAATTTAGCACGTTTTCCCTCCTGGGACCCTTGCATTACCCCTGGGTATTGAGCGTGGTATTTAAATGTTTTGCCAACATCAGGATCACTTTTCAGATCGCTTTTCTATGCGTTCATGCCCCGAGAGGGCATATATACTTGCGTTTTTGCCCCCTCCTCCCCTCAGCGACGAAAACCCGGTTATGCTGCACTTCTTCGCATACGCGGAAATTATTTTCGCCCATATCTTAGTATTCCCCGCGTGTGCCATAGAGGTGCAGCATATCAATGAAAATTCTCCTACTATTTAAGGATGGAATGACCCTAAAAAATGCTACTCTATTGTTGGTTTTCACATGACGTCACTAAAATTCAGACTAAAAAACTATCGATCCTACCGAGATTTTACTTTTACGATGCATAAGAACAGCTGAAAACTAATTTTCATATAAATTTTCGCTTCAAAAGGATTTTTGGTTTTGTGATAGAGTGCGCTTGAATTTCTAAGCTTTTGCGTGACGCGGCATTTACATGACGGCCGAGCTAGCTGTCATGTAGGTTAAAAAAATGACTTATTTTAGGAACGTTTGCTATCTAAACAGTTCATGTATTAGAAAAAGTATTACTTTAATGTTTATGAGTTTCTCGAAGAATGAATTAACGCTTTTGTAGCAAAACTCGATAACAGATGTTTCTGTTGGTTTTCGTCCGCCATGTTGGAGCTCATCCGGATGAGCTCTAGCATGGCGTCTCCATACAAAGCTCTATAAATTTGGGTAAAACATTTCTTCGGATATCTCGTATACGAATTACTCCTTCGACCCAAATCTTAGCGAGGATCTTTGTATATTTACCTCCTTTCATTTCCAAGATTCTGGACTTTATCTGTCGAATGGTTTTGATTTTTATTTTAATCTATTTTGAATGGCGTGGCACATATCTGTCTAGGAGTACCCTCCCCCTCCCCCCAAGGGGTCTAAACTCACCTTAGTTCCGCGATAAACGAAATTTTGATCATTCACCAGATCATCTTCGTAGCTTTCGTGCGTGGAGTTGTTCAGTTCACACTTGTGGACTTCTGCTTGACTAGTCGATATCTCAAAATTGTAACTTGCGCAGTTGGGTTCCATGAAACATAAATAACCACACGAATCCTCATCAATGACTTCAGCGATATTTGTCACATGATTAAGTAAACGTTTTCCGTTGAATGTTTCTTCGGGCTTGAAGACCAGTTCACGACATCTCTGCTCTATTTAAGACCGTCAACAATGTTAGTATAGGTAATAGCATGATTTGTAGTGATATTTGGCATAAATACCACGAGTGATATTTCAAAATTGTTATACGTAATTTCACGAGCCGTTAGGCGAGTGAAATTTGAGACAATTTTGAAATATCACGAGTGGTATTTATGCCAAATATCAAGAACAAATCATGCCATTATTTGTTTATACTACTACCCACAAAAGGGTTGTAATTTTCACATATAGGTATTTCAAATTAAGCTGAAATACCACTGCTCAAATTGCAGAAATTTCTCATGTAGTGGTATAATAAATTAAATAATTTATTATACTCATGGGCTCCTAATTATAACCATTGTGAATTCACTAGAGATCCTGCAATCTGATTGGCTCTCAGGAGTGCGATTTATTCGCAAATCACAATTCTTTTTTTTTTTTTGTTTGCTTTAAATCACATTTGTTCTAAATCACGTCACTCATGTTCTAAAATAATATGGCGTCATTTCTGCTTTAAATCGTACTATTTTCGCTCTATCATTTCTGTTTGGTGTAGAAATTGAGAACCAGCTACTAGATTAAATGAATAATTGGTACTCGGCTGAATTCTGCGATTTCAAACAGCTGCCTTAAAGTGGTACATGTACTTCGTGTCGTGTATTTTAGACCAAATTGCACTCCACTCGAACTCCGTTCAATGACCATTATTTATCACAATGAAGTTTCCCTTACGATACTATTATTTTTGTATATTTTTCTTTTCCGTATCGACTTACTCAATAGAGAAATGACCTTGGCATGTGGCACGGCCTGTCTTTAATAAAGACATAGCTGCATAACTGTCTGGGGTACACTTGTTTTTTTTTTTTACTCTGATCTGAGACCCCGTCCTCTCGAATCCGGATATTTTTGAAACCATCTAGTACTTTTTGTACATGAATCGTCCATTTCCGCCCACACAAGAACCAGGGGCCTATTCGCATAATTCACTGTGCTGTTTAAAAAATGTCCGAATTCGGACGAGGCTTGAATTTCAAACGGCTAACCGCGAAGGGTTCCTGATACACTAAACCTGAAAAAAAAAAACGTTTGCGTTAAACCGCCCAAATTGTGTAATCCTTGATCAATATAAGCGCAACTTTGGTAGTCTGTCCGTGTAAAATCGACAATCTAACCAGCAAATGCCTGGAGAAAGACAGTTTCTTTCAGATATAATAATTCCACAATGGCGCGGAGCTTCAATGATGGACGTCAATTAACATTGAAGAGCACGGGTAAAATTTTCTTCTTGGAATATCGTATATCTAAAGAATACGCGCACGATAACAACAAAAACAAACTAAAACAGTCTTAAACTAACCTTGTGATAGGTTTCCGCCTGCCATTTGAGACAGCAAACTGAACAAAGAGGAAAAGATGACAGCAGAAAGCATGACAAATTACATTTTGGATGGATATGAAAGGTTTTAGTTTGTAAACCCCATTTTCGGCGGTTTGTTTAAATCTGGTTTAGTTTACTATGATAGACAAAAAGATATATATATAAATAATTTCAACGGATTTTGGTAGCAGCAGGGCTCCATCCAGATCATTCTATACTAGTTGACGAACGGTCGTTGTTAAAACTCGCTGTTAGTTTTTTCACTGTTTGAAATATTGGAAAATGTTTTAATAAATCAGTATTTCCTCATTTATCATACGCCTGCAAAAATTGGCCTTCATTTCTTGCTCTATATTATTGACATTTATTTCCAACTCAAAACACTACAAACGGTTATTTATTTGATAAGCAAAGAGCTCAAATTTAGCATTTCAAAAACACCTGCCCGACTTAGCCGCCGCATTCAACTCCGTTTAAAACGGTTACACAGAACGTGAGGAGTCTGCATGAGAACAAGAAAAGGAGAAAAGGAATTCAGTATTGCAGTTGTGTCCTCGGTTGTAGCTGTATAGGAGAATCTTTGCTGACGTTATTGTTTACATTTTTCCTTATTTGCATACGACTTAACTCATAGAATCTGCGTATACTGTATAAACTAAATGCAAAACTTGAAAGAGCTGGTTAGGTTGAGCAATTTGTGCAATTTTCAGCTCGCTGCAAGCGATATTGAAAGACATATCAGCCATCAAAAACTTGCTGGGTGCCAAAAGGTTAATGAGTTCTCCGTAAAATTTCGAGTTTTTAGAAGAGAATTTCTCCTAAACCATTCGGTGCATTGGGCTCAAATTTTCAGAGATAACTGAAACTGTTATGTCCGTTCAATATTCAGAGTTATTATTTTATTAGCGTCATCAGATAGTGATAAGTATATGTTAATGAGGCAAAAAGTTTAAACAAAGATTCGCCTATATGTATGGCAAGCCAAACATGACAAAAGTGGTATGAGTTTTAAATCATCTATCGAGTTTCAGTAATCGATGTATGAGATTGGGATATCACTGTATGAGAATTAGAAATCACAATTCGAGAATGAAAAGGCACTATACGGGAATGAGAAATCACCATTCCAGAATGTAATCGATTTGTGAGATCAGGAAATTACTATACGAGAATGAGAAATCACCATTCGAAAAAGAGCGATGCAGCAACATGAAAGCCAAACATGACAAAAGCGGTATGAGTTCCAGCCGACCTTCGAGCTTCTGTAATCGATGTGTGAGAATTTTAATCATCGTTCGAGATTATCGATTAGGTTTTTCTCGAGCCAGCGAGTAAGTACCGGTCAGCGGTTCACGTTCTGCGTTGATCAAACAAAATGGCCGACAGGATGGGCGATCAGTTAAGTTTGGACGATGTAAGAGAGTTTCTGATATAGAAAGGAAGTCAAAGACAGACCTGCACGGACTCCCAATGTGGTTTTTGTGGTTGCGCAGCATTATCAAATGCCTTCGCCGTTACCTTTTTGCTCTTTCAAGCATGTCTTTCAGAGATTTACCTCTTTTGCAGGATATGATCGGAGGTCTTTTAAAAATCGTTTTCAGCATAGGCTGATTTTCTATAAGACTCCTGTTTGCCATCAATGTCTTTTTAAGATCTTGTACCGCTGGGTGATATGTTGTAACGAAAGGCAATAGTCTCTCTTTATTTTTTGCTTTTGTTTTAGCGTCGATTGTCTTCGGTCAAAGTTGACTTCAACGACCTTTCTATATCTTGTTTAGGATACCCGCGTACTTCGAGGCGTTGTTTAAAGTTCGCAAGGCACTCATCAAATGTCGTTGTCAAAAAGTTTGTTCTAAGTAATCTTATTTCCAGGCTTTTAATGAAGCCTCTTTTTACCCCAGGAGGGTGGCACGATGAGAAGTGGGTATATTGAAAGGTTTCAGTGGGCTTATAGTGGGTTATGATGTCCAAGATGGATTTCTCCGTGAATCGCTCTCCTTTGAAAACTGTTGTATCAAGTAAAGTTATTTCGTTCTCTGATATTTGATATTTGATCGGACAGCTGTTGTACGCTGGTGATAAGCCATTTTGGCCATTTTGTTTGACCAACGCAGGGTAGGTACCTCATATATGATTCCTATAGTGTACCGGGATATAGATTCTTATAGTGTACCTACACAACGCAGAACGTGAACCACTGACCGGTACTTACTCGCTGGCTCGAGGAAAACCTAATCGATAAATCTCGAAAGGTGATTAACGATGTCCTCATGTCAACCATTAGCGATCACAACCTTATATAAATTTCGCTGAAGCTAAAAAAGCCAAGGATCAAGCCCTCTTACGTAACTATCAGAAGCTATACTAATTACAGCGCCGACAATTTCCTACGTGATTTGTCATATACGCCTTTTCACATAATAAGTCTATTTGACGAATTCAACCATCAAGTCGAGGTATTCAACGAACTGCTCCTGGAAGTACTCAATCAACACGCTCCAATTAAGAGGGTTAAAATTAAATCTAAACCTAACCCCTTCATCAAACTAGAAATTCGTCAACTAATGAGAACACGCGACCAGTGGCGCAAACTTGCGGTAAAAACAAACGATCCTCTCCATTGGAACGGATATAGATTTTTTCGTCAAGAAGTGAAAAGGGAGATTCGTATGGTTGAAAAAGTTCACGTCAGGACTCAGATCCTGGATAGTAATGGAAATTCCAACTCAATTTGGAAAATCATTAATCGATGTCTACCACGTAAACATCAAGATACTTCTATGGCTTCTGAAGATCTCACCGGGTTTGCAAACAAATTAAATGATTTCTTTACTTCTGTCGGCAGTACGACTGCTCAAAAAGCTAATGACTTAGCTTTACATCATGGACTTAATGTAAATCTGGATGTTCCGACTCCTTTACATATGTCCTCCAACGTTATGCCCGGAATTATTTGAGCTCCACCAAGTCACAGAAAGTCAGGTTGAAAAGGTGATTAGAGGACTGCCATCTAACAAGGCTCCAGGAATGGACAAAATATCTTCCAGAATTCTGAAAGACTGTCTACCCTGTACACTGACAACAATTACCGTAAATCCTCCATTAAGCCCCCCTCTCTAATAAGCCCCCCCCCCCTTTTCAGAGGAGGAAAGTTAATAAGCCCCCCCCCCCCCTCCCCCTCCCCCAATCCTTATTCTTCACAAAAAAATTGACGATTAACGTGGACTGATCAGTTATGATTTATTCAGGCTGGAAGTTCATATTGTTTTTGGTCTTCGGCGGCATGACCTCCAACTTCTTATGCTTAACTTTCTCAATTTTGCGCTCTAGCTCTCTGTACAACGCGTAAGTCTACTCTGTCTCATACCACGGTATTTTTGCTACAGGTGATGCATTTCGCTAAATTAAATAAGCCCCCCCTCAAAAGTGCTTGAAAAAAATAAGCCCCCCGGGGGCTTAATAGAGGATTTACGGTACCACATTGTGAACAACTCTTTTTTCACCAACACGTTCGCACGTGCATGGAAAACGGCAGAAATTACGCCTATTCTTAAATGTGGTAGCCCAGACGTCCCTAGCAATTACCGCCCCATTTCTTTATTGTCTATACATGTAGTTTCAAAAATTACTGAAAGGCTAGTACATGGACAACTAGTGGAATATCTAATTAAACACAATAAATTGGCGGTACATCAGAGCGGAAACAGAAAGCTTCACTCGACAGAAACAGCTCTGTTGTACGTTACGGATCAGTTACTCCAGGCTATGGATGACAAGAAAGTCTCGATCATGGTTTTACTAGATATGTCTAAAGCATTTGACAGTATTCGACATGACATCTTATTATCCAAACTACAAAGTCTTGACTTTTCCCAGTGTGCGTTAGATTGGTTCCAGAGTTACCTTTCTGACCGACAACAGTGCGTTCGAATTGGTGATGCAGTTTCTAAAGTACTCCCACTCGAGTTCGGAGTTCCGCAAGGTTCTATTTTAGGTCCAGTTCTGTTTACAATCTACGTTAACGACCTCCTTTCTGTTCCTAAACGTTGTATATCTGCCTCCTATGTCGACGACTGTAAACTGTATTTGTCCTTCTCACCTGCCGAACTATCCACGTCTATCTCTGCCTTGAACGAAGATCTCATTAGAATATCTCAGTGGTGCTGTAAACATTCCCTTTTGATCAATCCGGACAAAACTAAAGTTTTAGCCGTTGGAGTACCACAACTCTTGCAGAAACTTTCATTATTCAGTATAAGACTGCTTGATAAAGAATTAACACCTGTGCCTGTTGTTAAAGACTTGGGTGTTCATCTCGACGCATGCCTCAGTTACAACGAACGTATCACTAAAACCGTTTCGAATTGTCTTCTTAAACTGAAACAAATTAACAGAATCAAGAATCTGCTGGACAGGAAAACGCTTTTGTTAGTAATGAATTCCTTTGTTTTTAGTAAACTACTGTATTGTTCAATTGTTTGGAGTAATACCAGCAACAGCAATATTGCCAAGTTACAAAAAGTCCAAAATTTCGCTGGACGAATCATTTTGGGACTAAGAAAGTATGATCATATTTCGAATGGGCTGCGATCATTGAACTGGCTTCCAATTAAAGAGAGACTCATACTAAACGATGCAACCATGATGCACAAATGCATTAACAAACTTGTTTCAGACTATCTTGTCGATATGTTTAAACTACGTTCCCAAGTCCATAATAGACAAACTCGATCGTCTAGTGCTTTGGATATACCCTTATGCCGCCTGTCAATAGGACAACGCTCTTTTACCTACAGTGGAGCTAAACTCTGGAACTCCTTAAATAGTAACATTAAATCTTTAAAATGCTCGAGGAATTTTAGGCGCCATTTATCAAACGTATTATTAGGTTAATTTTTTATTTTATTTTTTTTTTTTTTTACATTTAGAATATTTCTGACATATTTATTGTAATTATAATTGTACTTATATTCTTAATTACCGGTAATCTAAATTTAAATCTGTATTTTTAATTGTATTGTATTGAGCTGAAAAACCCTTTTTAGGGAGCGTCAATAAAAGTATGATTACAGAAGGTCGGAAGGTTGGTTGGAACTCATACCACTTTTGTCATGTTTGGCTTTCATGTTGCTGCATCGCTCTTTAATTTTCGAATGGTGATTTTCTCATTCTCGTATAGTAATTTCCTGATCTCACAAATCGATTACATTCTGGAATGGTGATTTCTCATTCTCGTATAGTGCCTTTTCATTCTCGAATTGTGATTTCAAATTCTCGTACAGTGATTTCCCAATCTCATACATCGATTACTGAAACTCGATAGATGATTTAAAACTCATACCACTTTTGTCATGTTTGGCTTGCCATATTATATGTCCTCGCGGCTATCCACCAATAGAATGCGTTTTTTTTCTTCCGGTCAAAGTTCGTATTAAGCCTTAAAGCGTCCCTCGGCGGCCTACAGGAATGGCCCTCTCTCGGGAATGTAACAATAGATCGTTTTCACTGTCACGCAACAAAAAAATAAATTGGAAACCGTCCAGTGGAAGAAGCCAAGAAAATGAAATGTTATAAAGACTAATTTTTAAACAATTTGTCCAAGTCTCAGGTCTTTGTAGCCCACAGTTTCTGAGTTATTTGCCGAAACGTTTCACGCACCTTTGTAGAGCTTTGTATGTAGATGCATGTTGGTGCACCGGTTTGGCCGCCGGAAATTAACAAAAACATCTGGAGTTCACTTTTCCTATAAAAGCCCTTTCTTTTCACTCGAGAACTAGCATACGTGCGAATAAACATATCTTTTAAATGGTTATACTGCTGAAAATCAAGAGGAGAGACTGTTTTTCAACGAGACAGCATTTCTATTTTGCTGTCACGCACAGTGAAAACTCGGAAGTTCAAATTGCTGTATTTTCGAAATGAAACATGCTACGGGAATGGAAACTTGTCCAAACATTTGCTTCTTATTTATCTTCAACCTAGTGCAAATAAGAATTCGTAAAACCTCGCTATTTTGACTTTACAATATGATGGCGTCACTGTGAAAACCATCTATACAGACTAGTGCAAGTTGCAACGGCGTTTTGTGAAGACGGCTGTAAGTACAGCTGTCCGCTTACATCTTACGAGAATGTCCGTTAACTGAGAGCTTCCGAATGTAACTCTCTTGTCAGTAGTTCATGTATGACCCCATGAAATGTCCTGAGACACCAGTGCCATGTCCTGCCTCTAGGCACAAAGTGTCATCCCAAGTGTAGTAGCTGTAGTAGCTGTAGTAAGTGTAGTAGCTGTAGTATGTGTAGTAGCTGTAGTAAGTGTAGTATCTGTAGTATCTGTAGTAAGTGTAGTACGTCTAGTAGCTACTACAGCTACTGCACGTACTACACTTACTACACATACTACACTTACTAGAGCTATACTACACTCACTACACTTACTAGAGCTACATGGGGTCACACTTTGTGCCTAGAGGCAGGACATAGCACTGGTGTCTCAGGACATTTCATGGGGTCATACATGAACTACTCACCCTCTTTTGACAAAACAGCGAATTAAAAACTGCAAATCCTATATATGCACTGTTATTTTTTTTAACTAAGAGTAAATTGCAAGCATAAAACAGCTTTTGGAAGCATTAAAATGCCAGCACTTTTTCCAGAAAAACAGGTTCCAATGGGGTTATGCGGGTTCATAAAATAGGCGGCACATTTCTAAGGGAGATGGGGGCAGCAGCACTAGCTAGGGGAGGGGGGCAGCCGCACTAGCCTTGTAAACTTGATAAGTTATTAAAGCCGTAAGAAGTTATTCAAATAAAGTATCGTCCTTGGTTGACTCCCGGTAACTGAGACGAACATTTTATGTCACTGCACAAGGATATACCCCATGGCCTTTAGATCCTTGCCACCATTATCTGCTTGGAGTCCGTCTGGTGCGACGTTACCACACGTGTTCGAGAAAGCTGGATATCCGCCAGTACCAAACCCAATTCTTGAGTCTGGGCACAAATCACAACCCACTTCGTTGTTAGCAATAATTCCAATTCTTGCTTTGGAGCAGTATGTAATTTCAGGATCTGGAGTAATAACGTTGAAACCTTCCATGTTGCAGTTAGGCTGCAAGGATGCCTCGGAACCGATGAATGATTTCCACGTCCCACGACCCAGTGACGTAGCGCGGTATTGTCCGTCAGCGATGAGTGAGAACAAAGAGTCAGCGGTTCTGTTTATGAGGATAAAATGCTTTTCATTCTGTTCATGGATCTTCATTCCTAGGCAGATTTTGGAGAAGGAATTGTTCCAGTAAGTTGGCAACTTGGTCTCCTGTAGATCGAACCCAGTTTGACCACCAGCAAGGTTAAATGGTTCCTTGTTGCTCCAATGAACAGAGTCGTACTCGAAGTTTAACTGCTGAATAGGTTGTCAAAGTGAGTAGTTGGTCCGCGATGAATCTCATTATATTTGAGACGTCTGTTGTTGTTCGAGGGGAAGAAAATGGTTTAATAACTCATTCAAACTGTTTACAGTGAACTCACTTTATAATGGACACTTTTGGGGCCGTCATTAATTGTCCGTCTTAACGAGACGTCCGTCTTAAAGAGAGTCAAATACAGAGAGTAAAGAAAGGCAAGTACCAACTCTGGATGTCTGTCTTATAGAAGTGTCTTTTAGTCTTTATAACCATGATTAAGAAACGGTCCAGATAAGAACGATAGCAACAACGGCAACGAACATGTTGGAATGCAAAAGAGGTGCTAACTTTTCTATTGTCTGTACTTACTTCTGATTGGCTTAAACAGCAAAAGTTAACAAAACTTCATAAAGCAGTACATATATTCATCCTTACTTTCCAACCATCTTCCATATAACAAAATCTGGTCTCAGTTTGAATAACAAAGAAATCCTATGCGGAGAACATGTAAAATTGTAAACTTTTCTTGGCTATTGTTTTCATCTCTTGTGATTGGTCAAAATCTTTTAACACAAAAAAAAAACCCTTTCAAAGTGGAGTGTAAATGCATTTTATTATGGAACGCCAAATGTATTTTTATTATTTAGAGTGGTTATTTGTATATAAACAAAACAAGGCTGGTTATTTACAAATAACCACATTACGGTTTTATTATTTCTAAATAACCAAAATATAAAATTGGTTATTTACAAATAACCAAAACTGAAATTTGGTTATTTAGCAAATAACCAAAAATTAAAAAGTGGTTATTTCCAAATAATAAAACCGTAATGTGGTTATTTGTGAATAACCAGCCTTGTTTTGGTTATATACAAATAACCGCTCTAAATAATAAAAATACATTTGGCGCCCCATATTTTATTGTGTAAACGGCCTTCATGTAGGTTTATGCATTCTCTGTGCAAAAATGAGAACATTCCTATGTGGGGAAAGCACCGTTGCCACATAACAAAAGTAATTGCTATCCACCTTACCCGGATCATTACTTAATAGTCCAAGTTCAATAAACAGTATTAAAATTCTAATATGACTCCGAGACGTTCTGGTCATATTTCTATATTTGGTTTGGTTTTCTTTGTGCTCAAGTCTCCTCTAGGAATTCCGAGACAATGGAATCGTACAAAATTTGCAATTTTGACCCTAAAGCCTCGGAGTCATGTTCGAATTTTACAGTATCAAACGTGGGCTATCATCTTATTTGCAACGCGCATCGCCCACTGCGCATAACATTGCGACTTCAAAGGTGGCGGTGATTTTCACCGTTCACCTAAAGGGAGGTAACAAAAGTGCCTTTTGTATTCAAAATGATTTAAATGGTGATTTTCATAACTGTTACCTGGCTAATGTGTTTGTCTTAGTGAGACTCGCTTCAGTCCCTTCGAGAAAAATGATCATTTAAGGCCGAAGTTGTCCCTTTGTTGTATTTTTGAGATGAAACGAGAATGGTGAACCCAATTTTTTATTTGTGTTTTTCATTTGTTATGGCCGCGCAAAAAATATATCTTAAGGAGAAGAAAATCTGGATAGTAGAAGTTAGAAATTTTTAGTGATATAAATGACGTGAAATTAACTCCGCATTTAGAGCCACAGAGAAGTATAGGATAAAGTTAAAACTGTCCTTTTGTCTCAATTTTTTCAAGATTGAGTAATTTAAAGTAACTTTGCTGAAAAATTATAGCCCAGGGCTCAGTTGTTTGCTCGTGCATTTTGTGTACACTGAGACTGTGGGATTTGTTATACGGTAAGTACCTTTGAGCCATCAATCTTCATGACCAGCGTCCAAATACCGCCGCTACATGGTCCAAGAATAGTTTTGTTTATTTCACAGTAGACGATGATCTTTCCATATACTGCAATCCGCTCATACGATATCATTTCTCTCGATCTAAAATGAAATAACAATCAGCTTAACTCTAATTTCAGTCCCCGCAGCTGAAAGTTCCTACCGTTCTACTCACAGCTGAGTACTGAATGACTTTCTGAGTTACGGACTTCTGCTTCAAAGATTTTTCTTAATCGTATTATGTCATACTTATATCAATAAAAGCTTATATCAGAAATTTCAGTCAGAAATCTAAGCAATGTTTCATTAGCTGCGATTTTCCTCGAAACGTATGGTCCAATTAAGGGCTGATTGTATAAAAATGGTATTTACCATCAGTAAAGCCATATTATTACCCATTATTGCCAAATGATAGCTGTAGTTTATCTCAAAGTTTCGTAGCATTACAAGAAAAAGTTCGTATAGTTCAAAGCGCCTTCACCTGATTCATAACGAAGCCACCTTAAAAGGAAAATCTTATAGGGTAGAGCAAGAGAGAATGAGCTCATTCTCTCTTGGCTAGAGGTAAGATTAAATCCTGCTCATTATTTTTCATTAAAATGTCAAGTTTTTTCAATCTCACATGTTTGTTGTTGATTTGTTAATTTTTGTTTCCATTTTGTCATATGTGAAACCTTTTAGAAAATCTACACATTCCTTTGCCGCCTGAATAGCCTGTTCCAGGATCTAAGATAGCTGGGTCCGCGAAATTGAGAAAGTCGGCGCGAAACCTAGTCATGGACATTCTTATTTAAGCATTTTCATCTGAGAGCCTGGATAAGGCCACTGCCTGAGTAATATGAGTACAAAGAGTCATTTTTATTTATTTACCTATTTATTTATTGTTAATTTAGCTTATGGTACTTACATATTTCGATGATAAAGTTCTTCACACGACATTGCTGCGTAATTAAAGACAAAACATTAACGGAGGAAATGTTAAGATACTATACACGTATATATACTAGAAAACTACTGAATATGCGAAAAGTTCTCATTAAGGCTTCGAAATATCTTCAAGATGTTATATTTAGTTGAGCATTATTACAAAAGAAGATAGTGTTGATTGACCTACAAGTTGGTGCTGCAATTGCCTAGTCAATTCTACACAACTACCTTAGCGAGTTTTCAATTTAGAAAGACAGTTTTATCTCTTTTTTAGCTATAATTGAAGAAACTCTATGAGAAGTGAATAAGATGAGCTAATTTCTCTGCCCAGTGACCTATCAGCCTATGCCCTGCAAATATTGAAATGGGGATCTTAATGGCGCGTGTAGTGGCATTTACGGATATTTAGCAATTATTGGACGAGGTTGAGCAAAATATCGTGATTTGTCAGATTCGACAAATAATTGATCCGCGAGACACTGACAAATCACGATATTCAGTGCGATAAACGAGTTCAATAATTGTTTTATCATTCGATCACTGAGTTTGTTTTTTAATAAATATTAATATCTTCGGAAAGCGGTTAGCGAGCGCTGCCTTCCAGAAGTAATGACAGAGATCACATAAACGAGCGAGGAGCAAGCGTAGTTTCATTTACGCATGAGCAGAATAGTATTTGCAGCCAAAAACTTAAGCCAAAACCAGTTGAACGACATTGCGCATGAGCACACCATTATTTGTGGGCAGTTATTTGCAGGTCACGTGGTGGGCTCTCGGCCAATGAAAAGGAATAAACATAAGGGTGGATATTTTGGCTTTTCTACGGCTAAAGGTTGATTTTTCTTCGTTTATTACAGTTTATAGGTATCTAAAGAATAAAATTCACTTCTTTTCAAAAAATATCTAAAATTTCCATTGGTTAGGACCTTTCCAGCCTGTTAGCAACCTCCCGCGTGCATCCATAACTCGATGGTTGCACCCTGCAGGTTTAGGATTTCCTTATTGTCATCAAGAAGTTGATGGTGATGCATCGCTATTTTGGAGTTTCTATTTCTCTTAAGATGTGAATTGAGCCTTCAAAAACTATACATTTTTTAACCCGGTAATTTTCTTAATTAAAGACCTTCTACATCAGCTTGGCTGCAATAGTGACGTCACCCTTGTTGAATGGTTGGGAGGGGTATTTTTCAGAACGCCAATTGGTCACCGAACGCTGAATGACTCTGAAGGTTCGTGATTAGGGTTAGGAAACTGAGTGAATTAGGTTTCTTGCATTTAGGGTCATTATACTGGGAAAACTGGCCTGAAACCTGATCAGTCAGTTCTAGGTTTACGGTCTATTGGCCAAAGAGTTGATAATATCCTGTTCGCTAACGAAATCACACGTATGAATTGTGCCACCCATGAGTCCCAAAAATTTCTTAATTTAAGATTTGTGCAGTTTATAACTGACTTACGTGTACAATTGTGAGACCCGTGAGTATTATTGCATACGTCGTGTACAGTACAATTGTGCGTCCCAGTAGCACATTCATCAATATCTATAAAGTAAATCACAATCACCAGGTCAGATAGCCAAAATAGGCCAACTGAGATGTAAAATATTATTTTAATTTATGTTTAACTTCGTAGAGATATGCGAAACTTGAGGCCGGGTGCGGGGGGGGGGGGGGTGAAAAATAACCAGGTATACCGTACCTGATTCCAAACTTGTCAGTGTCACATCAAAAAGAAAAGAGTAATGCTAACAACAGTAAAGATATAAAGATATAGCATTTCTTTTTTTGTGTGTCATTTTGCAACATGGTCATACGGAATATCTGGGATAGAGATTCCGGCCAGGAGCTCAAACGCCCGATATCACTTTCCACATCACCATCCAAGGCAGTATAACTGTAAACCAATAAGGAAAATGGTCAACAGCGTACCTGAACAACCCTGGGCGAACAAACTTTTCCAACATTTATTTACAAAAAGGGGCGAGCCGTTTACACGAAAAACAAAAAGTTGACTGGGGCTAAATAGCCCGCGTAGCTGGCAGGATTGTTGTGCCCGATATGCAGGCTAGGCTAAAAGAGGATTACCCTTTCGTGACGGTTGGGTCACCCTACCCACCGGGCCAACTTTTATCCACATAAAAACTTTGTCTACCCTACGAGCAGAGGCTACATTATCTCGCGATTTGAACTTTCCTGTGAACCCAAAAGTCACGACCTGAAAGTAGCCATGCTACTTTTGCGCGCCATTTGATACTGCAAAAACATGGAACATCTGCTAGGAGTATACTCTTTGGCTTGCCCAGCCGGGTCAACTGGCCAAGGTGAGACAATCAGAGCATGCGCAAACGCTATTGGCTCCAACAAAGGGACTGTTTTCTCATAAAAACGGAGAAAGGATTAGCACAGTTCGGCCCCGGTAATGAAGGAGCTGCTGGTAAGGTCTTTCCTGGTTCTTTTAATTCATAGTTTACCATAATCTCCATAGTTTTCTGGTTTGGGCACGCAGCAAACCAATCGGCTTTCAGCTTCCGAGCAGCTGCCAATTAGTTAGCGCGAGACCTTCTGTGCGGGGTGTTCCGAGTTCCATTCCCAGTTGGGATCACAAATCCTTCCACTTCTTTCCTTTCCATGTAGCTTTAAGTAGCTTTAAATAGTCCCGTCAGGAACGGAGAACTGATGGAGAGATGGGGGTAAAGTGAGGGCATCGTCGGCCTCAGGTTTGTTTGTCAGTTGACTGACAGCTTTTGATCGTGACAAAGCTGCATTATCCACTCCTTCTTACCGTCGGGCAGTCTCATGCATTAAATTTATAGGTAAGTTTCGGCCAGGTAACCCATCATACCCACTAATACACAACAGAGTGGTAACTATATCTACCAGTGTGTGTCTAAGATCAGGGAGTTCTAGCAAGCCCCATGGCCACAAGGACTGAACGTTTCTCAAATTTTGTTAGTATTAAATATTAATCTTGTCAATAAATGTAGCGTATTAGTATTTAATATAATTTCATTGATGATTATCGAAAATAGACTGCTGTGATTGGCTAGGAGCTTCGCTTTATCCCTCTATTAATAATCACCGCGTGGTGATTATAACATTGAAGGCTAGAAGTTTCCAAAATGGCAGCCAGATTTTTTGATGTTTCGGAGTCAGTGGTTATACTAAAACAATTAGTCACCTAAGGCGACGTGAATATCGTTGAATAGTCACCTCGACTTTGTCTCGGTGACTATTCGCCGATATTCACGTCGCCTTCGGCGACTAATTGTTAAATATATCACAGCTTGTAAGGTATCCTACAATTCAGTCTTGCAAAAGGGGCAATAAACCAGTGATTTGATTTGATTTGATTTGACTGTTTCGAGCTACCGACGAAAACTAAAGACTCTTTACCTTTACAGTTTACGCTCGTTAAAGTTGACTGGGCTGGGAGGGTGACCCCTCTACGCGGAACAGGTTTTCTGCGTCTGAGACTGGATCGATGTAATGTTATATGGAACCGTTCTGAGGGAAACGTTTCGATTCATCATTTTAACATTACCCATAATACACCTTCTTCACCCCCTCCCCTCTCTCTTCGGAAGCAACTGGCATGGGGACAAAGATATTAAAGATAAAAGTTTTTAGAGTGATTAGCACGCATTGATTTCATTACTAGAGAGATTCAGAGTCACGGTTACGGCTAACGTGACTTTGTATGGCGTGACCAAGATTCCCTTTATCTCGTGTGTCTTTTACTGTTTCCTTACATGTACAAAAAATAGTAGTTTCTCGTTGGTTTTATCCATTGGACTGTTTTTAACTGTTCATTTCCATCTTGAGAAATTCTCAACTTGAGGTCGCCCGTTTCCAGTACGCGTGACTCTGAATCTCTGTAATGATTTTTTACCTTGGCAGTTCGTTCCATTTCCAAGAAATCCCTGTTTACAAGTGCAGTTGTAGGATCCTATCAAATTGACGCATAGAGCATCTGGATTGCAGTCATGTGTTCCAGCGGTGCACTCATTGATATCTGAGGAAAATATAAAATGTTCTTACACACTCGACGTATTGGGAAAGAGCGAGGAGCTACAGTGATGGAAACCTCACCACATTTCTTTTCTCCTTTTCTTGTTCTCGGACTCGTCAAAGTAAGTGTAACCGTTACAGTAGGAGTTGCTTGGCTAGTACAAAACAAAAAATTGACCCATTTGCTGAGTGTTAGAGCCTCAGAGTGTAAGAAATTGTTTTGCTTGCCGGAACTTAGAAGGCCAGAAAAACACTTCTTAACATAAACCTTCCCCGTCAGCCAATGTTTAGGGAAAAAACCGCATTTTGGACCAAATCCTCCTTTTTGAACCGTTTCACTACCAGTTAGCATGAGAATGGGCTAAAAAAAAAAGAGAGATTTACAACACCAAGGACATAATTTTCTGCTTATTGGACGTAATTAAGCAGCTTTTTTGTTTTTTTGCATATGCGCATAAGCCAAAATTTGAACTTTGACCGAACTTTTTTTTGGAAATCTATTTCGATTTTGTCTTACTCTCTTCTTTTCCCTTTGATTTTTTTTTTTATAGCCAGTTTTGTTGCCCACTTCATCATCTTTCTTTCGCAAGATATTTTGGCTGGCTTTCTTTTTAACAAAGGGAGAAATTTAATTAATTTTTAAAGAGACCTAAACCTAAACCGCCGTGACGAATTATCCTTAGTATTTTTCCTTTCCAGTTTTTATGTTGTACGTCATTTCCGCCTCTCCCTTTTATTGCGACATTCTCCATTTATATAATATTGTGATTGCTACATAAGTTCAGTAACATCTGTAAACCTGAAGAAGGCTGGTATGGCCAGCCGAAATATTCTAACAAAAAACAATGTACGTTGTTTTAAATCAGCTTTGCAGTAGTCTTTGGACTTCTTGTGTTTTTGTTCTTTATATTTTGGCTGATTTGAGTAAGTAGGTCTACATTCTCTTTCATTATTTCTTTTGTGTTATGAAAATCATCTGGTTGCAAGTTTCCAACAAGATTAGCAAGACTAGTTTGGAGAAACTTAAATGAATCAATAAATCTTATTTCAAAATTCAAAGAAACCATCTCTCCAGTTCGCTTGGACCTATACTCATCAACTTTTATCTTTTTGGAAAACGAAATATACTTTTCCTCAGTTGATGGAATACAGTTTAACTCACCTTTTAAACTAGAAAGTTGTTTTATAAACAAATGTGCATCATAGCCTTGAAGATTATGAAATATAACTGGGAGTATCAATGGTTTTCGACACTGGAGATTACAACTGTTATGAGCAGCTCCACGATATTGACCAGTGAAATGACAATGATCTCGAACTTTATCAGATTGCAATTCTTTTGAGCAAATATAGCAAGTTTCAGCTTTTGTGAAGGATAATCGTTCTTCTTTTGTTAATTTAAGAGGTTTTGGATGACGATAAAATTCATTATATAATCTATTAGTTATTTTTTCAAGTTTAGAAACAAATATTTCAGCAATGTTGTCATTATCTCTTTGTTTTGTATAAGTAATGGGTGCAAAAATGTTAGGGACTATTCCTTTGATATAAAGACAAAATCCAGATGGTTCATGTTTCTGGTAATTGTAGTTATATGAATCCTCTGGATTAGGGCTACAAGTATTCATCGGTTTAGTAAAACATTCAAAATCAGCATAAATTACAAAAGGAATTGGAAGTTGTTTGTGGTAATTATTAAAACTTAATTTTGAGTTTCTTGGCGGCATTTTCACACAAACTGATTCATTGGTTGAACAATATTCAATATGTTTTTGGAATAATTCTTCTTTCGAGAAATGAGTAAAACACCTCTTACAAATATATATTTTCCCATTTGTTCTTGATGTTATTTGAGATCGGAATAATCTTGAAAAATTTCTGATAAGTAAATAATGGTATTTTCCATCTTCCTCATACAAAAACAAATCTATTGTTTTTTGTGGATTTCTCTGTGCCATTCGGAGGGGGTAAAACTTCTTATTCTCATTAACTGAAAACACATTTATTCCTGGAATATCTGGATTAAGTTTTTCGAATTTTGAAATGTCTTTTACTTTGATTGGAAATTTTGTTCCTTTTGTATTCAAGCTATTTTCTTTTTGTTTCAAATCTGTTAATAGTTCTGCATTTTTACCCTTTGGATGAAGGTATCTTAATACACACCAGAGAAAACATTTATTATCTTTATTTTTAATATTTAATAAAGCTTTCTTACGCATTATCCAATCTGGAATAGGAATTTAATTAAGATGAACCTCTCATTGGGGTAAAATCAACAGTGTGAATCTCAAGATGAACTATTTCTTTAAAATACCACCCACTACCATTCTGCTGATAAATAATAATCTTCTCAAGGATGGCGCGAATAACTTCAGAGAGTATTTCTTTTACATTAGTTGATTCAAGATTAATATAAGTGTCAGAATTAAAATATGCTTTATCTTGTACAGTAAGACTTGATTTATCATCTCTTATCATTTGTTCCATTAAACAAACTAAAACAAATCTAACTTTAATATTTCGATGATTTCGTAAAAATTCTTTTAAATAAGTGGATTTGGATTTAAAAAACTCAAATGGTGTAACATCAGTTTTACCCTTTACTATGTATTTATTTGCAAATCCTTTCAGAGATGATTTTTCTTTTTCTATTCCTTGATCATATTCCCTGAGAGCTCTCTCAAGTGCTTTGCAAAGATAAGATGGTGTATCAGGTGGAATTGTTTTATTCTTGATGCAATCTTGAAAATACTCTTCAAATGTTTTAATAGTTTTGGGTTTGGTTTTGGGTTTGGTTTTGGGTTTGGGTTTAATTTTGTCTCTTAATTCTTGTATTTTTTTTATATCATCAATCAACTTCTGTTTATACTCATTTTTGAGTTTTTGTTTATTATCTTTTTTAATCCTTTTTAATTCAGCAATAGAAAGTTTACTTAGATCAGTATCCATCTTTATTTATAATTATTTAATTCTTTAAATTTCAATTTTATTTTTCTGACTAAGAGATAGTAAAAAAGGTTTTATAACAAGTTGATTTTAGGCTACTAGTTTTAATATAATTTTTCATATTAAAACTAAATCATTTGTGGTTTAAAAGGATCAATCCCATGATAAGATAATTTTCTTACAATTTTTTTTATTTTTTTATTCTGTTTTCTTTTTATTTCATTATCAAAATTATTTCCACTAATCATTGCTTCTATAAAAGCATTATATATTGAATCAAAAAGTGAAGAAAATTTACTCGATAAGCAATTATTATATAAAAATTCATTTACTCTTGAATCATTTTTTTCAATTTCTTCAAAAATAGAAATACAAAAATTAATTCTTTTATATATATTATCAAAATTACAACAATGTCTAGTTTGAGAATCAATATTGGCTCATAATCACATTCTTTTCCAGTTTTAGTATAAAATGAACTAAGACTTCCATCAATATCTTTAAGAACACAATATAATTTATAAGAAGGAAATACTAAACCTCCTTTTTTATATTCTTTATTCTTATTTTTCTTTTTAACATCAACATATAAATCATATTCAGGAAATATTAAAACTCCAGTTTCATTATTTCCATTGCTAGTAGTTTTGCTTGTATTACTTTTCTTTGGTGAGTTGTTTACCATTTTTATTATTATTTTAAAATCTTTAAGCCAAAATTCAATTTTATTTTTTCTGACTCAAAACTCTAATATTCTATTTTCCTGACCAAAGCAGGTTAACACTCCAAAAATTAGCCGATTCGGAATTTCATAAGTTAACTCACCTTTTTTATTTTTAATCTTCTTTGCTCGCGCTAGATATTTTTCTTTTCGCTCTTTATCTTTATGTATTAAAAAGTCTGGATATTGAGGCGAACCAAAATGCAAATTCTTTCCACTTGGAAGCTTGACAACATATTTGTTATTCTTCCGCTTTGAATAATCAAGAGATTCAGCGCCAAGCTTTTTAGCCTTTCTGTTTAGTTTTTCAAAATCTTTACCTTTCACAACATATTTATCATCATCGGATGATTCCTCTTTCTCAGGAACATAATCAGGATCTTCATCATGTTTATAGCCATCATCAACTATAAAATCTCTATCCTTAGGGCTTTGATATTCCATTTTAGTATTTGTTTAGATTATTTTTGTAGGGAAATCCCCCAATTACTCGTTTATACTGATCTCATCAAAAATACTATAAATAACTACACGTTTACATGGAAAACAATAGATTGCATACCAGAGTGCCCTAACAACCGGCGAACCTGAAAATAGATTTCGTGTTTATCTTAATCATCCTTACAAAATTCTTTTATATTATCTTAAAAAACACCCCCCCCAACTACAGCAGATGGAAAGATGAAGACATCAATGATTTTTACTTCAAAATGTTGGATGACTATAATAGATATGGAATTAGTTTTAAACGTAAAAATCAACTTTTTCCTGATAATAATTTATATGTAATCAAAAATGATAATTCTAAAAAAACTAAATATGAATTACGTTTTGATAGTAAATATGACTTACTTTTTAATAATCGCTATGATAAAAAAACTTTTCTATTTAATAAAGTAAAAAAGATTGATCTAAATGAAAATGATACTGGAGAAAAACCTCTATCAGAGAAGGAAAAGAAAAAAAGAAATTTTATCAGAAAACAAAAAAATAAATATCTTCAAGTTGCAATGATGGATCCAGATGTTTATAATAATGATAAACTTTTTAAAGTTTTAATGAAGGAATCAAAAGATTATTATAATTTTTTGGATAGTATATTTCCATTGATATTTATAAATGATGATATTGATTATGAAGATGGCAAATATTATAAAAAACTATTCAAAAAACAATATGATATGATAAAAAAACTTTGTTATCGCATTAATGAAGGAAATGATGATTATTTAGGTATAATAAGAGATTAACTAATATTTCTTGTTTACAAAACTTCACTCTCCATAGAGTAGTTATAATAGGATGACTTATTCCTGACTTTTCAAGTACTTTTTCCCGTCATTTTCCGCGAGCCCGCAGGGCGAGCGATTAAAGTTGTCAAATTTCCCACCGTCATAAAGACACAAAAGTACAAAAAAAAAAAATGACAGGGAAATAACAGAAATTTGGAAAGTTTTAAAAAAAGTAAAAAAAATTTCCTGAATATTTCCGTCATTCATTATTTTATTTTAATGAGAGAAATAATTGGCGGAATGACAGGGGATAATTGGATTTTAAAATTTTGAAAATTTTTGAAAAGAGTACAGAAAAATTCTCTGATTAAGTCTGTCATTGGAATTTTGGGGTAAAATGACAAGGATAATCGGGAAAATGACTGGAAAAAGTACTTGAAAAGTCAGGAATAAGGCATCCTATTATAACTACTCTGGTGACGTGGAAGTAGAACAGAACTAGACAGAATCGCTTTCGATTGACCAGTAACGCTTTGCTGTCGGACATCTCGTACAACAGTCGATCTCATTGGCATTTTGTAGATCGGAGATCGATGCAAATATAGGATGCCAAAGGATGCAATTGTCAACAATCTTTCTTTGCATATTGCTTTTCCTGGCCTAGGATAATCAATACACCGAAGTCAAAGAAGAATTTTTACATCGTAGATAGTTGCAACTTGAAGCTCGGCCACAGTGACTTGAAGTTCAGCTTCAGGCGAGTAGCTGGGGTTTGAGAATGGGTGTTCGTACTGATACGAATATTTCTTTACAGCGGAAAATACTGGGAACGCCAAAGGTGTGAGCCTCTAGGGGGTTCTTGGGGCAAATTGCTCCCCCAGAAAATGTTGAAATCTAGAAAAGCGGAAATGCTATTTACAGTAGTCTCCACGTGAATATTTCAAACGCGATCAAGTCTAAAATAACAGACGGTATTTTTAGTCATAACAACAATATTTCCGTTTGACTTGGAACATTCATACCGGCTAAGTACACGAAACGGTTTTCAAAACTAGATGAGACGTGTGCTGCAAAGTATCTCGGAGCAAACGCTTAAGCCCCCTCCCAGTTCGTAGGGTAGCCAGGGGGAGTGGGTGTTTTAGTCCTTGAACTTACGAGCAAATCTATTGCTCCGTCGTGGTGAAAAGGGTTTCGCGGCTGGTGTGAATTATGCAAAAACAAAGCAAAAGATTTTCTACGACACTTAAAATATCCCAACACCTTTTTATTTCAGTATACATCGCCAACTACGGTTCTACTTACGAGTGTAGTAAATACATTGAATTTCTTCACAGAACTGAGATAAGCACGTGACTTTTGCTTTTGGCAAACAATATGATGGAGCTGATCACACGGATTGTAATTCCACTCTCCTTTTTTACCTCCGGTTACGTACATGTACGCACAGTTCTCGTCTACTCCAGGATAGTTAGGCTCACCATGAGCCCATGCAGAGAAGGTTTCCGCCACTGACGTTCCCATCTAGCCACTTGAAATCATTGTCACCATTGGCGGCTTCCATTCCGAGCCATGATTCTCCTTTGCTCTAAACGAAACTTAGAAGGAACTTGTTTTCTGTCACTGATTTGATAACTGGGAGACTGGCTCCCAATTGTTGGCATTCTTCTTGGCCTTGACTCATCTCCATCCCGCCTTTGTTGACGTAAAAGTAGCAAAGAGATTCAAATTCTACCCAGCCGTCTGGACAACCTGCGCCGAGTTACAAAAGGTAATAGAGAGATTAAGATTCACGTTGACGCCAAACCGCAAACGTGAATTTGTACCACGTGACTAAGTTTTCCCCTTATTTTTCGTTACTGTTTATTGCTTCTACACAAAAATAAGTAGTTTTATGCCAGTTTTGTCCACAAGAATCGTTCTGGACTGTATTTATCTGGTTATTTTCTATTGTGAGAAATTTTCAACTGACGTTTGCCGTTTGCCGTAAACGTGAATCTTAATAGGGACCTTTAGCATCACGTTTTTCATGGGAAACGGCAAACCGCAAACCGCAAAATGTCACGTGACCACTGCCTTGCGGTCACGTTTGCAGTTTGCAGTTCACGTTTGAACCGCAGGAAGGGCTTCCAGCGGTAAGTGATTTACGGCAAGGTTTTTTGCCACAAAAAATTGTACAGCCTCGCGTTTAAAGGTATGAACTAGCTTTTTATATCCGTTTGCGATGTGTTTGTTGGATTTTTGATCTCGAATCAATGAATTATAGCTGATTTTTGGGCGATTAAAGTGATGCACTTCGACTTGATGAAAACAACATGGCGGCCCTAAACAATGAACGCGTAGTTCAAATCGATTTTATATTCCTTTCTGCCGTACTAACAAAGGAAAGTATTCTGTTCCAATCCAGAGTTAATTTTTTTTCCGTCTTGTTACTGAATTCATAACTTAACTCAGTCTCTGTTTGGTTCCTATTTTTAACGTATCACTCCGCAAATATCATTTTATTTTGCTTATTTCTTTTAGACTGGGGAGCCCAGGCTTCATAAAGCCTTCTGGTTTCTTCAGGGCTCCCTTGCAACCTTACAATTCCTATGTGTATTCTTGTATTGTATTGTATTTTGGCTAAATAAAAATGAACTGAACTGAACTGAACTGAACGCCTTGCTAAAGTCTAAAATCTCGGCAACGCGAAACTGCAAACGCGTAACTGCGGTTTGCGGTTTTCGGTTTGCGGTTTACCTGATGCTAAAGGTCTCTAATCTCTCTAATCTTCCTGGTAACCGTTACTACTGACATAAATTTTAGAAAATAACTCCCTTGCTATTTTTCTAATTTATTAAATGGCATCTCTAAACGATCACTTTTTGTTAGGCCTGAATGATCATCACATTGAATATGAGAGTGAATTGTTCTGCCGGAATAACTGGATTTATTATATAAACAGCAATGAAATACCAGGTGAGCTTTCGCGCGAAAACTTGATATCTTGACATGTGAAAATAACATGTTATCATCACATGTGAAAATATCACCTTTGCTATGGCTACATAATAAATCGCGCCTTACACCAAAAAAACTATTAAAGTGAAATGGTTTGGTATTTCATTGGTGTTTATATAATAAAGATAGCATTACATGGCCGCTTGGAGATACGAAATATCTCTTTTCGTGTTGAAAAAATATTTCACTCGTTCGCTGCGCTCACTCGTGAAATATTTTTCAACACTCGAAGAGAAATTTCGTATCTCCAAGCGGCCATGTAATATCCTCTATGTACCAAATTGTTTATTATTTTAGTCTCTCTGATGCCTTTTTTGAATTCCTGCTAGCCTGAGAAAACGGCAGATATTTCGCAATGCCACCACTGGTTTCCAGCGAAATGATATCCGAGGCCCGTTTCAAACGTCGTGCTACTGTCGTGCCGAACTCAATTGATCGAATTAAATTCGACTTTAGCACGGCAGTAGCCCGACGTTTGAAACCAAGTCGTGCTGCCGCCGTGCCGAACTCAATTCATAAATTACAAATGCATTAGAATACATTTTAAAGTTTCCTGAACCGTTTCTTTATTATTGTGTTTTGTTTTCGCAACAGCCGTCCTATTCGACTGAATTAAATTCAACATCTGAAACCAAGTCGTGCTAGTGTCGTGCTGCATTCGAGCTACAGTCGAGCCAGCGTAGCACGGCAGCAGCAACACGTTTGAAACAGGCCTGAGCAACTCAGAAATTCCACACTGATGACGGATCACTACCCAGATCTGGGTAGTGTTTTCAATGGCTGAAGTGAAATTCTCTCGTAGCACAACCAATCTGACGCACTACCCTACTACTACTAAGTAGTGATACGTCATCAGTATTGAATTTCTGCAATCGTTGCTCAGACGTCATTTCTCGAGGAAACCAGTTGTGGTGTCGGTAAATGTCGTTGTTTTTTCAGGCTAAATGCTCTCTGAAATTAATTCATAAATTTGTCTTGTTTTCAGTTTCTTAAACAGCTAATACTTTTAAAAACCCTCGCCCGCAGATAGGAGTTTTGAGAATAAATAAAAACACCAGCCATTCAATAGCGTTCTCAGTGTATTCTTACCACGACTGTATATTGTAAATGGCAAATAGGTCCTTCTAAGCAGGAATGGCAAGTCGGTTTATATGTTAATTCCAATTGCGTAGTTTTGAAATAGAAAATCATTTTGATTCTGTTGGCAAGAAAATATTGAAAGAGAATTCCAGATTATTGTTGGAGTTACTAAATCAGGCCCTAACCTACCAGGATCCTTTTTACAACAGCATTTGTTGCTGCCCAATGGACAACTGTTATACTGATCAGAACAATCTTCAGTTCCAGATGGGCACGGGTCATTTATATAATAACACGTATCGTCACCACTACAAGTTTGGCCTGAAAAAAATGAATAAAATAATTTTCAAGTCACTATTATCAAATTACTATGATTTCCTATTGGCTCGTTTATTTGGTGTCTATGTAGTCTTGATGCATTTCTTCTTCAACGGGGCGAGTAACAAACTAGCACAAAACGATAAGTAATTTTATCTATTTGTTTCCAATTTATCTATATATCTATATTTGTTTCCAATATATCTATATTTGTTTCCATTTTATCTATATTTGTTTCCAATAAAATAGTTTGTTAAAACTGCATTTAGCCTTAAAAAAGTCATGAATTTCTTTAAAGGGGGTGGGCGAAGGAACTGATGAACCATTCGAACATTTTGAATATCTGATAAAAAAACTACTAGTCTGAGAATGCGACAGTCTCACCTGTATTCAAGTTTTAATAATATCATTTTGTTCGAAATTTACATTAAACATTCAATAAACTTTGATCGCAAATTGATCAAGTTGGATAAACCAGTTATTTCCATCTTTCCCTGTCGGTCATTCATTTATTGATAACTAAACCTACCGCTAGCTTGCTCCTTAGCAACCAATGTGATTAAAACGATGAACAACAGAGACATAGTAGATGATAGATATTAATTTAATTACCAATCTCGCAGCAACATTTGTTGGTTTCTTCTTGACAGGGGTACTTATCAGAGCAATCTACAGTCCCGGATGGACAATGATCGTTGATATAATAGCAGGTAGTACCGACATCAATACCACACCAGATAGTTTCTATGAAAAAAAATAAATTATTTTCTTTACTTTTTAAATGCAAAACTAATCAAACGATTATAGCACCTTGCAGAATGAGTTAAAATAATTAATTGCTAAATATTTTCACTTTCGAGAGTTAATGATGGTGGGATATCCCCTGGAGTTTTTTTTAAAAAAGGTTTAGTCGAATTAAGCACGTTAAAGATGGCAAGTGACGAGTTCTACGAGATGAAGTGGATATTATGGGATGTGGATTTACTGGGAACTGTAAAGTCATTCGAACTGACCGCCATATTGCATTGGTATGATGTTAATAGGGGCAACATTGTTTTCCTGTTTTACCTAAAAGCTTACTGACCTCACAAAACTGATGTCGTCGGATCTCCAAAAAGTAGCAACTGAATGTGAGCTAATCGATATGTTTCCCAAGCTTTGTTGAAAGAACTAAGTAAGCAGCTACCGAAAAAAAAGTTTTTGACTAAAGACACTTTGAAAAAAAAGGGGGGAGGGAAATATTGGCTAATCCCGTTCGGTTACGTCCATCCAGAAGTCAAAGCAATTCATTCATTGATAACTAAACCTACCGCTAGCTTGCTCCGTAGCAACCAATAATGTGATTAAAACAATGAACAACCGAGACATAGTAGAATCTCTTCTCGAGGAAATTACAAATACTTCAGTTCAAGGGAGAGATAAGCAAAAAAAAAAAAAAAAAAAATTCAGGAATACAATTAAAGTATTACTCTTTATAGGTTGGGGGAAATGAAGACATTTTTAGTATTTCTTGAGTAGTTCTTGGGGTGAATATTTGAGATTGGCGTAAACATAATAGGCATTGATTCTTTAAATGAATCTATCATATCTTCAAACATCCTAAGCTACCATAACAGGATATAATTTCAGAATATAAGTAACATAAAACGCAATCAACCATTCCCCACGTGTCTTCGCCGGAGTCTGTATTAAAACCTTTGACGCAGGCTAGTACAAGATTGTAGCGTAGCACCATATGAGTTTGTGGTAAACATCGTTCTTCGACTCTGAATGTATTACTTAATCAATCATCTGAAGAGCTAACGTTTAATGTAGTTGTCGAGGAGAAATAAATTCTAGCCAAACTATACTTACTCTTCGGAAATAGGCTGTTCCTGAGATGGCCAAATGTAGCAGCGTTGAAAAGACGAGCAGAGACGGTTACACGTAAGCTTTTATAGAGTGTTTTCACATGACGTCACGGCGGCCATACTGGTGTCCCAAAACAATGAAACGGCGGCCATGTTGGTGTTCCAAACCAATCCTGTCAGGGGCACCCAACGACAATTTTCGGAAAATATCTGTTCGGAAGACGATTTAAGATCTATACTTTTCGGAACATTTGTTGTAAAATTTCTTGCTTGCCTGCCTCTCCTAGGATTTTCGAAAGTCTAAAAAATGGCATAATTGCCTATTTTTAACGGATTTTTACCCGAAAAAGGTCAGTAGAATTTTCGGAAGCTCTTTTTTCTGGCTGAAATTTTCGAAAAGGAAGGTTTTGATCCCTATAATTTTCGGATCACTAGACTTTCAGCTAGGAAATCTGAACAGATGAAAAAATTTTAGGGGATAAAAATATGCCTATATCTACCGTTTAAATACTAAAATACGTTTAACAATGCTATGTTAAGTGGTTTTGAACTATATTCTCGTTGGGTGCCCCTGTCCTGTGGGAGTTGAACTCTTTTCTTATGCAAACGCTTTCTTTTGTTTCAATAAATTTGCATAGATGCTGCCCACGTGAGTGAAAACACTCTATAGACAGCCATTAAAGTGAACTTATCAAAGGACAATAAAAGTAATTCGGGTTCATTCATGCTGGTAAAAATGTGATGGAATTTGCCATTCTCATGACTAATTTTAGCTGTTTTTCTTGTTTGAAGGAGAAAAGCTACCGACTGCAATCAGCATGTATTGTTCCAAAGCTTCAAGATTACGTAACGATTTGAACTGTCCTTTGTATGGAGATTTCGATAGCAAATTGTGCGACATTATTTAATGCCTTTGCATAGTTAATTAAATGCAACCTGACCGTGCACAACGTTCAATAGCATTCCTGTGATTTTGAATTTACTGACCAATCGGAAACGCTTCATTAATATATTCTGACAGTATTTAAAAAAACTAAACAAACAAAAAACTAACATAAATTGGTCAACATAAATTTCGGCGCAGTTGTTTTTGTCTTAGATGTTTGTTGGCTTTCGTAACCAGTTTCCTCTACTTATTACCAGTGTATTAATATCAACATTTTTGGTACTAATGTTATTGCTGTCTTAATTTGCTTTTTTTACTCCCGCTGCGTTTCGTGCAGTAACTACCGTTTGTCGCGTTTCACCTTTTTTCTGATCCTATCATCGCCACTTAAGCTGCCCCTGCATTCTATCGACAGGGAAAGGACCAACGAAAGGACTTGAAACAGTCTTCCACCTTGATTTTATTACTATCTAATTACAGCGATTTTATAACTGACAACACAAGGGTCGGTTTCTTTTAATGCTGGTTTATTGATGACCTACAAGAAAATCATATATTAACCCTTAGAATAACCCTAATAAGCTCGCTTGAAACCCCATGGAAAATGAATCGCTTTCCACTGTTCTTTGTCTTATCCCTTACGGATTAAAATTCCTTAGCTTGTGTTACTCGGTCTCTTTCGTTTCACCACCAGCTGTTGCTGAAAAGAAAAGAACAAACAAACAAACAAACTAAAGAACAAACAAAAACAGAATATGGATTAAAGTTTGGTCTTTCGCTAACTGTACCTGCGCATGCGTGCATAGAATATTAAAGTTTTTTTGCACATAGAAGATTACCATAGGGAGTAGCAGCCGTGTTTAATGGCGGCTTAAGTAACATTTAAGTAAATCTGAAGTTTTCTTAACGTATCTCCTCTCTTATGAGAATAGCTGATCTACTAAGTCAGTAAGCTGCTGAGCAGTGATTTGGCTTTCCGGCCTGATCATGAAATACAGATGGCATTAACCCGAGCAGCTTACTGTCCATCATGGTTCATGGTTAAACCTGAAAACTTGCAATTAGATATGAACACGCTCGCGCTATTGAATTTTATTAGGTGAATATTTAAGCTATGCTATAATTAATCAATTATCTTTGGGAAAATAACGTAAAATACTTGCTGATCCGTTTCGTTTAGAAGCCATTTTGTCAATTCCGACTCTATACTTCATGAAAGGCTTTCGATCGAATTTCATTTGTCAACTCCAACTCTATACTTTATGTAAGACTTTCGATCGAATTTCATTTGTACTCATGCAAACTCCTAACAATTTTTATTTGTGCCCATAAGACGTTTACTTCCCGAGCCGATACTGCATGTTAGCGTTTTCTTGCAGGGTAATTTAAACTGAGCTAAAACACTCAAAGTTTGTTTTCCATTCCTCCATTCCTGGTTTTAGACCTCCATCATTGACCTGCAAAAGGGGGTTCGTACGAACCCCTAGCCCCCCCCCCCCCCCCCCCCCACCCCTTCTACGCTCCTAAGCTTCTTGTACAGAAAAAAAATACCAAGCTTCTAGATGTTCATGATTTTTATTTCCGAGTAATGGTTGCTCTAATGAAGTTTGTCTACAGCTTCAAATGTGAACGTCAGCTTGTACAGGTTTATAACAACAGCACCGTACGTTGGATCACTACAGTTCTTGTCAACTGGCTTCAAAGTAAAACAGTCGTTCAAATCCTGCTTGCAGTAGGCGGAGAAGGAAATGATCCGGCGCTATAAGATAATTATATTTTTCTTGAGAAACCTTCACATCGGATTAAAACCAAAAGAAGACAAAAATGGTAAAGAGAACGATATTCTTTGTTCTTCACACGTCATATTCAAAACATGTCTCATGATAGCTGAGAATTGCTGGAGATGGATGTCTCATGAAACAGCTCTCAGAATAAGACACAGTTACAACCAGGGCTGGAGTTGAAGATCAGGTTATCGTGAGCAAATAATTTGGGTCTGACCAAAGGATCCACATTTCCTTGTTGTTCACAGTACTGTATCAGTTCTTTGACACATGTTGAGAGTTTGACTCTTGGAACTGTGAGTTCACGACGCAGTTGTTCCACGAAGATGCGCTGCGTTTGCAAATCCTTGCTGCTTTTTCCTGAAGGACCTGAAGGAATAACGACTGACATATTATTGAACTGTATTTCTCTTAAACTCTCCTATCCGGCTTTGCACCGTGAACGAGTCAGCTTTTGTAAAGAACCTCCGTTAGTGACTCTTTATTGAAAATGATGGAAGGGCACGATCTGAATATCTTTAATAGCATGCTATTAACAAGGAGGGGTACAATATAAATATTAACTTGTCAGTGTATTAAGCTTTTGTTAGCATTAAATCGGTTTCCTATTGGCTACCCGGGAATAAACTTTAAAGGGTCTTTGACGCTGCTAGATCATAAAACGTTCTTAAATATTTTCGTTCAGTGGTTCAAGTAGCTTGTTCCGGGCTTCGAGATAGTTGGGTCTGCGAAATTAAGGCACGAACACGAAAACAAAACGGGAGGAAACCCTTTCTTAGATCACTCACTCATATTTTCGCCTGCCTTGCACTTACGCGTCATCGCTACTATTATAAGGCTGATTTAGCAACAGAACGGGAACGTCAGTTAACGACGGCACGCAAATCAAACATCTGGCTTAACCAATAGCAGAGCGGCAAATTGGGCACCGGAAGTCGTGTTTAGTTCTTTCCGCGTGCTCTCCCGTCGTCAACTGACGTTCCCGTCCTGTTGCTAAATCAGCCTTATATCTGTGAGCCTGCTACTGGAACAAGCTATCCAAGAGTGTCTGAGGCTGCCAGAAAAGTAACAGATTAACTCTTAATCTTCGTGTATGTTCAAAAGTTACAACCTCATTGACCGAATGCACCAGGACATTGAGTACTTTTGATTTTCAGTGGACAAATATCTTGTACCAGAATAATTTAAAGAATATTGCATTCTTTTTTACATTGTTCAAGGGCTAAAGATGTAATAAATCATCTGTAGTAACACCAAAGATAATTTTTCACGGAAGTCTGAGAAAATAAACGTCAAATTTCACAAGAGTTGTGATTACACAGGTAAAATTAAAGGAATTTCATGTGTAAGAGGACATTTTGGGAAATTTGACTTTCATATTCTCGGGCTCCCATGAGAGATTTTTTTGATTCCGTAAAGATGTAATAAATCAATATGAATCCCCTGCTTCCGATATTGCAGTCGGCCCGACTGCCAGCAGCCGCTGTCAGACAAAAAGTAATTAACTTGTTTGTCTAGCACTATTTCTGTTTAGGCAGAAATTTCCCATGGCTTCAGTTATAGTTGTTGGGTTAGCAAATCTATCCTGCTCTTGCGGATCCTTGCGGTCATTGCGTAAACGAGACAAAATTGTGAGACAAAGGACCCCTCCCTCAGAATTTGTTCTGGAGCCACGTGACCAGACCCAACCAGAGTCTCTCTCTCTCTCTCGCCCTGTAGGGACGGGTAGGAGAGAACCCTGGGGACGAGGTTGCTTTTTCCTTTCTTTTTTTTGTTTTGTTTGCTTATTTGTTTTGCTGGTTTTTTTGTTTTTTTTTTTGTTTTTAAATATATACCTAAATAACTGTTAATAAAGTGCAACAAACAGCAAGAAAAGTATTGTGTTTCCAGAACAAGGATAGTATATTTATAATCTGAATTTCTAACATTTCCTAAAATATACTGTGGGAAAACCAGAGGTGATAACTAATTGATTATTTTCTTTATTTCATCCACTTTGAAATCACTGGCGATCCGTGCAATCTGATTGGCTCTCAGCAGTGTGATTTATTCCCAAATCGCACCATTTTTTGCTCTAAATCGCATCTGTTCGAAATCGCGTCATTTATGTTCTAAATCGCATCATTTCTGTTTTAAATCACACCATTTTTGTTCTATATCATCATTTCTGTTTCGAATGCAAAATGAGATGTAAAAGCCTTTTTGTTTCGGCTTTTTAACAAACCAGCTACTTGATCGATAAATATTAGTACTGACTAAATTCTGCGATTTCAAAATGTATGTAATAAAGTGGTAATTGAACTTCGTGTAGTGCAATTTTGGTCTGAAATCATACTTGTGATTTCAAATAAATCACGCGTATGATTTCAGACCAAATTGCACTCCACTCAGTTCAATTACCATTATAAACAACGTACCCACGAGTTGACGATACATGTAGTCTTTCTTTGATTTGATTTACGCGCGCCGTTGTCAACTGACGTTCCCGTTCTGTTGCTAAACCAGCCTAATCCGGGTGTCTGTAAAAGGAGGACCGGATACCTGCGGATGGCGGATGCGGATGGGAAAATGAGGATAGAAAAATGCGGATGGAAAAAATGCGGATAACAAAAAAAGTAAGAGGAAAAAACGAGAAATGCGGATGGCAAAAGAAGAAAAAAATAAACAAACAAACAATTAAGGAAGGAAATCTTTCTTTCAAGTTGCTGTTACATAGTTGGACCCTTCACTTACATACAGAACGTGATGTCAATAGGCACAGTTTTGTACCCTGCGATTCCTGGCATCAATGTCACAGAAATAAGGACACTCCTTTCCTCCTTCTTAAATGCATACATACTTGATGCACTTCTCCTTTGAGTGCTTAGCCTAAGGCTTGCACGCAACAGCTCAAAAAATCGGCTAGCAAAGGTTCGCTTATTTTGCACTGGCCCCTTTTTAAAATATTCTTCCATCCAATAAGGAACCAGTGGTCCCTGCAATCACGGGTCAGAATGCAGAATATTACTTGACCAGCATGCTAAAGCGGTGTAATTCACGAAGCAGTCTGTCTTTACTTTCGGGAGTGATCGCTATCTTTTTAAACATTACGTTATTGGGAATTTCATGGCTATCACGCTAAGAGGGGGAGGCATGGGTGTTAGTACTTGCAAAACAAACTACAAACAATTTTTAATATAAAATCATTCTGACCTGGAGTTCTGACTTCTTTGGTCTCACTGGATATAGTGTATTCAACTTACAGAGAAAATATTCTCAGGGTAATCAAATCAAGACCTATTTGTTGGAGCGGCCCAAGACAGAAAACATTGCAGCGTGCATCAACCAGACAAAAGGCCGAACGTAAAAACGTAACTTTCCGATTTCGCAGATGCCAATCAACTCCGCCTATCATGTGGATTTATTTGTTACAAGTTCTACCCTTTGGGAATTTATAAGTGCACGAATAATGAGTTCGAATTTTTAAAATTGCAAAATATACTGCAGATTGAAAAGAAAAAACAGACTTCTTGGTCAATCGCAAAAGTTATTTCCTGAAAAGGTGTAAAAAAAAATCACCTAATCTGCAAATTAAACTCCCGCAAAAAAGGAGAAGTGTCACTTGTGAACGCATTAAGGAAGGCTACTTTCTGTTTCATTTGTTTTTGTTTCTAATTTTTCTGCTAGCAAAATAGTTTCCAAAAAATATCCTCAGTGAGTTTTTAGAACGTCTGTATCGAGCAACTTAAAACTCAGAATTCGGAATCGAAAATAATTATATAATATTCAAATTATTTGGCCAGCTCCCGTCTATCTGCTAAGCAGCAACCAAACATACTTTTCTACACGGAAAGATGTTTAATTATTACAAATCAGAAAAAAAAGACTCACCAGATCAGCATTTTTTATATGTTGATAGAAGCTTTTCGTAAAACTGTGAAAATGGAACGAACGTCAAAATAATGACGAATGAGTCCTTTTGAAGATCAGCCTCCTTTGGGGGAAACATGGCGATTTAGCGGATGCGAGCGTGAAATAGGCGAAGCAAAGCACGCCGATGTTTTCGCGTAGTTCACCCCATTTTTTGGTTTAGTTTGTTTTCTCTAGTTTTCTTTTAATTTGAGGAAATTTAGTCCTTTGTTGTTGTTGTTGTTGTCCGAACAACGTTACACACGTGTTTTGTTAAGAAATGTTTTAGTGACACAATTTAATTTATATATCCAATTATTTTCTATCCTCATTTTCCCATCTGCATCCGCCATTCGCAGGTATCCGGTCCTCGTTTTGCAGACACCTCCTTTGATAGCTGATTTTTTGGAGCTGTTTACCTTGCCTGAAATCCTTAGGCTAAACACTCAAAGGAGAAGTGCACCAAGTATGTGTGCATTTAAGGAGGAGGAACGGAGCATCCTTATTTCTGTGACGTTAATGAAACGAGTTACTGGGTACAAAACAGTGCCAACTATTGGCATCACGTTCTGCATGTAAGTGAAGGGTCCAACCATGTGACAGCGACTTGAAAAATTGCCATCCGCATTTCTCGTTTTTTTCCTCTTCCTTTTTTTTGTTATCCGCGTTTTCCCATCCGCATCCGCAATCCGCAGGTATCCGCTCCTCGTTTTACAGACACCCGCCTAATCCCACAATGCAGCTCATTCTTAATCTTGGAGGTATCCATGTTTTCTTAGCAATGCTTAAAGCCAAGGACAAAAAGAATTTTTATTGGCGTTTTATTTGTCTTTTGCTCGGTAAGACTGAATTTTGTATGTCAGTAGCGTTTTAACTCAGAGACCAAACGTTTCGCTTTGAATAATTCATGAGGCAATGGTTACGAAAAATTCAAGTATGGATGCAGAGCTTACATCCTTGCACACGAGAAACCTTTCTATATACCCCGTCTTGTCATTTCCTATCCCTTTCCTAATTCTTTTATTCTCTCATGATTTATTCAATGTCATCACACCTCCTTGACATCCATGCACTGTTTGAAATCCTGGCTCATTTCTTCCAGATAATACATGGAAGGTCTAGTGTAAACGGAATTTCATATTTGCTTTTGGTTCTTTTAGTCCATCAATGTTCTGCTTCCATCAAGAAGTGGCTTCCAAATACTAATTTCAACAACCCAGCTAACTGGGATAAAAGGAGAGTACCATCTGATGGAGAAGATGTAATGTTAGACAAGGTGCTAAATGTTTTTAGTGAACTCCATGTACTTATGCATGCTGAAGTTTCATTTTAAACTCCCTTTTCAGAAGAACATATTTAGCCTAAAATTTTCAATATGTTCTTATTTTACAAAAATGAAGGCACAGATGAAAATGCACAAAGAAAATTTAGTTCAGGTTCCAGTCAGTAAGATTCAAAGAATCAAGAAGTATGTAACATGGCATTTTATGGACACTGCAGCATGAAAGACATGCATGATAGTACTTTGCATAGGGAACCCTCGCTCTTATTTGTAAACTACTTATTTAATTAAATAAGAGAAAATCTTACCTGTTTTGTTCTATTCGTGAATCTGCTGTGGTGCCAAGGGAAATTATGGAAGTAATGTTGTACGATGCAAAAACTATGTTCAAGTTGATGCTTTAACCATCATGGTCGATTTCACAATGTTTTATGTGGTTTGGCTCTCATTTCACTGTTGGTGTCACATGTCGGTTGTTATTATTGCCTCATTTTTCATTGTTGGTTGTTAATTTCACAGGAAAAAATAACGGATTCCCATTTTTGGATATTTTAGGGTATTTAAAGAATACCCATAAAAATCCCAAATTTGGCAAAGTGAGACAAGTCCCAACCAGGGAATTCCCAACTAAGTTCCCAGATTGGGACTTGTCTCACTCTTCCAAATTTGGGATTTTTATGGGTATTCTTTTAAATACCCTAAGTGTCCAAAAATGGGAATCCATTATTTTTTCCTGTGTTTATTAACAATTCGAGAGAGAGTAAGAGAAGAGAGACATTATAGGGATGAAATAAATTTGAGGACCGATTTATTTTCAAGCCATACCCAAGTATTACAAGCGGTTTTTCCCCAAATTCATTCCAACAACAGTTTAAGGGATAATATACAGTGGGCCACGTTTTTCTATTTAAAATAAAAGTCTTTGTCATTATTTATTACCGTTAATTCAAATGGTTCATAAATTAATAATCAATGATGAAACGCAAGATGATAATAACAACTGGCGCGTGACCACATAAAGCATTGTGAAATCAACAATGGTTAATATAAAGCGTTGACTGGAACAAGTTTTTGCATCATAAAACAATTAACTTCCATTTCACTTCGCACCACAGCAGATTTAAGAATAAAACTAAAAAGGTAAAATTTCATCTCTTATTTAATTTATTTTCCATTTGCAGTTTACAAATAAGGCCGTGGGTTCCCAATGTACTTTGGGAAGATAAATTTACTCTATGGTTATCATCTAAACTGTGTTCTAGATCATTATTATTTTAATACAGCAATATATTCCATATGCCCTGTAGTAGTTATATCTGTGCTGACAGCCAAAGTGCCCCTATCAAATTAAAAACCTATTTAAGAACCTAAGTAGCCTGAAATCGCCACTAAATACCATTTCTATAAGAACGTATTTAGGCAGCGAAATTGGAAATATCTAGGTTCTTATTGGCTGGTTTTTACTGTTAAAAGTATTTCACCTTTTTCAATTTTTCAACTTTATTTACACTTCAAGTCATTTTTACTCTACAAGTTAGGTGACATTAGGGGAAATAGGAATAGGCATTCTCTTCTAGAACTGAAAAAATTGTTCTTTTTAAAATAATGTGATATTTATTTTAGTCTTTCCAATAATGATGTCCTCTTGACTGTTGCTACTGTTTTTGAATGCTTTTATCAAAGGGGAACAGGCCACTGGCAGTATCATTAAGAAGAATTCACTCTCTAAAATCTCTGGTGAGCATTATTTGTGGATCGTAAACCAATAAAATTAATATTTTCATCAATATGTTACAGTGGCCGATGTTTAATTATATAGGAGTCTGTATTGTAGATCAAACTTAAATACGTACTTAACATTTTTTATATATAGGCTTATTCTCACTTCTCTTTTAATTCTAGTAGCGTTAATTCATGAGTATTTAGGAGTCAAAGGAAATTGAGAATCAACCTAAAGTAAAAAAATTTAATCCTGAATAACAACTCAGTTTTGACCTGATAACTTAAAATAATCATATAACTGTACACCAGGAAGGCGAGGGATCAAGTGAGTAAATTAACTTAGTTTAAGAAACAATGTGATGGCATTTTAGGCTTAAAGATCATAATTTCTCCCATCCAAGGCCTAAATTCCCGGTTTAAGTCTAAGTTGATGTGTTAACTGCTAAACCACTTTGCCTCAGATCACATAATCTGCAGTCTCTCTGTTAAGAAGGGATAGTACTGTGGAAACAAACGTTAAAAAAAAGACTCTTTTTATCATTACTGTACTGTTTCTGATATATTATGTATATTATCTCATGATTGTTGCAATTTTTTACAGAGTTTGCCCATCAATGGAGAAGTGATATTTTATGATGGTGCTGAAATACAATTTTGTGCCAGTGAAACAAATTCCTGTAATGGTGGGTGTGGATTATAGTTTTTGACTGATAGGTCATTTCCCGCAGGGTTGTCAATGTGTGGGAAGTATCTGAAGGGCACTGGCTGAAAAACTTAGTAGCTGATTTTACTATTATTCTTTAAGAATCAGAGGAATATATACTAGACCAGGAGCTCAATTTGTACAGCTGGCCAAGAACGTGACTGATCGAGTGTTACTGGCTGTTGACCTCAGTATTTCATTTGGGTCCCCAGTTTCTTTTACTGCGATTAATATGGGAAATACCAATCTGAAATTTGTTTTATATCTTAAGTATCTGAATTCATGAAGGATGCATGTGATGTGTTTTTTATTTGGTTCAGGTTTTCAAGACTCAGGAGATATTCATTTTCTGGCCTCTGTTCAAGATTGGCACAATCCTTACAACTGGCAGGATATTGCATCATTAGCTTCTAGCATCATCCTTCACACAGATAATGTACCTTGTGTCCATGACACTGCTGTCTTTCCACAGGTAATTATAAGTAAAGCACTAGCCATCTCACTTTGTGCATTCAATGTATGAACTCTTCCTTTGTTTTACTAGCTAATGTGCATTGCACTTTGAATGAAAAATTAAACATGTTGACCTAAAGTCACTTTTTTGTGTGGCTAAATCGCTATTTAATTTAACTTGAAGATTTGAAAATTATCATGTCATTTTTATTGTCAAAGTACACTGTACAATTGCATGCACACTATATCCAATCCCTCACTTTTAATTTATAAAGCCCCTCACCCCCCATGGTTAACCATCAATCAAATGAGCTTAAAATGAATTAACTCTTCACAGCCGCTAATAAGGTCAATGTATGAGATTTACAGTACTTTGAATTGATGCAACAAAAAAGGAAGTGCTGGATCCAGACCTTGAGATAAGAGGGGTGGGGTGGGGGGGGGGCTGTCATCCCGACCCTTAGATAAGGAGGGAAGGGGCCACCAAAAAATTTTTTTTCACACCTTTGGGCCTCAGTTTGGTGTAAAAATAAGGGGGGGGCAGGGGCTGGGTCCCCTGGGTCCCCCCCTGGATCCACCACTGCAACAACAAGTTTATTGAGTAGAGCGATTTTCGTATGACCTTGAAAAAAGGTTTCGGTAAGTGTTCGTTTTTTGTTTCATCAGCCAATGGATGAAAAGATCAAAACATGGCCTCTTTGTTTTCCCGCCAAAGAAACCCTAATATGGAGAAGGCATTGTTCGATTGGCCAATCGTGTTGTAGTATGACGTCAAAGTGAAGTATCGGTTGATTTCTAGAAAGTTCTCGGGCATGAAGTTTTTTCACCTGAGCGTTCGCTTAACCAATGAAAAGCCAGACGCATTTGTCTGTCCGTTCGATAAACCAATCAAATCACTCTATTTCCGTTCGTTTGTCGTTTCTGTTTTGTTCGCGCGCTTTCATTTCAAGGTCATACGAAAATCGCTCTATCACCATTTCTATACATGGTGTTACCAATTGAAATACAGTAATTAACAGATAGAATTAAGGAAATACAAATAATGGTAATGATTAATATTATTATTGTGTCGGAAAATGTGCTCTTTGGAATTTTGACGGAAAATGCTTGCCCTTCACTCCAATTGCTGAACTATTTTATAATTATTGGAAAACTCTATTTGTGGGACTGTAGGAGCAAACAAATCCTTCCAAACATTTATGGATTTAGGGCCAAGATCAACGCTAAATATGAAACAGAAGAAAAAATCAGCAACAAAGAATTCTTCAAAAGAAAGTGGATACTGACACCTTATTTAAGTTAACTGTATTATCTCCGTATTATTTCATTGCCTCGTTGTACTTTTTTACAATTTCTTTTAGCCCTGTAATAATTTGTCAATTTATTTTGCTTTAATTATCTGTTAATGTCTCTTGTTAAAGTGTCATTTTTTTTTTTTTGTAGTATTGTAAATGTAATTATTTAATGTGATTATCAATAAACATATTAAAAAAATATATATATATTATTATTGTGTTTGTTTCATCTTCCAAGTGCTTGAAAAACGAAATTAGCAGTTAGCGCGTTGATAAGTGAATCAGTATTGTTGAAAAGAAAACAGACTTATATTATGGTTATTGTAATTTGTATTAAAATAACAAAAATAAGGTATTCAATGCCATTGGTAGTATGTTTTATAACTTAAAGATCCTTTTCTCCCCTCAGAAATTTCCAATGATTCTCATCTGTGGTTTGGGTATGGATATTATTAGTCCTTTAAGCTGGATTATTCATGAACTGTGTCTTGTTTTGTTCTTTGACAGGACAGTTCATTTCTAGTCAGTTCCAGTATTCCTGTCAAAGTTGCTGCTGTTGAATTGTTTGGTCAGGTACACTCCCCTAGCTTTATCAGATGAGTGGGAGACATTATTGTGGCATGGTGTAGTGTTTTGAGCAATATAGGGTATTAACCTTTAGATTCATAAGGCCCCTTTAGTTTTCAGGTTAACCTGTGTCAGGCTCTCAGTTTGTAGGAATGAGCAAAAAGAAAAAGCAAAAGTCAGGTTGTGGTCTAGATTTTTCCCACGAGGTATTTTAGCAATTTTTCAATTCATGCTTGCCTGCTTGCTTGGGCCTAGACATGTCATATTCTAACTAATTTTCATTCTACACCAAAAAAGCTGGAAAAGCACTGTGGACAGGGAAAATTTGAGAGCTTGTTTTGATTTTTTTTCAAATCCTGCTGTTGAAATCCAACTTTGATGTATTCCCGGCAAATTTTTTTTACTTTGGTTTTGCTCCAGATAGATATTTGATTTAGACCCACATGCAAACATTTTTAACTTAAAAGCTTTAAATTTACAGTCATAAGATATCCGATCTCCTTCAGCTCTAATTTATACTTATTTCCCAAGTCAGAAGCATATAACCCAGTTTGGGGTTATATGCTTCTGCCCAAGTACAGTGTATTGCACGCACTTGTCTCTGCTTAACACTATAAATATTTATTCGTAGAGACAAAGCTCGAAGAGTTTCAAGGATTTTTATTCCAGTGAATCAGGAAGGTTACAGTTTAACTTGACTGAGTCAGCTGATATCACAGCTGTGGAATGCATTGATTCCACAGGCTGCCCATGTGGAACCTGGAAGGTAACGCCAGGCACTCTTCCCAGTTTATACTAAATTATTCCTTGTAAAAGAGGAACATCGCCAGGAATTACGATAGCGATACAAGTCAAGTCAAGTCAAGCCTACAATGATGGACGAAAATACTTGGGACAGTAATGCAGTATTCATATTTTTCTGTAATTTCTAGGTTCCCTCATAAACAGTTCATCCTTTTCGAAATTTCTTTGTAGTTCTCCCTCAGTCCCCCTACCCTATACAAAGTTAAAACTCAGAAAAAATTCTGGATACTCGCGCCCAACGTTGTTTGTGGGGTGAGGGGAACAGCTGGACATGTGTAAATTGGAAAATGCCCTAGAAATTGAAAAGTGTGCTAAGACGTTTGTCCATGATTGTTGGTTTCATCCACAGACTGAAAGTGAGAACCAGTACAGCATGCTGGGTAAAACCTAGCCCCATGCAGCGAGCGGTAGCTGTTCATTCTGAATGTCAAGAGAATGCTAAGCCCACTCTTCACTCTTGCATCCCTTTCCACGTGACTTCGCTCAAAATCCTAAAAATTGAGAGCCATCTCTTAAGTTAAACAGCATCATTAAAGGAATGTACTGCTTAGTAGCTTTTGATTTATTGCGTCAGCAGAGCGCGAAGTAATGGATTCGCGACGCTCAGGAATGTATCAAAGTTGACATTTTTGGGACAAGATTGGGCACACAAAGACTGTAGGTTTTCGGTTTTATTCGGCTATTTGACGAAGTGAGAGCCACCATTGTGTCTTTACATTTAAAGGACATCCTTACTGAGCCGGAATATGTGAAGTTTTTAAAATAATGACTCTGACAAGTTAACTTTTTATAATAATAATTACGATTATGTTATTTTCAGTTTGCGGAAAATATATGCTGCCATGTTAAGTGTAAGGACCCAGGATGTGCCAAGGCTTTTAAACCCGAAGGAAGCTGCTGCGATATTTGTGGTCAGAACAATCGTTATTTTTTCTGTTTCTAACAGTTACGTTTACTTAAATACAGTTTACTACCGATGTCCATGTGCCACCTGCACCTCTAGCAACTGCACCACCCAAGATAGTTCTAACTTTTGAGACTGCATTTGGATGAAATCATGGGGTGTGACCACTGTCATTATACAGATAAAACCTCTTTGGTAGTACTTTCGCGTACTTCTAAAGTGTTATTTTTTAATTTATTGCTCATAAACTACCTTTGCGTTTCATCTTTTCACAAAATGAAATTAAGGTTTTTCTTTTTTCTTTTGACTTTGGCCACTTCTGGCAGTAACTTGAAATTGCGACCAAAGTAGACAATAGAGTCAGATTTCCCAGTCAAAGCACTAGCGTATTAAACGTGAGAAACTGCAGTGTTTTTGTGAATATCAAGACACAGAGAATATTTTGTTTTGTGATTGATTTCTATATTCACATAAACACCGCACCTTTTACCCTGATGTAGTAGTGCATTGTACTCTGATTGAAATGGGCCCTGCTATTATTACAGGTACTTTGCTGAAATTGAGTCTAAGGCAAGATTTCAACATGGCGTCTTACAGAGATCTGCTGATGAATGTCTCTCAGAAAGTAAGATACACCGAGGACGTAGTCCTGAATAGGACTGTTGTTGACTGTTTCTGACCTTTCAACAACCTGTGTGGTACTAGCCATCTTCAGAGTGAAATTGAGTTGTATCATGTCAGTTGATGGTATTTGACTCTGGTTTATTGATTTGATTGGTAAATTAAGTCACAATGTTGTTGGATGTTTGTCAGTTAAGCTCAGTTAAGCTGTGATGTTATTGGCTATGAAGACTCGAAATGTCATTGGTGCACTCCTATAGTTAGGTTTTGAGAAGGTGGGATTCTCATACGTTTATGTTCATTCTGGTCATTTGTCATGTCATCTTTTTTGTTCTGTCGTTATTTGGCACCCTAACGTTATTTGATGTCCAATATTTAAGAGCTAATACGGTCTGATTTAGTGATTTAACTTGTACTGTACAGGAATATGAGGGCGTCACCATTGCTACTTCTAAAACAGAAGCTGGATTTGTGCAAGTGGTCTTAACAGATCAGGAAAATGGTATGAAACTTGGTCGTATGGTCCATGATATGATGTGTTTCCCTCCATTGTGTCTTTACAAATGATATCCTTACTGAGCCGGAATATGTGAAGTTTATGTAATGTATCCTCGCTGCTGACCCTTGCTTCAGGGTTTGTTAAATAGTGACCGACCGTTTCGCGTACGTGTCGATTCGCTTTTAAACTCGCTAACGAAACGAAAATGGCGCTATACAATGCATATATCTCATTATGTTCTTTCAGCCGCGACACGATGAAGTCCCAAACACGTATGTATAACCCGTTCTTTATAAAGCCACTGATCAGATGAAAGAAGTTAGGGAACTGACCTAACCTTTGCGAAAAGACTTAAGACGTTAGCAAACCGGCAAGAAGTTGGCGAAAAGACCGTAAATGGCATAAATACTTTAAATATGATATTTGTGGTGTTGGTCTGGCACAGTCAAACCTCCTTGAGATATCTTGCAGGCCTCTGTATACCATTTAGATTGGTAGTATGCTGCTATGATTGATTACATTTTAGAAGCCTGTTTGCAGCGGTTTTTTAACACCATCCTAAACTGCTATACTTCTCCTACCTCAGTTTCAAAAGCCAATTCTAAACTTTTTTTCTTATAACCTTGTTTTCACTTGTGCCACAATTATCCTCAATATCTAACCCATGTGTGTAGAACCTGTAAGTACAGTACTCACATGAAAAGGAGACATTTAAACGAGACACACAGTATCACCTTTTAAGTATTAAGTTCGTGATTTATAATAGTGTCATTTGTCCATGTATGGACGCTAACAGTGGAATTTACCCTTTCTTTAATATCACTTAGCATTCTTCTGTATGACTGATAGGTCTCAATTTATAATCCATGATAAACCCCTTGGTGAGAATTATACAATAACATGTTTTTGTTCTCGCTTTATTTATTCGTTTTGTAAAGGAATGAAAGCCCAGGTTGCAGGTGAACACTTGAAGGATTTGTTGACCTCAGGTAAGGTTTTAAACATTGGATACGGCGAAGTTTGCAATTCAAAATTAATCGCTCTCTAACTTTGCTGAAATTTCGAGATATACAGCGTTAAATATCCCACTGAGAATCCAGTACCTTAGAATAGTTATACTGTTCACAGGCTCTGTAGTTTCTCGAGGCATATCAGAGGAATGCATTTAAGCAGCGAGAGAAGCGATTGCGAGCTTTACGCGCAAGTTCGCATTCATTTCAAGAGTTTTTTGATCGAAGAAAAATATGAGAACAGGGTGCAGTCTGTCGAATGGCCCAATACCAGTCAATTATTCGATGAGGCTGAGTAAGTAAAGAAGAATCCTGCAGATAAAGGAGGATTTTTTTCTCACATATTTGTCTGCCACACGACAATGCAACAGCACTTTATTCAAAACCATCACAAAAAAATAACGATGAACAAGAGAAAAACCTTCCTGAACCTCAGTAATACATTGCTGTCAACCTAACACACATTTTTTTATTTGAACTGACAAAGGGAGGGGGAGGGGGAGGGGGAGGTTGGGAAAATCTGCTGCACTGTAAAGCAAGGAACAAAAACTGAATCACGTGATGATCGTGAAAACTGATACCCCTAAAATCTACCTTGTGCCCAGGTTCCATTCAGTGTGAGAGAACTTTATTTCTTGCCTCTTTCGCAAGTTGTTCTTCTTCCGAGGCCTTCAGCACTGCACTCTATGATTCTATGTTAACTGCGGCGATGTCTCGCTAATTCTGACGTATAGTCAGGATATGCATCACACTTTCTTGTACATTTCCTTGATGACGTCACTGCACTATGTCAACTTACGATTTCTTAATTTCACGTTTCATGGAAGACGTAAACCACAAGACCGCAACGATTTTCATTGTTCTTTTACTGAAACTGAGTACACTCCTTTAGAATCTAACTGCATAAAAATGTGCCAACATTTGAGAAATTGAGCGACACGAAACAATAGCAGTGAAGTTTGAAAAAAGAGCATGAATACAAAAGTTTTAGCTGAACGTTTCGCTCCCTACTCTCCCCTCACACCCCGCCGCGTGGGGCTCAAGTGCTTCGCACGCCAGAATGTGCGTTTTTGGTTCTTCACGCCTTACGGTTCAAGAGAAGGAAACCGGTTAATTTGCATCCTAGTAAAAACAATGAATTGTGAAATGGTTGTCTTGTTTCTTTTCTGCAGAGAAAGCATTCAGTGTTGATAGTGCTGAGGTTCTTAAGCAGTCGGCAACCACTACTGTAAGGGGAAAAAAGTCAGGTCAGTATGAATTTTTGATGAGAATCGTTTCCTGAACTGGCTATAAGCCAGTGAAGCCTAATTTAAGCAGAGCACTCAATAAGTGTGCACCTGCATCAATGGGTACCTCTTCAGAGCTGCAAATAACAGCTGGTCATCAGACAAAATCCGACTTAACACTTCCCCCTGTACTCTTTCTCCAGTCGGACATTATAACCTAACAGATCAAATTCCATTGATCTTCATTTTGAAATTGAAGATGTGCTTGTTACTTTAAGAAACTAGAGGTCAGTGTAGAGTATGACCGGCAACTTTTCTGGTTGACTTAACTGACGACGTGATCAGTTATGTCCTTTGTAAAACGACAAATTATATGCCTGATTAAGCGGGCACTAGTGACGGTTACATGGGTTACCATGGAATGGAGGCTAGTCAGTCACAGAATTACCAGGTAAGCAACTTTAAGAATTCACCCTTGATTCCCAATATTCTTAAAATGATAATACTGCTTTGATATCATCGTCTCAAAACCATAGCCAATAGAAGCTATATGAAATTATGCTCTCGTTGATTATTTTTTATTTCCACTGTATACCTTTTTACAGGAAAACCTAAGAACAACTTGGTTATTCCACTGGCAGTAGGACTAACCATATTATTTCTGTTCCTTGTTACTGTTTTGTTTCTGATCTTTAGACGAACTAAGAGGTGAGTGCTGAGTCCCCGGCATGTTCTACCGTAGATGACCTAGTAAACGCCCGGGGCGTATATTTGATTTTAGGGATCCTAGCGTTTAATAGATAAGAGACGCGTTTAAAAGAGAGAGGCGTTTATTCTGATAACTGTAACAAGCTCAACGAAACTAATATGCTTTCGGCAAAAATGTCAAGAGAGTTTTAAAATAGCGGAATATCTACTCCGTCAGTTGATACGTCTAGGCCGTTACCATCGTTAGTCTATCCTTACTTTGAACTGGACATTTAGCAAGATGAAATAAGCATTGCCCCGTTAATCAAATACTCTTTTGGAGTAATTCTCATGGGAGGCGTCTGTTAGACAGGGGGCATTTATTAGAGAGCGGCGCCCAATACAATTTTAAAGGCCTAGTGGGGGCGTTTATTAGGTGATATAGATATAAGATATTTACTTAGAAGTGGGGGGTTATTAGGTCACACAATAATTATTAAGGAGTTATTATAACTCCAAAAATAGAGTAAAAATTTTAGGTACAGGATAGCCCCTTTTATGGGGTTACTTTAACTCCTATTTTAACTCCAAATTTGGGGTCATTTTTACTCCTGAAAAAGAGTTCTTTTTACTCCCATTCTGGAGTTAAAATAACTCCCAAATGGGCTTATTTTTACTCCTTACATACTTATTAACTCTGAAAGTGGAATAAAAATTTTAGGTACAGGATAACTCCTTTCTTGGGGTTATTGTAACTCCTCAATATCTGGGGACGCTTACACCTGAAAAAGAGTTCTTTAAACTCCTTTTTTAAGTTAAAATAACTCTCTAAAAAATAACTCCTTGGAAATTCCTGTGTTGACGTGTCATCCGACCACGTCAACGTTTATTCGGACAAACGAGAAAATTTGTCGCGTTGACTATTATTTCAGCTACTAAATGATGGTCGTAGGCATTTGACATCATGTCCGAACAAAGCAGTTAATTCAATAGAAAATATAGTGAGTTGTTCGTCTTCCATACATTTTCTTTTCAACTTGGTTCGACGCTTAGTTACGTTCAACATTAACTTTGATCCACAGTAGCCCGCGCGACTTAACTAAATTAAGTTCTACCCCAGTAGCAGTTTGGTTCGTTTCATGAAAAGTTCAACATTTAGGCCTAGCCACATTTTTTTTCGTCTTCATTTTACACAATATGGATGTTGCTAAATTGAATATCCTGTAGCATCGATGTAGACCGTATGCAAGCGAATACGTTCGAACCTGAATTTCGTTTGATTTTACCTTACCTAGGATACGAAACCATTCATTTAAGTTTGTTGAAGTTGAAGAGTTTGAGCTAGATGAAATGGATGCTGGCGAAGGAGAAGCTAAATTGGGAAAAGAGTACTCTTCTGGTCCAAGTAGTGATAAATCGGCGGTATGTTGGCATTATTCATATGATAGTAGAATTCATTTTTCTGTTGTCTGTAAATATGTCATTTCCACGATGGCATCATTCCACTCCTTTCATATTTAAATTTATTATAATTACATTGATGATTATCGAAAATAGAGCGCTCTGATTGGCTAGGAGCTTCGCTTTATCCCGCTATAATCACCGCGCGGTGATTATAACATTGAAGGCTAGCAGTTTTCAAAACGGCAGCAAGATTTTCTGATGTTTCGGAGTCGGAAATTTATCAATAATTTTATTTTCTGGAATAATCATCAATGTAACTATACTAAAACAATTAGTCGCCTGAGGCGACTGATTGCTAAATAGTTATCCCAGGGAGGTATAAATGATAAAAGTCCTAATTTGCACAAGAAAGCAAAACCCTGAAGGATTCTGGTCGTTGTAGTAAAATGACGTAAGCGTGCAAATCAGGCCTATTGAACAGTGATTTGGCTGTTGGATGGCAATATCGGGTCTATTCATGATCTTGACCTACAATCATCGTCAAAAGTCTTAGGAAGGCTACTACTTTTTGCCTAATTTTTCCTTCTTTCCCCCACCCCCTCGCCCAACGTTGGACAAACTTTGAGTGTTTATGCGCGTAATTTGCTCTGCCATATCCCAACATTGAATAGGGGGACGGGGTGTATTCTTAGCACAAAGGAAAACCAAATTTTTTTTTTACTTTGTGTCCTGGATTGTAAGTCGAAGGTGACTTAGCTATTGGGTGGTAATATCGAGTCTTTTCATGATCCTGACCTAGGACGAAAGTGATTTGGGTTCACTGTTGTACCATTATAAACGGACCGTTATAAACGTGAAATGCAAGGTCAGAGGAAATTGTTAAAAGTTCAGTGAAGTGTCAGACTGTGATAAACTGGAAGACTCCCCCTATCCCCCTCCAGTTTACATTTTGGGAGATCTTATAATTTCACGTGTTGGAGGGCCCATAGACTCAACTCGCCAGACTACAACGCTCATCTAATTTTGTGGCAACATTGGATGAAAGCTGAACATTTTTCATGCTACACCCTCACGACTGACTTATCTCTCTGTACAGTTTCTCTCCTTTCCCGATGCTGAATCTCGCATTTTTTTGCAAATGGGTAGTACGTGAATCAACATTACGGAGGGTGCAACGTACCGCCGAAGTGTTTCAACAAACTTAACGACTATAGTAGCCAGCGGTCGCTGTCATAACCATGCCATGCCATAACCATGTTAAACAGTGATCAGGGCAGGGCTACAGTTGTCCCCTTGTTGCTGGAAATTGGCCCAGACGCTTCACTATAATTTCTCGCTGAAAATTAAATTATTTCATGTTTTATTTTCCAGCTGGCGATGAATAACCCACTCTATGAAAGTGCAGAAAATGAAAAGGAGTAAACGCTAGTTTACACCCAATCTCATCTAATTAATTTACAATTTTTAAGATCCAGCGAAAGATCTTTGTTTCATTAGAGATGAATTGAAGTTAAAGCACGATTGAAAAACACGAGACGTCTTACATCTTCTTAGTATATACTAATATACTAACGTATATTATATTGTTTAACCTTTTGGTTATAATTCTCTATTATATCGTCACAGTGGCCAATTTATACCTCATGTGACGAAAACGATTTTGTCATTTCATACGAACTACAGAATTTATGCAATGAGTAAGCAAGCAGTGACCACGTTGGACAAATGCTTACAATACAATCATTTGAAGAAAGATAAATGGGGTTGTGACGGAAGTGCAAGAACATATAACAAGGGTGAGCTTAACCCTTTAAGTCCCAATAGTGTCCAAGATCAATTTTCTCCTTACAATTATCCATACACTGTAAAGAGATAAGTTATGAGAATCAATAAAATGATCACCCAAGAGAAAATACTTTGATCTTTGAACAAATTCTCTCAACTAATTATTTAAGGAAATGTATGGAGATCAGTTTGGAGAATTTGTATGTGGATACTGGCGCTTAAAGGGTTAAGGGATTTGTTAAAAGAAGCAATGTCGATCACTTTTAGTCCTCCCTCTGAATCATTATCTTTCGTTTGATTTTGTCTCCTTTATCATTCCATAGAAACTTAAAAAAAATTGTGTTGATTTCTTTGATCGCTTCGTGGTTAGTTTGCAGAGGTGAAAATATGTAGACTAACTGAGATGCAACCAGGCTCTTCAAAACTGCTATTTCCCCTAATGATGTTAAGTCTGCGAAATTGCCAGCATTCTAGGATCGATCTAATTTTTTCATTCCAATTTAAGGATATTATTATATTGGGGTCTGTTGAAAGCCAAACCCCACGTGCTTTGATCTCTGGCCATTTGAAATTTGCAATGCTCCATTGAAAGTGAAAAATATAAACAAGTCATCCCCTTTTTGAGCTATTTTGAAAAAATAGCTCATATGTCAGTGGTGTAAGCGTATGTATCTTTGTGGCTTTGTGGCTTTGTTTGTTGGGATGTTTGTTGCAAGAGCCAATAAGGTTGAAGGTAGTACGAGTTGATGCTTAGGAACCATTGAGATCTTGGCATCTATTTAAACATGGCATTGGTAAAGGTCGAACAAGGACACTTTGAGACCGCCATGTTGATCCTTCACAATTTTTTCGTCTTTTATTACGGGTACAGGTGTTTGGAAGCATTACATAAAATATCTTCATGATTCAAACGCTGTGAACAGTGATGCAGCTGTTTAAGGGTTCATATTTAAGTGTAGTTGCTGCTTCGGGGCATTTCTGACCTAATTCGGCTATCGGTACAACGCACGTCAGTATGAGTTCTGTTTCACCTGCTGCAACCGGGTAGAGTATAAAAGATCATATATTTTCAAGTCTCTTCCAATGAAGCAATAATTGATATTTAGATATAGACTTGCGCCCTATAAAATGTGGTTTTAGAAGTTTAAACGGCAGCTTTTTTTTAAAGCTGTATCGAGTATTGTTAATCCCGTAAACAAGCTTTAAAACTATTATTCTCTCGCTTACAAAGTTCAACCGACCTTTTTCTTTCTATTTAGTAAAGATGCGTAACTTAAGTAGAAACAGTAGCGTTAGGGAATAAAATTGGAAGAAGCTAGTTGACACAATAATTAAATACTGTTATATTGAGTGGAGTAACATGATATAAGTAGAAATATATTTCGGCAGTTTGATAATTTTCTTGGAAGTTAATAAATGTTATGCTATCAACCTTGACGTTGCATGAAACATAATTTAATTGCAGATGTTGTAATAAAGCCGCGGTGATTTCTTAAAATCGTTTGAGAAGTTTTGTAGAAAAACAATTTGCCTTTTTTTTTTCGTACGAATTGTAAAAGGGCGAACGACCAACATCTTCACGTGCAAATTGTGTGCGTGAGTTATTTTTATAATTCTGTTTACTAGTTTACTGTGTGATAACTCGAATTCCCTCACGTACGAACGACGAAAGGGGGCAAAGTCCAACACTTTCACGTGCCAGCTGTGTGTCTGTACATCTCATGCAGATTGGCTTTTCACAATGATAAATAGTAACTTGGACGTATGAAGACCTGTTTCCTTTTGTAACCAAATCCTTAAAAAAGGCTCTTGGCTTCTGAGAAGAAATAGCTTTTAAAACGTGAAGAAATAAGTTGTCGGAGTTAAAGACTGTTTCACTGAGTAGAATCGCACGTGAAAACCTCGTGAATTATGACGATGCAACCATCTACCACAATGAGAAAAATCCTGGTATTTGGTAACTATTCAGTATTCGATGAGTCACATTTTGGCTTAAGAAACTCCGAGGAAACCTTAGAGTTTTCCTTCTAATCAACGCTTGGTGAGTAGAAATTTATTTCACTTGAACGATTTGTTTAACTTGCACCAGATGTAACAGGGAAAGACAGAAGAAAGTGAATATATAGCTTGAGGATCCATTCAGCTGAGCGTTTCGCCTTTTCATTTATGTACCGCAATACGCAATTTTGCACAAAACCCAATCTACATTGGGGATGAAAGAGGTAGATTCATCACTCTTGGTAAGGTTACACCGAAGCATTAAAGTTACACTGAAGCATTCAAAATAGCTCATGCACGTTTAACGTGCCTATGTTGTTTTCACGCCGCTTGCTAAGCTCTGATTAGGCGTATTGTCGTGAGTGTGAGTTAGGGGGTGTTTACATGACACCGGGGAGACTTTCGGCCCGGAGCGAGTTCACTCCGGTTCCCTCTCATGGCTGACTATATTTGTTTACATGATACCACCTTAAAATGTCATGCTGGCGCGAGTCACCCCGGCTTGAGTTCATCCCGGTTCTTGTGTCGGGGCGAGAATTTCACTCCGGTACGAAATCTCGCAACGGTATCATGTAAACACGAAACGACCACCCGTTTCGGTGTGAAATCGGTCTGCCGGTAGACTGGAACGGGTAGCGCATGCGTAATATTCGCGATTTTGAATCACACGTGCATTTTATCAACATTAAGTGTACCTTCAAATAACGAGATGTGAAATGACCAACTCGTCATGTAAGCGCGATTCGAAATCAAAAAGTTATGTCGGTATGAAACTCGCGCCAGTGCGAGTTTTCTCATGTAAACACCCCCTAAGGAAACAACGCGACCGGCGAGGATTGAACTCGGACCTCCACATCCAGAGTTCGAGTGTTAACCGCTCGGCCACACACACCTCCACAAATGGTGACGAGCAATCTAAAAGATAAGGCCACGTGCCCACAATACAGAGACTGATGTGATGGAATAAAGAAGAACAAGATTTCAGAAGCTTCCGTTGGCTTGATAGCTCTACTGGTTAGAGCGCTTTACCGGTATCGCTGGTTGATATGTGCGAATCCCGTACAAAAAGCCTGAATTGTTTTTTCATGCTTTAAAAGACAGCCGAATAAGTTGTGCCGGTATATAACTGAGGCGAGGATCGTTGTTCTGTTAAAATTTTCTGTTCCTCAGCGAGTTTTGGATTTATCCAAATTACAAACGCATGGAGAAAGGACATATAGCAGGGGCACCCAACGTCAATTTTCGGAACTCTGTTCGGAAGACGATTTGAGATCTACAATTTTCGGAACATTTGTTGTAAAATTTCTTGCTTGTCTGCCTCTCCTAGGATTTTCGAACATCTAAAACACGGTATAATTGACCATTTTTCTTCTGATAAAAGAGTGGCTTCTACCAACTCGTTACCACTATACGAATTGTTCCTGTAGCGTTGCCAATTCGTCATATTAGGCAGCTTAACGATGAAGTGCTCCGCGCAAACCGGCTAAAGTTGAAGTTCTGCTGCCAGTGGCATATTGTTATTAGCTGATACTATCTATGACATTTACACAAAGATAAAAAGACATTTCTTTCCCTTTTTTAATCATAATAGCCTAATGATATTTGTGTCAGCTTAACTGAGTGATGCCTCAGATAGATAGGTTGTTAGAAAAAGCACCGATATTGAGCGACCAACAACTGCAATGTAGCCACGTCCAACACAAATATTCAGTGCAAAGTAAAATGTTAAAAGTTCCAACACAAATATACAGTGCAAAGTTAAATGTTAAAAGTTAAAAGTTGCACTGTATATTTGTGTTGGACATGGCTGCATTGCAGTTGTTGGTCGCTCAATATCGGTGCTTTTTCTAACAATCTAACTATTAACCAATTTTATTTGTTTTTTTGCCGACAACACTCTCATTTAGACACACCCTCCCTCCCCACCTTACCCACTATTTTAGTGGAGACTTGGGAACCCTTTCATTAGGGATTCCATACAACACCTGTAATGCCACAAAGGTTGCTAGAGAAACTGCTGTTTGTTTTTTTTTTTTTTGCAAAGCATCCTGAAGGAGCGTCAAGGGGACGCCAGGAAGCTAATAAGACTTTGCAGTGGGAATGACTTCACTAAAAGAAACTGTTACGTCCACTCTGAAGTTCCACACTGTTTGATAAACCTTCTAATATGAATTGTTCGTGCAATTTCGTTCGTGTGCCACTCCATGGAAACTTGTCAGTTGTTTAAGAACGCATCACTCAGTTATGTTGACACAAATTACACTAGGCTATTATGATTAAAAAAGAAAAAGAAATGTCTTTTCTTCTTTGTGTAAATGTCATAGTTAGTATCAGCTAATAACAATATGCCACTGGCAGCAGACCTTCAACTTTAGCCGGTTTGCGAGGAGCACTTCATCGTTTTCTACAAAACCCTGCTTCTGTAATCTTCAAAAGGCAAAAGGTTTTAAGACGAAATAAACTAGGAAATTGAGTAATTTTAATTTTCAGTGGACAAAAACCTTGTATCAGAATATCTTATTCTCTTTTTGTTCTTTTCACAGGCTACAGAGCTAATTAGTTACCAATTTGGTAGCATCAAGGCATATTAAAAGCCGAGGGAAAATGCCTCATTTCCGGCTGACGATCGTCGCTCAAAAACGTCTTTGCTTAAGATGATTCCCTAGTAGAAGAACCTAACATAGATTGTAGATGAAACTTGGTACACTGATGTAACAAGTCAAGAGGATGATAAAAAGGTAAAAAAAAGTGGGGGTCACCGCGCTCGTTTTGACGTCACAATGCCGACAACTACGGCTATTTTGGACCCTTTGACAAAAACCGCGCGCAGCCCAAAACTAGACAAAAAGGAAATATTTTTTCAATGATGCATGTGGTATCGCACAGAATTTGAGTTTAATGTATTGTTTATCCACTTACGTACTGGAAAAATGCCTTTTAATGCCCTTGTTTTTACTTTACGCTCCAAAGTAGAATTAAATTGGACACGCGCTATTCGACACGTGATAGCTCAATCCGTACAATTTAGTAAAATTGCCAAAAAACTGAACATAGATTGTGCCAATTTTTTTCTCACCGAAAGGAAGCACTGTCCTTATTAAAATCATGAAATAAAAAATGGGGATCACCGTACTCTTTTTTGCGGTAGAGCTGCAGAAAGTGAGCACCAAATGCATTTTCCTTCATTTTTGAGAGTGGACTGGGGCGAGTTTCAAAGTAGAATGTATGCGAAAGTGGGAAGAAAGTATTAAAAAATCCGTTTTTACACTTACATCGAGATATCACACTTAGGACACAATGTGATAGAGAAAGCGTTTAAGTGAAAGTCAAAGTGAATAAACACAAATTAAACACCCACTATCGAGGTTCTCCGCGAGGAAGTCGAACTCAGCGACACGCGTACTGCTTACGTTATGCACATTCCCACCACATTGAGTCTCACCTCGGCAAGAAACAACCGCAAGTAAAAATTGCAATAGCTTTTCTCTTCGGTCAACTTCATTTTAATAATGTTACTTCACATGCTCTTTTTTACGGAGGCCATCTTGTTATGCGAAGTAAGAGATGCACAGTGCAAAACCAGGGAATCACCTTAAGCTGCCTAATATGACGAATTGGCAACGCAACAGGAACAATTCGTATAGTGGTAACGAGTTGGTAGAAGCCACTCAGTTTTATCCGAAGATGAAGATGGGGCAGTGGACTTCTTCTTAGCATTGCAAAAAAACAAAAACAGTAGGTTCTCTAGCAACCTTTGTGGCCTTACAGTTGTGGCATGGAATCCCTAATGAAAGGGTTCGCAAGTCTCCACTAAAATAGTAGGTAAGGTGGGGAGGGAGGGTGTGTGTAAATGAGAGTGTTGTAGACATAAAAACAAATAAAATTGGTCAATAGTTAGATTGTTAGAAAAAGCACCTAGGAGTGTAAAATTGCTTTCATACGTTGCGTGACTTTCTCGAACGTTCTTCACGTTTTTGGATTATTCATGAATAATTAATTAGGGCATGTTCACATTTCAGCGTGAGTCAGCAGATGAAAGTGCATTGCAGGATATGAAACATGGATCATCCATCATTGATTACGATTCACTGGAGCAACCTTAATTGAAATGGGTGTATACAAGTAAAGATGAGAGCTGCGAGTTTGCAGCTCGCTACGGCCCACGCGCGGTTCACGCTCGCGCGCGACGAGATTATAAACTCACTTCGCTCGGCGCTTCGCGAGGAATTATCCTCAAAACATTCGAACTCGTAACTTTGAGGTTTAGCCAATTCCATTCTCAACGTAATTGACTCCTTACCCATGCCTTACATATTTAATCAGTACACAAGGCTGCTATGCTGTTTATGAAGCCCGATGTAAGAAAAGTAGAGAATTCTTTTTCAGTGTTTGTTTTGTTAGACTTGTTTTCCCCGCCATTAACTTCATATTTGACTTAGGTCTAATTAGACCCAAGTCAAATTTAGAAGGATTTGTATGGAGTCATCAGAGCATAACTGGGTCAATATCTCAGAGACAATTTGCCCTAGTTTTTGGCAGGTAGGCCTCTTGGAGTTGCTTTTTTCAGAATATCCTGACAAATCCCGTAATTTCACAAATTAACACCTTACTCTTACCATATCTCATTTCTTACTATTCCTCCGCATTTACAATTAATCAGTTCCACAACCACGACGCCGAAGCCGGTACGCTCCATAGCGTCTTGTTCCTTACATAAAATCTGCATACCAAATTATCATTTTTGTGAAAATGACTATATGAAGAGAAGATCTGAGGCACTGACCACTTGGGGATCCTGGATGTTGACTTATCTTATTTGCCTAACTGGTCAGCGGATAAATTTAAAAACACGTCACCTAAATGAGTTGTTCACTTGAGCATGTAACGCTGGTCAGCGGATACCCTTTTTGAGAGCTGGAAATTGGCCATAATATGAATGTCCATAAGGATGTCCACTATCAAGTTAAACACAGATTGTATATGCTTTGGACACCTATGAAACAATGCCCGGTCCTTACAAATACAAGAAAATAATGCCCCCTTAGCAGCCAATCAGAGTGCCCGTACTATTGTAGCCAAATAATAATGTACCATATTCAAGCATGCCTTCCACCGTCCACCAGGCCCAAACCGGCCAAAACTGTACTTTGAAATGCCGATTTCTGAATAATTAACACCCCACCCCGGACAGAATTGCTCATTAACCAGTCTATTTAGTTTCGTTCAGTAAAGGTCTCATTGCGTCAACCTCAGTTCAGATTTATTAAGACTTAATTGCAAAATTAAAACAGCTTTTCGAGCCATATGTAATGCCGGTACTCTTTCGAGAAAAGCCAATGGGTTCAAAATATGAGGGCTCATAAAATAGGCGGCATATTGCCAGGGGATTGAGGGCAGCCCCATTAGCCTTGTAAACTTGAGATGTTATTGAAGCCGTAAGATGAAGTGGGTCAAATGAGGTGTCTCTGTAACTGACGACCACCTACCCCTCCCCTAAGTCAGCATTAACACTTACTCTTCATTTAGAGCAAAATTGTGACTTAGGGGAGGGGTAGGTGGGGTGTTTCCCAAAAACCTTGATTGATGCGAAGAAGTTATTTTAATAAAATGCCAGCCTCGTCCCCAGGCCACTTCTCGCTAACTGAGTGAACGAAGGAGGCTTGGAACCGAGCGCGAATTCTCCCGTCAAGCTTGACAGGTGACGTCACATCCGAATTGGGAACAAGGCTGTGAACTGACTCTTGGTAACCGAGATGAACACTTTATGTCACTGCACAAGGATATATCCCATGGCCTTAAGAAGCTTATCGCCATTATCTGCACCGTATTTTGCGGCGTTACCACACGTGTTCGACTTTTCAGGGTGTCCGCCACTACCAAACCCGATTCTGGAGTCGGGGCAGACAAAACAATTGTTTTCGTTGTTAGCAATAATGCCAATCCTTGTTTTTGCACAGTTACCAATAAAAACGTTGAACCCTTCCTGGTTGCAATTAAGCTGCAAGGATCCCTCGGAACCGAGGAGTGATTTCCATGTCTCACGACCCACTGACGTGGGGCGGTGTTGCCCGTCGGCGATTAGTGAGAACAATGAGTCAGCGGTCTCGTTTATGAGGATAAAATGTTTCTCATCCAGTCCCTGGATTTTCATTCCTAGGCAGATTTTGGAGAAGGACGTGTTCCAGTAAGTTGGCAACTTGGTCTCCTGTTGATCGAACCCAGTTTGACCACCAGCTAGGTTAAATGTTTCGTTGTTGCTCCAAAGAGCAGAGTCGTACTCGAAGTTTACCTATTAAAGGAAAGGGAAAACACCTCAATTCAGATTGACGTGCGTCGCTCAAAAACGCCTTTGCTTAAGCTCCCTATTATGCTCCGCGATGAAACTCGTATTTGTTGTTCGAGAGAAATCCTGTCATACAACAACAACTCTGTCAATTAAAATGTTAAGTCCTTTTTATTGACTTTGTGTAAATTGTCTTAGTAATTAGTTTCTTTTTAGCCTTTCTTGCATCGACTTTTGGTAATTTAGGATAGGGAGGAGTGTGTTTGTGAATCCTGGTTCCGAGTTCTCCTTGAGGAGGAGAGACAGACGAGAAAGCCCCTTGGGAACGAGGTTGCCTAAATAAGGGCTTCGGCCGATAATGACGTCATATGATATCATCACGGTCACGTAAATCTTTAAAACACTAGCATTTTTGCGGACGCAGTTGCCTCACACCATTGCTAGGAGGGAAACGGAAGGCTCTGGCTACGAGAATACCTCGAAGAGGAAAACTATGTGATTAAGCTGTAGGATTTGTTTAACGCTATGTACCTCTGAGCCTTTTATCTTCATGACCAGCGTCCAAATACCGCCGCTACATGGTCCAAGAATAGTTTCGTTTATTTCGCAGTAGACAACTATTTTTCCATATACTGCAATCCTCTCATACGATATTATTTCTCTTGATCTAAAATGAAATAAACAATCATGTTGGTGTCTTAAAATAGAATGGCGGCCATGTTGGTGTTCCAAACCGATCCTGTGGGAGTTTAACCTTTCCCTTTGCAAAAACTTTCATTTGTTCCGTAAAATGGCGTAGCGTCGGCTGGCTGTGAGTGAAAACGCTCTAAATAGAAGAGTAAGGGAATGGAAAAATAATAAGAACTCAATGCATTTTATTCATTAGATAAAGACTAAGGGCTACGTCGTAAAAATGTGAGTTTAGATCCAGGCTAATTGGCCTTCGAGAAACTAAGCCAGAGATTAGGTTTAGTAGTCCCACATATTTTTTGGTTTTATTCTACTCGTGTCAAGGGTTTTCAGTCCACCGTTTTTGTTTGCTTGTTTTGTTATTATGTGATTGTTTACCTACGGGGCTAAAGTGCAGGTCACAGGTCACAGGTCAGGTCACAAGTTACAGGCCACAGGCCGCAGGTCAGGTTACAAGCCACAGGTCACAGGTCACGCACAAAAACAATAGGACACTCGAGAAAACTGTTCTGGACTGACGTTTTACTATACAAAAATAAAATAAGCCAAGGAACCCTGACGATATTTTTGTCCTTTAAACAATGTTAAATTCCACGCATGCTGATCATATGGCATATCCAAACTTGGTAACGAAATCACAAAGGTATGCAAATCATGTGATTTGTACGAAAAACAAATCACATGTTTTTTACTGAAAACGAAGTATTGTCGTGTTATTAGAATGTCATCTCAAAATAACCCGTGCAGCCAAGGTAACTTGGAGCGAGTCATTGACATGCAGCACTGCAATCCTTTGATACATCAGCGGTTTACAGAGTCAAAGATTCAAGTTGTAATGGCGGAATGTCCCCACCTAAGGGCCACGAGGTAAATCCAACAGAGTTATTTCAAGCTGTTGTGCAACAGAACGTGAGAGAATTGCAAGCGCTAATTGGGAGAGGAGCCGAGAAATATTGTATTCGAGAGGCCCAAATAGCAGTGTCTGAAGTTCTTGGCCGACTACACTTTAACACAGCAGCATTTTGTGGCTGGTACGAAGCGCGAGCAACATGCTGCCATCTTCAAAAAAGATGGAAGACCGATCTAGTGTCAAGAAGAATGTAGGATGAGGAAAGTCTGAAGAAAGTTGCTGTATTTCAGTGGTCAAATAAGTTTTAGGTTGTCCTAAAGTTTTTCTTCCGTTTTCCTGTCGAATGCTTTTCAAAACATCCACAAACACGTCATGATATTCTTAACGCAACAACCATTCGTTTTGAGATTCGTTTTTCTTACAAATCACGTGATTTTGCGTACCTTTGATTTCGTTACCAACTTTAGTTACGCTGTAACGCAAGTCCTCCTTGCGTGATCAACGTGAATATATTTTCTCGTGTGTGGAATTTGGTAAAGTTCAGAACAGAAAAAGTATAATTGAGGTTCCTTGGCTTGTTTTATTTTTGTGTAATAAAATGTCAATCAAGAACAGTTTTGTCCAGTATCCTATTGTTTCTGTATGTGACCTGTGACCTGACCCGTGGCCTGTGACCTGTAACGTGACCTTTGACCTGACCTGTGACCTGTACTTTAGCCCCGCCCCGCTTGGCCCAAGCAAGACATTTCTTTTTAGGCTTTAAATGTGATTTTGCATTGTATTTTTAAGCTTTTTAATGCAGTTCTTATTAGGCTCTTTAAATGTATTAGTTTATGATAATTCTTAATGTAAATTAATTTTTTAAGATAAAGGGCCCCTATGGAGCTACCCTGTGTAAATAAAGTTTTACTTTACTTTACTTTACTTTGTGCAGGGGCTTTATAGTAAACCAACGTAAAGTCTTCACAGTTGGGATTAACTCCCTTTGCCGCACGTGTGTAATGTAAGTACGAGATACAATTTTCTTTCATGTTTAAGCCTTTCATGGTACTCATGGTACTTACATATTCCGATGGTAAAGTTCTTCACACGACATTGCTGCGTAATTGAAAATGAGAAATCCACACATAAAGGGGAACATGTTGAGATTATAGAAAGCTAGTTAATGTGCAAACAATTCTTAGTATTAAACTTCGAAATATCTTCACGATGTGAAGATACGGTTTCCATTAACGGTTGATATTTTGGCTTGTCTACGGCTAGCGAGTAATTTCTCTCCATTTTGGTTAACAGACATCTTAAGAAGAACAATCATTTGTTTTGAAAACAATAAGTTTCTATTGGTTAAGGACCGTTCCATCGATTTCAAGGAGAGGAGGATAGCACTGAAATAGGGACCATGCCCGGGGACCATGAACCGCAAGACAAAGCGTGTGAAGTCCTGACAGGTAATATTGACACTCGACACTCTTTATATGACTAATTTTGGTTAGAAACATTTTTACGGTTAACTTTTTTTTTACGTACAACTAACGATTAAAATTTTCATTTTTTACGTCTAATAACCAAATGTTTTAGCTGTTTTAAGGCTAACAGTTAATCCCACCGAGATTCTCCAAACCAGAAAATGTATAGCCTGCCAGCAAGCTCTCCCGGGGGTACGTGGGTGGGGAAGAAAAGAGCGCCAGAGCGCCACGGAGACCTTTCTCACTGGGTAGAAAATGTAGCATAATTACCACACGGTAAAGCTGCCGGTGTTTTATCACTATTTTTGGAGTTTCTAATTGTCTGAAGATCTACATTAAGTTCACAATTTAAAACCAGGTAATTTTCGTAATTAAAGATTTGTGCAGTTTAAAACTAACTCACGTGTGCAATTGTGAGACCCATGAGTATTATTGCACAGGTCATGTACAGAACATTTGTGCATCCCAGTAGCACATTCATCAATATCTATAAAGAAAGCAAATCAGAGTCAGCAGTCAGATAACCAAAAAAATTGCTGCGGTACAAAATATTAGGTAAAACCTTGTAGTTATATCACAGAGAACCAACACAATCTGTGTGTGTAACCAATGTTATTTTACAGTAAATGTACTGGATTTACTGTTTGCCTCACCTATAGCGATATATCGCTAAGTATGCAGTATAAATAAATGTTAAATTTAATTATCTTACCTGTGGTATACACTCGTCTTTTTCCCTGAAAAGCGGTTTTTTGAGCGATTTTGAAGAAGTCTGAGTTCGCCGTTTACTAGTCATTATTATCAGTAAAAGTAAGCGGCGAACACAAAATCCTTCAAAATCACTCAAAAAACCGCTTTTGAGGCAAAGGACGACGATATACCACAGAAAAGGTAATTCAACGTTTATTTAACACTGATTTATATACATACTTAGCGATATATCATTATGGGCGAAGCAAACAGTAAATCCAGTATATTTACTATGAAATAACAATCGGCTACACACACACATTGTGTGGGCGCCCTGTGGTTATATGCGATACTTGAGGGAGAATTGCGAGCGAGACAAACCCCCCCCCCCGGGGGGGTACTTAAGGAATATTTGAGTGGGGATGTGTCGGTGGGTCCCTAGAACCCTTGGCCTATACTAGAGCTCGTTCAAGTGAATTATGCTACCCTATACTAGACTAAACTCCCAAAATTTCCCCCCCCCCCCCCCCCATCCCAGAGTAGCTGTTTTCCTGAAACTACTGAGGTCACAAACACAGTCCAGCCAAAACAAAATGGATTTGATTTTTCATATTTTTGAGTGGAAATTCCGGTTTCCCTAGTCTAGACTAAAATATTCAACCAATTTTTCAGATTCCTCGATAATGTCACCCTATTCTAGACCTAAACTCTCTGATTAATATACCCTATCCAAGAGTATATACATACCTATATAGTCCATATATGGCAGTACCCCCCCCCCCCACCCCAGGGGACAAACCTTACTCCAAAGTTGATCAGTATCACGTGATCACGTAGCCAGCCAGTACTACAGCCGTCTCTCTTTTCGCTCCTCGCCGCCTGGGACGTTTTCGCTGGAGTCTATCTCGTCTCTCCCGCGAAACGTCCCTAACGGCAAGGAGAGAGAGGAAACGGCTACTTCGCAGGCTACAGTCCCACTGGCAAAATCATAAAGCATTTTTTTAAGGTTAAAAAAGGGAAAATTATGCGAACAACAGTGAAGACACAAACTAATAGCCTTTTGGCGTCGTTTTGCAACATGGTCTTTGCGGAATAACCTGAAAAGAGATTCCGGCCAGTAGCTCAAAAAGCTGGCACTACCCACCGGATAAATCATTATCCAAGGCGGGGTAACTGTTACGAAAACCAATAAGCCCGCATTGTGTGCTGTATCTGAGACTGGAACAGTTGCGTCAAAGTGCTCAATGGACTATTCTTGGGGATACGTTTTACTTTCTTTGGTAGCCTAGTTATAGCTAGTAACAGAATCGATATCGTCCCAAAATCAGTCCCATAATGCAATACAACTCAAAGAATCTCACGCGCAAACTTCAAATAGCCAACCGCGTCATCCGCGTTGTATACGCTGGATAACAGCGTTGTCTATCGTCGGAACATCTAGCATAAAAGTTCTTCTGGGATCTATCTTCGGAACATCAGCTGGCATAAAAGTTCTTAGAGTAAACAATTAGCACGTATTTAATTTGATGGCAATAACGATGACGGCATTCTACCTTGGCATTCCCTTCCATTACCAAGAAACCCCTGTTTACAAGTGCAGTTGTAGGATCCTATCAAATTGACGCATAGAGCATCTGGACTGCAGTCATGTGTTCCAGCGGTGCACTCATTGATATCTGAGGAAAATAGAAAAGGTTGTAACAAACTCGACAATGACAGATTTTGTTTGCGAGCAGGGTTTGTAGACTTTATGCAAAACAAACATTATAAACAAAACATTATAAACCCATTTGATAACTGTCAAGACCTAAAAAATTGTCATTCGAGGAATTAAAAATTCATTTTCTGGAGCTTAGAAGACAAGCAAAGTACTTTTGGACACTAAAGCCTCAGTTTTGTTCATGTCTAGACTGTGAGTCTTTATATGACTGACTATGCGAAAGAGCAAGATCACACGACTCCAGTTTCCTGATTGGCCACCCGAGTTGGCAAGGTGGACGTATCTTGCTTTTACCGCAAGATAAGACCACGCTCACTCGAATGCCTAAATTAGTTGTCTTTTGGTCCCTAACAATGTATCCCACCAGCCAGTTCACAGACCTTTCATTTTCTCTTCAGAGATCACCGAGCGCACGTAAAACAGTGCGGGATTCAACGACCGCTAACGCAGGCGCCCTCGTCAAATTGCTTGAAAATAATTTATTATAAAAAAAAGTATGTGAAAAGGCCAGTATCTCATTACTCCTAAACAAAGCATTGAATTTCTATGGCCTTTATTCAAAAACTTCTCTCAAGTAGTTAAAAGTATCTCGAGCCTACCTTAAAAATGTCTACCCTTACGAGAATCATTTGATAACTAGTCTCTCACGCACATGTTCTTTGTCTCGTAATGCAAAGCTCCTCCTTTGGGGAGGAGGGTAAAGGAGGAGCGCTGCGCACAACCTCGTCCCCAGGGCTTTACCCTTAGAAAACAAGGAGGGATAGGGAAAAGTCACAGAGACGAGGTTGCGCTGCCCGACGCGCGAGACACTAGAACGGCTGTCCGTTAAGGCTGCGTGAGAAGACCACATAATCAGGGTTCTCTCTCTGATTTCCTCTATAAACGAGAAGAGAAAAGACTTTAGGAACAAGGTTTGTGCGGTATCTTATGAAAAGTGATCGAAAAGGCCTTTGAATAAATCCCCACAACTCCCTTAAAACACTTCCAACGAGTTTTTCAGGTCTCCTACCGTTTTCACAGTGCTCGCCAGTAAAACCTGCAGTACACAAACAGCGGTACTTTTTGCTTGTGAAACCGGTTTGACATGTTGAGTTGTTCCTGCAGGGGTTGTTGACACAGGCACTCTAGAAGAAAGAGATAGAATAAAACTGATATTTCGTGTTCACGTCCCCAACTGGGTCAACTGGCAAATGACCTTCAGCCTCCCTTATATAAAAAGGAGGTCCTCACTCATGCCAATACTTATAAAATTAGTTTTGCATATGACAGAAAATGGAACTCATTTTAGTAACCTCAGCTAAGGTGAAACGGGCATCAAAATCATGCAGCTTGTTTCACAACATATTGCTGCAAACCTTGTACTTGTTGTGCGTTTTACCGCAATTGACATGACTCTCGTGTATGGAGTGACTCCCGCGTTATTTTATCCAATCAGAAGTCAGTATTAACGCAGCTTTCAACTACCTGACTTGTTGCAAGACAGGTTTGAACTTGGGTGATAAAACGCGCAACATCGTTTTTGAACTCTCCTTACAGCTGTGTTTCAAAACCAGCTGCACGCTTTTGTTGCCTGTTTTACCGTTTTCGGGGGGGGATTAGCCCGAATTCGAATTTCATTCGGCTGACTTGCAGTGAGGCGTCTAAACTAGGCTTAAGGGTCACGATGTAAACTGCTCATGAAAGTAAAAAAGTAATTGTTTCTCAGAAATGAACAGTTGTCCTTGTGGTGTATTTTTAACTCGGTTTTTCCCTTCGACGAATCTTTTGTAGCATTATTGGCCCCGGTTGCTCAAATGTGAGTAGCGCTATCCACCGGATACATCTAACGTTTTCAGTAGCTGTTCGTTCATCCCTCGCGCAGATTTTGAAACAAGTTTTAGTGATGGTCAGTTGCTATGGTTACTAGATATGATGTCATAAGTAGCAGGTGGTCAATCCAACCTACTTCTTACTTCAATTCAACTTATTTCTTTCAACAATAAAAATAAATGTTATGGCTAAAAGCATGCAATGTGCTTATCTATGTGCTATTTTTTATGTAAAGCTAAAAAAATTACCATTTCTCGCGGTTTTATCCTGATTTCTAATTTTGGTAAAATCCAAGATAGCGACCATTGTTGGTGAGGTCCCAGGCCTCCAGCAGCGCCACCACCCATAAAATATACCTCATCTTGTTAAGAAGATCAAAGGCTTTCCATTAACGGTAAAACCGTTCCGAAATATTGTAACATATCCAAAACTCCGTGGAAGGGTCCTATCCACCCCACCCCACCCCCTTGTACCACGGTGGGGGTATGAATTTGCGAGTAAGTTCGAGGGTTAGCACCGCCTTAGTTCTTTTTCAGATCGGTCTCATGCACAGTGAGACTGTAGCCGGTGAGCAAGTTATTCGGGGCTCTTTGGCGGCGATCTTTCCTTCCCCACCTTGTGCCCCTACTCGGGAGAGCCTGCTCGCAGGCTAACGAGACTGAAATGTTTGGAGGCAGATACGAACACATGCCGGTCGGAGTTAACGTGACGGTCCCCCCTTACCCTAACTCTGTCTTTGCTGTTGTAGAGTAACATTGCGCGTGGTCTAAACCCCGGGGAAGAGTACTCCCATAAATCTTGGATAGGTGTGTGCTGCACAGGGTCTTAAAATGAGACCAATGAAAACAGGTACCCCATTTAAAGCTCACACCCTATTCATGGGAAAGACAAGAACTGAGAATTTAATGGAAATGTTGTGGTTCAATTTTCTCCTTGGTATAAATTTTATTTTCTTTTGTTTTTGAGTATGGTAATGTACGATAATGAGTTCGAAACACAAGAAAATAAAATTTAAACCAAGGATAAAATTGAACCACAACAGAAACATACAAATCTACCTTAAATCGCTTTCCTAATACTCTTAGCGGTTAAAGTTCAGTATGAACAGATGATTTGTTCCTCGTGTAGCTGGGCTTTTACGCACTTGAACTTACCTGATAGAAACATGGTACCTTATCTAAAGGTCCTACTGGGAACACAGAGCCAACAAGAGAAAAAATGACACCCTAGCTATTTTCATTGATATGTTTGCTCCGAAATGGGCATGCGGGCCCCATAATTTAGCACGTTTTCCCTCCTGGGACCCTTGCATTACCCCTGGGTATTGAGCGTGGTATTTAAATGTTTTGCCAACATCAGGATCACTTTTCAGATCGCTTTTCTATGCGTTCATGCCCCGAGAGGGCATATATACTTGCGTTTTTGGTGTGCCATTCCGGTTTTCGTCGCTGAGCATGGCCTAGGCTCCTGACGCTATGCTTCCTTATGTTTTGGAAGCCGTTCGCCCGGATGTGATACCTCCTTCGAGTTACCTTTTATAGCGTGGGTCGCTTTCAGACTGGATTTCATGGCGGGTATCAATCTCCTTTTCAATTCATAGCGAGTGTCGCTTCGAGTTGTTTCATAGCGTACGTCGCTTTCAGTTGTTATAACATGTGTCGCCTTCACGTTGGTTTTTCTCGGCGTGTGTCGCCCTCCAGTTAGCCATTTCTCGCGTAAGTCGCTTTCACTAGTTTCATGGTGTCTATCGTATTTTGCTCTCCATTTTGTGTTTGTAGCGTGTGTCGCCTTCCGCTCGTTTTTACGGCGTGTGTCGCCTTCAGGTTGTTTTCACGGCCCGTGTCTCAGGTCTTAGTTTTCGTAACACTCTCATGGCATCTCTGTTTTGTTTTGTTTACAAATATCAGTGCGCGGTGTACACACTGGGGGGCTCTTAAACGGAAGACGGCCGCTTTCATCCTGTTATTTGGAATTAGTTATCCGCGGTTCTATGGTTTACCTGCCTGGGCTGTTTTCTACGTTCCAGATTTATTCGACGTTTGCCATTTGTTATTAGTTTTATGGGCTTATAGTTATTTATGCAGGTTCATCTCGACTAGATGTGTACCTCGTATCACGCGAATCGGCCCATCGCTTTGTTTTGGTTGGGTTTTTCTTGTGTTGTTTTACTCGCTTCGAATAAGGTGTCGTTATTTCCTGACTTTCGGTCTTGTACTCCAACTATCAGTCCGGTCGATCTGGGGCGGGTAGTTCTAAATTATGCCCGATACTCTGTCTGTGACGGGGTTCCTGGATCGGCCTGGTTGGTGGCTCCCCTTTTTCTCTTTTATTTCTTTTTCCAGTTTCGGTTTAACGCTATCACGTGGGGTGTATGTGCGTTGCCTTCGTTGTAATCTATTTCCAATTATTTCGCCTTTAGGCACTGTTTAACTTCTGTTCAAACACAAGAGATTCCGTCAGATCTTATCATTCCTAGTGTAACTGGAAGGGGAGCCCGCCAGTTGGGCCGGTCCGCTCCCGTCTCCCTCATCGGTCTCGGCTATTTCTTTGGCTTTGGGAAGTCGACCCTTGTTCCCAGGCAAACATCGGTTTTTCTATGGTATATCATAGATTTTCCTTACACTACATTTTTAATCCCCTAGATAAGAAGGTTAAACTTGCTTCTTTTCAAGAAAATATGCTTAGCCACAAGACGGTAGTTCTAAGTCTCTGCAGAAGTCTGTGGGAAGATAAACTTCTTTACGCTCTTGTACCTGCCGCCAGGTTGTTTTCTCGTGCGGCGTGTTTGGCCATATCACACGGCAGTGGCGTCTCCAAGAGCTGTTCCCGTAGCGTGATCTTCTGAGATTGGGGGGAATATGACGATTTTTCTAAGGTTGTTGGCTTAGTGGCGGCATTCGGCGCTCGGGTAGAAATTATTTTCGCCCATATCTTAGTATTCCCCGCGTGTGCCATAGAGGTGCAGCATATCAATGAAAATTCTCCTACTATTTTCATTGATATGTTTGCTCCGAAATGGGCATGCGGGCCCCATAATTTAGCACGTTTTCCCTCCTGGGACCCTTGCATTACCCCTGGGTATTGAGCGTGGTATTTAAATGTTTTGCCAACATCAGGATCACTTTTCAGATCGCTTTTCTATGCGTTCATGCCCCGAGAGGGCATATATACTTGCGTTTTTGCCCCCCCCCCCCCCCCCCCTCCTCCCCTCAGCGACGAAAACCCGGTTATGCTGCACTTCTTCGCATACGCGGAAATTGTTTTCGCCCATATCTTAGTATTCCCCGCGTGTGCCATAGAGGTGCAGCATATCAATGAAAATTCTCCTACTATTTAAGGATGGAATGACCCTAAAAAATGCTACTCTATTGTTGGTTTTCACATGACGTCACTAAAATTCAGACTAAAAAACTATCGATCCTACCGAGATTTTACTTTTACGATGCATAAGAACAGCTGAAAACTAATTTTCATACAAATTTTCGCTTCAAAAGGATTCTTGGTTTTGTGATAGAGTGCGCTTGAATTTCTAAGCTTTTGCGTGACGCGGCATTTACATGACGGCCGAGCTAGCTGTCATGTAGGTTAAAAAAATGACTTATTTTAGGAACGTTTGCTATCTAAACAGTTCATGTATTAGAAAAAGTATTACTTTAATGTTTATGAGTTTCTCGAAGAATGAATTAACGCTTTTGTAGCAAAACTCGATAACAGATGTTTCTGTTGGTTTTCGTCCGCCATGTTGGAGCTCATCCGGATGAGCTCTAGCATGGCGTCTCCATACAAAGCTCTATAAATTTGGGTAAAACATTTCTTCGGATATCTCGTATACGAATTACTCCTTCGACCCAAATCTTAGCGAGGATCTTTGTATATTTACCTCCTTTCATTTCCAAGATTCTGGACTTTATCTGTCGAATGGTTTTGATTTTTATTTTAATCTATTTTGAATGGCGTGGCACATATCTGTCTAGGAGTACCCTCCCCCTCCCCCCAAGGGGTCTAAACTCACCTTAGTTCCGCGATAAACGAAATTTTGATCATTCACCAGATCATCTTCGTGGCTTTCGTGCGTGGAGTTGTTCAGTTCACACTTGTAGACTTCTGCTTGACTAGTCGATATCTCAAAATTGTAACTTGCGCAGTTGGGTTCCATGAAACATAAATAACCACACGAATCCTCATCAATGACTTCAGCGATATTTGTCACATGATTAAGTAAACGTTTTCCGTTGAATGTTTCTTCGGGCTTGAAGACCAGTTCACGACATCTCTGCTCTATTTAAGACCGTCAACAATGTTAGTATAGGTAATAGCATGATTTGTAGTGATATTTGGCATAAATACCACGAGTGATATTTCAAAATTGTTATACGTAATTTCACGAGCCGTTAGGCGAGTGAAATTTGAGACAATTTTGAAATATCACGAGTGGTATTTATGCCAAATATCACGAACAAATCATGCCATTATTTGTTTATACTACTACCCACAAAAGGGTTGTAATTTTCACATGTAGGTATTTCAAATTAAGCTGAAATACCACTGCTCAAATTGCAGAAATTTCTCATGTAGTGGTATAATAAATTAAATAATTTATTATACTCATGGGCTCCTAATTATAACCATTGTGAATTCACTAGAGATCCTGCAATCTGATTGGCTCTCAGGAGTGCGATTTATTCGCAAATCACAATTCTTTTTTTTTTTTTGTTTGCTTTAAATCACATTTGTTCTAAATCACGTCACTCATGTTCTAAAATAATATGGCGTCATTTCTGCTTTAAATCGTACTATTTTCGCTCTATCATTTCTGTTTGGTGTAGAAATTGAGAACCAGCTACTAGATTAAATGAATAATTGGTACTCGGCTGAATTCTGCGATTTCAAACAGCTGCCTTAAAGTGGTACATGTACTTCGTGTCGTGTATTTTAGACCAAATTGCACTCCACTCGAACTCCGTTCAATGACCATTATTTATCACAATGAAGTTTCCCTTACGATACTATTATTTTTGTATATTTTTCTTTTCCGTATCGACTTACTCAATAGAGAAATGACCTTGGCATGTGGCACGGCCTGTCTTTAATAAAGACATAGCTGCATAACTGACTGGGGTACACTTGTTTTTTTTTTTTTACTCTGATCTGAGACCGCGTCCTCTCGAATCCGGATATTTTTGAAACCATCTAGTACTTTTTGTACATGAATCGTCCATTTCCGCCCACACAAGAACCAGGGGCCTATTCGCATAATTCACTGTGCTGTTTAAAAAATGTCCGAATTCGGACGAGGCTTGAATTTCAAACGGCTAACCGCGAAGGATTCCTGATACACTAAACCTGAAAAAAAAAAACGTTTGCGTTAAACCGCCCAAATTGTGTAATCCTTGATCAATATAAGCGCAACTTTGGTAGTCTGTCCGTGTAAAATCGACAATCTAACCAGCAAATGCCTGGAGAAAGACAGTTTCTTTCAGATATAATAATTCCACAATGGCGCGGAGCTTCAATGATGGACGTCAATTAACATTGAAGAGCACGGGTAAAATTTTCTTCTTGGAATATCGTATATCTAAAGAATACGCGCACGATAACAACAAAAACAAACTAAAACAGTCTTAAACTAACCTTGTGATAGGTTTCCGCCTGCCATTTGAGACAGCAAACTGAACAAAGAGGAAAAGATGACAGCAGAAAGCATGACAAATTACATTTTGGATGGATACGAAAGGTTTTAGTTTGTAAACCCCATTTTCGGCGGTTTGTTTAAATCTGGTTTAGTTTACTATGATAGACAAAAAGATATATATATAAATAATTTCAACGGATTTTGGTAACAGCAGGGCTCCATCCAGATCATTCTATACTAGTTGACGAACGGTCGTTGTTAAAACTCGCTGTTAGTTTTTTCACTGTTTGAAATATTGGAAAATGTTTTAATAAATCAGTATTTCCTCATTTATCATACGCCTGCAAAAATTGGCCTTCATTTCTTGCTCTATATTATTGACATTGATTTCCAACTCAAAACACTACAAACGGTTATTTATTTGATAAGCAAATAGCTCAAATTTAGCATTTCAAAAACACCTGCCCGACTTAGCCGCCGCATTCAACTCCGTTTAAAACGGTTACACAGAACGTGAGGAGTCTGCATGAGAACAAGAAAAGGAGAAAAGGAATTCAGTATTGCAGTTGTGTCCTCGGTTGTAGATGTATAGGAGAATCTTTGCTGACGTTATTGTTCACATTTTTCCTCATTTGCATACAACTTAACTCATAGAATCTGCGTATACTGTATAAACTAAATGCAAAACTTGAAAGAGCTGGTTAGGTTGAGCAATTTGTGCAATTTTCAGCTCGCTGCAAGCGATATTGAAAGACATATCAGCCATCAAAAACTTGCTGGGTGCCAAAAGGTTAATGAGTTCTCCGTAAAATTTCGAGTTTTTAGAAGAGAATTTCTCCTAAACCATTCGGTGCATTGGGCTCAAATTTTCAGAGATAACTGAAACTGTTATGTCCGTTCAATATTCAGAGTTATTATTTTATTAGCGTCATCAGATAGTGATAAGTATATGTTAATGAGGCAAAAAGTTTAAACAAAGATTCGCCTATATGTATGGCAAGCCAAACATGACAAAAGTGGTATGAGTTTTAAATCATCTATCGAGTTTCAGTAATCGATGTATGAGATTGGGATATCACTGTATGAGAATTAGAAATCACAATTCGAGAATGAAAAGGCACTATACGAGAATGAGAAATCACCATTCCAGAATGTAATCGATTTGTGAGATCAGGAAATTACTATACGAGAATGAGAAATCACCATTCGAAAAAGAGCGATGCAGCAACATGAAAGCCAAACATGACAAAAGTGGTATGAGTTCCAGCCGACCTTCGAGCTTCTGTAATCGATGTGTGAGAATTTTAATCATCGTTCGAGATTATCGATTAGGTTTTTCTCGAGCCAGCGAGTAAGTACCGGTCAGCGGTTCACGTTCTGCGTTGATCAAACAAAATGGCCGACAGGATGGGCGATCAGTTAAGTTTGGACGATGTAAGAGAGTTTCTGATGTAGAAAGGAAGTCAAAGACAGACCTGCACGGACTCCCAATGTGGTTTTTGTGGTTGCGCAGCATTATCAAATGCCTTCGCCGTTACATTTTTGCTCTTTCAAGCATGTCTTTCAGAGATTTACCTCTTTTGCAGGATATGATCGGAGGTCTTTTAAAAATCGTTTTCAGCATAGGCTGATTTTCTATAAGACTCCTGTTTGCCATCAATGTCTTTTTAAGATCTTGTACCGCTGGGTGATATGTTGTAACGAAAGGCAATAGTCTCTCTTTATTTTTTGCTTTTGTTTTAGCGTCGATTGTCTTCGGTCAAAGTTGACTTCAACGACCTTTCTATATCTTGTTTAGGATACCCGCGTACTTCGAGGCGTTGTTTAAAGTTCGCAAGGCACTCATCAAATGTCGTTGTCAAAAAGTTTGTTCTAAGTAATCTTATTTCCAGGCTTTTAATGAAGCCTCTTTTTACCCCAGGAGGGTGGCACGATGAGAAGTGGGTATATTGAAAGGTTTCAGTCGGCTTATAGTGGGTTATGATGTCCAAGATGGATTTCTCCGTGAATCGCTCTCCTTTGAAAACTGTTGTATCAAGTAAAGTTATTTCGTTCTCTGATATTTGATATTTGATCGGACAGCTGTTGTACGCTGGTGATAAGCCATTTTGGCCATTTTGTTTGACCAACGCAGGGTAGGTACCTCATATATGATTCCTATAGTGTACCGGGATATAGATTCTTATAGTGTACCTACACAACGCAGAACGTGAACCACTGACCGGTACTTACTCGTTGGCTCGAGGAAAACCTAATCGATAAATCTCGAAAGGTGATTAACGATGTCCTCATGTCAACCATTAGCGATCACAACCTTATATAAATTTCGCTGAAGCTAAAAAAGCAAAGGATCAAGCCCTCTTACGTAACTATCAGAAGCTATACTAATTACAGCGCCGACAATTTCCTACGTGATTTGTCATATACGCCTTTTCACATAATAAGTCTATTTGACGAATTCAACCATCAAGTCGAGGTATTCAACGAACTGCTCCTGGAAGTACTCAATCAACACGCTCCAATTAAGAGGGTTAAAATTAAATCTAAACCTAACCCCTTCATCAAACTAGAAATTCGTCAACTAATGAGAACACGCGACCAGTGGCGCAAACTTGCGGTAAAAACAAACGATCCTCTCCATTGGAACGGATATAGATTTTTTCGTCAAGAAGTGAAAAGGGAGATTCGTATGGTTGAAAAAGTTCACGTCAGGACTCAGATCCTGGATAGTAATGGAAATTCCAACTCAATTTGGAAAATCATTAATCGATGTCTACCACGTAAACATCAAGATACTTGTATGGCTTCTGAAGATCTCACCGGGTTTGCAAACAAGTTAAATGATTTCTTTACTTCTGTCGGCAGTACGACTGCTCAAAAAGCTAATGACTTAGCTTTACATCATGGACTTAATGTAAATCTGGATGTTCCGACTCCTTTACATATGTCCTCCAACGTTATGCCCGGAATTATTTGAGCTCCACCAAGTCACAGAAAGTCAGGTTGAAAAGGTGATTAGAGGACTGCCATCTAACAAGGCTCCAGGAATGGACAAAATATCTTCCAGAATTCTGAAAGACTGTCTACCCTGTACACTGACAACAATTACCGTAAATCCTCCATTAAGCCCCCCTCTCTAATAAGCCCCCCCCCCCTTTTCAGAGGAGGAAAGTTAATAAGCCCCCCCCCCCTCCCCCTCCCCCAATCCTTATTCTTCACAAAAAAATTGACGATTAACGTGGACTGATCAGTTATGATTTATTCAGGCTGGAAGTTCATATTGTTTTTGGTCTTCGGCGGCATGACCTCCAACTTCTTATGCTTAACTTTCTCAATTTTGCGCTCTAGCTCTCTGTACAACGCGTAAGTCTACTCTGTCTCATACCACGGTATTTTTGCTACGGGTGATGCATTTCGCTAAATTAAATAAGCCCCCCCTCAAAAGTGCTTGAAAAAAATAAGCCCCCCGGGGGGCTTAATAGAGGATTTACGGTACCACATTGTGAACAACTCTTTTTTCACCAACACGTTCGCACGTGCATGGAAAACGGCAGAAATTACGCCTATTCTTAAATGTGGTAGCCCAGACGTCCCTAGCAATTACCGCCCCATTTCATTATTGTCTATACATGTAGTTTCAAAAATTACTGAAAGGCTAGTACATGGACAACTTGTGGAATATCTAATTAAACACAATAAATTGGCGGTACATCAGAGCGGAAACAGAAAGCTTCACTCGACAGAAAAAGCTCTGTTGTACGTTACGGATCAGTTACTCCAGGCTATGGATGACAAGAAAGTCTCGATCATGGTTTTACTAGATATGTCTAAAGCATTTGACAGTATTCGACATGACATCTTATTATCCAAACTACAAAGTCTTGACTTTTCCCAGTGTGCGTTAGATTGGTTCCAGAGTTACCTTTCTGACCGACAACAGTGCGTTCGAATTGGTGATGCAGTTTCTAAAGTACTCCCACTCGAGTTCGGAGTTCCGCAAGGTTCTATTTTAGGTCCAGTTCTGTTTACAATCTACGTTAACGACCTCCTTTCTGTTCCTAAACGTTGTATATCTGCCTCCTATGTCGACGACTGTAAACTGTATTTGTCCTTCTCACCTGCCGAACTATCCACGTCTATCTCTGCCTTGAACGAAGATCTCATTAGAATATCTCAGTGGTGCTGTAAACATTCCCTTTTGATCAATCCGGACAAAACTAAAGTTTTAGCCGTTGGAGTACCACAACTCTTGCAGAACTTTCATCATTCAGTATAAGACTGCTTGATAAAGAATTAACACCTGTGCCTGTTGTTAAAGACTTGGGTGTTCATCTCGACGCATGCCTCAGTTACAACGAACGTATCACTAAAACCGTTTCGAATTGTCTTCTTAAACTGAAACAAATTAACAGAATCAAGAATCTGCTGGACAGGAAAACGCTTTTGTTAGTAATGAATTCCTTTGTTTTTAGTAAACTACTGTATTGTTCAATTGTTTGGAGTAATACCAGCAACAGCAATATTGCCAAGTTACAAAAAGTCCAAAATTTCGCTGGACGAATCATTTTGGGACTAAGAAAGTATGATCATATTTCGAATGGGCTGCGATCATTGAACTGGCTTCCAATTAAAGAGAGACTCATACTAAACGATGCAACCATGATGCACAAATGCATTAACAAACTTGTTTCAGACTATCTTGTCGATATGTTTAAACTACGTTCCCAAGTCCATAATAGACAAACTCGATCGTCTAGTGCTTTGGATATACCCTTATGCCGCCTGTCAATAGGACAACGCTCTTTTACCTACAGAGGAGCTAAACTCTGGAACTCCTTAAATAGTAACATTAAATCTTTAAAATGCTCGAGGAATTTTAGGCGCCATTTATCAAACGTATTATTAGGTTAATTTTTTTTTTATTTTTTTTTTTTTTACATTTAGAATATTTCTGACATATTTATTGTAATTATAATTGTACTTATATTCTTAATTACCGGTAATCTAAATTTAAATCTGTATTTTTAATTGTATTGTATTGAGCTGAAAAACCCTTTTTAGGGAGCGTCAATAAAAGTATGATTACAGAAGGTCGGAAGGTTGGTTGGAACTCATACCACTTTTGTCATGTTTGGCTTTCATGTTGCTGCATCGCTCTTTAATTTTCGAATGGTGATTTTCTCATTCTCGTATAGTAATTTCCTGATCTCACAAATCGATTACATTCTGGAATGGTGATTTCTCATTCTCGAATTGTGATTTCAAATTCTCGTACAGTGATTTCCCAATCTCATACATCGATTACTGAAACTCGATAGATGATTTAAAACTCATACCACTTTTGTCATGTTTGGCTTGCCATATTATATGTCCTCGCGGCTATCCACCAATAGAATGGGTTTTTTTTCTTCCGGTCAAAGTTCGTATTAAGCCTTAAAGCGTCCCTCGGCGGCCTACAGGAATGGCCCTCTCTCGGGAATGTAACAATAGATCGTTTTCACTGTCACGCAACAAAAAAATAAATTGGAAACCGTCCAGTGGAAGAAGCCAAGAAAATGAAATGTTATAAAGACTAATTTTTAAACAATTTGTCCAAGTCTCAGGTCTTTGTAGCCCACAGTTTCTGAGTTATTTGCCGAAACGTTTCACGCACCTTTGTAGAGCTTTGTATGTAGATGCATGTTGGTGCACCGGTTTGGCCGCCGGAAATTAACAAAAACATCTGGAGTTCACTTTTCCTATAAAAGCCCTTTCTTTTCACTCGAGAACTAGCATACGTGCGAATAAACATATCTTTTAAATGGTTATACTGCTGAAAATCAAGAGGAGAGACTGTTTTTCAACGAGACAGCATTTCTATTTTGCTGTCACGCACAGTGAAAACTCGGAAGTTCAAATTGCTGTATTTTCGAAATGAAACATGCTACGGGAATGGAAACTTGTCCAAACATTTGCTTCTTATTTATCTTCAACCTAGTGCAAATAAGAATTCGTAAAACCTCGCTATTTTGACTTTACAATATGATGGCGTCACTGTGAAAACCATCTATACAGACTAGTGGAAGTTGCAACGGCGTTTTGTGAAGACGGCTGTAAGTACAGCTGTCCGCTTACATCTTACGAGAATGTCCGTTAACTGAGAGCTTCCGAATGTAACTCTCTTGTCAGTAGTTCATGTATGACCCCATGAAATGTCCTGAGACACCAGTGCCATGTCCTGCCTCTAGGCACAAAGTGTCATCCCAAGTGTAGTAGCTGTAGTAGCTGTAGTAAGTGTAGTAGCTGTAGTATGTGTAGTAGCTGTAGTAAGTGTAGTATCTGTAGTATCTGTAGTAAGTGTAGTACGTCTAGTAGCTACTACAGCTACTGCACGTACTACACTTACTACACATACTACACTTACTAGAGCTATACTACACTCACTACACTTACTAGAGCTACATGGGGTCACACTTTGTGCCTAGAGGCAGGACATAGCACTGGTGTCTCAGGACATTTCATGGGGTCATACATGAACTACTCACCCTCTTTTGACAAAACAGCGAATTAAAAACTGCAAATCCTATATATGCACTGTTATTTTTTTAACTAAGAGTAAATTGCAAGCATAAAACAGCTTTTGGAAGCATTAAAATGCCAGCACTTTTTCCAGAAAAACAGGTTCCAATGGGTTATGCGGGTTCATAAAATAGGCGGCACATTTCTAAGGGAGATGGGGGCAGCAGCACTAGCTAGGGGAGGGGGGCAGCCGCACTAGCCTTGTAAACTTGATAAGTTATTAAAGCCGTAAGAAGTTATTCAAATAAAGTATCGTCCTTGGTTGACTCCCGGTAACTGAGACGAACATTTTATGTCACTGCACAAGGATATACCCCATGGCCTTTAGATCCTTCCCACCATTATCTGCTTGGAGTCCGTCTGGTGCGACGTTACCACACGTGTTCGAGAAAGCTGGATATCCGCCAGTACCAAACCCAATTCTTGAGTCTGGGCACAAATCACAACCCACTTCGTTGTTAGCAATAATTCCAATTCTTGCTTTGGAGCAGTATGTAATTTCAGGATCTGGAGTAATAACGTTGAAACCTTCCATGTTGCAGTTAGGCTGCAAGGATGCCTCGGAACCGATGAATGATTTCCACGTCCCACGACCCAGTGACGTAGCGCGGTATTGTCCGTCAGCGATGAGTGAGAACAAAGAGTCAGCGGTTCTGTTTATGAGGATAAAATGCTTTTCATTCTGTTCATGGATCTTCATTCCTAGGCAGATTTTGGAGAAGGAATTGTTCCAGTAAGTTGGCAACTTGGTCTCCTGTAGATCGAACCCAGTTTGACCACCAGCAAGGTTAAATGGTTCCTTGTTGCTCCAATGAACAGAGTCGTACTCGAAGTTTAACTGCTGAATAGGTTGTCAAAGTGAGTAGTTGGTCCGCGATGAATCTCATTATATTTGAGACGTCTGTTGTTGTTCGAGGGGAAGAAAATGGTTTAATAACTCCTTCAAACTGTTTACAGTGAACTCACTTTATAATGGACACTTTTGGGGCCGTCATTAATTGTCCGCCTTAACGAGACGTCCGTCTTAAAGAGAGTCAAATACAGAGAGTAAAGAAAGGCAAGTACCAACTCTGGATGTCTGTCTTATAGAAGTGTCTTTTAGTCTTTATAACCATGATTAAGAAACGGTCCAGATAAGAACGATAGCAACAACGGCAACGAACATGTTGGAATGCAAAAGAGGTGCTAACTTTTCTATTGTCTGTACTTACTTCTGATTGGCTTAAAGAGCAAAAGTTAACAAAACTTCATAAAGCAGTACATATATTCATCCTTACTTTCCAACCATCTTCCATATAACAAAATCTGGTCTCAGTTTGAATAACAAAGAAATCCTATGCGGAGAACATGTAAAATTGTAAACTTTTCTTGGCTATTGTTTTCATCTCTTGTGATTGGTCAAAATCTTTTAACACAAAAAAAAACCCTTTCAAAGTGGAGTGTAAATGCATTTTATTATGGAACGCCAAATGTATTTTTATTATTTAGAGTGGTTATTTGTATATAAACAAAACAAGGCTGGTTATTTACAAATAACCACATTACGGTTTTATTATTTCTAAATAACCAAAATATAAAATTGGTTATTTACAAATAACCAAAACTGAAATTTGGTTATTTAGCAAATAACCAAAAATTAAAAAGTGGTTATTTCCAAATAATAAAACCGTAATGTGGTTATTTGTAAATAACCAGCCTTGTTTTGGTTATATACAAATAACCGCTCTAAATAATAAAAATACATTTGGCGCCCCATATTTTATTGTGTAAACGGCCTTCATGTAGGTTTATGCATTCTCTGTGCAAAAATGAGAACATTCCTATGTGGGGAAAGCACCGTTGCCACATAACAAAAGTAATTGCTATCCACCTTACCCGGATCATTACTTAATAGTCCAAGTTCGATATACAGTATTAAAATTCTAATATGACTCCGAGACGTTCTGGTCATATTTCTATATTTGGTTTGGTTTTCTTTGTGCTCAAGTCTCCTCTAGGAATTCCGAGACAATGGAATCGTACAAAATTTGCAATTTTGACCCTAAAGCCTCGGAGTCATGTTCGAATTTTACAGTATCAAACGTGGGCTATCATCTTATTTGCAACGCGCATCACCCACTGCGCATAACATTGCGACTTCAAAGGTGGCGGTGATTTTCACCGTTCACCTAAAGGGAGGTAACAAAAGTGCCTTTTGTATTCAAAATGATTTAAATGGTGATTTTCAAAACTCTTACCTGGCTAATGTGTTTGTCTTATTGAGACTCGCTTCAGTCCCTTCGAGAAAAATGATCATTTAAGGCCGAAATTGTCCCTTTGTTGTATTTTTGAGATGAAATGAGAACGGTGAACCCAATTTTTTATTTGCGTTTTTCATTTGTTATGGCCGCGCAAAAAATATATCGTAAGGAGAAGAAAATCTGGATAGTAGAAGTTGGAAATTTTTAGTGATATAAATGACGTGAAATTAACTCTGCATTTAGAGCCACAGAGAAGTATAGGATAAATTTAAAACTGTCCTTTTGTCTCAATTTTTTCAAGATTGAGTAATTTAAAGTAACTTTGCTGAAAAATTATAGCCCAGGGCTCAGTTGTTTGCTCGTGCATTTTGTGTACACTGAGACTGTGGGATTTGTTATACGGTAAGTACCTTTGAGCCATCAATCTTCATGACCAGCGTCCAAATACCGCCGCTACATGGTCCAAGAATAGTTTTGTTTATTTCACAGTAGACGATGATCTTTCCATATACTGCAATCCGCTCATACGATATCATTTCTCTCGATCTAAAATGAAATAAACAATCAGCTTAACTCTAATTTCAGTCCCCGCAGCTGAAAGTTCCTACCGTTCTACTCACAGCTGAGTACTGAATGACTTTCTGAGTTACGGACTTCAGCTTCAAAGATTTTTCTTAATCATATTATGTCATACTTATATCAATAAAAGCTTATATCAGAAATTTCAGTCAGAAATCTAAGCAATGTTTCATTAGCTGCGATTTTCCTCGAAACGTATGGTCCAATTAAGGGCTGATTGTATAAAAATCGTATTTACCATCAGTAAAGCCATATTATTACCCATTATTGCCAAATGATAGCTGTAGTTTATCTCAAAGTTTCGTAACATTACAAGAAAAAGTTCGTATAGTTCAAAGCGCCTTCACCCGATTCAAAACGAAGCCACCTTAAAAGGAAAATCTTATAGGGTAGAGCAAGAGAGAATGAGCTCATTCTCTCTTGGCTAGAGGTAAGATTAAATCCTGCTCATTATTTTTCATTAAAATGTCAAGTTTTTTCAATCTCACATGTTTGTTGTTGATTTGTTAATTTTTGTTTCCGTTTTGTCATATGTGAAACCTTTTAGAAAATCTACACATTCCTTTGCCGCCTGAATAGCCTGTTCCAGGATCTAAGATAGCTGGGTCCGCGAAATTGAGAAAGTCGGCGCGAAACGTAGTCATGGACATTCTTATTTAAGCATTTTCATCTGAGAGCCTGGATAAGGCCACTGCCTGAGTAATATGAGTACAAAGTGTCATTTTTATTTATTTACCTATTTATTTATTTATTTATTGTTAATTTAGCTTATGGTACTTACATATTTCGATGATAAAGTTCTTCACACGACATTGCTGCGTAATTAAAGACAAAACATTAACGGAGGAAATGTTAAGATACTATACACGTATATATACTAGAAAACTACTGAATATGCGAAAAGTTCTCATTAAGGCTTCGAAATATCTTCAAGATGTTATATTTAGTTGAGCATTATTACAAAAGAAGATAGTGTTGATTGACCTACAAGTTGGTGCTGCAATTGCCTAGTCACTTCTACACAACTACCTTAGCGAGTTTTCAATTTAGAAAGACAGTTTTATCTCTTTTTTAGTTATAATTGAAGAAACTCTATGAGAAGTGAATAAGATGAGCTAATTTCTCTGCCCAGTGACCTATCAGCCTATGCCATGCAAATATTGAAATGGGGATCTTAATGGCGCGTGTAGTGGCATTTACGGATATTTAGCAATTATTGGACGAGGTTGAGCAAAATATCGTGATTTGTCAGAGGCGAGCAGATCAATTATTTGCCGAAGCCTTCGGATTCGACAAATAATTGATCCGCGAGACACTGACAAATCACGATATTCAGTGCGATAAACGAGTTCAATAATTGTTTTATCATTCGATCACTGAGTTTGTTTTTTAATGAATATTAATATCTTCGGAAAGCGGTTAGCGAGCGCTGCCTTCCAGAAGTAATGACAGAGATCACATGAACGAGCGAGGAGCAAGCGTAGTTTCATTTACGCATGAGCAGAATAGTATTTGCAGCCAAAAACTTAAGCCAAAACCAGTTGAACGACATTGCGCATGAGCACACCATTATTTGTGGGCAGTTATTTGCAGGTCACGTGGTGGGCTCTCGGCCAATGAAAAGGAATAAACATAAGGGTGGATATTTTGCCTTTTCTACGGCTAAAGGTTGATTTTTCTTCGTTTATTACAGTTTATAGGTATCTAAAGAATAAAATTCACTTCTTTTCAAAAAATATCTAAAATTTCCATTGGTTAGGACCTTTCCAGCCTGTTAGCAACCTCCCGCGTGCATCCATAACTCGATGGTTGCACCCTGCAGGTTTAGGATTTCCTTATTGTCATCAAGAAGTTGATGGTGATGCATCGCTATTTTGGAGTTTCTATTTCTCTTAAGATGTGAATTGAGCCTTCAAAAACTATACATTTTTTAACCCGGTAATTTTCTTAATTAAAGACCTTCTACATCAGCTTGGCTGCAATAGTGACGTCACCCTTGTTGAATGGTTGGGAGGGGTATTTTTCAGAACGCCAATTGGTCACCGAACGCTGAATGACTCTAAAGGTTCGTGATTAGGGTTAGGAAACTGAGTGAATCAGGTTTCATGCATTTAGGGTCATTATACTGGGAAAACTGGCCTGAAACCTGATCAGTCAGTTCTAGGTTTACGGTCTATTGGCCAAAGAGTTGATAATATCCTGTTCGCTAACGAAATCACACGTATGAATTGTGCCACCCATGAGTCCCAAAAATTTCTTAATTTAAGATTTGTGCAGTTTATAACTGACTTACGTGTACAATTGTGAGACCCGTGAGTATTATTGCATACGTCGTGTACAGTACAATTGTGCGTCCCAGTAGCACATTCATCAATATCTATAAAGTAAATCACAATCACCAGGTCAGATAGCCAAAATAGGCCAACTGAGATGTAAAATATTATTTTAATTTATGTTTAACTTCGTAGAGATATGCGAAACTTGAGGCCGGGTGGGGGGGGGGGGGGGGGGTGAAAAATAACCAGGTATACCGTACCTGATTCCAAACTTGTCAGTGTCACATCAAAAAGAAAAGAGTAATGCTAACAACAGTAAAGATATAAAGATATAGCATTTCTTTTTTTGTGTGTCATTTTGCAACATGGTCATACGGAATATCTGGGATAGAGATTCCGGCCAGGAGCTCAAACGCCCGATATCACTTTCCACATCACCATCCAAGGCAGTATAACTGTAAACCAATAAGGAAAATGGTCAACAGCGTACCTGAGCAACCCTGGGCGAACAAACTTTTCCAACATTTATTTACAAAAAGGGGCGAGCCGTTTACACGAAAAACAAAAAGTTGACTGGGGCTAAATAGCCCGCGTAGCTGGCAGGATTGTTGTGCCCGATATGCAGGCTAGGCTAAAAGAGGATTACCCTTTCGTGACGGTTGGGTCACCCTACCCACCGGGCCAACTTTTATCCACATAAAAACTTTGTCTACCCTACGAGCAGAGGCTACATTATCTCGCGATTTGAACTTTCCTGTGAACCCAAAAGCCACGACCTGAAAGTAGCCATGCTACTTTTGCGCGCCATTTGATACTGCAAAAACATGGAACATCTGCTAGGATGTTCCTTCTCTTAGGCTTGCCCAGCCGGGTCAACTGGCCAAGGTGAGACAATCAGAGCATGCGCAAACGCTATTGGCTCCAACAAAGGGACTTTTTTCTCATAAAAACGGAGAAAGGATTAGCACAGTTCGGCCCCGGTAATGAAGGAGCTGCTGGTAAGGTCTTTCCTGGTTCGTTTAATTCATAGTTTACCATAATCTCCGTAGTTTTCTGGTTTGGGCACGCAGCAAACCAATCGGCTTTCATCTTCCGAGCAGCTGCCAATTAGTTAGCGCGAGACCTTCTGTGCGGGGTGTTCCGAGTTCCATTCCCAGTTGGGATCACAAATCCTTCCACTTCTTTCCTTTCCATGTAGCTTTAAGTAGCTTTAAATAGTCCCCTGAGGAACGGAGAACTGGTGGAGAGATGGGGGTAAAGTGAGGGCATCGTCGGCCTCAGGTTTGTTTGTCAGTTGACTGACAGCTTTTGATCATGACAAAGCTGCATTATCCACTCCTTCTTACCGTCGGGCAGTCTCATGCATTAAATTTATAGGTAAGTTTCGGCCAGGTAACCCATCATACCCACTAATACACAACAGAGTGGTACCTATATCTACCAGTGTGTGTCTAAGATCAGGGAGTTCTAGCAAGCCCCATGGCCACAAGGACTGAACGTTTCTCAAATTTTGTTAGTATTAAATATTAATCTTGTCAATAAATGTAGCGTATTAGTATTTAATATAATTTCATTGATGATTATCGAAAATAGACTGCTGTGATTGGCTAGGAGCTTCGCTTTATCCCTCTATTAATAATCACCGCGTGGTGATTATAACATTGAAGGCTAGAAGTTTCCAAAATGGCAGCCAGATTTTTTGATGTTTCGGAGTCAGAAACTGATCAATACTTTTATTTTCTCTAATAATCATCAATGTAATTATACTAAAACAATTAGTCACCTAAGGCGACGTGAATATCGTTGAATAGTCACCTCGACTTTGTCTCGGTGACTATTCGCCGATATTTACGTTTCCTTCGGCGACTAATTGTTAAATATATCACAGCTTGTAAGGTATCCTACAATTCAGTCTTGCAAAAGGGGCAATAAACCAGTGATTTGATTTGATTTGATTTGACTATTTCGAGCTACCGACGAAAACTAAAGACTCTTTACCTTTACAGTTTACGCTCGTTAAAGTTGACTGGGCTGGGAGGGTGACCCCTCTACGCGGAACAGGTTTTCTGCGTCTGAGACTGGATCGGTGTAGTGTTATATGGAACCGTTCTGAGGGAAACGTTTCGATTCATCATTTTAACATTACCCATAATACACCTTCTTCACCCCCTCCCCTCTCTCTTCGGAAGCAACTGGCATGGGGACAAAGATATTAAAGATAAAAGTTCTTAGAGTGATTAGCACGCATTGATTTCATTACTAGAGAGATTCAGAGTCACGGTTACGGCTAACGTGACTTTGTATGGCGTGACCAAGATTCCCTTTATCTCGTGTGTCTTTTACTGTTTCCTTACATGTACAAAAAATAGTAGTTTCTCGTTGGTTTTATCCATTGGACTGTTTTTAACTGTTCATTTCAATCTTGAGAAATTCTCAACTTGAGGTCGCCCGTTTCCAGTACGCGTGACTCTGAATCTCTGTAATGATTTTTTACCTTGGCAGTTCGTTCCATTTCCAAGAAATCCCTGTTTACAAGTGCAGTTGTAGGATCCTATCAAATTGACGCATAGAGCATCTGGACTGCAGTCATGTGTTCCAGCGGTGCACTCATTGATATCTGAGGAAAATATAAAATGTTCTTACACACTCGACGTATTGGGAAAGAGCGGGGAGCTACAGTGATGGAAACCCCACCACATTTTTTTTTTCTCCTTTTCTTGTTCTCGGACTCGTCAAAGTAAGTGTAACCGTTACAGTAGGAGTTGCTTGGCTAGTACAAAACAAAAACTTGACCCATTTGCTGAGTGTTAGAGCCTCAGAGTGTAAGAAATTGTTTTGTTTGCCGGAACTTAGAAGGCCAGAAAAACACTTCTTAACATAAACCTTCGCCGTCAGCCAATGTTTAGGGAAAAAACCGCATTTTGGACCAAATCCTCCTTTTTGAACCGTTTCACTACCAGTTAGCATGAGAATGGGCTAAAAAAAAAGAGATTTACAACACCAAGGACATAATTTTCTGCTTATTGGACGTAATTAAGCAGCTTTTTTGTTTTTTTGCATATGCGCATAAGCCAAAATTTGAACTTTGACCGAACTTTTTTTTGGAAATCTATTTCGATTTTGTCTTACTCTCTTCTTTTTCCCTTTGATTTTCTTTTTATAGCCAGTTTTGTTGCCCACTTCATCATTTTTCTTTCGCACGATATTTTGGCTGGCTTTCTTTTTAACAAAAGGGAGAAATTTAATTAATCTGTAAAGAGACCTAAACCTAAACCGCCGTGACGGTTAAGACGGTTATGACGGTTATTATGATCAAAACAACAGCTCTGCACGTGCATCACGCTTTTTAGTACATTTCTTTGACGTCCACTGCACGACTACGACGTGAAACCTCCTAATTTGACGTTTTATGGAGGACGTGAACAAACGACGACGAATTTTCCGTCATCTTTTCCTTTCCAGTTTTTATGTTGCACGTCATTTCCGCCTCTCCCTTTTATTGCGACATTCTCCATTTATATAATATTGTGATTGCTACATATAAAGTTCAGTAACATCTGTAAACCTGAAGAAGGCTGGTATGGCCAGCCGAAATATTGTTATAAAAAACAATATACGTTGTTTTAAATCAGCTTTGCAGTAGTCTTTGGACTTCTTGTGTTTTTGTTCTTTATATTTTGGCTGATTTGATCTCTTTTCTAGAGATCCAACGTTTACAACCAGCAGGATCTTCGTCCACGGTTTTTGCAGCTAATTTAATCTTTTAAAATTGGCAGTGAATGTTTTTCCCCAAATGTTGTTTTTTTTTGTCTGTAACTCTATCAGGATTGGTCAAAATGTCCTAAATTAGGTATCAGTGGAAAGCTCAATCCTCATTGATTTTGCTTATTATCATTTTAAATGGAAAGCTAAATGGGTCCAGGAAGAATCATATGCATAGGTCCATATGGATCCAATACGACTAAAGCCAGTGGCGGAGGCGACCTCATTCCCAACCTCCTCCTCAGGGCTTTTTCGGGAGAAGCCCTGGGGACGAGGTTGCCTCGTTCCCAGGGTTCTTTCTTTTCATCTTAGAGAAGACCTTGGAAACAAGGTCAGGGTCTCTCGTGGCTTTTGCAACGAGTTTTCAGGTCTCCTACCATTTTCACAGTGCTCGCCAGTAAAACCTGCGGTACACGAACAACGGTATTTTTTGTCTGTGAAACCCGTTTGACATGTTGAGTTGTTCCTGCAGGGCGGACTGTTGACACAGGCACTCTAGAAATACAAGAAGGAGATAGAATAAAAACATTTCGTGTTCACATCCCCAGCGGAGACAACAGGCTATGTTTCTAAATTACCATTAGGCTCTCTCTCTCTCTCTCCTTTAGGCTCTCTCATTTTATCTCATTTTATTTATTTTACTGAACAGAATTTTGTTACCTTTTATATATCAACTTATCTCTATGGCTGCCTCGTCACGTGGTTGCAAACTACGAATTTCCATTGGACAATAGGCTCCTGACAATATTCAACAGGAATGTGAAATACGGTAAACACATGACCTATTCAACTTTTCTGAGGGTGGCTACCCATGCACCCTAAACAATCTGTCACCACTACAAGATCCCTTTTCAGTTCTTCCTGTTTACAGCGTGGGGACTGGGATCCAGTTTGCTTCGACCAAAGGAGATGGACTATATCTCATGCAGCTACACTATTTACTCTATTTCTCTGCAGCCCTACTATCCCTAGCATTCCATATGCTTCTTTCGTGCTTAGCAACCTCTCGTGTGCATCCATAACACGATGGTTGCACCCTGCACGTGTACCATTTCTCAAATTTTGCAGCTTCTGCTCGTTATTTCCGCCTTTCAGGACAAGCAAAGATTGGATGCTATGGTACCTTTGTCACACGAAGACAATTTTGTCCCAACAGATTGAAAAAGCTTTGTATGTGCACGGCTAGCCTCTTTCTCACTGAGGGGTTATCGGTGCAAATACAAGGCTTTTCTAATCTCTTGGGACAAAATGGCCGCCGCGTGACGATGGTCTATTAGTGCAGAAATCAGAACAGTTCTGAAAGCCAATCAAATTTAAGAATTTTGTTACAGTTATGATAACTTAAAGCAAATGTTAATGCATTAATGCTTGAAATAATCTGTCGGCTAACTTATAAGAATCCCGGATAAGAATATGTAATGTGTGTGGTCGAACTTTAAATATAAACTTACCCTACTACCACGATAAAAGAAATTTTGATCATTCACTAAATCATCTCCGTGGCTTTCGTGAGTAGAGTTGCTCAGCTCGCATTTGTAGACTCCAGCTTGACTTGTCGGTATTTCAAAGTTATAACTAGCACAGTTGGGTTCCATGAAACACAAATACCCACACGAATCCTCATTAGCGACACCAACAATATTTACCACGTGATTGAGTAGTCGTTTTGCGTTGAATGACTGTTCATGGTTGAAGACTAGTTCACGACAACTCTGATCTATTAAGACAATCAATAAAATCAAAACAGTAAAGTTTTCAAGGGTTCCCAACGACGATTTCCTCCTAAATACATTGAAAATACTTTTTAGAAAATCCAGAGTAGTATTAGGCTGTAGAAATGCATTCTAGTGGCGCTATAAAATTTGATTCAGCTCGGTCATCCTTTGGGGGACTTGAGTCTTGTCGAAATTACAAGGACTTCAGTATTATATTCACGAAAATTTTAGATGCAATTTAACGTTCCGTACGAAAGTGAAAATTTTTCTCATTCCACTCTCCATCACATTGCTCAAAGTACAAAGAGTTTTGCTATTAAATTTGGGTGAAAGGGTTTCTTATTTTTATTGATTTAAAAAAGATGTATATTAATAAACGAATGACTTTTTCGAAAGTATTTGTTTGCTATAAAAAGGGGTGATGAATGGTCCATTAAAATTCTTAACTGCTCGCAAAATTTTACCTTTGCTCCATTTGCTCGCAAAATTTAAACGAGTGCTCGCTTGCTCGTGCTCCCCAAATTTTTGCGTTGCTCGCAAGCTCGCAAAGCAAATTTTTTATTTCTGGTCGTGCTCGCAAAAAAATCGCAGTGCTAGGCATGCTCGCGAATGCTCGCAAAGACCATTCGTGACCCCTATAAAATACAGGTAATACACCTGTATATTATGCGACTGTCAACGAAGCATTTCTTGTTAATCACCCGAAACACAAACAGAAGAATCAGTGTAATTTTTGTATTAAACCACTTAAATTGTGAATTGGGCAGTGCCTTCAATCAATGTAGCAACTTTGCTCAGTAGTCTGCGGAGAATCAATACAGTTTCTTCTGCAGATGCTTGAAGATTATTGTCACATCTAAAGCACATCACAAAATAAAAATAAAAACAAAAAACAAACCTTGTACCAGGGTTTCGCCTAGTGTTTCTTGTACTTGAGACAGCAAACCAAACAATGAGAAGACAAAAGTAGAAATCATAGCTGAGTCCGTTTCGTCGGAAAACCAGGATTTCGTGTTGGCGCTGCTCTAGTCAAAGTTTCTGGGTTTGGCTACGTCTATTCAGAGTTTTAAATTTTTATTCGCAGTTGTTATAATTATTTCTAATCAGAGTAACAGCAGGGCTTTAATCCAGATTATTCTGTGTTAGCCCTTCACTTAGTCTTCCCCAGCGCTTTTCGACTGAGCTGTCATCTAGTAATAGATCTCAAAACCTCATATTGGTAATATTGGAAAATATCAGAAAATTTGTTCAATAAGTTTTTAACTATACTACAACGTTGACGTCATTCTATTTCAAAACACCTCTATCATGAAAGACTGCTAATTTTATTTGTTACTTTTTATTTGTTAAATACGGCATTAAAAAAGAGGAAAAAAACACCTGCCCAACTAGCTCTTGGGAGCTGCCACATGAGGTCCGGGAAATAAGCTTTGTTATATTGTGCTAGCACAATTTTTGGCATAATTCGTCATCACGAGCATAATTTTCATCTATTTGCAGAAAAAAGCACTGCTAGTAGTATAATTTGCACAAAATTATTATTTACTGATCGTGCAAGCAATTTTTTAAGCACAACATGGCAAATTTAAGCAACAAAATCAACTTTTGCCAGATTTACTTGTTTGTTGCTAGTTATTGAGGTGTTTTTAATAGATTTAAAGTAAAAAGTAAAGGCATAATTTCCTCATTCTTTGCTAAAATGAGCATTACAAAAACTAGCATTGTTAACTAGCATAATTATCATGATTGGCATAATTTACAGAACATACGACCACTGCTAAAAGCATTTTATGCAACTTTTTCGAGCACAGTCTATCAAAGCCCGACCGGGAAAGCGGCAGGGGTTAAATCTCCGAAGTGATTCTCCTGCACTATTCACCAACAATTTGGTGAACAACTGCATATAGTATATTGTTATTCCAGCGGCGTCCTTCACATGCGATAGTGTAATGACCTCTAATGGTTCGTTTTTCACAAACGCCCTGTATACCTTTTATTTAGAAAGGAGATCAAAGCGTGGTGCTAAGGGGGGGGGGGGGGGGGGATTCGAAGAGGTCCGTTAGCATTAACGGTGCTATGAGGCTTTCACAACAGAAGACGTGGATGCTGCGTCTTCGAAATGTGGTATCTGGGCTACCGAGGGGACAAGGCAAAACTGAGAATGTTCACTGAGTTTTTACACCACCATAGCAATAGCGCAGTTTTCCAGCTAGTTTATTCTTTCTCAATTTTTCTGCATTTCCCAGATCAGAAAGTGAGCGAAGGCAGCTAGCCGAGGGTTGGCAAATGCAAACTTAACACCTGAACGGCAGAGCATATTTGAGGATAGGGAATGACATATGACAAGATGGGGTAAGGTTTACGAAGCCGATGATGGAACTTCGCAAGTTAACGAAAGCGCGCGATCGAAAGCGTATTATGAATGGCGGGCTCGTTTTCCGAACAGCGGCTGTGTAATCAAGCCTAGTTACTTACAATCTTCTGGCTTTGTGGTTTCCCGTTCAGTTCTCTTCGGGACCGTGTGTAAGCATTATTAATCACCGAAGGGAAGATTGATATGAGGTGCCGTGCATCTACAACCATATTGCCCATCGTGAAACTCAGTCCCAGTCCCCTTATCACTTTCTGTAATGGTCACTTTTGAAAATGTACTTTGACTAGCACATACATGCCAAAGGCAAGTTGATGTAAAAATGCGTAAGTTCACGATGTTTATTTCAGCTATATTTATGCTTGCCCAAGGTTACAATCTGTCTAGACAACGATCAACTGACATCTCCTCCCCCCCATCAAACCGAGCAAAAACAAATTTTAGCGAAGCAACTCTACAACCCTAGCCTACTCCCCAGACATCACTGTCCTTTTTTAGAGAACAAGTGGGAGAAAGGGGAGAGAACGAGGAGCTACAGTGATGGCAATTCCACCACAGTTTTTTTTCTCCTTTTCTCATCCTCAGACTCCTCACGGTCAGTGTAACAGGAGTTACATGTGGCGGAGGAGGCTACTACAACCCCACATAAAAAGCCATTCCCGTTTTGTATTGCCTATTTTTTCAAAATGAGGCCGGGTGCGACTTCTCTGATATGGAAATAGTTTATTTTATTCTCACAATAATCAAGTCATTTTGCACTCACCACCACTTTGAAAGTACTGTTATGAAGCTCGGAAATAGCCATTTCGTTACCATGGCTATTTGCCGATAAAAACTTGGTTACTTTTAATAATAAATAATAATAAATAAAAACTTATATAGCGCACTTATATGCTAAAGTTCTAAGGCGCTTTACAATTAATTAAAATAAAATTAAAAACTTAAAAATAACAAGACGAATAAAAACATTTTCTAAATAAATAAGTCTTAAGATCTCGCTTAAAAGTATCTAAGTCCACTGCCAGTCTCAGATTGTCAGGTAGGCCGTTCCAGAGTGTCGGCGCACAGACAGAAAAGGATCGATCGCCATACTTTGAATTGGACCGAGGAACCTTCAAGAGACCCCTAGATGAAGATCGCAATGGCCGTGTTGGCACATATCTGTCCAGAAGATCTGTTACGTAACTGGGTGACAGTCCATTAAGCGCCTTGAATGTTAATAATAGGATCTTAAACACAATGCGTTGACTAACAGGGAGCCAATGAAGCTCGATCAACAAAGGGGTTACATGATCATACTTCTGTTTACGCAAAATTAGACGTGCAGCACAATTCATGACAGCTTGAAGTCTTTCAATAAGATATTTTGGAAGTCCGTACAGTAATGCGTTCCCATTATCCAACCTACACGTTACGAACGCATGAACCAAAATCTTGGTACTCTCCATGCTTAAATACTTTCTAATGCGAGATACATTACGAATATGAAAGAACGATGCTTTACATACACTAGACACTTGACACTCAAAATTCATATAAGAATCGAAAATTACACCAATATTTCTAGCTGAAACAGAAGCTCTGATCTGATCACCACAAATATTCAACGGCGGAAAGTGGGGCCTGGGACGAAACCTAGATGCAATCAATAATAACTCAGTCTTATCAGAGTGAAGTTTCAATTTGCTCGATGACATCCAGTCACTGACATCCTTAACACACGCTTCTAATCTTGAAACAGCGACCAGCTCTGGAGTATTGGAGTCAAATGAAAAATAAATTTGTGTATCGTCAGCATAGAAGTGGAACATCATTCCATGCTTCCGAACAATGTCCCCTAAAGGGGAAGTATACAGAAGATATAACAGCGGCCCAAGTACAGAACCTTGAGGAACACCGTATGGCAGACTGCAATGAGAAGAATCCGCCCCTCTGATAGTAACATACTGGCTGCGTCCGGTGAGGTAGGAGGTAAACCACGCAAAGGCCTTACCTCCGATGCCGAAACGTACACGAAGTCTGCGAAGCAATAGCTTGTGGTCTACTGTGTCAAACGTGGCAGACAAATCCAACAACAGCAGAGCAACTGTTCGATGCTGGTCGATTGCGTTAAGGATATCGTTTTGAACCTTTAGAAGAGCCGTTCCAGTGTTGTGCAGCCTCTTATACGCCGATTGTAAAGGCTCACCTAGGTCATTACTCTCAATATACTCAATAAGCTGACAAGAGACTGCCTTCTCAATTACTTTTGAAATGAAAGCGAGATTAGACACCGGTCTAAAGTTCTTAAAGACCTCATGATCAAGATTTGACATCTTTAGAAGAGGACGGATCTGCGCGATTTTCAGCATCTCAGGCATTATGGCACAATCTAACGAACGGTTAACAACTTCAGTAATAACTGGAGCAATCACGGGCCAGCATTTCTTCAACATGACGGCTGGAATAGGATCTAAATCACAGCTCTTGATCGTCGATGAATTGATTAATTTAGACACTTGATCTTGTTACAGGTTGAAAAAACAAAAATTCACACTTGTGAAACACCACATCTGCACGAGGACATACGAATGGAATATCAGCATCGGATTCTCCAACTATGCTAGAACGGATTGTATTTATCTTATCCAAAAAGAATGAATTGAAACGATTTGCCAGTATTTCATCAGAAACACACGAAGGGTAACGAGGTGCTGGTTTGCGATTTAGAAGAGTGTCAATGGAATTAAACAGAACGCGCTGATCACCCTTGTTGTCCTCAATTACAGAGGAGAAATAGCTCTCTTTAAAAGTCTTAATCATTTCGTTGACCACCCGACACTGAGAAGTGTATAATCGGTGATCTTCCTCTGCTCTCGTCTTGCGCCATTTTCGCTCGAATTGTCTTCTTTTTCTCTTTTCATGACCAATTTCCTCAGTAAACCACGGCATACGAGGACTCATCCGGCCGGGGTTGGGGGTGTTCTGTCATGAATTGTAATACCTGTCGTAAATTGTAATAATAAATTGTAGTGTCGTAAATGTTAATAACAGTTGTCGAGAATAATTATTGTAATAACCAAGCTATAGTAAATTGTAATAACACGTTGTCCTAATTTGTAATAAGCCTAGCTGTCGTGAATTGTAACAACACATTGCCGTATTTTGTAATACTTCTTAATGTCAAGGGCTTATCTGTTGTCAATCAAAAACATTTAAGCTATTATGTAGCCAGCATTATAGCAAAAAGTAAATCATCTCACCGATCACCGTGGCGTGATAAACGTATTCGAAGCAGTCAACCAACCAACTTACAGCGAGCAACTGCGCATGCCTGTTACTTCCACCACATATTGATCATAGGGGCCATTAGAAATATTGTGAGGGGGGGGGGAGGGGGGTGTTAGGGGTTAGAGGCAGTTCGAACCGCATAAATAGCACACGCACAATTGACTTCGGTGAGACTAATTTGAAATGTTTGTATGACTTTTGTCATTTTTTTTTATTTCGATGTCAAAAGTCGCGACAAACAAGAAATCTATTAGCACAAAAGAGTAAGCAATAAAGTATTTCTTCAACATATTCATTATCTCAGTCACCGATGACGACCTTTTACAAAGAAACATGAATTATCAGTGATCAACAAGAAAAAGTCCCTATGCTCTGGTGTTCCGCAGTCCCAGTGGTAACTAAATTAAAACAAGGCTAGAGAATATAGCCAAGAATAAGACGCCACCGTGATATGTTGCTCAGTGCTCAGCGCTCAGCAAGGTCCTTGGGTGAAAAAAAAAAAAAAAAAGAAACTTGAAAACACGATTGATTACGGTGTAACCTTTTGTAATGTCAACTTTGCTTAGTCTTTGGTTGGAGTTAATTTGATGGATTGAACTATTAGGGCTATTGAGTGCAAAGACGTGTTAGAGTTTTTGTGTGAAACAAAGTGTCCGTTCGTCATCATTTGTGTATTTTGCGCGGCGCAATAATTAACTGTAGCTGTAGTGAGGTTGATTCGGGTTGTTCGAGAAGGTAAACACGACGCTGATTTATTCAACGGAAAAAGATACATCCAGTTAGTGAACTTTATTACTGAACTCCTACCTAGCATAGTATTGAATTTTATGGGAAAAAGAAACTCTTGCCACCTTGTCACGGTTGAGTGGCTGGGCTATTTCCGAGAGTTCGAGTTCCCCAAGCCTCTGTTTCAAAGCAAGGCTAAATGCAAAGCAAGTGATATGAAATGATTTTATATTCTGATGAAGATGAACTTCATTAGCACAATAAAAAGCCTCGTTTTGAAAGTTACGGTGTTTGGAACTTGGAAGTGGCCTATTGAGCAATGAGCTCATGATGAGCCGCATTGTGGGATTCCTGTCGAACAGAACAATCCTGGTTATCTGAAAGGAGTTCTTGGTGAATTAATTTTTCATTTTCAAGGCTTATTACAAAATACGACAAAGTGTTTTTACAATTCACGACAGCTAGGCTTATTACAATTTACGGCAACGTGTTTTTACAATTTGTGATAGCTTGGTTGTTACAATTCTCGACAACTGTTACTACAATTTACGACAGGTATTACAATTCACGACAAAACAGGGGGTACTTGAGCTGGTTTGTTTTTTTCATTGGGAATAAAAATGTTTAATAGTTCATGGACTATAAACAGCCGGGACGAAACTCTTAAAAAATACTATCGACACTGATTCTTAACATCATAGGAAAACGTAACAATCGGCAATATTTTTTATATAAAATATTGTGTTTTGTGATTTGGGTATTAGAAGCTGCAAAAATGTTACTTTAAAAAATAGTTATTGGCCGTAAGTTATTGCGCAAAAAAATAAAAAACGAATGAACAAAATTAACTTGATGACGTTTAATTTGTTTTTAACGTGATCCACCAATTCCTTCACGAACAAAATGTAATGTACAAGGAGGGAAAAACGCGCGTGTCTTAAGCCTCGGGAAAACATATATTAAAAACACTTGACGGTAAAACTGTTTTCAATGAAGCATTAGTCAAGATAAAATGTTTTTGCTTATTTTTCATTAAAACGAAGCAAGTAAAAGTTCTCAATGTAATCCGTTAAGCAATAATTGATACGATGGTAAAAAGATTTTGTGAATTGAAATTGACAGATGAAAAGCGGCTCTTATAGTTTCATAGCAAATCGCCATACAGTAGTTAAGGGAAGTCGCTTGCAATTCATCCAAGGAAATCAGAAGTATTTTATTTACTGATGACTGATGTACAAAGTTCCTCAGTTTGCAATTGATTCATAAGCAGTAACAGTGATAACGAAATCGTAAATGTTGCAAACTTTTTCGGCCTCTAATTTCTCCACGATTTTTTAATTTATCATCTGTGAAGCAGTATTTAATATCCATCCATCCTTATATATATGTTGGTCCTTAGCGTATTAGGTTAAGAGGTTTTTAATTAAAAAGAAACTATTGCTGGGCGACTTATTAGATTGATGTTTAATTAAGGACTAAGCTAAATCATAAATCACTCGACGATCACCAGTGTCGTTTGGTATTTTCACGATCGCTGCAGTTTGCCGGATTGACGGAAGAAAAATGATGTTATAGTATATTTGAGTTCAGTACGCACGTTGTTTCTTTATTACAGATAGACGAAGCCGAAGAGTGGGAGTCTTTAACCAAGAAAAGACGCACGCCGTCATCTCGATCTGCCGCTTAGGAACTACCATTGACGTCTCCTGCGCATCGTTCCGATCATGGCCAACCTTTCTATACAAAACATTTCTGATTCCACCAAAAAGTTTTCAAATATCACTTCTGAAAGCGGGACAAAATTAAACTTTGTCGTAGATGCTACAGTACTTAATATCATCCTCACCATCATTTTTAACATGGTTGTCTGTCCTTTTACCGTCCTGATCAACATGATGGTTATCATAGCCGTGAAGCGAAGACCAAGACTTCAGAGCTATGCCAACATTTTACTGGCCTGTCTAGCTGTTACCGACGCACTAACTGGTCTCACAACGCAGCCACTGTATATCTTGTGGAAAACACTACAGTTGCTAGAAATGAAAACCCACGAAACGATCGGATTTTTATACACCATCGTTCTCCGCTCCTTGTCTGTTTGTTCGTCTCTTCATCTCGTGTTAGTTACTAGCGAGAGGCTAATAGCGATCCGATTCACCAAGCGTTACGCTAGCATAGTTACCAGAAGAAACATTAGAGCAGTTGTTATCGCTTCGTGGGTCATTTCTACCTCCTACGCTGCACTTGGGGAGCCACGAAACACAAGCAAGGCCTCGTTGTTAAATTTATTAGCAGCTTTAATCGTTGTTTCGTGCGTTATTTACATGGCATTTGCTTATGTAATTTTGTTTTGCGAGACACGCCGCCATGTTAAGATGATCAAAGCTCACCAATTACCTCAAGAAGAAGTGCAGAGATTCAACAAAGAGAAAAAAGCTCTCAAAACAACCGTTTTAGTAGTCAGTGCTGTGTTTGTATGCTTTTTGCCCATGGCTGCTGCAACGGTGGCGGTTTTTGTGTTGAAAAAGCTGAACATTTTCCACCAAGGTTTGATTGCTGACGGCTGCCTGCCTTGTGTTTGGGTCCGCACGTTTATTATGTTTAACTCTGTTGTTAATCCACTTATTTACTGTTGGCGTCAAAAAGAGATGAGAAGGTTTGTTTTTCGACTTACTTCTCCAGCTGTGGGACCCGAGTAGAACTCAACTTTCAGGGGTACCCAACGAGAATATAGTTCAAAACCACTTGAACATAGCATTGTTGAACGTATCTTAGTAATTAAACGGTAGATATAGGCATATTTTTATCCCCTAAAAATTTTTCATCTGTTCGGATTTCCTAGCTGAAAGTCCAGTGATCCGAATTTCAAAATTATAGGGATCAAAACTTACCTTTTCAGCCAGAAAAAGGGCTCCCGAAAATTCTAGGGGAACTCTTTAGGGTAAAAATCCGTTAAAAATGGGCAATTATACCATTTTTTAGATGTTCGAAAATCCTAGGACAGGCAGGCAAGCAAAACTTTACAACAAATGTTCCGAAAATTCTAGATCTCAAATCGTCTTCCGAACAGATATTTTCGGAAAATTGACGTTGCGTGCCCCTGAACTTTGTGTGCGAGTCACAAGAGCTAGGGTCTGGAAGGGGAGGGGAGGGGGGGGGGGGGGGGGGGGGTTTCCTGATGCCGCTTTCCCTCCTTTTTCACGAAAATCCCGCATCCCGCACTATTTTTCATCACTTTCCCGAATCCCTTTTTTGTTTCCAAAATACATAAGTTAAAAAAGACCTATTGCTGCAATAGAAATAGCTTTTAATGCCTCAGTATGACGAAGCAGAGGGGAAAAGCGGAAGAAACGAAGAGGTAGACGAGATACTAGGAGACACCACTGAACGCTCGCCTGTTTGATTCGCATTTGCTGCTAGAACGTACGACTTCCCGAATACCGTCCGATAGACAGACAAAAAAATCTCGCAACCCGTGCCCAAATTTCGGTGAATACCGCCTCCCGGGTACAAGTCAGATCACGTTTCCCGCAATATAATTTGCGTTTTCCCGAATCCCGCACCGTATCTGGCCAAATCCCGGATCCCGACAATATAAAATATCAGCAGTTAAGTCCATAGCTACAAACCGTTGAGTGGTGCCGGATCTCCCAGTTGTAGACCTAGATCAGTACAATAATAACTTACAGAAAATATAAAACGGCAAACTGATCCTTACGGAAAGGCGATGAAGAAGTAAACAAAGGAATAAAACAAATGTATATTTCAAACAAGAGTATGGCTCTTGATTTCAAACAGATTTGCCCAATATTTCCGCTTGAAACCAAACCCTCTTCAGGCGCTAAAAGAAAAATTGAAGATAAAACTAAAAGTTCGTTACAAATAGGAGTTTGAAAATATGAAAATAAAAAACTATAGAATGTTAATGGCGTAGGAGACTATAAAGTACCGTACATCAACGAGCTTCGTCGTGTCTATTTATTCCTAGAGGAGACAATGTGTTCTCTTTGTGTATCAAATAGGCCTCCCTAGCCTGAGAAAACAGCCGACATTTGGCGACGCTACCACTGGTTTCCCCACCAAAGGTAGACTGCGAGCAGTCCCCTACCTATCTCTTTTCAGTGTACAGTTTTGCAGTTGTAATTTATTATATTTAGTCCGTTTTCTGATATGAATTAAAACTGACTTATATGTACTTGTAAGTGACTTATTTGTACTTGTGTTAAGTGCCTTATTTGTAATCATGTTTAAGTTATTTAATCATTTTGTTTGTTAAGCCGCCCGCTTAAACGAGATGCCTATCCCTGATCTTGTCTGCGTTGTTGTACATTAGAATGAAAATAATTTGTTCTCGTTTCACTGCAGAGTGATTAGAGAACAATGGCCATTTCGATACCATGGTTGTTTGACAATAAAAAATTGGCTATTTTTTACCCATCCGGCCGGGGGACTGGGGGTACTTGGGCTGGTTTGGAAATGAAAATAAGTGTATTTTTATCCGTCGTGGTGGTACTTGGGTTAGTTTTGCAATGAAAATATGCTTATTATTTTTCTTTTTGACCCATCAGGCTGCTACTTGGGCTGGTTTGCTTTGACCTGTGGGGTGGTACTTGAGCTGGTTTTGCAATGAAAATATTATATTCAAATTTTTGACCCACTGGGGTGGTACTGGAGCATTATCACGAAGCTTCAACAGGAAGGTGTCTGAAAAACAGTTCAGATGACAGGGAACTATAGTTAACGTTTTATTCTCATGAAAATTCTAAGACATGGCAACAACCAGTAGAAAGCAACAGTGAAAAATACATTTGCACTTGCATTCAAGATCATACACTTGAATATTAGGAGCATCCCCAGGAAGAAAGGTGACCCAATGCAACGACAAAACACACAAAAAGTCTTCAAATTATTTTTTCTCATCATCGGATGATTCCGCATCACTCAGTTTTTCTATTCCCTTTTGATCCTTGTCCATTGCCTTACGGTGGCGACGGATGGCATCTTCATGGTGTTTTATCTCCTTTTCGTGGTAGGACATGGACTCCTCCAGATGCTCTTTCATCTCCTTCAGCTTCTCTTGTTCCTGTGAATAACAGGGTAATTTTCCACTGGCTGAGTGACATGAAACAACTGGAAAATGTTTTTCTCATACACCACTGGGGGCCTGGATGTAGGTCATGTGACCAAAAGGCAGACAGTTGCTTTTGTTGTGTCTGCCATTACTGACCTTCCCACCCACCCACCCACCCACCCTAAGATTTCAGTTTTGTTGGCTGTTAAAATGTAACGTGCAACTTTGTAAATTTGTTAGTGTTCCACCTTTCTAGGGGTATGTTACAGTATGTGTGTACACTTTTATGAATTTGGGATAAAGGTCAAGCTGTGGCATCAGCTTGGCATGGCTACCAGTAAGGTTGTTTGTGAGAATTAACTTATAAATGTATCTGTCATTTTCTTGACTGTTTTTACCTCAATTAATTCCTTGTGCTAATGCTTAATAGCATTTCTTTACAGATGGCATTTTTTTTTTATAAAATATCCCAGGACTGGGCGCTTACTTTGACAACTCAGGTGTCTACTTCCAATCTTTCAGACAACCCTGATGTACACCTGTAAATTTATGAATAAATGAGGCCAAGCCAATGCTAATGTTAATCCTCTCTTTAATATGATGTTAAATAAAAAAAGAAAACTTTAAGGTTAAATATTATTTTTACGATGAGTCCTACCAATTTTCTGAAGTACTGTTCTTCATGGGCATGCTCCATTTTCCCAAACGCTCCTCCAGCACTCCTGATGATAATAATTATCATATTTTGTTTTAATACTATTGTCACAAAATGTTTAAGACGTGATTAGCTTTGGAAAGAACAAGGAGTTACAATGTAACTATAACTGCAATAACTACTCATTTTTGTAAGAATAATAATAATTATTGTTAATATCATTGTTAAAGAATGGAACTATTTACCTGCGCAATTATTGTTGGGGCAGGAAATCTTAGAAGCTTTTTGGTGGCTTGGTTAGTGGGGACTTTTTTGGGTCTTCAAAACAATGTAAAGATTGTTGGCAGCGCCGGCGAATCCGGCCTGCAAACACAAACATTCAAATTCTAACTTATCTTTTGTGTTATTATCATTTTAATGCTATCTGGAAATTTTGAAGGCTTGGAAATTTGACTTGGGATTTTTGGGGGGTTAAGTTTAGGTCCAGGGATTTTTTGGGGTTTTGATTTTTGTTTATAACCATTCTATCATCCCCACCACTTGAAATCCAGAGTAGCCCCACCCCCCACCCCCCGGGTAAAATTAATGCAAAACATAGAACAGAAAACAGCTTTACTTGCTTCAAAATGCAATTGTTGGCAAACTTCCCAAGAGAGAATGGATTAAAACAGAGGAGAAACACTTAAATAACCCAGCAAACACATAAAAAGGCCCAGACAAACACAACTAAGGGACGGTTCATTATTTATGAGGATGACCGGGTCAGGAAAAAAATAATAGCTTTCCTCTTTCTTTCTAAAGCCCGTCCAAAAGGCATTTTGTTTTTTCGTAGCCCGTTCAGTATTTGGGGACAAATTTTTCAAAGCCCGTTCAAATTGAAGTGAGTACCTTGTGAAAATCATTCAATTATGTTTATTTACGACTAGAGCAACTAGTGCATGTTCGGATCAAATACACAACTGTTTGCCGTTCGAGTCAGCAAACGGCTATCAAACAAGTTCAGCGATTACAAACAATAATTTATTAACATCTGTGAAAAGTGCACGTTAACAAATGCCATCCAGCTTGAGGCATTTCATCGTTTGCCAAATAAGTGAAAAAGTCCTAAATATATCCTTGAACACGGATATATAACCGTTCGTATTAAATGACTTGCAAGAAGCGTTTAGAGTTTTCCAACCTCTCGAAATAGAACTTCTTGTGGAGTAACGTTTCCCTTGAAAGTTTTTGACATTTTGTTAAAGGAATAAGTTTCCACAAGCATGTTTTTAAACACGTTTGCGAGACGTTCACGAGGACATTCAAAACTTTGTTTCAGGTATCTGTTGCAGCAGCAAGATCTAGACATGGGAAGACTGGTAACTAATTTTTCATATTAGGTTCTGTTATAGCGACCCGAATTAATTTTTTAAAAAGTCAACTGTTTGTAAACTCAATCAAAACCATAAAATTCCTCTTCATCTGAATCGCTTTGAAAGACAAACCATATCTTTTCACTCCGCGGCACTGTGGTGCGTGCAGAAAAAATATTTTCCATTCACTTGTTTTCTTGTGTACAGTCTGGCGGAGTCCGAAGATTTAATATTCCAACCATTGGAGTTCACTTTGATTAAAATCCTTGTCCATGCATCATTTGAAATTCTAATTTGATTACAAGCTATGAAATGTCAAGGAATATAAACAACTATAAAAGAGCAGATCACAAAGTACATTTGTGTCATTCCGTGGCCTGTCAAAATTCTCGAGTGTTTGATCGCAAAGCGCGAGCTTTTTCTTGCGGGTATATCCCTGCATTACCAAAAATATTGTAGCAATATTTATTTGATATGAAAGTACGACAATTTACCGGGTGAATTTTCAACAACGAATACAGTTTCCATGTGTTGTTCTCATCAAACGACTGCCGCGATTCTAACACAGTTTTAGTTTATGTTGATTTTTTTTAAAGCCCGGTCTCTTTGTTCAAGAAAAAAACACAAAGCCCGTCGCCATGGCAAGAAAAATTTTCAAAGCCCGTTCGGTTTTTTCCCGACCCGGTCATTCCCATAAATAATGAACTGTCCCTAAAGGAAGTTTATTACTGGGGTGACTGAAAACTGTTCAGTCTTTCAGTTTTTGAAGGTTCATCAAGTTATTTGCAACTTTGTCTATGCTTGGAAACATATTATTCTGCCATAAGCTGTAAGCTACAGCTGTAGTTGTAGTTATTTTATGCTACTGTCAAGTTTTATAGTGAATAATAACTACTAATAATAAAAATAAAAAAAGATGAACTTTTTCCTCTCAAACCTCTATGCCCTGTATACCAGTGTACCAGTAAGTATAATGAATTGGAAATGTGGTGTACCTCAGGGTTATGGTGTACCTCAGGGTTCCGTGTTGGGCCCCTTACTGTATTCTTTGTACACTTCCCCCTTAGGTGATATTGCAAGATCTCATGGTCTATCTTATCACTTTTATGCTGATGATACACAGCTATATTTATCTTTTGAAACGTCATCGCCTGAAGATTTGTCAACATGTACATCTGCTCTTGAAGATTGTGTTAATGATATTAACCTTTGGATGTTAAATAACAAGCTGAAGCTGAACAGTGGGAAGACTGAAATTATAGTTTTTTCATCTTCCTATCGCACATGTCCTGTGTTAAAAAACCTGGTGATTGCCTCTGACACTGTTGACTGTTCAACTACTGCTAAAAATATTGGGGTTATTTTTAATAACTCTCTATCGATGTTGCCGCACGTTACTGCTGTTTGCAAGTCTTCGTTTTTTCATTTACGCAATATTTTTAAGATTCGCAAGTTTCTCTCTCACGATACATGTAAAACTCTAATTCATGCCTTTGTTACTGCAAGGATCGACTATTGTAACTCATTGCTCTACGGTCAGCCTAAATGTATCTTGAAACGTTTACAGAGTGTCCTAAATAGTGCTGCTAGGCTTATTCACCTTACTAGTAGATATGAGCATGTTACGCCGTTGCTTATTCAACTTCATTGGCTACCAATTGAACAAAGGATAACTTTCAAAATTGCAGTAATTACATTTAAGGCGCTTCATGGTGCTGCACCTCTAGCTATATCACTGATCTCATCAAGCCTTATACACCTGGTAGACTTCTTAGATCCTCCAATCAACTTTTACTTTCTACGTCTAAATTTAATCTTAAAACTTATGGTGGCCGGTCTTTTACTATTGCTGCACCTTCTGTTTGGAATGCACTTCCATTCGAACTTAGATCTTGTAATTCCCTTTCTTCTTTTAAATCTAAGCTCAAGACTTGGCTTTTTAAAATTGGTTATGATGTTGTAGTATAGAATGATGATGTTTTTATAGGATGACAATCATGTAGTTTTGTAGTTTTGTAGGTTTAGGATTTTGTTGTTATTTTTATTATGTAAAGCGCCTTTGACCATTGGGAATTTTTATAGGATGACAATGTACTTTAGTAGTTTTGTAGGTTTAGGTTTTTGTTGTTATTTTTATTATGCAAAGTGCTTTTGGACCATTGGGAATTAGCGCTCTATAAATATTGTATATTATCATTATTATTATTATTAAATGTGTAGCCCATTGACCATAACTAATGTTTAAGGAGTTTAGCTTATCTTACCTGATATCTCCTCCTCCACCACCACCCTAAAAAAGAGTAAAAACCACTTAATGTTACACTTGATAGACTCTGATGTGATGGTGAATTTTGAGCCTGGTGAATATATGAGGCCCAGTCTTTATGTCATACTCTTCATGTAGTGAACTCTGTATCTATTTAGGTTGACCCAGTTAGTATAAGATCAACAGTTGATTCAGACATCGGACTTAATTAGTTGGACTCAATTCATTTTCACAATGTTCAATGGTCTATAATGCTTAGCAGTAGAAATTAATTAATTATAGTAATTCATGCATTAGGTTCATCACATGAGAAGTTCGACATTTGAAACAAAGTCGTTCCACAGGCGAGATTCCCATGTGGGACACTCAGTCTTAATTAGATATCTCAGACTTAATTGATTCAAACGTCCTGTCTCTTCAAGTGGTTATTTTTATTGATGGGATTAGGTTTGGTACATGAAAAGTTTGACTTTTGAAGCCTGAGGAGGATGTTTTGTTAGTCAGTGACACAAAGGCTTGGAAGAATAATCTGAGCAGTAACTCCTAATAGGAGTTGAACCTATGACCTTCTAACCCCAGTTGTTCAAAAGGTGGAGAGTGCTATCCTCTAGATACATTGCTATCCAGTGGATAGCGCAGTTGGTTTTTCCTAATACTTATCCACTGGATAGAGATTCATCCAGCAGATAGCACTATCCAGCTTTTGAACAACTGGGGACAGTTGCCCTACCACTAAGCTACAAGAGACTCGTGGGATACCTGTGTCACTGACTGAGAAAACAACTTTCTCAAACAGTACACTTCTTCTGATTAACAATAATTTGAAATCAACGTCAACAATTTTCCATGGTCTGGAAATGACGTCAAAATGTTAAAAAACTTTTCAGGGAAACCACTTTCCTGTGGCTTGTGATTTCACTTGAGTTTTGACCACTTTCACATCATTTTTAGGGTCAATAAGAGCCAAACCATGGAAAATTGTTGTTGATTTGAATTTAACAACATCGACATTTTTTGAAGTCCATTTCTGTTGAAGTTTCTCAGAGATTATACATTATTTTGTAAAATATATCTTGTTCTCAGGGGTTTGAAAAAGCAAAGCCCTTTCCCGGAAAGAGCTCGAAAACGAGCCTGGAAATTTGGGGTTTTGAACCCCACTGAGATGGCTTTTCCTCTGAAAGCAAATTTTATTTCTCATAGCTGCTGAACAAAAAAACACAGCATACCTATACATGGTTTCAAGACATAATTATTTTCTTCGAATTAACAGGCATATTGTTCAGTTATTATTACTCCTACAGTTATGACATGTGGCTCTATCTTATTAAATACCAAACATACCAAAGACTGAAAATAAAATAATTCTCAAAATGCTTTAACTTCAATTCATTATTTTTAGGATGTTTTCAACTTTCACGAGATGTGAGAAACTTTTCCCGCCTCCGTTGGCAATACATGTGCTTGCGCTAGACGGAACATATTTAAACAAATTTGCTCTCAGTGCAAAACTTTGCATGCCCAGTTTAATAGATGATTTGTCAAATGTCAGTGAATCTTTCTTCTTCATTTCCTCTGCAGTTACAACTTACAATGTTCTGTTTTAGAAGCCATCATCAAATAGAAAAATCTCAAAATTTACATTTACTTCATAGTAATTTGACACTCTGTCATTTGTACATGCTAACATTGTTCTTTCTACTCATAAAGGTACTTGATTCTTATCGCTTAAACTTTTCTTGTCGTAACTTGGTCACTATGATTATTCTGTTCATCATGTTCTTTATTTTGTTTCACGTTTTGTTTCATTAGTGTATATTCATTTTATTGATAATTTTTCATGTGCAAATAAAAAAGCATCGAATACAGTTAACTCTCCATGCTTCAGCAAACCATCTATTATTTTACATGCGGACCCCCTGTTAGTTTTGAGGGGCTTAGAACTGCTAGCATTTAAATAAGGTTTTTTATGTGCTCGTTATTTATTTAGAATGTAAAGCAAGTGGCTAAGTGCTAAAATTATGCAATTCTGGAAATAAGTTCTTTTTACATAACGCATCCACATCTGATTCATCCAGTTGTGTAGGAGCTGGTCACTAGGTTTCTCCTGATTGGTCACAGAAAACAATGACATGACATTCTTTTAATTGTTTCAGTATTGTTTGGGGTCAGGGTTAGGCACCATTGGTGAACGATTCCTCTGAGTATTGACAATGATGAAACAAAACAAGAGAGATAAACAAACAATATTATTATCCCCTTCTTTAAGATTAGATAACATGAAACAAGAGCAATAAAGATGTTGGGATGCTTTTGCACATGATAAAATTTCAGCCAAAATAACTCATCATTTCTAACTTTGCAAGAGATGACTTTCCAGCAACTTGACTGTAAACCCCATGTTAATACAACATTACTCTTATATCTTTGAGTTTGGACCATTCCATTCAATACCTATAAAATACACCTCCTCTCCCAGCAACTGAAGGCTGGGGCAATCCTGAGGGGTGGGAGAGATCTTCATCAGCCAATTTCTATGACTTCAAGACATCATCTTTTTTTGCCTAAACTCAGATGGGGAATGTTGCCACTTTGATCTTTATTTTCTTAGGAAGTAAACTTATCATGACTCATAGTTTGTCATCAGTGGGGGGTGCGGATATTAGGTGGTCGGAATGAACATTGCAATACCGCAGCCCCCATAATTTACGTCAGGCCCACACACGCAACATAACGTTACTACTACAATTACCTCCTTTGTTCATTATCATTTTCATTTTGTAATTACAGCAAAAGACACACAGTATATCACAGAACCTTTTACACCAAAGGGAAATGCTAAAGGGTATTAAAGCAATGCATTAGAATTACTTAGATAGATAGATAGATAGAAACCTGTATTTCAATATTTCGAACGCGAAAGGTGATTTTTGTACAATATAGCTTAATCCACCGCCAGTTTCCATTCGAACAAAAGAAAACGTCCGCAAGTGACTAAATAAACTTACTTTTAAGTCAATTAAGACGTTTTTGAAGAAAAAACACGTTCCTTCTAGCTAGAAAGACGTATTGCGTTGAGATGTATATAGACTTGTTAATACTAGTTCATGTAACATCCATTAAGCACAAGGAAAACTCGAAAAGAAAATAAGATTATCACCTTTCCAACTCCGCTTCCCTTTTCTCCAACTGTCATCGTCCTTAGCTGCAAAAAGGGCGACGAAATCAGCCGTCTTGAAACCACAGATAATCGAAACGACGCCATATTGGATCACGTTTTGTGTTCGTCCGTCAAGGACTGGGCTATAGCACAGAAAGGGCTTGGGCACTAGAACCTTCTGCAAGCTTACGGGGCAGTTTTGAAGCGGAGAATGAGAGGAAAATAGTGTACATTTGCGGCCTTTAAAAGCAAATTTTTCGCTTAAACAACGGTTATGGAAAGATGACGATGAAAGAATTATTCTGTGAGTGAACAGAGGGATGTCTAGCTCGAGCAAGAGGGAGGAATATGAAGAGAAACTTTTGCAGTCTTCTCGAAGGGGAGACATAGACGCAGTGGTTGTAAGTAGCAAACAATACTCTATGTTTTTGTTTTTGATAAGAAATCACAGGCCCGACCTCCCAGGAATTTGAAAACACGGCATCGCATTTTTGATTATTTTAAAGATTTATCACAACAATGCCATTTACAATGCCTCATATTTTCAGAGCTAATAACAATTACAACTGTCTTAATGCTTTGCTTCCTTCATCGTCAGTGAAATGTCTGCAAAATATAAGCAACATGTACCTTTGTTTTTCCGGAAACTATGAATGTCTTTTTATCATTCTCTTTGTGGATTGTTTCCTAAAACAAACCATTCATTTTAAAAGGGAAAAAAAACCTTGTTCCCATGGTAAAATGGAGCGAGAAAATCACGAGTTAGTCACTGTTCTGACTTGAAGATTTCCCGGCTCCTTGCATGCCCGAATTTTTCGTTACTTTCGATCAGCTTGTAGAGAGAAAAAAAAACCAACTGCGTTGAAACTTATAACATTATTCACTTCCTTACAAGATGAGATGAGCCCGATTCTTTTACAAATCAACTTACAACTCAGGACTGATCCTCCATAAGCTGGTAATTTATATAGGTCTTTGGCACAAATTAACATAATAGTATTGTGCTGTTGTCGATTTATTGCGTGCTCTTATCAAAAAAAGCACTCTTAAAGAAGTTTTGGAGTACAATAATGACATAAAAAAGTAATGGGAAAGTAGTTATCTTTATAATTATTTTATAAACTCTTTTGGATGTTAAAGCGAGAGTGTTTGATTAGAAGTACAAGTACAATATTCTTGTGTATTGTTTTATTTTAGTACATGTGCATCTAAATTCAGTTTTTGTTTCATCAAAGACATTATCAGATGGTGAGACCCGGCAGGGGTATTTTGCAGAATGCCGAGTGGCCGCCAAATGCAAATGTCTCTCTCTTTAATAAGATTTGGGTTAAAAATTAAACTGAGTGAATCAGGTTCCATCTAGGGTGATTATACTAGGAAAACGGACGTGAAACTTGATTCACTCAGTTTCCTAACCCCAATCACCAAACTTTAACATCACTGTGCATTCGGCATTCAGCATTCTGCAAACTCTCACCATCTCACGGCTCGGATTATCATCTCATGATCTCACTACTTAGCTTTTCGATTCACCATGAGAATTGGAGGTTTGAAATTGCCAAACAATTCCACTTGGAATAAAATTAAAAAATTAAAAAGTCAGTGTTTATAACGGTCGAATCTTAACAGCATGTGTCATTGAGTTTACAGGCAAAGGCTAGTGCCATCTTCCGTGCTGCCTTCAACTGACAGCAGCATCAAATGAATGACATTTTTTTTACCTTCATTCTGTTTTCTAGAACCTGTTACAAGCTAAGACATCCAAGAGTAATTCCAAAAGAATTGATGTAAACTGCAAAGGTATTAATTTTATTACCTGTTTATGAGGTAGAAAAGGTAGTAACCACATGAGGAAGGGAGGTAGCAAATGGAATGAAAGAGACATGAGTAGGGGAAGAAAAGGGGAGGAAGGTGTTCCTAAGAAGAGAAAAGCATGTGTACCAGAAGTAAAAGGGCGTGTACCTAGAGAGAGTACCAAAAAAGGGGGAGGTGGGTATTCTAGGGCAGGAAATTTTCCAAACTAAGAAACCAGTGTCTGTAAAAAAGCTGCAGGGGCATGTACCAGGCAGGAGCTAGGGGTGTTAAAAAACTAGGAAAGGGATGAATGCCTGTTAAAAGGTTGTGATCCACAAGTGAAAAGACCCTGGTAGAAATCCTACTCAGGATCCTAAGTAAGATCCTTAAGGATCCTAACAGGATCCTACCTCAGGATCCTGTAAAATCCTGTCCAAGATCCTGCTTAAGATCCTATAGGATCCTATAGGATCCTGCTTAAGATCCTGTAGGATCCTACAGGATCCTGTAGGATCCTGTAGGATCCTGTGTAGGATCCTACAGGATCTTAAGCAGGATCCTATAGGATCCTATAGGATCTTAGACAGGATCTTAAGCAGGATCCTGTCCACTTTATAGGATCCTGCACAGGATCCTGCCCATTTTATAGGGGATCTTGCACAGGATCCTGTCCACCTCATAGGATCTTACACAAGATCCTGTCCATTTCATAGGATCTTGCACAGGATCCTGCCCACTTCATAGGATCTTATACAGGATCCTGCCCACTTCATAGGATCTTATACAGGATCCTGCCCACTTCATAGGATCTTAGACAAGGTCCTGCCCACCTCATAGGATCATACACAGGATCCTGCCCACTTAATAGTATCTATACACAGGATCCCGTCCACCTATAGGATCTTATGATCTGATCTTAAACAAGATTCTTTATATTATTAAAAAGAGATTCAAGGTTTCATTTATTTCTTGCAATTAATGCCTTTTATTGTTTTAAAGAAATCAATAAAAAAATTATTACTGCAAGACAATTATTTCTGCTGATGAAGGTTAACTCAGTTAAGAAAACAGCTCTCTTGTTTTACATCAAAGACTAATTCTGATTTCCACACTTTCTCCTCGACTTACAAAGAATGAGGCTAGGTAAAAAAATTATAACAAAGCATTGTACAAAAGAAACACATTATATACTGTATACCAAAAATATATTGCTTTCAGATGATAATATATCCTGTGTAATCCAATGAAAAATGCCTTTATTGTAAACCTGAAAAACCAGGACTGGTCAACCGTAACTTTTTGCCTAAATAATATAGGCTTCTTTCTTTTCAGATAAGAGGAATTAAAGAACTCATATTTGAAACCGCCTTTTCACTTCTAAATATATTTGATCATGTACCTAATAATTTGTTTAACAAAAATGTAATAAATAAGTTGTGATTGATTTGATTATTCACCAAAGAGATGAAAATCTATAAATGAGAGATATTTTACAGGTCAAAATGAAATTCAGGTTTATCCATCGATCCCCTACTTAGTATGTTATTCAGAAGTCCTTGCTAGGAGACAAAAGAAATTAAAAATCAACCTAGGTGGAAAAATTACCTGAATTTACTTTTGACCTGTAATAATTATACATACTATAAATAGTGATATTCTTGATTCAACAGGGTGTGTAAAATGGTTGTTTAATTGGAAAAAGTATATGTTTTGGTTTCAATTCACGCACATAATCACATAATTTGAAAAAATATTATGTAAATTGGAGGCATGCGTATTCTGGATGTAACTTGTGATTAGCTTGTTCAGGTTTAGTTTAACAATGAGGGTAAAATAGTGGCTCAATGCCATTATAACAAAACAACATTATTATCATTCTACAGTAAATTCTACCTTTTAGAGCATGAAATTATGTTATCTATAACAACAAAAACTACCACGGATGTTTATAACCTTGGTGTTGGCTAAGCAAAGTAGAACATTGGCAGGGTTCTCCCTATGTATTGAAGGCGAGGTGGGCTGCCTGGCATAAAAAAAAAAAGAAAAAAAAAGATTTGACCCAATGGATTGAACCTTACATTGACATTTCTCACAATTAATGTATTGCCATCTTGAAATTGTCCCAAAAACACAATTAATGGATTACTAGGCAAAATTCTCTCCCATTCAAAGCATGAAACAAAAAATAATGATGAGCTTGTCAAAGGGTTAGTTACTGACACCGTTCGCTGTTTCTGTTATTATTCATTCTACAGCAACCTCGGTACAAACACTGTTGAAAAATAACATTCACAACACCCCCTGGCCTTCTTAAACCCTAGGGAGAACACTGACTGGACAATCCTTTCCTTCTAATGGCCTCATTTAGTGTACTCCAGAAAGCCCAATCAATTGATATTATAAATAATTTAAATCTAAAATCAAACAAGAAAAACCAAGAAAGATAATCCAAATTTGTCATTATGAAAAATCATTTCAGTTCAGCTATTGTTCTTATAAGCCATTGCTGATGTCACGTTGACACTCCATAAACCGGACACATCTCTACAAGAGACATGACATTTATACATGTCCATGAATACAGTAGAACCCTGGCTGTTTACTCGAACTCTAAAGGGAAACGAAAACAGTTCGAGTTTAAGCGGGGAATTCGAGTTATCGGGGTAAATTTCAAAGAAATTTTGATCAAGGAAAAGCAAATTTAGTTGACTTAGCGGAGAATTCGAGTTATCGAGGTTATTGTTCTACTGTATTAAATTCACCAGAATCTGATCGAGTTATACGTTATATAAAGCTTATTTGTGTAAGATTCCATTATCCATTTGCAACAACGACTACAGTCATGTCTCCAGTAAACAAAAAGGAACCAATAAATGGTTTTCCATGCATCTTGAACTTTCCTGTTCATATCGGAAGGATCTATAAGTTAACTTTGATCTCCAGCTACGTGGTTACCATCAGAAGACACATTACGAAGCAGGAATGTACCTTTACCTTTCACAATCCAGCTGACTTATCGTTCTCGGGCATGACTGGAAGCACGTTTCACGTGTCAGCAACAAAATATATGAACATTCTGCGTTTTAAAATGTTTAAAATGTCAATCGGATGTAAAATACTTGTGCTCTTGCTAATTGAAAGTCCACGTGAATTTGAACTCGCCAAACGGAACTTCATTTCACACTTTTCCACTGGTTAAAAAGGTGCTCGTGATGACGGAATCCACTTGGTAGGGAGACTGGTAACCAGTGCGAGTCAACCAACAAACATGGCGGGTGATTTTGCTCGTGATCTATAGTTAGTTAAAAAAAAGGACTCTCTTTCAGAGCTGAATAAAATATTCCAACGCTTTTGAGGTGTCAGAGCGAGAGGAAGAAGTCGTATTATTTTTCAAGAAACGATGGCCTTTTATTAGGCAAAGCTTTGATGAAAAACTTGTTGTGGACAATTGTTTGGAACACTCAGGTACAAGAAGTCGCACTTTGAATATCAAGCTTTCAGTAATTCGTGCTTACTGTTGATAATTGTTTTTTGTAAAGATTTAGTCGCAATAAGTGTTGTATATGGATGCTGGTTAATGTCAAGAAATCTTTGTTGTTATCGGCAATTAAAGAAATGATTATTAAAATTCTCAAGCTGTTCAATTGTCTTTGAACACTTATCGTTTTTACAAAAATAAGCTATGGTCCCAAGTTAACTGTGACTTGGAATTATTGAGAATTCCTAGAAATTCCCATAAATTCTCATTGGTGTTTTCGCAATTCCCAATAATTCCCATAAATTCCAAAGACAGTTTCCTCCAAACTTGGAATTGTTGACCGGCTGGGAAAGCTTCCATCAAAGGAACAACAGCTTTCGAGAACACAACACTTTATTCTCAAAGCACATGCAGCCATCTTCGGTTTACACATACAATACGGCCTACGCAGAACACCGTTGACCCCTATGATACAACGACAGAATATTATTGTCTTCTATCAACAGAATTATTGGGAATTCCTAGGAATTCCCAAAAATTCCCACTGGCATTTTCACCCATTCCCAAGTATTCCCAAATATTCCAAGGTTTTTCATCTTTCCTCATTTGCATGTCTTGGAATAAACTGGAATTCCTAGGATTCCCAGAACTCTGGGAATTCATTTTGCAAGGGTGTTGGGCTTGATGATAAGGTGCCCTAATTGGGGTATAATAATAATGATTAAAATAACATTATAAAGAAATAGTTATCAAATAGCTTAACAAAAATGTAAAGAATCCTATTAAAATCCTACAAAATCCACCCAGGATCCTATATGAAATACCATGAGGATCCTATTAAGATCCTGTAAAATGCTACCAAAATCCTTAAAAGATATATATTGTTAGGATCCTATTAAGATCCTGGACAATTGTGAATCCTACAAGATTAATACAGTTAGGATCCTACAAAATCTATCCAGGATCCTAAATGATATACCATCAGGATCCTATTAAGATCCTGTAAAATGGTACCAAAATCCTATAAGATAATTATGTTGTTAGGATCCTATTAAGATCCTGAAAAATGTGACCAGGATCCTTATAAAATCCTACAAAAACCACCCAGGATCCTAAAAGATAAACCTTCCAGATCCTATTAAAATCCTACAAAATCCACCCAGCATCCTGTAAGATTATCCCATTTAAGGATCCTGTTAAGACCCTTATATGTGCATTATTCTGTTATTACTCTAAGATCTTATCTGGGATAAAAGTAACAGTGTTATAACAATCCTGACAATGTATTATAATATTATACATATCCAAAAATATCTCAAAAATATCTTGTATGATTATTTCAGGATCCTTGAAGATACTATCTGTGAGGGTACAAATAGTGCAGTAGTTTTAAAAAGATGGTTATTGGTTATAATCTTGCATACCACATTATTCTGCTGCAGTTTAGGATCCTTACAAGTAAATTGTAAATTTCTGTTCAAGATCCTGTAGGATCCTGGAAAGGATGCAATTCTTACTTAGGATCCTGACCAGGCTCCTATTCCTAAACAGGATCCTGACTAGGTTCCCAATCCTAAACAGGATCCTGACTAGGTTCCCATTCTTAAACAGGATCCTGACTAGGTTCCCATTCCTAAACAGGATCCTGACTAGGTTCCTATTCCTAAACAGGATCCTGTAGGATCCTTTAGGATCCTTTAGGATCCTACATAGGATTTCTACCAGGGGAGCAGAAAAGGGGAGCAAAATTAATGGAAACCTTTAAAAAGAATGTTGTGCCTGATAAGGAAAGTCGTGAAACCTGTAGAGAACAGCAGCATGATAACACCGAATCTAGAATCTGGAAACAGAAATGGAATCTGGAATATGGAATCAAATATTAATGATAGAAAATTAAAGAATTTCTCATTGCATAGTTTAAACTAGAAGAAAAGGGAAAGAAAATTTTTTGTGCAGTGGAAAGCAGGAACAAAGGAAAAGGAGAGAAATGGGGCTAAAAAAATGGCCCATCTGGTTGTCCAGGACAAGCTGATTTTTTTTGTTGTGCAGAGTAACTTCTTATGCTCAGCATGCTAGAAATAGGGAGTGAAGGAAGATTAGCCAATCATTGGAAAAAGAATCAAGTTCATTGTATGTGAAGATCGATGGACAGTTGAAAAGGTGGGACAGTGAGATTCTCTGTTTTGTCTCTAGGGAAATCCAAATCCAACCAAGGATGGACTCCTCTTCATCTGGCAGCATATTTTGGTCATAAGAATGTTGTACAGGTCTTATTGGAGGTGTGTTATTTAGACAATATTAAGGCTGTGCTCTAAGAGAAACTGAAAGGAGCCACTGGAGTGCTCTGAACCTGTGGCATCCAGGGTGCCCAGCATATGGTTTATATGAAAAAACTAAGTTTTCCTACATGTACATGTACATGTACATGTAGTCACCCGGGAACAAATGTTAAGCGCCAGAGAGCACTGGTTGCTGCTACAGCATTGCCTTAAGTGTGTAAAAATTATGTCATTTTCTCAACCAATCCAGAAGATTTCCCAATCTCGACCCAGAGCTCTTCTGCGCATGTAAAGGAGAGGGATCAAGAGCTCTGGGGAACCCTGGAGCAAGATTTGTCTCCGATTTGTTTTCAGCAAAAAACAATAAAAGTGTTTCTGATTGGTCTATTCAAGTTTGCACGAGAGCGGTTGAACGTGCGGCATGTCTGGCGTGTGAGCGGGTTTTTTCCCTAGACATGTTGAAGTAAACACGGCCGACCGATTCTTGATATCAGCGATTACAAAACAACATTTGAACGACTAATTAGGCAGAATTACTAGATTTTCCAAATTTTCAAATAAAAATGCTTAGCTACATATTGAAAATTGAACCGTGAACCAGGAAAAGATTTGAATGCAAAAAAATAAAATAAAATAAAAATACACCGACATTTTGCCAGCTATAAGTTAAGAAGCGTGATACATTGCTGATTTTTCTTCGACTTCCACGTTATCTTGCTCACACGAAGTAGCCGAGTATGAATGAAAACTTCAGCTTCTTGTCGTAAATTGCCCAAAAACAGACTTCCAAGAAAAAAAAAACAGAAAAAGTAAAAGTGATACGTGTACAATGCGACTAGATATTTATAGTTCTCTTCTTTTCCCACGATATCACATTTCAAAGCAGCTTCACTGAAGTGTTAATGTTCATGAACAAACATAAATAAAAGGACGCTAAATTCATATTTTGGAAAGTTTTCTTGGAATTTCCATACGTTTATTTTAACAAGCCATTCGGGTTTCACTTACCGCCTCGTGAAGTAGTCCACAGAAATATTAATCAACTGCCAAGCATACGCAAACTTCACGTCTCAATCTGTGATTGGGAACGTTTAACGGTATTTTCTCAGCAGCTACCACAAGAGCCTTGGATACCTGAGAATTCTTCATGGCCGTTAACTGAATTTCTTCCGTTCTGATACCGAAGCAACACAACACTTCGCAATGAAGCAGATATAAAAGAAGCAAAAAGTTTGGGTTGGATCAAAGAGCATGCGCTGTGAGGCCTAAATAGCCAGATTTTGGCTACTCCGGCGCAGAGTTTCCCAGAGCTTACGGGCGCATTCCCAAACCCGTAAGCACTGGGGTCGAGAATGGAAGATTTTCAAGAAAAAGATAAAAAAGACAAGAAAAAGTAGCTTTTCCCCTTTTGTGCCTTTCGAGCTAAGCGTACTGTGTTGCCTAAGGTGATCATTGTCAGTGTGCATAAATTCTTATTATCATACCATGTAGTCATGCAGTAAACAGGTTAAAGCTAACTGAGCTGATTCACTTATATAATTATGGGATGATTGAAGCTAGGAACAAGCAGAACAAGCTAAGGAAGATCATTAATGGAATTATTAAACACTGCAGCTGTCTCTCTGATCTTAATGGTACCTCCAAAATATATTAATTTTTTTTAATAATTATCTGTCTGTTTCAGACAGCTTCCACTTTGTCACAATGAGAGAAGCGAATAGTGAGAGTGAAATTCAGGGGAAGACTTCATTCTTTTTTTTCATACTAATTTCTTTGTTATTTCTTTCAATTCAATTCAATTAAATTTCAGTTTTTTTGTTTGCTCCTCACAAATAACTAGTAGCTTGGGACAGTGTTACAGAGTTTTATTTTATACTCTTTTGTAAATACGTTCTTTTTAGAATGGAGCCGATGTGAATTCCAGGAATGGAATGGGAGATACTCCTTTACACCGTGCTGCTTTCACTGGAAGAGCTGTAAGTGTTTAATGATGATGATGATGATAAGTTTTATTACTGTGTGGAGGGAACTAGGTGAAAAAAGAGATGAATTGAGAAATAATTTATGTAACATTCTATTCTGACATCTAAAGTTTTTTATAAATAATTATTATAATGTATTCTACTGTTGTGTATGAATTATGTAGTTTCCCCATTTTATTTGGAATATAGCACATCGTAGAACAAAAAATATAAATAAAGTTATTCTCCAAATAGGGTACAATTACTCACATTTTGCAATCATTTATGTCTGTATATCTGTTCTGTGATTTTGTTTTTGTTTTTATTGTTGTTGTTGTACATGTAATTGTTGTTACAAATTCTCCACTCCTGTGTTGTCCAAAAATGACCAAAAACTATGCTTTACTTTCCCTTTGATAGAATCATTTGATATCAACCTTTAATGAGTTCACAGTATGAGAAAAATGACTCAGAACTTAATAATCTCAATGCAGATGCAATACAAAACATGGAATTTGGCATGGCATAGCCTCTTCTTAAGTATGAAATGAGTCTTACCAAGTGAACTCAACTCTTTCAGGATGTTGTCACACTGCTTATTCAATACAATGCTGATGTGACAATGATAAATGGGGAAGGGAGGAAACCAAGTCAAGTTACAAATAGTACAGATGTTAAACAACTCATCAAAGGTAGGTTTTTGTTACAAGTTTGTAAACCTGTTAGTGCCCAGATTATACTGGGCATGATTGATAATGATGGTTTTATTTTTCCCTAAGTGATAGTTCAAAAAGCAATTTCAGTTTAATTCAGTCTTTTTGTATACAATTTGATGACTGGATGCTTTAGAAGAACAGAAAAAATTACAGACTGTATCCAAACATCTTTGCTTAAACTCCCTATTAAGACGCAGTCTGCTTATCCTGAATTTTGAAATATAAAGCATTTTGAGGTACCGGTATTACTAATAATACAGAATACAAAAGAACTTTATTATCTACAGAATGGTAGAATCTAAATCTTTGAGTGTACATGTTGTACATCTTAATTCTGTTAAATTTTTTTCATGACAGCATGCTATATCAATGTACTATAATTTTATAATTATGTTATTTGTAAGAAATTATTTCACAGATTTCACAGTCTGGTGTCTTAAATGGTGCTTTTGTTTTGTCAGCTGCTGAAAGAAGCCTCCAGCTCAGGTTAGAAGAACGTTTGCTCACAGCTGCCAGGGAAGGTGACAACAGCGAGCTTAAAAAACTGGTTAGTTTTTTATATTAGCTATTTTCCTCCTGTCTCATTCAACTACATGTACAATAATTATGTATTTTGTACACATTTAATTTTCATTTTGTAAAATACAGTTTAATGCCATCTTGGTGGCACAGGGTATGCACATACATGTACACAAATGGCCAATTTGCCTTGCCTTACTTTTGTCCTTGCAGGTAGACAGTGTTCACCCTCCTAACATCAACTGTCAAGACATGTTAGGAAACACTCCACTCCACTGTGCTGCCTATAGGTAAGCAGCCCCATAAAAACAAAAGATTACAGACTGTGTATGAGGATAGAAGACATTTTAAGATCCTCTAGGCTTCATTCTAGTAACTTAAAGAAATAAGATATGATTATGGGTAGGCCCTCTTCTTAGGGTTCAGATTATGTCTTGCATGTACACATAGCAAAATACAGTAAAGCCTCAATATGATGTACTAATGATGTACTATGATGTACTTGGTGTAATAAATGGAGGATATTACATGGCCCAGCAGAGATACCAAATTTCTCTTCGAGTGTTGAAAAATATTTCACGAGTGAGTGCAGGGTATGAGTGAAATATTTTTTCAACACGAGAAGAGAAATTTCGTAATTCTCCAAGCGGCCATGTAATGTTCTATTTATTATAATTATAAACACCAATGAAATACCCAACCATTTCACGTCAATAGTTTTTTGGTGTGAGAGGTGCGATTTATTATGTAGCCATAGCAAAGGTGATATTTTCACATGTGAAGATAACATGATATTTTCTCATGTGAAGATATCAAGTTTTTGCACGAAAGCTCACCTGGTATTTCATTGATGTTTATATAATAAAATTAATGATTTTTTTTACCTCAGTAATGGTGCAATAATTATATGGAAAAGAACCTTGATAGCACAAAACCTCATTATAGTGAACAAACTGTGTCAGTCCCTCGGTACTCAAAGTTGTCACTATAATTTCAAGTTATGCGGAGTAAATACGACAAGTAGGTGGTGAATCAAACAGCTAGGGATTTCTTTGGTTTCATTTTTCTTCCACACTATTTTCCTAAGAAAGTAACTGGAGGTCGTGCTTTGTAGCTTCCCTCAGCCAGCCTTTACTGACAGCTCTCAGTGCAGTACTTTATTCCTGTTTTTTTTTTCTCTTTAATTTAGGGGACACAAAGTAATTGCAGTTACTCTTTTACAACATGGAGCAGATACAACTATCAAAAACAGCAGTGGTAAGCTCAACATTTTGATTATTAAATTTTTGCAAAACAATAACACTTGACATTATTAATTTCCTTCAATAATGTTCTAAAGATAGTGATAATGTGATAATGGCAATGGTACTATAATGATATGAGGCTGTATAAAATTGTGCTGATACATGTACACTGTAGAACAGCCAATGTATTTCTCTTACTTCACTCTATATGCTAAATAACAGTAGTGAATTCATATGCAAATATTGTCCTTGCATTTTGCACTTGCATTGTTTGGCACTTATCTTTGAGCTTACCTAGCTGTACACAGTGGATGTGTCTGTTGTTGTTGTTGTTGTATTTTTCTTTCCAACTAAAATTTATTTCATGCACATGCTTTGCTTGTTTAGATTATGATATGTACACCTACTGTAGTTTTCAATTACTGTTAGCAGTAGATTGCATTGTTTTGCACTTTTAGGACAAACAGCTTTGGAACTAGCAGCCAACAAGAAAATGAAACAACTTTTGGATGTTCAACCACTACAGGTTAGTACATGTGTACATGTACATTTTGTTCCATGTCTCAGTATTGCTAGAAACTTTGCTAAAAATGTCTCATGGTTTTCTTTCTCTTTGGGTTTTCTCAAAGAAACTTCACAAAGTTGTAACCAGGCATGAGGGCCTTCTACTCAAGGTAAGATTTTCCTGAGAAACGTAGGTTTTAAAACAATGATGAAAAATATTTTTGCATGGGTTATGACTTGACAGAGCAAGTTTACAGTTATATCAGCAAAGGGAACTGAAAACCAGAAAGAAAGTGGTCAGGCCACCTGTATTGCATATTATTGTGTTAGTACACTACAGTAGTTTCTAGGGGAGGATCATTTCGAGACAAAAAGTGAATCAAGTGCAACTTATAATTTACGTTATTTATTTTTCATGTGTGTGTCAGTTATTCAGGGATGCTTATTGATTTTTAGGGGTAGCCCGTCATCAAGTTGTAAATAAAGCAAACTAGTGCTCTTAACCTTATAATGAAAAAATCCTGATCTTTAATAAACATAGTACCAATGTATCTGTCCTAACAAGTGACCTTTTCTTTTTATTTTCTATTTAGCGCTCACGATTTTTTGGTTGGAAGAAATTTTGGGTGGTGTTAGAAAGAGGTGTTCTTAGCTATTTTAACAAAAGGTATTTGTAGTGAATATACTGTCTTGTTCCCATTTCTTTTTCATAATATAATATGCAATTTTTATACCTTATTTTCAGAGCTGATGCTGCTGCTAGTATCAAAAGGCAGGGGTATAAATACCTTGACCGCTGTAAATTTTTAGTAAGTTCACCTCATCTTGTTGTGATTGTTTCAGTACATACTTGTAATCTTATTGGACAGTGTAGTGTATAGTATTGTGGGCATATCGCTATGCTCTGATAATGATCAAACTCACACAACTGTTCTTCTGGGGTATGGTCACCTTAAATTCCCATTCCTGTACCCACCCCCACAGTTCTAGTCTAATACCAAGGCAGGTTGCATCCCTTCCATACTTGTCACATGAGAGGAATGTGCTGTGGCCATGATACACTTGCTGCACTGGTGTCACAGGGCTGTCACCAGGGGCCAGGAGCTAGGGATTCCTCCCAGCTACTATGAGTATAACCCCCGGCTACCTTCATAGGAAACAAAAGGGAAATAAAATCAAAAGAAATTCCTGGCTCTGTTAAGTTCCCCACCTGCTGATTCCTTCTATATCCAACAACTTGAAATCTTAGTGACAGCCTTGGTGTTGGGTGCTGCCAAATCCCACACAGTACAGGTAAAACATAATTATTCTACTAACGTGCATTACAGGCATTTTTTTCGGTGGATTGATAAGTCTGCTATTGTAATTGCCATGTTGAATTCCCAAAAAATTTAGGACTTAAGGCAAGTCAAATGGGGAAGGTTCTAAAGCCTACCTGCAGCAGGATTAGTTCAGTCAGTCGAATGCGTGACTGCAGAGCAGAAGGTCGCTGGTTCAATTCCGGGGGTGGGACCAATATTCAGGGTCTTAAAATAACTGAGAAATGAATGTACTGCCTTTGCTGTGCAAACTGATAGACTTTCGCGTGGCTCGGATGACCATGTAAATGGCGGTCCCGTCTCCACTAGGGGACGCAAAAAATAGTGTCCCCAATTAGTCCTTTTGTGTTAAATACATTGACACTGAAATAAAGTGGTTTTCTTTTACCCCAAGGGTTTCTATTTCTACTCTTCTTTGTCCTCCTTGAAGATGGCAACTACAGCAATGTGAACATAAATAACCATTCTTTGCCGCCCGAGAGATATGCTTGCATTGTAGGATGAGAAAAGTGCCTGTCTTAACATTATATGTGTTGTTGTTTAAGGTTCCTAGGGATGAAAGACACAAAATTAAAATCCATTATTCAGACAACACTGTTCACATCTGGAGTATCCCCACCAGTGAAAAAGCTCCACAAGTGCAGAGACAGGTCTGTAACAGGTTCAATACCATACCAATAGTGTATTGATCTCAAGAGCTGTATATTCATGTAGCTTAGCCTGCTAATACTTCATTCTGTCTTTCACTGTGGCGATGGGCGAGGAGCAAGGAAAGGTGGCTGCATTTGAAGGCTATGTGAAGCTTGACTAAAAAAAGTTGTTTGGAATTTTTCAAATTAATCTATTTGGTTGTTTTATAATAATGCAAAGTATGTCATGCCATCTAACTGTTTCTGTCCCAGTGTTTTTTAAGGTTTTTCTTTTCATACTGAAAGCTACCAATAATCGTTTTATCCACTTTTGTCATAACAAATTTAATTGTTAAAATGTTTGCTGACAACTTTGAAAGCCTTCCACATGGCATTCATCTCATTGTTGAAAACTTAGTTGACAAAGCCCAAGTTTATTTCTCACCCCTTTAGTTTAACCAGCTAAAGGAAAGGCATTCGTGAAAGTGTGTGACTTGTGTACAAATGTAATCATTTTGTATTTCAGCGATGGTTGAACTCTCTCCATGAACACTGTGCTTACAGTACATTTTACACGACTCAGCCAACACTGTTGATTGATGATAACGAACAAGATGTTATTCCGCTAGGAAACATGCGAGACTCCCTCAAGGTGAGTGCTTATTATTAGAAAATTATGAAGGGTGGCCAGTGTTATGTAGACCTGTAGATTCTTAGACGCAGACGATTACTAGAACAAGGTGTTCTCAATACTAAGTAGTGCGCGTGCGTGAATTTGGCGGGAAAACGTGATAGCTACAGTGTACTACCGTTTTAGCGAAAACGTTGTAGTTATGGAAACAAGTTATCAAAAGTTAGAAGTTTTATGATTTTGTGATCGGGAGAGACCTTAACTTCTTTCAATAAAAATAACCGTGCTGACGGGCCCTTCTGGAGAAAAAAGTGCGATGAAGCTTTCTGGGGTCTCCATTTTATGAGAATACCCGAAAGAACCTGAAGTTAAATTTCGTCCTCGTCCTAGACTCCCAACAGTCTATTACTGTGATACTGGCCGGTAATTAGCTCTTTGTTGAATACCACTGTTCCACTTGGAAACACGCATGACCCCTCAAGATGATAGCCTGTGCGCAGATTAAATTAAACTCTGGTTAACTCCGTCTGCAAAACAGCGCCGAAATCCTTGTTCTGGACTTCCAGCTTTGTACCCAGACTTGAGTACTCGCCACGATTGGCCAGTTAAAAAAGGCCTTTGTTTTGTTTGATCGCCAATCAGGTTGAAGGGAAATTCGAAACGCACTTCCGGTAATTCGTTGAGTCCGTTGGGGGTCCAGAACAAGGATCTCTGTGCTGCTTCGCAGACGGTACTAATCAGAGTTAAGTTATCGTCTGCACGCAGGCTATCAAGATGAGTACAATTTTCCCGGGGGGGGGGGGGGCGGTATGTAAGAGTAGTGTATTGAGGTGATATTAAGGGGTACCCAACCCCTACTAGTAACGTTTACGATCCAAGCCTATTTTAGAAGCACTTAAATGGAGTCATCGGATCATAACGGTGCTTACATCTCCTCACCAATTTGCACCAACAGGCTCAATAATTATTATTATTTCTAGATATGCGAACGAATCCCATAATTGCACAAATTTAGTTTTTGTGATGTCATCACTTCTCTTCTCTTGAATGGAATTGCAGATGGTTGAACTCTCTGTTGAATTTTTGGAGGCTTTTTTTCCTCAACTGTATTAGTCGTGTCTTTAACTTTGAGGATCCTCTTTGCTCTTATTTCTTCTCTTCTTTTTTGTGTGTGAGAAGTGATGTTCTATTTGCTTGCATTCCAGAGTGCTCGGGCCCATCAGCAGCTTTTAGACCAGCAAGTCTCTGGAGTTACCAATGTAATCGCTGATTTTACAAGCTCATCTTCCACGCAGTCCAGCACCAAGGGTAAGATGTTTTTGTGGGCTTTATGTTTTTCTTCTCGTTCAACTATCATACACTCCTAGTCCGGGCCTCGAAAAAGGTACTGTCCGGTCGTCCAGGGGCAAGGAGATTTTCCATTTGGGCAGGTAACTTTTTCACCTCACTTGTCCAACGAGCTTCCAACGGGTGAGCGTCCGGGTAGGTCATCCGGTAACAAAATCATTAACTAAAGCAAGCAGGCAGTGGCCCTGTGGAGGCAAAATGTGAGAGATGTTTTCCCAATAGCCTGTTCCTACGTTGTTCCAGGCTCTCAGATACCATCTCGGAGCCTTGAACAGGCTACTTGCCCATAGGATTTAGCTGGACAAGCTGGAATTCAAACTCTTTTCGCGCCCTGCCGTCTCGTGATATTATTGGCAGATCTAGGGAATGAGTCCACTGAACTTTACACAGAACACAAGGCAGCCTCAGCTTCCATGCGCTAGCCTGGTTTTTGCTTTTTTGATTGCTTGAATAAATAGTGCGCGACATGTATAGTCAATGACGGGTGTCTCGTAGCTATGTTTACTCAAAGAAAATGAATTACTTTTCATAATTTGTGGAGATGCACTAAAGTCATTACAATCATTTATATAGTCATCAAGTTGCATGTTTTTGCTACAGGGAGTTTACTGAAGATCAGTGAAAAACTGAACGAGGTCGTGGCCACTGCAAGGAACATGTGTAACGCGCTCACTCACTGCTTAGATCTTCTCTCGCAGCAGGAAGAGGTAAGTTGTATCTGTAACAACTTCGTTTCGTGAATTATAGATCCTTTGAGCCGTGAAGGTTACAGAAACCTCTATTTTCATTGGCCTTTGAATACGCATCTTGTAAGGAGCGATATTTCCTTTATATTTCTTTTTTTTTTTTTTCACTTTTCTTTCCTTCTCAAAAACTGCTCTTCTAATCCCTTCTGTCTCTGTTTCTATTGCTTTTGTCACTAAATTCTGAAGGACTTTACTAGGATATTTGTCTTTAGAAGAAAACGCTCGAAGGGAAACAGAGCGAGACAGCAAACGTAACCCTCGTGATACTGCATTTGGTATTACTATAAGAATCTCAGCTGACGTCCTGTGCATTATACGGAAGCATGCTCCCCACAAACCATGCGCAGGTTATGCAAAAGATTGTTTCGGTTTGCAAATTCTGTTTCGCTTTTGTTCCTGAGGTGCGAGATCTTAGATTTGAAGAGGAGGTGGAGAAGCGGCGAGTTCTTGAAGATGCACTTCATGTGCTTGCCACAGAGCACCACGCCTTAGAGTGTTCCATTGGAGCTCACGAGGTAACTGAGAGATTCCCCAAAAATCAAAGAATCTTACAATAGGCCGTTTCCGAGTTCACCCTAACCTCTCTATCAAAACGAGGTTAAGTGCTCAGCCTTTGACATGGAAATGATTTTTCATTCTCATGCAAATGAAACTCATTTTCACAAGACAGGTTGTGCACTTGGGAAGTGGCCTATTATAACTAGTGGTTTGAGAAGATTAGCCTCTTGGTACCGATTCCCATATAAAGGGAGATACAGTATGATTGTTAATTAACCCTTTTTTGGCTTATCATAAGTGCTCGATTTTACTCATTCCTTTTGCTGCTGAATTAGTCTTACCCAAACCAAATCTTCCATACCCCTCCTCCCCCCCTCAAAAGTCAAATGTTCGAACCCTAACGACATTACAAAGGCCTTAATAATTTATTGCGTCTCCCGACTTTCAGGCTCCCCTTCACGATCCCTCGAACAATTACTCGCCTTTCTGTTATTGAAAATTATGTGAGAACTGTCTTGATACTACGGTGAAGATTCTGCGAATCGGGCGGAAAAAAGTTTGCCAGATTTAAACAGTTTGAAGACAAATGATTGTTGTCTTTCAATTTACGGTATCCCTAAGTCGAAAACGGTTTGCTTGATTTTCTTTCTCTCCAGTCAGGTGTATAAATTTGCACCAGCGACACATTGCCGGCAGACATGGTGGACTGGTACTCTAGCTCTCTAGCTCTTTCTTGAAAGGGCATGGTCCGACGGTTTAAGTCGCCATATTGATTGGACAAAACAAAAACGTGGTCGTCAGACTCATTCAATGGCGCAGTGCACATTGCACAAATAAACTGTAGGCATATTATTGCCATTTATTCTCTGTGCTAATATTATTTCGTTGGTTCAACAATTTACTTGTGCTCGTAGATTCACTACTCACTGCCTATTCGCCAGTTTGAGTCGGTTATTGATAACTTTTATTTGCACTGCTGCATGTAGTTGTTCCTGGCTAATGACTCAGATGACCTAACCGGCTTGTGTACGCCTTTGCTTACATATTGTTATGTTTTTCCCCCTAGTATATCCACGGAAGTCGCATGACACTGACAAGCGACTGCAACGAGGAGTTCTTCGATGCCAGGTCCGACATCGGATGCGCTCCTCCGGACGTCGACTTACTCTCGGATGATGACAGCGATGACGGTGACGATTACGTGCCGTGCGAAGCCGCACCCAGCGTGGCCAACCACGAAACACATAGGAATCATTTGGAAGCCGTTGTGGAACCTAGTATTAGTATGAAAAGAACGAAATCTGGAGGACAATTAGGGAACTTAAACAGACTTTCTTTAACGCGTAGCACGTCGGATACTGATATTGCTACAAAATCGGATGGTAGAACTTTACTGGATTGTGATAGTTTGTTGAAAGTAAAGTCGGCTTCTAGTGATATGGAACAGACTGCAGCGCAGTACAGAAAGCAAGAAGCTGAGAGGCAAGCGCAAGGAATAGTGCGCTACAGGTAGGATTTTTTAGCCACATACATTATCTTGGTTTTTTTTCCCAGCCCTTTCCCTGCCAATCCGAGACAGATTTTTACTTAAAGTCAAAGAAAGGTTGGAGCTCTTAGGTTATGCTACAATTTCGGACAAAAGTAGGTGGGAAGGTTGTACAACTTAATAATAGTTCTTTTCTCTGTTGCAAATTACTCCCGTCTCCCCTATTCCATGTTGGGATATAACAGAACAATTACCGCACGAACACTCGTGTTTTACTCAACATTGAGCCAGGGGCGAAAGGAAAAAAGAGGTAAAAGTAGCAGCCTTCCCAACACTTTTGACGATGATTGTAGGTTTGAGTTGATCCTCATCTTTTTCTTTCTAGAACTGCTCTTCCTGTTCCTATGCTTTCAAGAAACGAGTTTAGCGTCTGGACAGTCCTGCGTCAATGTATAGGAAAGGTATTATAGCGCTATATTCCATGCGCAGCAGCGTTCAAGTAGTGTAACCTTAAACATGACCTTTTTTGTCCACATAAAGGAACACATAAATTTGGGACGCTTTTATTCCTGCCTAGTCCTCTTGAACACCGTCAGTTTTGAAATGAGCAGTTAATGCAGTTAACTCCCGCCTTGCGGACACCCGTTATAACGGACACCCCGATAATACGGACAGCAGCTAAATCCCAGGCGAAAACAAATTACAGATATTTGACTGAAATAAACTCCCGCTCTTACGGACTCTCGCCAATGAGGACACTAACTCAAGGTCCCTACAGTGATACAATGAAGGGAGTTTCCTGTAGTTAGATCTGTTTCTTGAGATATCATTGATATGGTGGCGTTAAGGCTTCACTTGCACATCTCAATCACAGACACGCGGAGCGGCGCCCCGGGGGGGGGAGGGTGGTGATGGGGGTGGAGGATACAAAGCCTTGAATCTTAAATACCCTCCTCGCCTGACCTCTGTTAGAACTTCTCTGCCATTATTTTAATAGTTCACTTTGTTTTTCTTCTTTTTTCCAGGATTTGTCTAGAATTACAATGCCAGGTGAGTAATAACGGTTCTAGGTAGTACAATATTCCGCCGCCGCAAAAACACTTGGTTTCATGGTTTCACTCCAGTCCTCAGTTGAAAGTTAGCTTCAGTTTACATTAAGACCCGAGATCCTATCTGTACTTTGTGTTACCTATGATATCTTTCGGGCAAGCTTATGTGTCAAACATTTCGGCTTTCCTGAGTGGATGAATTTCTTTGATACCATTTATGCTTTCATTTGTATACCATACATGTATGTGGCCGCGCACTTAAAGCCTACCGTTCTTCAACTTTCAGTTATTTTCAATGAGCCGTTAACGTTTCTTCAGCGCGTGGCAGAGTACATGGAATATGTCTACCTGCTCCATACTGCAGCCTCTTTAGATGATCAATTTCTTCGCATGCAGGTAATTGGTTCTTACTTGTTAGCACGTAATTTTGTAAAGATAAAAAAATGCTTAACGATTGCAAAGCATTTTTACAAGCAACTACTTACTTTTATTAACGGCCTTAAAGCTACTGTAAGGGAATGGTGTCTTATAACTTATGCAATATTTTTTCCTTTAGAGTCATTCATGCTGATGACTTCAATAACAGAACTACCTTACACAAAACAATTAAAACAGTGCTACAGAAATTTAATGTGGTGTTTAGAAACTTATCTGTAAATGGTCGCACCATAGGATTTCATCCACAGACTCAAAAGTAAGAATCACCTTGTACGGCATAATAAACAGTGCCAAAGGAAAGTACTGCTCAATAGCTTTCATTTGAATGGTCACACTTTAGGATTTCTTCCGTAGACTCAAAAGTAAAAACTACACACTAAATAAAGAGGTTTCATTTGAATGGTCACACTTCAGGATTTCCTCCGCAGCCTCAAAAGTAAAAACTACACACTAAATAAAGAGGTTTCGTTTGAATGGTAACACCGTAGGATTTAATCCACAGACTCAAACGTTAGAACTACATACTGAATAAATGGTACCATGTGAAAGTGCTGCTGAAGAGGTCTGATTTGAATGGTTACACCATAGGATTTCATCCACGGACTCAAAAGTTAGAACTACATACTGAATAAATGGTACCATGTGAAAGTACTGCTGAAGAGGTCTCATTTGAATGGTCACACCATAGGATTTCATCCACGGACTCAAAAGTTAGAACCACCCTGTTCAGCTTAATTAAAGAACAGTACCACATTCCAAGTGTATTGAGTGAATGGTGCTACTTTGCACAGCCATCAGAAATAAGTACCACATAAGAATTATTGGTCAGCGGTTTCATTTAAATGGTTACTTAGTGAATTTTAAATGAAGATATGATCCTCGCAGCGGGAATTGCAATTTAAACCCGAAAAAAAAATTCGAGACTTTAATGGGATTCGAATCCATGGCGTTTGAGTTAGCGCTGCAGTGCTCCAACCAAGTGAGCTATGAAGACCCCTTACATTGGGAGCAGGCCAAATAAACAGCACTGAAGGGAAGTAGTGAATTTTCTCACATTATGTTTTTTATTTTAGTACGTCTGTGCATTTGCTATATCAGCCACTGCGTCTAATCTAGATAGAGTAGGAAAACCTTTTAATCCACTTCTGGGGGAGACCTATGAACTAGTTCGGTGAGTATTGAGAAATTTGCCTTTTATTTTCGTATTTATCCTAAATTCTGACCAGTCAACCCATGAATTATATTGTTGTTGTTGCTTTATTTAGGGAAGATCTGGGTTTCAAGCTAGTTGCAGAACAGGTTGGTGAAATCCTTTTTAACAATCAGATAACTCTCAAGTCCATGTTTCACTCTGCCGGAAGATAAATTTTGGCTCAGTTAGGTATTTTTCTGATTCAGAACAAATCTTTAACTCAGCCTCCATTCCCCAGTTGTAAAATGTGTTTGCCTATGATAAATGAAGCACCCATGGAATTCCAAGTGTTTGAAAAAAATAGTGTTATCCGTGGTGTCTGTAACGTGTAGACATTCGATAGTGAAGGAACTTTTAAACTATTAAAATATGATAAAATCGATTTTTTCAACCCCTTGGGCCAAAAACTGGGAACATTTTACGTCAACAGGGAGGTAATTGATTTAAGGTGATTCCCTGGTTTTGCACTGCGCATCTCTTATTACTTTTTTATCATCTTCTTGACTTGTTACATCAGTGTACCAAGTTTCATCTACAATCTATGTTACGTTCTTTTACTAGGGAATCACCTTAAGTAAATTTAAATGCTTGTATCTTTGTCCTTGGGGCCTGATTAATCCTATACTGTTTTTTCAACTGAAACGTTGCAGCGTTACATACTACTTATTAACCGAACGGACGAGGTTAATAAGTTATTTATTATATGGCCTTTTTATTATGAACCTGAGCCTGTGATCAATTAAATCTAACATCTGGTCAGCGGACAACTTTAAAAAGCACGTCAACTCAGTGAGTTGTACACCTGAGCTCGCGATACAGTCGGGTTACACTGGTCAGCAGATACCCTTTTTGAGAGCTGTCAATTGACCATAACATAGATGTCCATAAGGATGGCCACTATCAAGTTAAACACGGATTGTACATGCCTTGGACACCCAGCTAGTAATGCACGGTCATTACAAGAAAACAGCCAATCAGAGCGCGCGTACTATTGTGGCAATATAATAAAGCAATTTCGTTCACTGGCTTTAGGTCAGTCATCACCCCCCGGTGAGTGCCATACAAGTGGAGGCCGAAGGATTTGTGTTTCACGTCACCGTTCAACCTAAGTTGAAATTCTGGGGTAAAGGAGTCGAAATTCAACCCAAGGGAATGGTTACACTCAAGTTTCCACAGTAAGTGTGAGAGTTTGATTGAACAGCCACAAACCTTTGCCAGGAATGTTGGCTTTGAGGTGTAGGATATTTCTTGTTTAAAATTCTAGGTAACGAAAAGATTTAAAGAAAATAGAGAGATTTAGAGTCGCGTCTACGGCAAACGGCAAACGGCAAACGTGAGTTTGTACCACGTGACCAAGTTTTTCCTTCCTTGTCGCTTACTGATTGTTATAACTACGGGAAAATTAGTACTTTAACTTTAACTTTATTTGATTTACCACAAAATATAAATAACGATAAAACAAGGCAGTTACACAAAAGCAGATGAAAGTGGTGAGGAAGCCCAAAAAGAAACCATGAGGCTTATAGACATTGGGCTCCCTCAGAGTAAAATTATATTAACAGTAACAGTAAGGCCAGGATCGAAAGTAAGTAGTAGATTCACCCCAGTTGTATCCATAAGAACTGTTTTGAGCTGTTTTTATCTGCTTATTTCCTAATTTTGAGAAATTCTCAACTTGAATCTGACTTGTGCCGTTTGCCGTAAACTTGCCTCTAAAGGAAGATTAAGGGTGCGTTCCTTTGAGATGATCCAGATCAGGATCAGTGATCCGAGATCACTTGTATCATGGTGCATCAAATGAACCGATGAATCCACTCTGGACAAGGATTCATCGGATCACCTCAAAGGAACGCACCCTAAGATTCACGTTTGGCGTGAAACTACTTATTTTTTAGTTGAAGAAATAAACAGTTACCGACAATTAAGGAAAAAACTTGGTCACGTGGTACAAATTCACGTTTGCCGTTTGGCGCAAACATGAAAAAATAGAGAGATTAAGATCCACGTTTACCGCAAACGGCAAACGTCAGACTTGAGCCGAGAATTTCGCAGAGTAGAAAATAAGCAGATAAAAACAGTCCCGATTGATTCCTATGGTTAAAACTGGCATAAAACTACTTATTTTTATGTAGAAGCAATAAAGAGAAAACGGAAAATAAGGGGAAAACTTGGTCACGTGGTATAAATTCACGTCTGCCGTTTGGCGTAAACGTGAATCTTAATCTCTTTAATGTCTCTAATAACCGGGAAGATATCGTAACCTTACGATACAATGATTAGGGCCGCAGCGATGCATTGATTTTTCCCACGAGACGTTACAGACTGCGATACAAGAGTAACGATACGATATATTGTGGTTACACAAGAGTGTATAGCTGCAAAGTAACAAATACTTTCGCACTCGTTTGTTCGCTTTCTTGTCACCCATTTGCCTTCTTGAAGACTGGAGGTATGATCTATTTTTTTAATCGGTTTCCATCATAAAATGACGTACAAGAGCTAAAATGATCAGCATGTCGATTTTGTATTCCATTCCTAACAATTACAGTCGTGAGTCCGCAAGTCCGCTTATTTCAGCAGTCGATCCAGCAAATAGACCTTTTTAACGATACGGCGGCCATATTGAATTAATTGGATTTAAGGAATATTATGGGATGCCCAGGAAGCATGAGCACGATCCTATATATTCGCTTCACTTTTTACGCGCGCTTTTCGGGCCAATTTTTCCATAAGTTTTCCTAGAGAAAGATTGTAATGGGAAAAAAGATCGTTGTGCCGTGTTTGGATGTAATAATGATAGCTTTTTTCCCGAGAAATATACATTGAAGTCCTCTTTTTACCCGAAAAGCGCGCGAAAATACTGAGCGAGTGCCCCCTGGGCATCCCATAATACTCCATAGATTTGATAAATTCAATATGGCCACCGTATCGGTAAAATGGTCAATTGGTATGTGATAAAGAGATTTTAGTCAGCTGCGTCAAGATTGTATTTTTCCCCCTTAGATACAATGAGGTCTACACATGGAACAATGTGAATAGCTGTGTACATAACATAATTGTTGGACAACTCTGGATCGAGCAAGTAAGTGATATTGGTGTGGGGGAGGAATGGTAGTGGCAGACCCGTATAGGATTCGGGAGACCCGTTAGGATTCGGGAGAGGAAAAAGCAGGAGTTAGGAGTCTAGAAGGTTGGGAAGCGGGAGAAATAGGGGAAATTTCGCAACGGTAATAGTTAATATTTAGGTCCAAAAAGGAATAAAGGAGGAGGAAGCCAAGAATAAGGGCGGGAGATGTGTACCCCCTATATCCCCCCTGTATCCCCTGTATCCCTCCGTGGCTCCTGGCACAGCCATTTGAAAAACATCCGCCCTACAGAGGTTGATAGTCCCGCAGTGAGTTTCAGACAACCTCGGCGATATGTTCTCAGCAAACGTTCAGGTGAACTGTTTCTCTCTCTAACGTGTCTTGCTTCTCTTCCACTCCAGTATGGTCAAATAGAGATAACAAATCACACAACAGGAGATTACAGCGTGCTACATTTCAAGCCGGGCGGCTGGTTTGGAAGAGAGGTCAACAAAGTGGAAGGTTCCATCTTTTCTCCCGAGTATGTTTAAAATACTTGTTCAACTTGTTGTTAGTTGGGCGAAAGACGGTAAAATGATAATCTCGGTCAAGTATTAAGATTGTTTTAGATGCACTCCCATCCCCTATAATTTTAGGTTACCAAAAAGCGACTTAAAAAGGCGAGCTTGGAGAACTGATCTGTAGTTGTATCAATTTTTGAAGCACTGTAACACCCTGCGAGTAAGAACCTGCATTTTTCCAAGTTAACCTGGACAGGTTCTCATATTAATGGTAATTTGTCCACTTTTAGGCTGAGTTAGGTTCCTAAATAGGTTCTTATTTTCTAAAGGGAAAGTTTACATGGTAGCGAAGAGTATTTCAGTGTGTAGCTTGTTCCTTATGTAAAATCTGCATACCAATACATTTCAGTTGGAGTGATAAGGCACCCATGTCTCGAAAGACGTTCCTGGATGTTGACTTACTTCATTTGCCTGAGTGTACGGAATTTTTTTTATAGATTTGTAAAATAAGAACCTGTTTCCAATTTTAGGCTTAACAGGCTGCTGTGTAGAAGGGGCCTGGCTGGCAAATTTTAGCCTTACAGGCTCTTTAAAACCAGGTTCTTACTCGCGGGTAATGTCATCGGGAACATAACTTCTCAAACTCATTAATAGTTCATGAAGAAAATACAAAGAAAATTCAAAATGTTTAATGAGTGTTTGGAAATCAGATGTAAAAACTGCTCATTTTTGCATCCTTAATTTCTCCTTCTAAAATCATTTTGTTGGAGAAGTAATATCAAGCATTCGACACAGTGTTTCATCACCAGATGAAACACCTTGAAGTTCATCAAAAATGCTCTCTCTTCTCAGTGTTTCATCTGGTGATGAAACACTGCGTCTCTTTCTTGAGAGTGTATGACCTCCTGCCGCTTTTGTGCTAAACTCCTACCACTAAAGTATCATAACAACTCCGACTCTTCTCTCTTTGACCACAGCAAACGTAAGCGGTTCATCTTGAGAGGGGACTGGACGAAGGGCATCCAGTGTTTCACTGTGGATAAATTCTCAAGGAAAGATTCCAAGAGAGAAAGCAAACGGCGGCGATCAGACGCAAGTGAAGGGAGCAGTAATTCCTCCGCAGTTTCTCTTAATAGTTTTAGTAGTGGAAGCAGTGACGGCAGTGTTACTGTGGATACTTCCACTCCCACTGATCTCTGGAGCTTTCGAGAGAGGCCACCCCATAGTAAGCAGGTTAGTGGGGGAGAGGGTGTGTAGATAGAAACGCCATTTTGTCAAGGGGGTGGGGAGTCGTTTTGACAGTGAAAGAGTTGTGGCCGTTTTACTATGGGCAATTTCTTATAAAGGTCTCTGGAGCTTTCAGTAAACAAGTTAGTGTGTGTGTGGGGTGGGGGGGGGGTGTAAAGATAGAAATGCTATTCGTCAATAGAGGGGTTGGGGCTCGTTTTTGACAGATGAAGAAAAAGTGGAAGAAGTGTTTCCACTCCCAGGGATCTCTGAAAAAATTCAAGGGAGGCCACCCCATTGTTAGTAGGTTAGTAGAGGGAGGGGGGTGTAGATAGAAACGCCATTTCGTCAAGGGAGGAGGTCGGGAGTCTTTTTTACCGTTAAAAGAGTTCCAGCAGTTTTAATGTGGGCTTTGTACCTTCTCTCCGGAGGTTTCATTAAGGACAAGCTGAGAGCACCAGGCAGTGGGAGTTGCGCAGAAAAGAAACTAGAAGTGGGGCCTGCGGGGGAAAGAACTTGAACTAGGCTCCTTGTGCACCTCAGTGATATTGGAGATTTCAGGTCGAGCCTAGTAGTAAATGCGGCTGTTTCTAACAAGAGGCTGCGTTTTTTTATTAAGGAAAATGCTTTAACAATCTTCCTACTTAAACACAAAACACCCCCCTTCCACAGGAAAAGTGAAGGTATGCCTTTGCCTGTACGTCTTAGGGTCACGTGCCATATTTTATTTCGTTTAGATGTATAATTTCACTACCTACGCCATGCAGCTGAATGAACTTCATGAAGACCAACAGCCCTTGGTAAGGCATACGTTTATCTATGAGAACGGACAGACAACTTACTTCAATCAGGAAAAGGTTATTTCCGCGCGTATGCATTGTCCTTAGCTTTATTCTGTCGATGGATATCATCCTGGAAAAGAGAGCTGCCAAAAAACGGTCGAGCGGGTGGCGCAGCCGTAAGGACGTCCAACGCTTTCACGCTCATTCTGCGCGCCGCATACCTATGACTTCTCGCGATATTCCAACTAATGGAGGGTCAAACAGCACCTCACTGAACGGCCCACGCGATTGTCTGTGAAAACAATAGGGTCATGATCACATAAACAATAACCCTAACCCTCAACACAAAAGGCAATATTGTTTTAGACGACCACTTAAATTAGAGGTACTGGACTACTCCAAATGGAGAGCTCGCTCGCAGGCTACTTCCGTACGTGTGCATCATACCAATAAAACTACGGGCAAAAGAACCGAATATATCCCAAACTTTCCCTTTTCATGGGGAAATGGTTCTCTTGAAGGAGTATTTACTAAATAGTTATTAATTTTTATTAATGATTTATTTGATTATTTAGAAGGCATTAAACAAATTCTTTCCATCTTTTTTAACAGTTACCACCCACAGATTCAAGACTTAGACCCGACTGTCGAGCACTAGAAAATGGTGACTTAGGTAAATTGTTGTGCCCTGCAATCAGAGCTTTCTTTCCGGCGTGGTTTTAAGCATTTAGGAAGTCGTTCGCGTCGTTGACATTCGCGTAGTAATCAAGCCATCTACGCGAATAACAGCGACACGAACGACTCCGCACACGCTAAAAGCCATACCTTCAAGAAACCTCTGCTCGCAGGTTAATAAAATTCCCTCCAGAAGAATGGGTACAAGCTATGGGTGCAGTTGTTTCTGGGATCGTCTGGATGAACAAGCGTTAGTTATGATTGGTGGATGGTATTCAAGGCAACTATTAACCAATCATAAGTAAGGCTCATCCTCCAAAACGATCCCAGAAATCGCTGCGCCGGAGGCCTGTACCCTTTCTGGATTGGGGAGTTGAAAAGAAACTAATGTTTGGGAACTTCCGAAAGTTTGGTTGTTGTAACGTGATGGTCAGATCAGTTAACGTGGATGAAGGGTAACTTGAAAAGAAAAAAAATTGTTTGTGGTAATCCTGGATATGCGTTATCCATATTCATTGTTATTTTATATCCACAGATAAAGCTACTCAAGAAAAAATTCGAGTTGAAGAGAAGCAACGTACTGCTAAAAGAGAAAGACAAAAGAAAAATGAGCACTGGATCCCGAGGTAATAGTTCGTTCCTCTTTTTCTTAAACTATTTTGTTGCCGGAGTCGGTTTAGGGTCTTACCACTCAATTGAAACCTCGGCAGCAGTTCTTTTACGTGGTAAAAGTTGTTTTAAATTCGGCAGTTTTGATGCTTGGGCATTGTGGGGCCTTACCATTTGGCGGAAAATTCCTTAATTCTTGGCGGAAAATCGAATTTTACACGAGCTCGGTATCCTCTTTCTGACACTATGGGTCTTGTTTTGTTTGTCCCATAACTTACGGATTCGTACCCAGTCCCCTTGCGCGTGCGAACAGGGGTTTCTAAGAGCTTCGTTGCTCCAGACTACCTGCATGGCTTCCTTGAATTCATGTGCCAACCAGCAAGGCTTGTATTAGTATAGGTAATAGCATGATTTGTAGTGATATTTGGCATAAATACCACGAGTGATATTTCGAAATTGTATACGTAATTTCACGAGCCGTTAGGCGAGTGAAATTTGAGACAATTTTGAAATATCACGTATAAATCACGCTATTATTTGTTTTTACAACTACCCGCAAAAGGTTTGTAATTTTCACTTGTAGGTATTTCAAATTAAGCTGAAAATACCACTGCTCTAAGCCAATCAAAATGCAGTAATACTCATGTAGTAGTATAACACATGTTAGTAAAATCCTACTAGTGGTCTATTATCAATGCTGTGTTCTGATTGGTTGAGCTACTACTAGGCTATATGTTATAGCCCACTAGTAGTGAAAAGCGCCGGTTTTTTGGCGGCAAAAAAGGATTAAAGTCTTGCTTTAAGTTGTTTTGTCTCGATATTTTTGACCAACTAGTTGGATTTTACTAAAACTATTATTCCTCTCGCCCTCATGGCCTCTGAGTCAATAGTACATTTGGCCTTCGGCCTCATGGGCTATGCAGGACTCAGAGCTCATTCAGGCTCGAGGAATAATTGTTAATAAACCAGCTTTATGATCATTCAGCAGTGTACTTTGTTTTATTTTAGATGGTTTAAGGAGGAAATGAATCCTCACACTGGTCAGATGGACTGGCTTTTCACTGGAACCTACTGGAACAGGGATTGGAAATCATGTCCGGATATCTTTTAAATTTTTTTTTTCTTAGTCTTTAACAAATTAGCAAAATGTCCTGCCTGTAAGTTTTTCTCCGCCGGTCAGTTTCGACCAGAACGAATAGTGGGGATCAAATTAGCTCTGAACAATTAGTTGAGCTTAGATTTACTAGATTTGACAGAATCGCAGACTAGGCTCAATCTCCTGCTGGGGGTGTCTCGAGGTGGGTGTTTCGATTGTCCTCACCAATCACCGGCGCATCGAGACACCCACGTCTGGGAAAAGACCAGTGCAAACAGTACAAGACTTCATTAAGGTCCTGCCAGGGCGAAATTCGACAAGCTACATGCCACCAAAAAGCAACTAAACCACGTAAAATGCAATCATAACAACCTTCCTAGATTTCTTTCCATTTACGACGACGATGATGAAATATTCACAGAAGACGGAGGGAACTCGGTACACCTCCCCTGACAGGACCTCTTGGGTGTCTGTACTTCGTACTAAGTCTCATTTTATTTTTCTACCGGGTCACAACTCATTAATAGAAATATTTCTTAGTATGATCAATTGACGATTCTCATTTTATTCTGCTGGTGATGAGAGGGCCAGGAAACAAAATAGGAGACGTGGCGATCTGACCTCGGTAGGGGAGGCTACGACACTAATAGCAGATGGCGCTGTCACCGTGCCTTGCGCAAGAATTAAACTTGCTTTATCTGGCCGACTTTTTGCGGCGCACTTTGTAAAAGGTTTTCCCTTCCCATTAGAAAATCAGGAAATTTTTTCCATGGGTTTTTGAAAATTAAGTTTCCCATACCTTGTCCACCTAATATTTGAGACTCATATATGCAACATATCCTTTGCGCAGGTCCAGTTCTTCATCGGAAAACAATATCGAAGTGTTATCTCAGTCTCAGCTCTTCAGGATAACTGCAATTCAGTTGACTAGTCAGTATTTTCCATAGGCAACTGTATATTAACCAGCTACAGCTTTTATTGGTCGTCCTATCGATCCCAGAAATCCTAGTGCCAACAGTTTGGCTTAGTCTCGACCAATTTCCTTCTGGAGAGGCAAATTCCTTTGGTACTGTGGGGATATTTCCATTTTTTTCTGAAAGCCGATGCAGCAGCACGGTGGCAAAAGAGATATTGGTTCGAATTATCGAGAGTTTCGAAATGCTAGGGATAAAATAAGGCTATTGCATTTAGTAATTATGTGCAACATCCGGGTTGAGACCAGGTGGAATTCCTCAGGGGTAAGTTATAAAAGTTTTGGAACTCGTCAGGGGTAAATGCAACATGTTGGAATTTCTCAGGGGTAAGACGAAATGGGGCGGGGGGGGCAGCTATTGAATCATAATTATATGTTTCTGGGAAACTGCCCACCTACCCCTCCCCTAAGTCAACATTTTGTCCTAAGTAAAAAGTAAGTGTTAATCTTGGCGTAGGGGAGGGGTAGGTGGGCAGTTTCCCAAAAACGTATAATGAACCCAGCTATTCAATTCAATAGCCTACCATAGTGTTAGACTGGGGAAAGGAACATTTTGGTTCGAGTCATCGCCGGGAGGTCCCGAGGGTTAAGGTAAGCGGGATATTATTTTACAAGGCAAAGGAGGTCACCGTTGCCGCTGTCAGATCTAGTATAAATTTGATCGCTTTGATATCTGAATGATATCGATGGCATAGTTTTACATGGAATATTTGAAATATTTGAATTTAAAGATTAAAAATTTGGTCGAGTCCTAGTTGTCTTGGATTGCAAATTGAGTACTAAAGTTTGTTAACTCTGAACTAGTTATTGCGGTAATTCCTGAACCCTTTAAGTCCTAAAAGTGACCAACAGCAATTTTCTCTTAACCTGTTAACAGATGTCATTCAGAAAAAGGTTATGAGAATTTAAAAATGATCACTTATAAGAGAAAATGTTTTGATCTTTTGTCAAATTCTCTCAACTAATTCCTTAAAGTAAGTATGGAGATAAGTGTGGAGAATTTGTTAGTTGTTATTGGGGCTCGAAGAGTTAAACAGAACAAATGGCACTAAAGTAGCTTGTCTGTAAATACTTCTTCGTATGTTTTTAGGGCCGTTTTTATTGTATGACGCAACACCAAACCAATCACGGTGGCGGTGGTGGATCCGGGGGAGGAACCGCCCCCCCCCCCCCCTTATTTACATCCCAATCTAAGGCCCGGAGGGCCGAAAATATACTTTTGGAGACCGCCCCTCCCTTGCTAGACCGCTAACAGGCCCTCAGAATTGGCGGGGGGGCATGTTACGTGCGAGCGAACGAGGAAACGCGCGAAGAAGAAGACGGAACGGGAAAGAAGGCCCTCTCCAGTTCTCTTCTGGGCTAGTTCTCTCTCTCGAGTCCTGCCAAGCCTCGACTCGAGAGACTGAAAAAGAACTACTAGCAGCCTAAACCCTTGTCGTGTTTTACTTTTCCGTGTCAGTTCCAAACGGTTCGTAGAAAACAATAAATTGTCTTTAGCCTTCTATTTCAAAAAGAGAAAGTTTTAAGGATCTCCTGCAAATCAACGTCGTATTGTTTTCTTACCTCGCCCTATCACTAAACATCGACAATGGAGAGATTTATGGCTCTTTTAGTTGGCTTAACTATCACTTTACAACGCCTAATGGACAGTCGATCGAAGTCGACGTTAGAGACAACATTAATCAGGTCAATAACCGGAGTTTAAATAATAATACTATCAACTTATGATAAACAATTCACTTTGACTCAGCTCGCCACAAAGGTTATCGAAACCTCAGAAACTGTCAGCAAGGTCAGCACTCGTTAACATCCGCCGAAAGGCCCTTGGACACCTTATGAAGTTTACACAAGGTAGATTAAAGTACACATAGCATCAACCCCAACCCAAAAAAGGAACCTAACCAGTTTCCAAACAGTGCTTAACCCTAATCAGTAAAGGAAGTGCTTAACCCTAATCAGTAAAGGCAGTGCTTAACCCTAATCAGTAAAGGTAGTGCTTAACCCTAGTCTGTAAAACGCAGTGCTTAACCGGCTAATCCAAAACGATAAGGAATACTACGTTGTGTAAACTTCATAAGGTGTCCAAGGGCCTTTCGACAGATGTTAAAAAGTGCTGACCTGTCAGCAACCGGCATTCTTCAGGGCAACACTCGCCACCGCCTACTTTTGAAAAGGAATTTGATAAAAATTTGAACCCTCAGTTGGTTTTATGTAGATGCTTTAAATCGGTCACAAGTCTTACTACTTCTCGACAGATAGCAATAATTACAACCAGGATGCCTGCCCGATTGAAAACGAATGTACAGACAGAGTACGTTGTTTTCTTTATGGCCGGATAAACAATCATAGTAATGTTCACCATCTGCCATTTTTCTTTTGCAAATTTTTCCTACACAATCCATGAAACTGAGGCTACCATTCCAACTGACGATATTGTCGTCTCACATACAAAACCTTTTAGACCAAAGAATACACCTTCTTCCAAAATGGCAAAAAATTTACTATTCTTTTATAATTATGTTAATTGGCCCTCGATGCCTCGATCACATCCTCAGAATTCAAAAGAATTTCTAGCTAGAATCGAGGCATCAAGGGCTAATTAACATAAATATAAAAGAATAATAAGGTCATCCCCATTTTGGAATAAGGTGTATGCAGTTACGAAGTAAGCTTTTACGACCTTTAGGTTATAATTTGATGGCTAAATGAATCGGCTGGTGAAAAATTGTATCTTAAAAACATATCATAAGGAACCCTGGTAAAAAAAGTAAGAGACCAGCTGTTTTAATTTAGGGATATCTATCAATATTGTACGATATGGAAGGTATACGTAACAAAGTTGAGCTTAGTTTATCCCACGATTACACGAAATCTGGGCAGCTCAACGACTCTATACACAGCTATACAAGTTTTCATATCGGAAAATTTGACCATCATTTCTACTTTTTCTTAGAAATTCCTTGCAACTAGTTATCTGTTAAGTTCTTCTGAAAACAAAATTTATCGCTTAATACATCAAAGCTAACATAATGAAACCTTAGTTTCTATTGTGACTATAGTGATCACTAGACAGTGTAGTATAGTATCAACCTAAAAGAACAGTTTATTCAGAAAACTGATGACCAGTGTCGCTGTGAATCCATACGGCCCGAGGTTACTATAGGCGGAATGAGCAGATTTCTTGTTCCATTTGGGAGGTTTGTCTGAAACGGCCAGTACCCGGGCGCTGTGACAGGATTTGTCGGAACAGGAAGCCAAGGATTTTACCCACACGTTGTGCCCATCTACCTGCAGCAAAGGCAGAGTTCCTTTTGCAACAGCTGACGCAAATTCTTCGATAGTCTGGTTGAAGTTGATGCCAGGCATAGAACTGTTCACGATTCCCAGGGCTTTTATGTCGGCTAACACGATGATAATGTTCGAAATATCTGGATCATCGACTTGTGTGACATTCTCAGGGTAGGCTAGCCAGTCCATCACATCAGTATTCCACTTCAAGGCTTTCGCGATAGCTGAACCTACTTGATCTGCGAAGCGACTTCGAGCATCAGCTTCTGGAAGAGGGTCGGACAAAGATCGCTTATCCCGATTCAGGTAGTTCTCCACACTGACCTGAATTTTACCGATTTTTATCAATGCCTTTTTGAGTGCCTCTTTGACATAGGAAGCGGTACATCCGGTTCCTATGTTCCACATTCCTTTCAATGATTTCCCCAAAGTGTCCCGCTGAATGAAAGACTTTTTAATTGTCAGGAAGATCTGAAGGAAATCTTTGGAGCCCAGATCACAGATGGATGGTGCGTCCTTATCTGGATTTAAGTAGCATGGAGTGTGTGAAGCAAACGCCCTCTGTCGTATGTCTTTACATGACGGCTTATTCCAAGGTCGCAGTATAGGTACTAAGGACACTTGAAGACACTTACGAACAGCATCCACCCATGTCCGTCCCTCCGGACTGAATTTGGAATATTGGTTATCATATAATCTACAAAACGTCTCAGCGTATTTGATAGCGTACGCATTGCTGGTATCTTCACACGGGTACTTCTTTTCCAAGCAGTTTCGGTACCAATCACACGAATCTCCGGGCGGGCTGTAGCACTTTGGAGGCAGTGATGTAGTAGGAATACCAGTGTATGGTTTTGGAGTCGTATTGCCAGGTTCACATGAACAGTCATCTGTCACTGTTCCACGGGATTTGTTATGCACCTCAATCATGCACTGGTACCAGCAATATCTTGCATAGATATAACTACAAATATGCCTGTGGTTACTTTTTTGCTGTATGTATGCATTAGTAAGGCAGGTTCCCCATTGGTAGCCGTAATATTCTGATAACTGGACGCACTCAGTAACGCCAGAGGGGCCGTAATTCAAGTCACAACTCTGGGCAGCCCACACCGTCTGCACTGCAAAAGCGGACAGCAAAACAAACAGTGACGACAGCTTCATTTCAAATCTGAGAAATAGAAATACAGTAGGTCCAATGATCCTCCCCGTAGTGCCGGTTTATATACTGAAAATGGCAGGTACAAAATTCGGGTCGGATCAACTAATTTAGCGATACTGAATACAGTGGGTATTATTGCCTTGTAAGACGTAAATGAGTTGATCCGGTCACAGGCAGCCCAAGCGCACTGTGTGGGTTCGGGCTTCAGAGGTCATTTGGTCGGAAGATACTAGAATTATTAACTGTATTATCTGATGCCAAATAAATGCAAAATCTTAAAGATATGAAGTCCTCTTGTTTGTCTATCTGTACTAGTAGCCTTTTCAGATAACGAAGATCGATATTACTTGTGATTCGGGCCCTTTCTTTCGAATTTTATAATTTTATCACATGTATTCGAATCTACAACGCTAAGAAAAAAAATAATCATGATCACGCGAAATATTGATTAAGAAAGTTCCCTTACCTTTATTTCATAGCCACTCTGTGTCCTACGACCGGTTTAAAGGCCTACTCTGGGACCTTAACTCGCCGCGAGATTGTGCGAGCTAATGCGAGTTTAGGCGAGTTAAGGTGAGATAAGGAAAAATTGAGCTTACCTATCAGTTGCGAGTTTGTGCGAGTTAAGGGAAAATGATCAACCTAATGTTGAGGTGATAAGGGTTAAAACATACATGTTTTAGTAACATACATATAAAGATGCCTTGCAATCTTTGTATGTCATATGTATATATATATACCTTATAGTCTCCATGTTGCCCAATTACAAAAAAAATTAAACGAAAAATTGCAGATGAACTCCAAAGTTGACTGAAGCAAAATCTTATTTAAATTTAGTAATATTGAGTTTTTTTCCAAATTGGACAAGTTGAGTATAGAGTTCTGGCCCTGGTTGTTCAAACATTGGATAGTGCCATTCAATGGATAAATCAGTATACAGCAGATAAGTATTGGGAAAACTAATTGCACTATCAACTCGATAGAGATTGATCCAGTGGATGGCACTATCCAGCCTTTGAATAACCTAGGCCTGTTCTTTATTGATAATTTTATTATATAGCATGGGTTTCTGATAGCATTCAGACACCAAACTATACGATTTGGTGGCTGTATGATACTACTGCTAATAAAAATAGTCATCATCATATATTATTTATTATTATAGGTGCATAAATATTTGGCAGAATAATAAATTAGTAAAAAAAGAAACTAATGTAAACAAAACAATCATGAATAGATACGAAAATGAAATTTTAGTATAAAACACAGCTAGGATATTTAATTTTACTTATGTTTTTAATTCACCAACACTATGGTTTAAATATTAGACAGGTGTGCATAATAGGTATCACATTACATGGCATGACTTGTTATCACTAACTCCAGAATTTAAAAAAATGTTTTTACAGTCTGTGTCAATGTTCTTCAAAGAACTAGTATAGAAAAACGGGGAAGCTGACGAACTACATCTCAGATGAGGAAATTTTTATGACACAATCAATTTTACTAAACTGAAATGAAATTTCTTTTTCCTTGAAAGTTATAAGACTTATCTCTAAGTCCTCCATTCGACCCATTCTCTCCACTTCACTGATGGTTTCCCTTGGAATCCAGCATTGGTTTCACTGCCAGAAACGAAAACACCAATTGCCTTTTCACTCTTTTCGTTTCCTGTTCAGGCTTGCTTGCATTTTACAAAGTGTTCACAGTTGTGCAGAGAGCTATACCTCATTTAAGTTGATGAACAAGAATACTCTCCATTATCGGCTTTGTCTAGCAAACTCTTAAGAGTTGTCAGTGATGAATCTGCCCTGCTTCCCATTCTTACAAAAATGGCCACCGGCTGAGCCGTGTTGTAACGTGTTTTGATGTCATGTACGCCACGTTGAAGCTTCCCACCACCTAAAACTTGCTAGTGGACTGGGATCAATATTGACACAAGTTACCAGTATCTTCTGGGTAATTTACAAAATGGCGAACGAAGTTGGCTAGCAATGTAAAAACCTTTATTCAGTTAAGGGCTAAATGTAACAAGTCTTTATGAATCATGGCTTCTGGTTGCCAGCTTCACTACAATGTAAGCCAAACAGGATGTCACGTTGAACCAATGTACAGATCGTCTAGTACCAGGTATTTTTACTGCAATCAGTATGTGGAGTATTTCAAGGATTCTGGCTACATCCCAGACTTATATTTTTAGCTATAATCCTGAATAAGCTTCATCATATTATAAGATGATAATTATGCTGCTGCTTTTCATTATAAAAAACAGCTTGCATGCATTGCATTGCATTTTGAAATTTTCCACAACAATCAAACTTTATTGTAAATCGTTAGCTAGCTTAAAAGAAAAAAAAATTAACATTCTGTTATTATGTTTTTGTATTTCTTAGAAGTATAAGTAAATTTATTATTTCATGAAAACTTTTCCGTGCATTCACTGTTTCTACTTTTACTTAATGTCACTTACTTTGTGGCCCAAGCTGGCCCAAAATACTAGTAATCAATGTGGGTTTCTCTAGACCCTGTGACCCCATGCCTCTGGAATTTCTGCAATGCTTAGCATTGTAGCCTTTTTGTCAGGTAACTAGTTGTTGCATGTTCAGGTTGTTCCTGGTAGTTCCATTGACTGTCCATTAAGTACTAACAAAAACTTCATCAAATGTTAGTGGTGAAATACCCTCACCACAGAGGCTATTGGAAATTCTAGAAGGATGGGACTTACAAATCACTATTGTTTAAAATTTTTGAAATCCCCATTTTTTGGTGTCGTCCTTTTGTGGATTAATTGTGAAATTACCCTGAGAGTAGCTAGGATGAGGTATTAAAATTGGTGTCCACTTTGCAGTGGCGAGGGTGGGCGAGTTTGTGCGAGATAATGCGAGTTTAGGCAAGATAAGGAAATTTGAACATAATCTCAAGCTGCGAGTTAGGGCGAGTTAAGGCGAGTTAAGGCGAGTTAAGGTCCCAGGGTAGGCCTGTTTAAACGCCGTTTAGTCGACTTTCTTTCCACTGAGTACTGAATAGTGTTCAGTCGCTCAGTGGAAAGAAAGTCGACTAAACGGCGTTTAAACCGGTCGTAGGACACAGAGTGGCTATGAAATAAAGGTAAGGGAACTTTTTGAATCAATATTTCGCGTGATCATCATGTTGTAGGTAAAATCCCTTCTAGGGTAAACCGAATTCAACCTAATTTGATCAAGAATTTCCTTCGTTTTCTAGCCGTAATTACTCACTGGAGACTAAGGAATTTCTGGTTTATAACCTGAGAACGGTTTTATCCACAGCATATGGCAGCTATCATAGACGGTCGCTAATATCTTGCCCTCTTTTAAAGGACAATTCGTAAATCAGAAAGAAATGAATTCGAAGGGCTAGTGGGGTTGGGAAAATTCCTTGTGGGGTTTTAGGGTTATGTAGTGTTCGTAACAGACCTGGATTATTGGCAATGTCACGAGGATGATCGATATTCAGCTAATTATTTGCACGCCAAGTGATGTATCGGTCAGATCAAAGCTTCAACATACCCCCCCCCCCCCCCCCCCGGCATTTGACTTTTTCGAAAATTATTGTTCAAATTCCCCCCTACCCGCGCCAAAATGCCATTCAAATGCCCCACACTAGGGTCCATTCAGGTGATCAAATGCCCCCACCTCGGGGACATTTCACAGGCACATAAATGACAGATGGACAGCAGAAACGCCTTCAGTTGTCGAACAAAATCGTTATAAATACAGCAAATAATTCGCATTCAATATAACAAAAACTGAGAAACACTGTTAGCGTATTTACTACGAAAGTCTCGTGCAAAGCGGTAGCCTGCAAAGCAGGCATATTTTGGAACGCGATCCATGAATTGTTTTCAGGAATGACGTTGTCCCGCCAGAGAGTTGGGACGAGTCAAAAACTGATTTTAAGGGAAAGGTTAGGTTAGAGGTTCTTTTCCGTTGCTTTTCAAGATGGCGGCCACGATCAATGTACTGTTATGAGGATCAGAATTATTTTTAGTTTATACGTCATGCAATTCCAGACTTTTCTAGAATTATCTTGTAATGTGTAATATTCCAGAAATATCTGTAATGTGACTCAGCAGTTTCCACAAATAGTAGATGTTGTAATACACTGTAAATAGTAATGGAACGTTCTAGATGTTTAAAGAAAAAGTATAAAACCAGGCTTCCAAGTATCAAGGTCTTGTTGTTGTGTGCCCGAGGGTTTTCCCTCGTGGCTAGTTGTGATTGAGCTTATCAGCTATGGATGCTATATTGTGAGGAAGCTATAATCAACTGCTATTACTATGGAGGAGCTATAACCTTGGACATTGCTATATCAAGAGAAAAGAAAGAGACGATAGCAGAAAAGAGAAGATTAAAGAGTTCATGATGAAGTTTCCCAGACAAGTTTGTGTACACAGAAAAGCCAATGAGTGGAAAGGATCCAGTGAAATTCAAGAAAGTCAAGCATTGATGTCTCAAGTCAGTTGAGTTGACAGTTGTTCCTGTATGGCCGTGAAAGACAGTAAGCTTGCCTGCTTTATGAACTGCTTAACTTAATCTTTAACTTTAATAATCATAACAGTATATAATTAAATAAATAATAGTTAAAAAAGGTAACTGCTCATTGTCACACTTTTGTTGCGTGCCTTATATCGTACTCGGGAATTCTTTTTACTTATGCCTTGTTCGCGGGCATCTCTTGGTTATTCCGGTACGTAACAAAATTGGGGGCCTGTCCGGGAGTGTGTGTTTTTCGTTACCTGTCCGGGAGCGTGTTTTTTGTTGCCTGTCTGGAAGTTTTTATTTCTGTCCGGAAGCCTTTTTTTACGTCTGCATCATACTGTTGTTATTGCATTGACATGAGCAGTTACTGACGGTAATTCGTGATCCTCATAAAATTGCAGTTAAGAACTATTTCACCCTGTAGTGTGTTGTAGCATCCAATATTTGTAACACTTATTGTTGTTTATGCCCAGAGTTTACAGTTGAAGCCGCTACAAAGGTTTTATTGATGACCTAAGTGGTCAAAATCAGAAGTTGATTCCGTAGTCAGCAGAATAACGAGTTGCAGATAAACATGAGTCATGGAATTCAGTGAGCAGTTTCAGAGTAGAAGTCATTGAAGTATTTGTAAGATGAATTATTGCAAGATTCTAGTAGTGCTCTAGTGAGAGAGCAGGAATCAAAGTGTTGGTAGATTATTTCCATTGTTTACAAGAATACAAGAGTTTTTGTGATCTTTGTGATCGAGAGTTATGTAGGAGAAGTACATGCGATAGTATAGTCACGGTTTTGGGCATAAGATATATTGTAGAATTTCCCCAAGAAAGTTCATCCTTTGGCTAAACTTTCTTTCGCTGAAGGGGGAAGGTGTTATGAGGATCAGAATTATTTTTAGTTTATACGTCATGCAATTCCAGACTTTTCTAGAATTATCTTGTAATGTGTAATATTCCAGAAATATCTGTAATGTGACTCAGCAGTTTCCACAAATAGTAGATGTTGTAATACACTATAAATAGTAATGGAACGTTCTAGATGTTTAAAGAAAAAGTATAAAACCAGGCTTCCAAGTATCAAGGTCTTGTTGTTGTGTGCCCGAGGGTTTTCCCTCGTGGCTAGTTGTGATTGAGCTTATCAGCTATGGATGCTATATTGTGAGGAAGCTATAATCAACTGCTATTACTATGGAGGAGCTATAACCTTGGACATTGCTATATCAAGAGAAAAGAAAGAGACGATAGCAGAAAAGAGAAGATTAAAGAGTTCATGATGAAGTTTCCCAGACGAGTTTGTGTACACAGAAAAGCCAATGAGTGGAAAGGATCCAGTGAAATTCAAGAAAGTCAAGCATTGATGTCTCAAGTCAGTTGAGTTGACAGTTGTTCCTGTATGGCCGTGAAAGACAGTAAGCTTGCCTGCTTTATGAACTGCTTAACTTAATCTTTAACTTTAATAATCATAACAGTATATAATTAAATAAATAATAGTTAAAAAAGGTAACTGCTCGTTGTCACACTTTTGTTGCGTGCCTTATATCGTACTCGGGAATTCTTTTTACTTATGCCTTGTTCGCGGGCATCTCTTGGTTATTCCGGTACGTAACAGTACCAACGAGTTTGTTTAAAAAACGCCTGCTCTGCAGGCTACCATTTCACTGATATGCATCATCGCTCACCTTATCAATTAACATACATGTGGCAGGTGAGGGTAATGGACGGACCATTAGAAAAGTTATGGGGTTTGGGGGATTTTTGAGCCGTAGGAATTTTTTTTCGCTATCAAATTCCTTGTATGAATTTTTTTTAGGCCATAGCATGAATATTTTTTAGGGTTAATTGGCGTGCATGAATTTTTTTTCATTTAATTTTCCCTTGTGCAAATATATTTTTTGTACTTCGCCCCCCCCCCCCCCCCCCCCAATACGTTTTCTAATGGCACATCCCTAATTGAACTCTGTTGAGCTTTTTATTGTTGTATTGAATCGCCGGTATAGGTATTGTATTTCACTGTAAACACAACTTAATACGTTCAGATATTCAAAGCCTGTATCCAGTATTAAAATGTAAATAGCTTCAAATACGGCACAAACCTTGTTTAAGGTGGCTCGACTGGATTTTTTTGGGGGGATACCTCCCAAGTTTGAGCATTAACTACGTCGCCAAGAGTAAAGATATGGAAAAAAGGTCACCACAACTGTATTACATAAAGATGAAAATGTCTTATGATTTGAGTTTTATTGCAATCGGAGTCGCCATGGCAACGTAACGACGCCATTACGGTTTTTATTTATCTTTGTGTTTCTCGGTACCAGGAGGTTTTTGGAGAAATCGCTTAAGGGAGTTTGTACCTGCCATAATTGCCTCAATTATTGAAAAGTTTGAACAAATTCTATGAGAGCATTTTCGAGATATTTTGAAACAAAGTTTTAAGCATCATAAAAACAGTGAAATAGCATGCTATCCACGCAATTAGCTAATTTTTCAAGAAAATGATAAGCTTTGGAAACGCGGCTTCATCTCATGGTGGTTTGATTCCATTAGAAACCTCCTACAAAAAATGAGGGGAATTGCTTTGGGCGATCGCGAGTAAGAAGAATTTTATTAACTTGCATTCAACTGCTTTTGGTACAGTTTTTGCACGTAATTTGGTCCACGCCTACAAATTTCGCATTTTTCAAAAAACCACTCGATAATTTTTTTTATAAATTTGATAATCCGGAGATCAACTACCAATAAATGTGACCCTATTTGGGAAAAGGGGTATTAAGGTGAATTTAGAAAACAACGTTCTAACGCGTTTAATCGGCTTCGTCGAAAAGCGTGGAAACGCGTTTTGTATGTGTTTAAACAGAATTTTAATACGTTTAAACAGAATTTTAATGCGTTTAAACAACCGGCTCTGTTGCGCTTCAATATTGCATTTCGTATGCTGGAAAGTAAGCTAATTTAGTTGTATTTGAATGAATAAATTACCAGTGTTCTATAAAATGAAATGCGAAGGGTGCATGTCTTCCAACTCACTGTGTCAAAATGATCAATTTACTAGCAACTTACGTTTTGCCTTTTCTTTCTACATAGCAGGTGGCCAAAAAATTGTCTTGCAGTAATAATCACATTCCGTCTATAATATCGTTTTTTTCTGTGAGCGCCTCATGCACACCGACTTTAACCCACTTGCAGTGCAAGAATGTCGTGCTATCAACAACAGCAACCAAACAATTAGCACACGCAGGAAAGAAAGATGCGGTTTTCGAGTCTTCTTCGTAAGAATGGAGCAAGCTGTCGAATTTGAACCTACGGATTCTGTAGTTTTCATGTTGAATACAATAGCCAACAATATTGCTCAAAGAAACGCAAACTACCCAAAGACGCTTCAAAATGTTTCTATCAGCATATCGGGCTTCACCAACAGGCCGGTCAATCCTTTTTCTCGAGCTTTTTTTAATCTTTTTATGATCTTTAAAACCTTCACATTCGACTCCTTCGTTTTTCCTCTTCGGAGTTTTTGGCGACAAAAGCACGTCGCCAGAAGCGAAGCAGAATCCCAAATTAGTCTGGGATTTTCCCAGGCTATGTGGCCTTATCTATCGAAGAAATGATGCCGCAAGCCTTCGTCATGTCTCATGTTATCGTTCGAATAACATGAATATTTTCGCATTCAGGGTCACTGGTCACGATGTCGTGACGCCCGCCACGTAACATCAGCTTCTTGCCCGCTTGTATAACGAGAAAACTTTGACTGTACCTCTAAGAAATGAAAGTAAGCTTGTGCGCAGGGAAGATCATTTATTGAATAAACCTCCAATTTCTATGTGTTCTGAATCAAGATTTCAATAAATTTCATTCCGTGACTGGCGAGTGTGGGAATGTTATCGCTAATTCCCTTGAGACATCCTTGACTGTAATCTAATTGGTCGGCACCTTTGCATGAGATCCCATTACATGTACACCTCGAGAAAACATTATTTGAGACCGTTGAATGAAGGGCGCAAACATTCATACATTATAAGTTTTTTGCATCTAGTTCTGTTTCGAGATGGAAGTTCTGTTGATTTTTTTGGATGGAACAGCTCGAAGGTATTTGTAAACAACGGCACTGTACAGTGAATTCTACGCTATATAAGTATCGACGAATCGAACCAGAGCAAGCAACACAGATACAAGAATCTTAGGGGGTGTTTACATGACACCGGGGCGACTTTCGCGCCGCGACGAGTTCACTCCGGTTCCCTCTCATGGCTCTACATTTGTTTACATGATACCACCACAAAAAGTCATGCCGGCGCGAGTCGCCCCGGCGTGAGTTCACTCCGGTTGTCGCACCGGGGCGAGAATTTCACTCCAGTACGAAATCTCGCAACGGTATCATGTAAACACGAAACGACCACCCGTTTCGGTGTGAAATCGGTCTAATGTTCGCGATTTTGAATCATACGTGCATTTTATCAACATGAGGTGTATACCTTCAAATAACGAGATCATATGTGAAATAACCCAGTCATCATGTAAACGCGATACGAAATCAAAAAGTCATGTCGGTATGAAACTCGCGCCGGTGCGAGTTTTCTCATGTAAACACCCCTTCAGCTGGGGTACGTACGCATGCACTTACAAGATTAAAACGTTCACGATAATGTACGTTCCTTAGTCCATTGTAAAATTTAACGACGACCAAAGTAAAATTGGGTTGATTTCTTTCATGAAAAAAGTGTAGCAGATCGTGGATCATGGACAAAACGTCAAGGTGAGCGATGTCAGGCTTACGCTGTTGCAACGAATCAAAAATCATTTGGCTTGTGTCCGTGCAAACGTTAAGTAGCAAAATCGCTCTTATCCTCTTTATTTTTAAAAAAGATAAACTTCATTGTCTGCATGTTCTTACATTTAGACGAGTGACCGTGATTGCTGAATATTTACAAAGCGAGACTGTTGCAGATTTGTTATGTCACGTGCTTTTGTAACGTGTACTCGTGCATTAAAAGTATCAGTTGCATTTTGACTTTCTGGTGGTTTTTAAACCGCTACTAAGGCCTTATCAACTCCCCTACCATGTCTCATGATTATTGTATTATTGAAGTCTGCATTTCTTTTTTTCTTTTGTACTGACGAGTGGTAGGCCATTACGGGTAACAACATTTTGTCTTTTCGAAGCCACTTTGCAGCCCAGATCGTGATTCGGGAATTTTCTGCACCGCTGCAACAGCGCTGTTTATCGCTCCATCATCTGATATTCATTCGTACATTCCTCACTTCAGTTGAAGTTTATGCTCATGATTTACGTACTGAGTCACCGAGTATTTAGTGTTTTGTTTTCTTCCTCAAAGAACTCCGCCATATTTGGTTGGACTTTCGATCCCGCATTTCTTCTTCGTTCCGAGTCCTTGAATTAAGTTTTCGATGGTTTGTCGAGCTGCATTGCTTCAAATAAATCAGAGTAACCCCGGATGACACCCAATAATGAAGCAAGTGTCCATGTAATTATGCGTTCATTTGAGGTAAATTAACAGCGTTTAAACGCGTCGTTTGTGTAAAGCTCCTTCGACATAAAAATCTTCCGCACGCGTTTTTTGTGTGTTTAAACGTTGTTTAAATGTGTTTAAACGTTGTTTAAATACGTTTTAACAGTGTTTTAACACGTTTATGTTAAAAACGATAGAAAACACGTTTTTTTGTTATTCACCTTAATACCCCTTTTCCTAAATAAGGTCACAAATATACCCTGCAAGTTTCAAGAACATTGAAAACAGGAAAGGCTTTCAAATAGGACCTCAAATATGACCAATTTTCCCCCCAGATTTTGTGTTTACAAGTGAGTGTCCTCATTATTCACTGGCATTGTTTTCAAGTTTCATATGCACGTGCACATTTAGCAAAAAGTAGTAAATTTGCATCAAAAAGAACTCTCGATTACTTTCGGAAGAAATATACGGAATATGCTAATAACTGGCTTGTGTCACAGATAGCAGTGAGAGCCGAAACGGTGAACATCACGGCTCATCTTGTAGGATGCAACACTTAATTATCTTACTCGGGTTGTATCATCACAGAAACTCTTGCAAAGAGTTGCTGCGATGTTATAATATATCACTAATATCTTTACCCGGTTATTAGCATATTCCGGAGATTTAACCGAGGGTCCTTTTTGATGCAGATTCTATCTTTTTGCTAAATTTGCACGTGCATATGGAACTTGAAAACAATGCCAGTGAATAATGTTGACGCTCACTTGTAAACACAAAATCTGGGGGGGAAATTGGTCATATTTGAGGTCCTATTTGAAAGCCTTTCCTGTTTTCAATGTTCTTGAAACTTGCAGGGTATATTTATTGGTAGTTGATCTCCGGATTATCAAATTTATAAAAAAAATTATCGAGTGGTTTTTTGAAAAATGCGAAATTTGTAGGCGTGGACCAAATTACGTGCAAAAACTGTAACAAAAGCAGCTGAATGCAAGTTAATAAAATTCTTCTTACTCACAATCGCCCAGAGCAATTCCCCTCTTTTTTTGTAGGAGGTTTCTCATGGAATCAAACTACTATGAGATGAAGCCGCGTTTCCAAAGCTTATCATTTTCTTGAAAAATTAGCTAATTGCGTGGATAGCATGCTATTTCACTGTTTTTATGATGCTTAAAACTTTGTTTCAAAATATCTCGAAAACGCTCACATAGAATTTGTTCAAACTTTTCAATAATTGAGGCAATTATGGCAGGTACAAACTCCCTTAAGCGATTTCTCCAAAAACCTCCTGGTACCGAGAAACACAAAGATAAATAAAAACCGTAATGGCGTCGTTACGTTGCCATGGCGACTCCGATTGCAATAAAACTCAAATCATAAGAAATTTTCATCTTTATGTAATACAGTTGTGGTGACCTTTTTTCCATATCTTTACTCTTGACGACGTAGTTAATGCTCAAACTTGGGAGGTATCCCCCCAAAAAAATCCAGTCGAGCCACCTTAAGCCCTTTCCTCGTAACCAATTCGCCACAAAGGCACAATCTTTTCCACGAAAATCCTCTAACACCGCGTCCCCGATGATAGCTCGCCACGTCAGAGATTTCACATGAAATCGAGGGTGCAGTTCAAATTCCCCACCCCCTGGAAGACTCTGATAATCAAATTCCCTCCTCCCCGGGACGGCAAAGGTGTCAAATGCCCGGCAGGATGTTGAAGCTTCGATTTGAGCAATACATCTGATACATAATTTAGACAAGTTAACAATTGCAATTATGCGCTCCTAAGCTCGAAGAGAGTGGTAAAATTAGTAAACACTGCCAAAGCATAGACATCGAGAAAGGGATTTGAGTACTACTTTTGAGAGATCGGGGGGCAATAACTGCCCTTAAGTTTAGATCTGGGTTTGAGTAAGAGTTTGCAATGATGTACCCGTACGGAATTTCTAGGCAGTTATGTACTCCACAGCCCTCCTGATACTCTGGATACTGTTACCTGTCTTACTTGCTGTTGACAATAAAGGATAACATTCAGTTTTTTTTACTAGTGATTCTCTAATGCCTCCTAACTTAAACTCACTCTCCATCTTGCACTAGTGATACAGAAGTTATCCCGCATGTTAGCTAATGTTCAGGCTGCAATGCCGTGAAACTTGTGATTCTCTCGGTATGGAAAACAGCGCTTATTATATCAGAAAATCACTTACCGGAAAATGTATTTTTGGAAACGATGGAAGGCGACGGAAAGCCTTAAAATCCAGTGAGGAAATAACAAAGCTGTTGGAGTCAACTTCAGTAAACAAGTCTTTCGCTAACATGGGTGGGGCAGAATTAACATAACGTAACGATCACGACCAGGTAACCGGACAGGGGCGCCAGCGATAACAATTGCGAAATACTTCAGTTGAGGCCAAATCTTCCGTGGTATGAAACTGAAAGTGTAAAGTAAGTTAAGAATTGACTAAGCATTTATCTGCATTGTCTCTATGTCGAAAGGATTGGGTACAGCAAGCAACTTACACATCACCCTAGGCTCCCCTCCCCTAGTGTAAATTAAATGTTGCCATGCGCTGTTTCATTTATCTATACTTCCTCTTTTTCTCAGAAATACATTGGTATGCAGCGCACAGTCTAACAAAGAAAGACAAGCATGGAACTGCTACAAGGTGGCCGCGGCCGCTTAATAGAGGTGGCCGCCTAATACAGCTAAAAATTACGGCGTTTGTATGAGCGAAAAATCGGGACTTTGAAAAGTTGCCGCTTAATAGAGGGGTGGCCGCTTAATACAGGTAACAAATACAGCGTTTGGATGAGCGAAAAATCAGGACTTTGAAAATACAGGGCCGTTATACAGCTAAATCAAAAAAGGTTGCTTTGGTAATTGGTCTTTGGTGATTGCACATTGGGCATTTGGACATATTAAACAGTGCAATGATTTACTTTAGTGACCACCAAACAATAGCTTCCCAATGCCCAAAAAAACTTTTTATTGAATTAGCTATATACGGTTTCGACTGTACACGGAAATAAAATATTTTTCTTTTAAAAAGGCTTATTATCCACCCTAATTCCCAAGGGTCACTTTTATCTTCATCACTTTATCTATTTTCAAACTGTATCCTCCGTATTTTCTTCCAGCTCTGACGCCAGCACTTACTTTCAAATTGAAACTCCTAGTTCATATTATATTCCTCGCCATGAGAGCTAAAATAATTTTTTTCTTTTGCTTTGTACAACTCATGGCAAACAAAACAATAAACAATATTCTATGAGTGATGGCCAGAGGACAAAATTAAGAGACCTCGCGATCTGACATCGGCAGGGAAGGCTGCGTCACTAATTGAGGCTCAATTACAGAGTCTCTACTCAACAGCTAGACAAAACTAAATAGCCCTGTCACCTTGCTTTGCGTAAAACTTTAACCTGCGATCAGGCCGAGGTTTGCCGTGTTCTTAGTAAAGGTTTTGTCTTCCCTTTCGAAAATTCAGGAAGTGTTGTGATTGAAATGGTTCCTATTAGTCAGGTTCCGATGAAGCCCTGGAACCCACTATTTCAGAATCGTATCGTTTGTGCAGTTCTAGTTATCGATCTGAAAATATGGTTTTGAAGAATTAATCTCAGCTCCTAGGGAATTAATTCGATCGATCGCGCGCGCGATCTAGATCGAAGATTCTTTAGCAACAATCGATACTGGTGACCGGTCGATTAGTCTCCCTCGCAGCCGTTTTTTGGATGTCACGCAACGCTCCCCATCCAAAAAACGGCGGCGAGGGAGACTACCGGTCGATGGGTTCCACAGGCAACTGTAGATTAACTAGTAACAGCTTTTATTGGTCGCTCAATCGATCCCAGAAATCTTAGTGCCAACACTGTGCTGTGCTGTACTGTGGGAATTTTTACAGTTTTTTGAACATCGATGCAGCAGCACAGTGGAATCCCATTTTCCTTTAACCTCCTGGGAAAAGGGATATTGGCTGGAATTATCGAGAGGTTCGAAATTCTAAGGGTTAAATTAGACTCTTGCATTTAATTGCACAACCCCAGGGTTGAGAGCAGGTGGAATTCCTCGGGGGTACGTTATAAAAGTGGTGGAATTCGTCAGGGGTAAATGCAATATTATGGAATTTCTCAGGGGTAAGAAGAAAAGGTAAATACTCAACCGGGGGGCGCAGATGTAAAAAGCAATAGCCCAAGATACAAATATTTGACTGGGAAAAGGAACATTTTGGTTCGAGTCATCGCCGGGAGGTCCCGAGGGTTGAGGTAAGCGGGATTTTACTTTAAAAGGCAAAGGAGGTCACGGTTGCCGTTGTCAGATGTTTAGGTTCTAGTATAAACTTGATCGTTTTCATCTTAATGATATCGATGGCATAGTTACGTGGAAGATTTAAAATACTTAAATTCAAAGATAAAAAAATTGGTTTAGTCCCAGTTATATCTTGGTTCGCAAGCTGAGTATATAGTTTAGAACTCCGTGATGTTTGCAGGAGAATTAATCAACACGATAATTCCTTACACAGGAAAAAAACACTAAAGCAGCTTGTCTGTAAATACTTCTTCGTCGCATTTCTTTTCGAGCCGTTTTTATGACATGACGTAATACCAAACCAAAGCAATTGCTGTGGCCAATCACGTTGTGTGCAATTAAATTAACCAATCAGATCCCGAGGCAAGCGTATGTGAAGAGAGTATCCTTGGGTTTTGTTGTTACCTGATTGGTTCAATCAAAGAGCAAAACTAAAGGATTCTGCAATTACACTTTCTTCGTTGTTAGTTTTTAAGTTGGTTGAGGGATATGGGGAACTTTGGTTTTCTTTTTATACACAGCAGTTGACAGTTGGTTTGCTGATTAGTAAGACTTGGTGAAAATCTGTAACTAATCTGTTGCGAGGAACGGTTGTAGGTAAGCTGACTGAGATAATAAAGACAAGGTTTTGAGAAAAGGCGTTTTTGTTTTATTTTGTTGACTAAATACTATATTTTCTTAAATAAACTACCCCCTGGAACACTCCTTTGTACGTTTGATGCGCCTTCTAAACTATAAAGCTGCCAATTTACAGAGCAAAGTAGAAGATCGTTTTCATTCATGTGATCGCTGGCTATACAACAAAGGAAATTGTTTTTGGTCGCCGTTCACAGTTCAGTTTTGCAAACAAATTCGCCACTTGAGAAACGAAAAGGCAACCGGAGCCGAAATGCGCCCAGCAATTGTTTGTGGGATCGTTACTGGAGAGACGCCGGTCAGCTTTTGGCCAATTTTTTCCGTGTTCCTAGTAACATTCCCACAAGGCTTTGCGAAAGTTAACTCTACCCAGCTTCCTTATCGTTTCCAAAATGGCCGCCATGACGTCATATGAAAATGATCTATAGAGAGGAGGACCAAATTCCACCCAAGAGCTAATTAACAAAGAATTCGCTCAATCTACTCTTCGTGAAAACAAAAGTTTAGTTGAAACCATAAAGAAATGCTACAGTTTTGTTTAACATCACGTTTCTTACCCACTGAAGCTGTAACTTTCTTTGGGTAATTATGACCACGATAACTATAGGTTTATATAATTTGAAATAAATTATTTTTCTTTGCCGTTATTTTACCACTTTCTTACGCATTTTAAACGTCAAAGACAAAACCTGATTAGGATAATCAGAGAACTTCACTAAATCACTATAGGAACAATAAATACGATTGTGGAAAATTTTGGACAACGTTTTCGTTAATTTGCGCGGCGCCTCGTAGCGCTTTCTTGCACGGCAATTCAGATCTGTACCCAGCGTATTCCGACTGCTTGCATAGCACACAAAAAATGATGAATAAAGGGTTTTTGCAATGCTATTTAAAATGGTAAGGGGTTGGAACTCGGGCCTTCGTCAAAGTAAAATGATGCGAAAATACGGCGGGACCGAAGCAACACATTTGACTCGCGCTTTCGATAAAGGCTATTGGCGAAAGATCATTCCACTCAAAAAGCTATCAGAGCTAAAAGGCATGAAAATTGGTGCAAACGAAAACGTCCTAACAATGGGTCTCGAATGTGATTGGTTGCTGAGATTTTACTGTAACATGAATACTTGATCTGTATTATGAATGTTAATCGCGCATTTTGATTATATCTACATAGAAACTTTCACGTTATAAATTATTATTGCCAAGGAACCGCAGGCTTATAATTTACAAAGCATACAAATTACAATTCATCGTGATGCTGCATAGCAAAGTTATACAAACTGTCCAAATCTCTCGGCCCCGTGTACTCCTGCTTCTGAACTCCTTTGCTAAACAGAATCAGTGTAGGGTAACCTTTTATCTGAAAGAGAAAAAAGTAGAATAAAAGTCAGTTGAGAAGCCCATCATTTTATCACATTATAACATTAGCTTACATGTACTAACAACACATGAAATCTCCACAAAAATTTATTTAATACGCCATAAGCCTTACTCGACGATGGAAATCGATGAGCAAGGCTTCTTTTGAGTCTGCAAAATTGGTTGATTATGGAAGTTTTTCCAGATTTAAAAAAAAAGTACACACGGGACGCCCTGTTAAAAAATTCAGCCAATTTGCGTCGAAGTAATAAGCTAAATACTGTATATTTCTATCCGACTAAAAAACAAGAAAAAAACATACTCCCATGCTGCTACAAAGCTCCTCCTCCGTCGTGCAATCAACCTGGAAAAAAGGGGGTATTTATGTCCGTGAAATTTTAAGTTTTAAGCATCACGTTTATGGCAAGCAGAAGGGATGATGACGTGACCACGGCATCTATACAGCGTTTTCACTCACCAGACCAGCATCTATGCAAATTTATGGGAACAAAAGAAAGTACTTACATACGAATAGAGTCCAACTCCCACAGAATTTGTTTGGAACACCAACATGGCCGCCGTTTTATTGTCTTGGAACACCAATATGGCCGCCGTGACGTCGTGACGTATGAAAACGCCCTATCACTTCCCGCGTTGTATGATAGTTAGTCTGAAATGTCATCCGTCACTTCGCCCCACCCCCAACGGGCAGCAAGGCGAGAGAGACTCTCTTGCCACCCGCTGAGGGGTGGGGCGAAGACCCGGATGACATTTCAGACTATGTTATCGTTGTTTGAGAACCCGCTGTTAATTACGCATTGATTATCTGTCTAGTGCTGTTTTCAGTGTGAAGAAAATTGTTTTTACGCTCCTTTTCACATGAGAATGGCGATTGAGGAACATTTACTAAATGCGGTTTTATCAACTGAGCTGATAGAGTTAATTTTCTACCAGACAGTAATATGCAGAGATAGTGAAAACTGAAGCGGAAAACGCGCGGGGAAGACAAAACACCGCTCCCCTTCCCCAGATCACGCGCGTCCTATTTCACTTGACTTTAGCCTGCGTAACCGGCGGCATTGTTATGTGCGGGGTTATTTCTTGGCTTTTCCCCAAACTTCTCGCGGCTCCGCCACCAAAAAACAACAGCACTTCCCTGCAAATCCCGCCCGCTAAGCAGACTATAGCTAGCTGGGAGTTATTTTCGCCACGTCCCTACTGAGAGCCTGGTACAAGTCACAGATATTCAAAAGCTGGCTTTTTGACGTTTCCAAAGCGGGCATATGATATATAATTCAAAATGAATTTGAGGCCCCTCCCAGACATAACCGTTTTTGTTTGAAAACGGGGATTTTTTTTCTCAGTTTTCATAAAAACCAGCGTCCACACATTGCGTTTTTGAATCGCTTTTGCCCGTGCACAAGAAAACGCCAAAGTGACCGATAACATACCATCCTGTGGAAGCATGCCCATATAATGGTCTCTGTCCGTCACATTATTGTTTCTCAAAAGCCTCCGTTTCCATCCATCTACTAGGAAGCTTTAGCACGACGATGGCAACGGTAACGAGAATAGCAAAAAAGCAATAGATTTACATCAGCAAAACAACAACTTTGCACGTGCAACGCACTTTTTTGTACATTTCTTTGCCGTCACTGCACGACTGCGACATGAAATTCCCTCAAGTGACGTTTTATGGAGGACGTAAACACAACACTACAAATGTCTCTTTCTCCCTCCAAACTTGGTGACGGTCCCGCCAAAATTCAATTCCAAGGAAATTCACCTACATTTGACTGAGATATTACGCCAGTCTGATAATCGCGACCAACTTTGAAAAAAAAGCAAAGTCTTTTAAATGGTGACGTTTTAGCTGCCGTCGCCGTCTTCGTTACTAAAGCTCTTTATTAAGAGTTCAGGAAAACGGCGTTTTCAAAAATCTCCACTCTGGAGATAGCAATTATAAAAGATGCCTTTTCCGGCGGTGACCATTTTCACCGGATGTGTGTGGACGGTAGGTCAAACCAGAGAAAAAATTTCCGTTTTCATGCGCCCTGAACGCGAGTTAGGATTCGTTTTGCATAGCTAACAGCCTTTATACTCTTCCTAAAATCCTGTTATAGGAATTAATTACAAACCTTAGCAATTCTTGGTCCAGACGAACTATCCGCGCATTTGTTAGCAAGTTGGTCCCAAACAGGTGCTAGTTCTTGGCAGTGACGGCACCTGTAACCATGACAACAAGAACAAAAAAGTGTGACGACGTTGTAAGCTATTCGCTTCACAATAAACGTAGTACAAGTTCTTGCGTTACGGTCCAAAGCAAGTTGAGAATATTTTAAATTGGATTTAAAGATTGGGGACGTGTGCTTAAAAGGCAGTAGCAAGCAAAACAAGTTTACCAAGAGAGAAGCAAAACAGGGTTACCACTACTAAAGCAGACTTACCAAGGGGCGTAAAACTTGATAAATATTGTGCCAAAACTAATCATTGCATCAAAATTACTGTCGATGAGCTGAAATGGTTTGATCTGAAATGAAACATGATGAACTTAATGAACATTTTACTTTTGTCGCTTATTCACGAAGCATAAAGGACGCATTCGACGCAGATGATCCTAACAGCATACAGAGTGTTACAGGACATGCGTCATATACTGATGAAAAAGGTACACAGCTTAGCTTTCTATGACCCGTAGTAGGCTCAGTGGTTCGAGGGACCGACCGAAATATGGGAGGTGTTGGATTCGAATCCCGTCGAAGGCTAAGATATTCATTTTCTCCCCTATAAACTCATAGCTTAATGAGCCAAAGACGTTCTCAAATGGTAAGGCTATTAATCATTCAAATTATAACAGTTTTTTAGTTTAGGTTATGTCTACACTAAACAACACATAGCAACAGCACAAAACTGGAACAGGTCGTTCACACACATCGCATTTAAGCTGGAGCAGTTGGCCAAGAGGATTTGGTGTTCTATCCGTCTCAGTGGATTCCATGCAGTTCTCGCTCCTACTTAATGTCCGAGTACCTTTTCACACAGCCCCAAAGTGTGACACACAACTCATCCAATACGCGACGCTCCACTTTTGAGATCGGCGCGGCGCAGCTTCGCTTAGTTATAGAAATCGCGTCGAAATCACCGATCTCATGTGTGAACAGAAACACTATCCGGTATGGTTTTCGTGCCGGCGCAAGAGTATCGATTACAATGTGAACACAGCCTTAGACACGGCAGCATGTATACCTGTAAGTCCAGTTCATCAGAAGGTATCTCCTCGGCTGTTTCGCTATTCTCCGTCGTTGCACTGCTTAACAAGCTGTGTTCAGAGATCTTCAGAGTCAAGTAGTTCTTAAGGTCGTCGAGGGAACGTGATCCTTCATAGCTGTCCACCTAAAACAAAAGTATTGCGCTTGTACTAAACAGACCTTACATCTAACGTCTTTATGACGAGCATTATCCGAGCATTATGGAAACTTTCTAGGGGGGATCGAGCATTTTAGTGGAAAAAAATGGAGCATTCAGGTGAAGCAATAGCATACAAATGACAGCCTAGGTTCGACCACTATCCTTTCGTCAGAGCGAATAAAAAGATCGCTCTTTTTGACAGAAAGCTATAGACTACGAACTACGAACCTCTCTGCCATCCTTAAACAGTTTAAGTGAAGGAAACGCATGAATCTTATGCTCTGAGCACTTTTTCCCTTCAGTTGTGCAATCGATCTGTAAAAAAGGAAGAATATAAAAAAATAATAATTAAATAAACGCACACACACACAACGTAAAGCGGTTAAACGTGTGCACAGTTTGCGTTGCTACGCGTTTTAATTGGCTAAATAAACTCCTACGCCCCTTTCTCAGCCAATCAAAATTCATAAAAAAAAAAACATAACTTGCTGATAAGCGTTTTCCTGCGCTTGCCGAGGGCTATCTATCTGGAAATTTGACTGGTTCATTTGAATGTCTGCGCTCGTTAGCACTGGCCAGCCCACAGTAACTACTTCGTGTGCGTTTCACGATACTCGATTGAAAAAGATCGGAAACAAATTTACCTAGAAGTAAAGGAAAAATGAAATAAGATTAACCAATCATATACAACTGTAATTAATTACTCTTAAAACTATGCCTTCTCCCTCAAGGTTGCTCCATTGTATTTCTTATGGTGATAAAAAGAAGAAATTGGTAGAATATCAAGCGACCTGACGGCTAATTATGGGTGATTATGTAAAATGTTGAAGTAAGAAATGAAAAATAATTGTCCAAGAAAGCAGACGGCAAAAGCGAGCTTTGTACCAAAAAAAACATGAGGTGACCAGTCACTCAGAACTAGGGGCCAAAGATACTCCGCTATTATAAGCCTAATTCCAGAGGGTACTTTCATAGGAAAAAGCATACAAAATCTTTCTAGCAGTTCAATTCCCCGCCTTCTAATCCCTGTTTTGTAATAGAACACTTTACCTTCGTTTTTATTAGATCTGTCTTCCGTGGAAGCATTTAAATCTGCTGTTACTAATTGTTTAATCTCCCTCATTGATTTTATACATCATTTTATTTTATAAACATCACGCGAAAACTTGATATCTTCACATGTGAAAATATCACCATTGCTATGGCTACATAATAAATTGCGCCTTTCACACCAAAACACTATTAAAGTGAAATGGTTTGGTATTTCATTGGTGTTTACATAATAAATAGAACATTATTTTCTTGATCGCTTGGAGATACGAAACTTCTCTTATCGTGTTGAAAAAATATTTAACTCGTTTGCTGCACTCACTCGTGAAATATTTTTCAACACTCAGAGAAATTTCGTATCTCCGGGTGGCAATGTAACATCCTTTATTTATTTTATTTTTTTTCTTCGTGAATTATAACATATAAATAAAATAAATAAATAGACATAACTGTGATATTTTACTGCACCTTAGCAATTGTGATGTCCATATTGTCTTTGTGATACTCAGCCAATGCTTTCCATGTGGGTGCAAGTTTGCGGCAGTGGCTACACCTGAAAAAAAAAAACAGTTGCAAAAAAAAAAAAAACACTGAACTGATGCAAAAAAACGAAGCAAGGAGGAAAGCAAAGCTAAAGTATTTTTAATCCTTGACTGTACAAACCATGGTGCATAGAACTTTATAAAATGTAGTCCAATTTCCACATGTTTGTCAAAGTTCTCTGAAGTCAGTGTGTACAGGCCATTGTCTGCTTCAGCTGTGTCTGCTGACTCACTCTCCTTCTGTCACAGATGTAGGTAAAAAAGATCATGATCAGATACGTCATTCTGAGAGAAAACAAGCCGTTTCTCCACAGCAAGAGGATGTCTACCTATGGAGCTAAACGGTGTACGCACCATTTACCTGGCCAGTGTACACTTAAATGGAAATGGCATATCTTTAAGTCTCTACTATCCTTTACTCCTTTCAGCCTTGATATCAACATGTATATTCTCCTTAATGTTCTCCATATGACACTTATTGTACTGAGAGAATTTGTTCACATATCAAGAAATTTTTTGAGAGTGCTAATCATTTCATTCATTCTCTTTACCTGTACATTTGATTTGGGGATGATACTGTTTGGAGAAATTTGATGCTGGTCACTATGAGGACTGAAAGGGTAACCCTTTCACTCTTAACAGCGAGCAAAAAGATTCAGTAAAATTCTAAGAAGTTAATAGTACAATGCAAGATCTCCACCAAAGAGCTTAATCATTTGAATGGAAACGCCATAGGATTGGGTACAGAGAATTACAAGTTAGAGTGACAAAATATCAGCAAATAGGTCTATTATCAAATGAATGCTGCATTCTGATTGGTTGAGCTACTACTAGGCTATATGTTATAGCCCACTAGTAGCGAAAAGCACCTGCTCTTTGGCGGCAAAAAGGATTAAAGTCTAGCTTTAACTAGCTACAGTTGTTTTGTCTCGATATTTTTGACCAGCTAGTTGGATTTTACTAAAACAATTATTCATCTCGCCCTCATGGGCTACTGACTCAGAGCCCATTCGAACTCGAGGAATAATTGTTAAAAATACTTAATTATCCTCTCCCCCTTATGAGGCTTTTCAGGGGTAATGGAACAATAAATCAAATAGAACATAAGAATGTTTAAGAATCCCAACTGGTAGGAGACAAACCAGTTGGCTATTTTACAAGTGTGGCCGAAGATTTGAACTCGGGACTGCTGTGAACAAATCCAGCTAACAGTTAGGGCAAGACTTGACCTTGAGGCCTCTGGATTACAAGTACAGTGCTTTAACCGCTCAGCCACAATGCCTCCATAATGTGGTCTAGGAGTTAGGTCTAAGAGTTACATCAGTAAAAATGGCTAAAATACACTGAAGGGAATGAAGATAGGAAGTCAGGTGGTATAATTCACAAGTGAAATGAAAGTAGATAATATACCTCAGATGTCCCAGCAAATTTGTCAACAAAAGCTTTAAGATCATTCATACGTCTTTTGCCATTATATCTCTTGATTTCACCTTGATCATAATACAGCTTTAACCTTTGAAAAGAAATAAACAACAGCAAATAATGTTGAAACACTCTTTATATTATATGGGCCAGCCTTGGGTTCCCTTTGAGAAGGCTAAACACAAAATTTAACATTTGTACATATCTGTCTTGCGTGCAGAGCTTTCTGGAGAGTTATATTAAGTTTTGCTTACAACTTACGTTGGATATGCTCTGATATTTTGTTTTGCACAGAGTGGAGTCTCTTTTGTACAGTCCACCTAAGAAAAAAAAGTACCAATGGATTTCAATATAATTATTATGTATATATGTTGTGGTTCAATGTCTAGCACCATGTAAATAAAATAAATACTTTGTCCCCTGTTTTGAAGTGATTATTTAATATATAACACTAGCCTACGTAACATGGCGGTTTTGTCCAGTGCATGACTTACAGTTTTCCTACCCTTGCCCACTGTTGCCCACCTTGGCTTGTTTGCACGCCCAACCAAAACCGCCATGCTGCGCAGGCTAACACAATAACATACCCAAAACCAAACTTAATATTAGAATTTGAGCCACAGATAAAATTGCACCACAAAATTATACAACTAGGAGCAGATACTTTAGTTTAAATACTTAGAATAACTTTTTACGCAGACTTTTAAATGATTGCTGTGAAAATCAAAAGGTTGTGAAAACCAGCTGAAATATTTCAGAAATATTCATTGTGTTTTGTCCAGTCACAACAAAGATCAGAACACTGATGCATGCAAGCCACAAAACCACAAACTACAGTCGAACCTTGCTATTTCGAACTCGGTTAATTCGAAGTCCCTGCTATTTCGAAGGAAGATCGAATTCCCTTGAATTTACCGTGCCCTTATGTTTTCAGTCATTTACTATCAGCTATTTCGAACTCAGTTATTTTGAATTCCCTGCTATTTCAAACTCATCGTTCTTTCCCTACACCTTAAATCAATCCCATTATTTCGAACTTGTCTAAAACAGTGTACGTACATAAGAGCACAGCTGGAAACGTAGTGCATTTTATTTGAGCTCGTGTTGCATAATTAATGACTTAACAATGGTTGACTCACGTGCAGTGTCCCACTAAGAAATTCCAGCTGTGTTATTCATTCACAATCGACAAAAGTATTAGAAAAACCAAAAACAACAGAACATTCAAAAATTTTTAAATGCAACAGCATCTGCTGATTTATCCGACATATAATTACTGTATTTTTATTTAGTCAGTGTCTTTCTTCATACTGTACTATATTTTATTAAAAAATGAATCATTGTTACGAATAATTTTTGCGCTTTCTCAGTTATTTCAAAACCCTGCTATTTCGAACTTATTTCCATTTCCCTTGGGACTTCTAAATAGCAGGCTTTGACTGTAAATTATGGTTGTTGTTTGAGCTCTGGATTACTTACCCTTGATTGACTTTTTCCTTGCAACACAATAACATTCCAGAAATATTTCTGGTGTTCACAATTTTCCGAGTTTGACGGTAGTCACTGAAAGTTTCTGTATTTAACTTCTTGTACACCGTACCTTAGCTATTTTTACGAGCTCGTTATGTGGAATTTTCCCATAGTAGTCAGATAACAAATTCCATGTTGGCATGAAATTTTTACAGTGCTCACACCTACATTTTGTACACAAAACAAAGGAAAAACAGAATAACTCCATGAGGTCATCATCAAAATGTTTTGCCTCAATTAGCTAATTACCAAAACTATTTCTTACTGACTCACCATGACCAATCAAAAGGTAGGGAGCTTCGTATGCAAAGGCTGATTCATCCCCAGTCATCTCTAAGGGCCTTCCTACACTAGCAGACAAAATCGGAATGGTCTTTGGAACATCTAAAGTGAAAAACTGTATGCTGACAATTTTTGTTTCAAAGAAATTTATCCACAAGGGAAATTATTTACTCTTATCGGGCCGTTACTTTTGATGAGACTTTATTTGTTTATGGAAAGAATAATGGCTTTAAAACCAATGATTGACAAGAAAAACACATTCTTGTTTATTTACTCAATTTTGTCCAGTTTGAAGATTTCCTGTCTGGGACAAAATTTGTAAAATTGAGACAAACCATCTACATTTGTTAAGCATAAAATAAATAGCTTTTTTGCTAGTGTAGACAGGCCCTTAGTCTCCTATTGTTAAGAGGAGAAGTACATATAGTCCAACTTAGGTAGTGTGAGGGAAGATACGTGCACCCTTTGCTCATGCTTTTCACTTTCTGTCACCCCCACATGAATTTTCCTCATCCAACTAGATAGTCCACTGAAGGCAACTCAGATGCCAAAGGGTATGAACAGGAAGCTATCACTTGGGAGAGACTGGTATGAAATTGGGTGGGCAAATATAACACATTTTTTGGCTGAAATGAGCTAATAGTCAACCTCTTTCTAATGTTCTCTCCAACTTGTCCCTACACACCAAGAGAGGGATGAGGACCCTGTTAGGGTAAAATTCCCACAAGCAACATGGCCTTGATAGAACAACACAAGACTAGATAGCCTGCGGGGAGCAGATGTTTTTTTGGCTATTTTTCTGGTGAAACAAGAGCCGAAAAAAGTGTCTGCTTCCCACAGGCTAGAGACTAGATAAAATTGCAACAAGTGACATTAAGACAAGTAAAACACTGAAAAGGACATGGACTACTCCTCAAAATGTGAAACAACCATATTTCATATTCAGAGAGTAGGGACATTACCCCCCCCCCCCCCCCCCCTCCCCCTTTCTCCTAAGAGGACCTGAAAGAGGTGAGAGTAGGAAGGAACCCTGGAAAGGAGGTTGAATAATAGTTTTAAAAATATACTGCACAACACCAGGACCTAATTTTTTCCAGCAGTACCCCCTCCCCACTGAACTTTATTTGGGCTTTATCATGCATTAAATATTTAACCATGAAAAAGGTGACAAAGCCCTGGGAAGCTGGATGACTACATCACAGCAAATGACTGACGTTCCAATAAGTGTAGTTCATTTCAGGGTTTCTGCACAGGTATACGAAAAGGGCAAAATCCAAAGCCGATGGATTTAAGACTTTCAAGATATTGTAAGTTTAAGCTTACTTCAATAGCAAAAACACTCAGTGTGGGCCAAATCAATAAGCTATCAGGACCACATGTCCCACCTTAAAAAACTCTTTAAAAAGCAATTTATAGAAGCGTGGCTAAGAAACTCTGCACTTGTAATTTTCAAGTGTAAAACTTTCAATATTAAAATTTGTCCCATGACAGAACTACTTCAGGTGTCTTGTATGATTGTAGGTCGCATTATATCACATTGGGGTTTCAAGATCGCTGGGTATCAGCATTCCACCTTCCACTTACCAAGGTCCATAAAACATTACAAAATGCGTAGACGAGCCGAACACCCTGTCATCGAAATCCACATCTGTGAGTGAAATCACATTGTCGCTAAGGCTTGGGGAAATAGTGGCTATAACAACAAAAACAACCGCGATTTCTTTTGCAGCCATGTTTTTCGCAAAGCCACGTTTGGTTTTGTTGGGAATCCGCGGGCCCCAACTGTATGAACGTGGGCTCGAAAATCGGTAAACTGTTGACTACCGCGCGTGGGGCACGAAAATTTTGCAGGTATCTTGCGGGAACTAATTTTTACGAATCGGCTAATTTTGTTTTTCTTGCTGGGAAATTTTTGTGGTTTTCGGAAAGTACCCAGTGCGGTCAGCATTGATAATATTTTCGTGTTTGTTGAGTCATGATGTGCAATATGCCTACCCAGTTTATTCATCGTTCATTGTATACCGTTTTGTTGTAAAAGCTTGAATATCTCTTACCTCTTCTTCTAGTAAATAACGCGAAGTTTCGCTGTGGTTATCGCAAGTTGAAATCCTTTTGTTCAATGAACAAGCATCTGAAAAGTTTACTTCGCTTTACAGCAACAAAATAACTTCGAGTTTTGAGAAATGCTGCCCGCTGCGCAACACGACTGAACTGTGCAAAACTATCACGAGAAAAAAATCGTTGTTAATGTAACTGAGCCAGCAACTTTATCCGCTTTGATTTTATCTCTTTTTTTTTTCAAAGGTCAACGTCAAGCGCACGTACGGAGTAACTGCACAAAGGCAGTGTGCAGTTTCAAGTTTGCCGTTCATCCGATGGCGGCACCATTCGGGGGTTCTCTCTTTTTCTTCTCCCTGCCATGTTTCGTACAGTTAAAGGTAGTGTTCGTCTTGTGATCGCAGTAACAAAGTTACTGTTTGGTTTATAACAGAAGATGTGGGCATTATTGACCAAATCCGGGGGAGGGGTAGCCACTCCCTTATTTGGCCTAGCCGGGTATGTGTCGCTGAACAGGGTATACTAGTTTAAGGACTTGACTCTTAAACTTGGTGTACAATTTCACCATAAGCGTCTTCAACAGCGTCTCTCTTTGGACCGAATTCCTTAAAAAGAGTGTAAAGTATGGCAACGGGCAGTCTAAATGAGTAGTACCAACGATACCTTTTTTCAAAAAATCTTATGCCATGATCCCAGTTTAAAAGATATTTTATTGTGTCTGCGAAACGAAGTGAATCGTGGTCATGAAATTAGAGATCTTTCGTCTAAAACAAGGAAGAGAAATAAGCGAGGTCAGGGTTTACTAAAAATACTCAAACTTCCATCAAATGTCCCCCAACGGTGATCAAAGTCTAAATGTTTCAGCAATCAACGTTAAATAATCGATTGTCAATAACCTGATAGACCAGTAATGCGCGACACAGATCCAAGAGAAAATCAAAAATTTCTTCCGTATATGTAGTTCTGTTAAGGCCAGGACGTCAACAATAATACATAAAATTTATACGCGAGACAAGTACAAGCCACGCGAACGACTTCTTAACAGAAACTGAAACTGGGATCTCCTTCCCACCTGTTGTTCCCTAACACATAATATTTCTTGTGAATACCTATTGTAGCGCCAAGAGTAGACAAGAGAGCGATTTATTTCCTTGACAACATGGCTGGGAAACACTGATAGCCATACGCTTCTGTCACGTGCTAACGTTTCCTAGCTCATCACGCACTCGACTCCTTCCCAACGAAAAGGGGCGGGAACATGTGACGAACTCCGAGGAAATTCTGCGTGGGAGGCTAATTTCTCCGCGATTAATCAATTTACCACACATTATTTTTACTAGATATGAATTTGCTACCGTGATGAGATATTTTCTTTCTTGATATCAAAAAGTTACCCCCTGCTGAAACACTTTCTTAATTGATATCAAACATTTATTAACGTTTGTGCATTTAATGCTCGTATTTTTTCGAGCATTTCAGAGAGGCATAACCATTTTTAGAAGAATTATTCGAGCATTTTAGTGCATTGTTTCGTGCTGTATTAAAACTTTTCATTTGTATACTGATCGTTGTCAGTTGTCACGGCACTTATATTTTTGTTAGCCCAAACCCTCTCAAAACGTTCAGAAAAACTGACAAAAAAACTCTCTATGACTAGAAAATACGTTATCGCAAAAATCTCACGAAACTAAAAAGGTCATCAGAGAGAATAAACAGAAACAAGCCACAAAATCATTCGAATTATTTAGTTTCTTGTTTGATTAACAAGGGAATGCGCAGTGAATCTTGTTCTAAGATGTTTTTAAAGAAAGGATAGCTTAACGATGACAACACAATGCCCCTGAACGAGGATTCTGACATCGGAGCCAAGTTTTGACTGAGACGTCTCAAATCGAGGACGGCGACGGCAGGGAAAACTTCTCTTCAAAAAGTGAATTCGCGTTTTTTCAACCTTCATTGCGATTATCAATTAGCTCTTTTGGAACTGAATTCCTACGAGCCTTATTCAAGTTCAAGAAAAAAAAAGTGTGATGCACGTGCAAAATTGTTCTTTTGCTTATTAAACCTATCGGTTTTTGAATTTCTCGTTGTCGCATCGCCGTCCTCCCTGTTGTCCACCCACGCACCCACGCAAGAAGCTTACATTGCACACCCTCGACTTCATTTCATTGCGTGTGCTCACTGAACGAACACGGGAAACGTCTATGGAACCATATGGAAATTTTCAAGCCTAAAATTATCGGCGGATATCCCACCGAAAACTTTTTTCGGAAAAAGTCAACTCTAGAGAACATAGTAACAGACGACGAAGGTAAAAAGTCATCTGACAAAAAAAAAAATCATAGTCTGATTGAACGCAGTTGTATTCTAGTGCATAAAAAGTATCTAAAAATGTCCTACATATCAGAAGAATGATTTTGTAGTGAAAACGAATCTTCATTGCTTCTACTCTATTTTCTTTTTAGTGTGCTAGAACTTCGGAACCGAAGACTGGAACTTTAAAAAGCCAGTTCTATTTTAACAAAATAAAAGGCCCAGACCTCCCCCCTCGGTGCTGATCTGATATTTTTATTGTTACCAGCAAAATCAGCTTTTATTTGCCTTTTCCTTGACCAACCAAATTCTAAAAAATTAACTGTTTCATTTTTTGTTCCAGGTTCAGTTCTTTTGCTTTACGAAATACGTAAAATGTTCTATTATTACTATTATTATTATTATTATTGAAATGAAATGTTTTTAATTCGAATAAATATCTTTATCAATTTTTTCAAATCGAAATCAACAGGAGCTTATGAAATGAAATGATTTGTAAATAGTGCTTTGTCTGAATTTTTTTTCTTCTTCTTCAGCGAAATTAATTACTATTATTATTACTGTTATTATTATCATTATTATTTGCCAATTAATTCTTTTACCCCTAAGTCCTGTGACTTAGATCCTGTTCCTGGTCATGTACTTAAATGTCTGTTTCCTTATATTCTGCCAGTAATACATAAGATTGTCAAACTTTCCTTGGAAACTGGTCGGATGCCTGGAATACTTAAACAAGCTATACATAAGCCATTGCTAAAAAAGCCCTCTCTGGATTCGAACGACTTCAAGAACTATGGGCCTATTCCTAAGAGAAACCGTAGTAATACCATACCATGAGGATATTAAATCTGAAAACTCAATTGATGATTTTAAACGCAAACTTAAAACATTTCTTTTTATGCGAGCTTATGAATCGTGATTTTTTTTTCTATTGTGTACATTTATCTATTTTGTAGTTAGCGTCTAGTTTTTAATGTCAATTTCTTGTGATCATTTTTACTTTTTAGTTTTGTCTAATTTTTGTAAACAGCGCCTTTGAATCTTGTAGAAAAGGCGTTATATAAATGGATTATTATTATTATTATTGTTTATTTGTCTATTTATTACTTTGTTTACTGAAATTTCAAAGAAGTCACTAAAAGTGTTTCAATGCTTAAAAACAATTAAACAATTTTGTGCAAATTTAATCACAGGATATGAACTTTGGTAAAGGTCTCCTTTAGTGGACAGGAAGGATTTTCAATGCATCCAGTTGACTCTGTCCTTGGTAGCAGGACCAGGTCCAGCAGCAGGAGTAAAGATCTCCTTCTTTCCTCCTCCTTCCAGCACCAGGGTCTCTCCTTCCCGTCTGAGTGAAGTCAGACCTTCCAGTATGGAGGTAGCCTCATTCTCCAGCTGCTGGAGCCCTGGAGGTGGCATCATCATCGTTGACATGACTGGTCCTGACACAAGTTTACCATCAGCACCCTGAGTAACATTGCAGGATATAATGTTGGCCACCTCTGCTGCAATGTGCCAGGCTCCTTCTCCAGTTTTCTCAATCATCAGCTTGAACCTCCCCTGCCAGTCTCCCTCCACCCCTTGTCTGGGAGTGGGAACAAGCTGGAAAGCATCCAGGCTAGAAGTAGCAGTCTCAGAGATTGTCACACCCTGTCCAGATTCATCCATGGAAACTGCTGGACGGAACTCCATGCCACTGTAGCCAGAAATCTCAAATGCCACTCCAAGTCCACTTCCATTTTTAGAGAATGCCAGCACAGTCTTGTCACTAGTCTGCTCCAACCGCATTCCAATGACATCACCATCACCAAACTTAGGTCCCCAGCGACTGGTCACCAGGCTACTGCCATCACTCAAGTTACCCGGCCCACCATAGAACAATCCCTTCATCCCCCAACCAGTTGCAAACTTATTCTCAGCAGAAACTCCCACCCAGGTTCCGGAACTTCCAGTCACTTTAAACTCCCAACTTCCAGTTCCACCTTGACTCCAGATAGCATTCCCCTTGGAGTTGCCACTCCCAGTGAAGCTAACCTTTGCTCCAGAAACTGTCAGGTTACCAGATCCATCATCTCTCCATGCCATATTGTTGAACTGATACTAGAGCTGGGTTCTCCTGTGTTAATGTAAGTAAAGGTTAGGCTACACTTTTAGAGGTTTATAATTGACAAGGCCTCCATGGGAAAATGTCCCTACAAAAAGGAGGAGAGCGTGTGGTCATTTTTGCGTGGAGCCCTTCAACAATAATAAAATTACTATTATTACTATTCTTTGTTAACATGTGTTTTTTTCTTCAGTTGATGATGTCATCGCTTTGAAAAACCACTGACCACATTATCATTGCATTGAGAGTTCAAGTATGCATAATGTGACTATAATGTTTTTCATAGATTTAAGATGTCACCTTTTTTTGTTTCACTGCCTAAAATAAAAAAAATGGTGTTTGGAAAAATGGATCACCTTAAACGCCCCATAGAATTGAAATCTTGCATTTAAAAAGATCAAATAAGCCTACTAATTCTAGCCTGTGTAGCTGGCAGGTTTGTTGTGTGCTGAGCATTTTCTTCATGGGATGGGGAAATAAAATTTGACTTGCACCCAAACTTGAGGTTCTGCTACCAAAAACAACAGCACGTCCCCCACTTATCCCACCAGCTGGCTATAACTGAATCAAATGGAATCAACTTAAAATAATTATTAAAAATTAAAACTATTGTAACTGCTGACAAGATAAATAATTATTTTTGCCTAGAAGTTAATTATTCATGTGGTAAACTTTTATATAAGGCATCACAGTTCTGTAATTATATTTTCCCTCAAAACCATCAGTACCATCAGGATTAGCAGAAAAAAAGTTATCTTTACCTCAGCAGAATTACATGAAGAGTTAAAAAAGACTATATATAGCATTGTCTTCTTGCCTTATATCCCGGCCCTTATATACAAACTGTTTGTGCTGTACATGTAACATTTCAATCATTTATGCACTTTTAAACAGGCCATTATAGAGCTGTTTGCCATTTTGCCAAACAAGCTGGTTAGAAACCAGTGGATCTTGCCAAGTGAAAACGTAATAACATTATTTAAAGCAAAGTTTCCAACTAGGTCAGGCATTCTGTTTAAGATAAGACCTGAATCCTGATTACTTTTTGCAAAGGTGACCGGACAAGACTGACTGCTCAAAATAAATTAGGACCAACTCTGGAAGTGGATCAGTTCTTCTGGAGAATTTTTGACAGCCAGACATTCCAATCATATTTCAACAACAATTTCCAGCGAAGATTGCAGCATCTGTAAAATCAGCATTATCCCCTTTTTGCTTCTCATAATAAGTTACAAGTCCCATCTTGTTAAAACATTTTGATTTTATGGACAATGCAATTCTCCATGTACAAACACCTTTTTCATTATGGTAACCGAACTTCTCCCAAACTTCTCACCACCTTTTGAAAACATCACAATTTTCCCAGTCTAAACCAAACTTGGAACCTCTCATAAACCACAATTAAATTATTAATTCTCAAAATTATGCAATGCTGATGTGCTGAACACAAACACCAGTGACACAATTAGATGCAGGTTTAGTATGAAGGAAGGCATCTAAAAATTGAACATTACCAAAAGACTAGGATGAAAACAGGTCTTTGGCTGTCAACATGAGACTTCAGTACCTTTATTAAGCGATCATGGTCAACAGAAAACTGAAAAGTTTGTCAAAGTTATGAAATAAAGTTGATTTCAAATTATGATATATTTATCCCATTTATTCATGTTATACTACTAGCCTTTTATCCACTGGTTAAAATATCTGCTTGTTCCTGGAATCTTGGAGTGAGGATATGGGATAAGATAATAACAAAGAGTTCTGTCATTCAGAAATTATATTGTCAACCAGTAGAAGAAAAATATGACAATGAAAGGAAGCCTGTTCAAAACGTTTTAGGTTTAAAAAAGCCCAAGAGCAATCATGTTACCTCCTCTTAGTTCCTATAAAGAGACTAAAAAACGCTGAAAGCTAAGGTCCCTAAGGCATCCCAGAAATCAAAGACCCAAATAAATTCTGAAAAATATATTCTCCCCCAATCACGTTTCCAGTAACGGAAAATGAAATGTAAAATGTTGTATCATACATACCTCTTCGTGTAGCAAACAAAACACTCTGGCTTTTGCAGTAGGCCTTGGCCTCTTCAGCTGTGTTGATATCTGCACAAGCTGAGCTGAAGTTTGAAAATAAGAAAACAGACAGCAGAGTTTTTACATCACACACTCCAGGCAGGCCAAGTTTGATGCATAAATTACCTAATTATGATTTACTAATTTTGCATAATTAACATTAACTTACAGCCTGTTGTACTCTCTTTCTTTCAGACATTTGATACTCTGAGAAGCTATAGGTATTAGTGTAGAAATAAACTTCGCTTACCTCAACTTGGGCTGGAAATTTTTTTTAATGCAAGGCACAATATTCAGCTTAATTGCTCCAATACTTCCCGCAGTTCTGCTGCCAAAAAACGACAGCACTCCTCCACTTATAACTAACCCCACCAGCTACACATGCTGGCTAACTGAATCAAATGGAATCAACTGAGAAAATTAAGGCCAGCTGATTTCCACTTGCTGAAATTAAAATAAAGCAAGACCATGTAACTGTTGATGTGATAAATGTTTTTTTTTGCCTAGAAGCTACTTAATTATTCATGTGGTAACCTTTTTAAACAATATTTTAGTAATATATTTTCCATCAGTACAATCAGGATCAGCCAAAATAAATATCTTGGTCTTGGCAGAATTATATGAAGAGTGAGAAGACTATATAACAACGTGCTTTATACCTTATCCCCTTTCACAATGTTTGTGCTGTAACATAAACTATTAGGATGATGCTTTTATTCCGTTTTGTCAAACAAGCTGAGAAACCACTGGATCTCTCCATAAATGCAGGAAAACATAATAACACTAGAATTTCAATAATTTAAAGCAAAGTTTCCAACTGGGTCAAAGTATTCTGTTTTTAAGTTAAGACCAAAATTCTGATTACTCACTTTCACAAAAGTCAGATGGTAAAATTACAAGACAATTGGGGAATAGAATGATAATTTTGGCCAGACAAAACTAACTGGCAAATTGGTGTAAATGATGGACCAACTCTACACTGTAAAAGTGAAAATTTTCACCTGCAGCTGGACACTGACCAAAACTTCCAGTGGAGATTTCAGCATCCATAAATCAGCATTTTTTTTCTTCTCATTAAGTTACAAGTTACCACTATTTTTGTTACAAAAATGACACTTCGATATACTGACAAGCCTCCACGTGCAAACACCCTGTCATTACTGAACTCCTCCCAAAAGTGACCACAATTTTCCCAGTCTAAGCCAAAGTTGGGTTCCTCTGATACCCATTAAACATAATTTTTAATTATTAATTCTCAAAATTATGCACGCTGCTTATGCTTTTGTATCAAAAATAACCACTGAATACAAACACCAGCGGCACAATTTAATGCAGGCAGAGTCTGAAGGAATTAAGCTGGTGTCTAAAAGAAAAAATTACCAAAAGGCTGCATGAGAGTGTAAACACAGGTCTTCAACTATCAACAGGAGACTTCCGTCCATTTTATATATTGTTTAGTTTCAGAAAATATCCAGACTCCCCCTACAGTAACAGAAGGGATTGGAAATTCCTGGGGGATGGGAGGTTCTCAAAGGCCTCAAAATTTAAGTAAATGTATGAAGCTTGCCTGGAATTTCCAGAGAGGTGGGAGGGTCTAACGAAAAATTCCTTCCGTGGGGGAGTATGGATAATTTTTGGAACCACACATAATTGTAATAAAAAAAGCGGTCATGGTCAACTAGAAACTGAGCAGTTTGGCAACATTATGAAATACAGTTGATTGGAAAAAACAATTTTATTATCATTGGATGAGGTTTTTGTGATCAAGATTTAAACTGTTATCAGCAAGCCGAAGGCCAAGGCAGATTAAAAAGCATGTCTTACCGAGACATTGATTATTTAGGATATCACAAAAACTGAATCTAATAATTGTTTCATTATACGACTGTTTTGAAGAAAGTTACTACAAACATGCTGTTGCAAGGAATTGTTATTGGAAATCATGCATTGCGCACACAACCTACAAATTAGTTAGTTATCTGCTAGCAGATAATTGACTAATCAGCAGTACTGTAGGTTGCACTGATTTCCAAAATAAGCCTCTCATGTTAGCCAATGAGAAGACAGATAGTGAGGGCAGTGTACATGTATAACAATTTAACAATTATTCCTCGAGCCCGAATGGGCTCTGAGTCAATAGCCCATGAGGCCGAAGGCCGAATGGGCTATTGACTTAGAGGCCATGAGGGCGAGAGGAATAATTATTTTAGTAAAATCCAACTAGTTGGTCAAAAATATCGAGAATAAAACAAGTTTAGCTAGTTAAAGCTTTTCTTTAATCCTTTTTTTGCCGCCAAAAAGCCCGCGCTTTTCGCTACTAGTAGGCTATAACATACAGCCTAGTAGTAGCTCAACCAATCAGAATGCAGCATTGATGATAGACCACTAGTTGGATTTTATAATTATTTTATCTCCTTTCTTTCTATTCATGTACTCATCTTACACTAATAGCATTAAGCTTAAGTCTACTGGTTTTTGTCTTAAACCGGAAGAGGAAAGTTATGACAAGGAAAGAAAGTGCATTCAAAATGTTTAAGGTTAGAAAAAGCTCAAGAGCTGTCGTGGTAACTCCTTTTAAACACTCTAGAAACGGTGGAAACTCTAAGGTACATCCCACTTGAACCCAATCTGTTATGTATTCTTTTCGATCACGTTTTCAGTTGCGGGCATGAAATGTAAATGTTGCAACGTACGTACCTCTTCTTGTAGCAAATAACACGAGCTTTTGCAGTAGGCCTCGGCCTCTACAGCTGGGTATATATTCAAAAGCTGAGCTGAAGTAAACAGACGGTGGAAGACGCGCAGACGAGTGCAAATCTACAGCACGCACAGGCAGCCCAATGTCGATGCATAAATTACTTGCGCTTTGATAAGTTTGCGTAAGTCGCATAACTTACGACTTTACAGACATTTGGTACAAAAGCTAATCAACAGATCGATATTGAAATTTAGGTGAAAGTGTAGAAACAAACTTCATTTACCTTAACTTGGGGTTGTTTTTGCTTTTTCCGCGTTAACCTAGAATCAGTTTATGTCCATTTTCAACTTCGTCATAAAAAAGAAAGCCTGAATAGCTAGAAACTGAAAAACTCCATGAAAACAATAGCTAGAAACTGAAAAACTCCATGAAAACAATGAAAAACCATAACTTTTGCGTTTCGTTCTTCGTCTGTTTCATTTAATAATTACAATATTACACTGACAAAATAGACTCTGATGTGATTAATTGCAACTGTTGGATGTCACCTCGCGTGTAAGGCTCCTACAACTCGCGTGACATGCCTGATGGCTCAAGGCGGTACATAATTAACCATTACGTTTTGGTAAGAATCAAAATTTTTATCCCTAATACATTGTAATGTAAGCTGGGACAAAAGCCGATTACGGCTCCTGGCTAGAGTCTGGCTGGGACTGGGGTTAAGGCAGTCGGTTATCTTAGAGATTTATAAAGCGACATATTCATTGTCAACGTGTTCCCAAAGAGATGATAACGTAGTCAGCCTAGTACTAATATTGCGTTTGAACTACACAAAAGGCTTATGATCAACAAATAGAAAACAAGGATTGAGATTTAGATTATAGATAGAATGGAAGCCTGGGTGATACTTGCACTTCATGGGTAAGAGGTGTTCAGAGAACCGAGGTTTTGCTAGAACAGTAGACTGCTTTTATACTTAAATATTTACCTATTTCGACTTCAAAAGCCCTATCCATATTTCCTCAACCCTGTGTGCAACCGCGTCACTTGGTCCTCTGTAAGATCCCTTTTAAAACGCATGATCGGAATCCTGATACAAGATGGGGCGAAACGTTTAGTTGAGATGAATGGTTTGAGAAACAATAATGCCAATCGCCCACCGTCTTAATATAAAGTTCGTAAAATACATTAATATCTTATGTCCTCGATAACAGATTTTATACCGATTTTATAGAATGTTGCAGTCATTTTTACAGTTCAGTTTTTGAATAAGCGCATATCGGGTTTCCTTAACAATGTTAACGGGAAAATAAACGGAAAGATGTGATTTTGATTAAGATGGCCATGTCGGCTGTACTTTAAACGATGAACCGGTTGCGTGACAGTATCCTTCGCAGCCGTTCTGGTCGGAGTCACCCAATGCAATTCCGGCCCGGAAGACTACAATGGAAAAATGGAAAAAATGGAAATGGAAATGAAAAACCCAGACCCCACCCTCCCCCAGAAATGGTGCGTCGCGGCTTCATCCTTGATTTGGGACTTCCATCCTTGATTCTGTCCAAAATTGTAGTTGTGTGAGGGCGATGCTCTTCAGGAATACAATCGGATTAAAACAACTGCCGCCTGGTTAGCTCAGTTGGAAGAGCGCCGGTGCTGGGGGGGGGGGAGGTGGGGGGGGGGGGAAGCACGCATCATTCACATTATGGATTGGGTGGGTAGAGTAAGCTCATAAATTGCCTGACAGCGGCTGCCAGTGGCGCCTTTGTATGTTGATGTCCGAGCTCTATTATGAAACACTGTTATTTTTATTAAAGAGAGGCCTCTCTTGTGTTACTGTGATTGTAATTAAAGAGGCTAAAGAGAGCACGTCTGTTGTCCTCTCATCCACTATGACTCCCTCCTTCCTTTCTACACTCAGGAGCCCACCTGGTTCACTTTCATACCCTTTTTGTCTGTATGAAAATGGCATTTGCGGGAGCAAGGGCAAAATTTCCAAATGACCTTACAATTCGAAGGTATGTTTTGGAAAACATTTTGACGCTTGGGCATTTGTCGTGGCGAGTTCTTGAACCATTAAAAATACGGTCTTATGCGTTGAACAAAGATTGAAATTTTCATGAGGTCTGTTTTTTGATGGAATTTGTTTGTTTGCTTGTTTTGATTATGTTATATTTCAGCACGTGACAGAAAGAAGGGATAGTGGATGATGGTAGTTAAAAACAGTGCCCAAGAATCTTACAGACGCGGAGAATACAACCAAAGTATAGAGTAGGCAGAACAATGGCGAAACGTCTCCAAAGAAACCGGCGATAAAGAACAAGAGGCAAACGCGCCCTGAGCATTGCATCCTCGGAGACCCAGGGGCAGTCAGTCGGGTCGGGAGAAAGGGAGGGACGAAAGTTTTCAAGTACGGGCGAAAAAGCCCCTGGGTACCGACTCTCACCGAGCTATTTCGAAAAATTCAAGCGGATGCCGGTTCCTGATTGGGCACAAAAAATGTTTTGTATTATTGTGCCCAATCGGCGAACAGTTTCTCCCGAATTCTATTCGTGAGTTCGTACACGACGGCTATTGTCTTGCCACACTTCCCCGGTTCTTTCACCAAGCTAATTGTGCAAGCAAGGGAAACTTTTATTTTCTACTTTCCTATTAAACCAGAAACGAAGGAACTACAGATGAGTTGAAAAAACGTTTGGGATGCTATCAGCAGGAGCAATTCAATTTGCCCCGAGAATATTCTGTTTGTGACTCATCACAATGTATCGTAAATAATAGGAAGTTAAATTCGGCGACGAGAAAGTCAAATAAGCAATAGCTTGACCAGGCAAAACAACAACTTTGCACGTGCATCACACTTTTTTGTACATATCTTTGCCGTCAACTGCACGACTACCCGTGAAATTGCCTAATTTCATGTTTTGTGAAGCGCGTAAACAAGCAATGACAAAGTTCATTCTCTTCATGAACTTTGATATGGTTGATAGAAATTCAGCTCCAGAAGAGTTCGCTTGCATTTAACAAAGTAAGCGAGTTGGAATAATCACGATAGAAACTTTTCAATCCGACGTTTTCGTGGTTGTCAGCCGTCGTGGTATCTTTTACAAATTTCCGAATATTTACGCAAGACGTGACCGGTGCAAGCGTGAACACCTGTTGTAAGCTCAAGCTTGTATTTTTGGACAAGCGTCTTTAGTTTTCGCGCAGACAGTATTTTGAAATCAGATGGGGATTTTATATCAAACTGAAAGTTTCCTGACTGCGTGCAGTTCTTTGGTCCATGAGCCAGAAAAGCCGTGATCGAAACAATAGCCGTCGTGTACGAACTCACGAAAAGAACTCAGGAGAAACTGTTCTCCGATTGGGCACAATAATACAAAGCATTTTTTGTGCCCAATCAGGAGCCGGCATCCGCTTCGATTTTTGGAAATAGCTCGGTGAGAGTCGGTACCCAGGGGCTTTTTCGCCCGTACTTGAAAACTTTAGTCGCGCCCTTTCTCCCGACCCGACTGACTGCCCCTGGGTCTCCGAGGATGTGAGTATTGCAAAGGAAGTAGGAAACAGAAAAAGAAAAGCAGACGCATGCGCTGCTCTTGCCTGGCCTAACACAACATGGAATACGGAAAACAAGTCAGAAACAAGCGTTAGGCATTGCAAAGGAAGTGGGAACAGGGCGCGGGAAGCTGCCGCGTGCTCGGTTTTTGCTAGGTTGTACTACGAGATTGAAGATTACCGACATAGCATAGAATAAGGTAAACAAGAGCTAGTTATTGCAAAAGAATTGGCAAACAGGGAAGCAGAAGGGAAATCGTACGATATTTTAGCAAGGTCGTATAATGGACTTAAAAACGATAACACAGCCTACGAGTATAGAAAACTCGAAAAGAGAAGTCACAAAAAAGAACTTTAGAAGACAATTTGCATTCGGGAGATAGCAAAGACGACGGGGAAGCAGAAGCAAAATAATTTTGGAAGGGTAGTAGACTGGTAGTTCAGGTAATGACGGTAAAAAGCTCAAAATCGGTTTCATGATTCCTCTAATCATATATGTACTGTTAGGATAGACCAATTCCGATATATTAAAATTCATACATGGCTGCGAGGCTTGGGGGAATAAAACAAAAGAAATCATCTTGAGGCTCAGTGATGAATAAAACATTTCTTTTGTTTTATTCCCCCAAGCCTCGGAGCCACGTATAAATTTTAATATATCGAAAATGGTCTATTCAACCCCTTTTGTTGTTTTTAAATTACTGGTCAGGATGAAAAGACGCAATAATAGCTTGACTTCGTGAAGTTTATTGACCCTAACATTTTGCGATGATATGACTCATCATTTCTACCGAACTGTTTTAATAAGTGACTGGACATTAACTGCAAGCCCAAACAGAATCATGGCTTAATTAAATGCCGTGTTTGAAAGAACAAGTATACCACTGTGTTTTGATGTTTTACAATCATGCCACGGTCATTATAGAAATCCAACATAGTGGCAACTTCATCCTCTTCTTCGATGAAACACACTTTCTGGATAATTGTCTAAAGCTAATCGAGGTTCAAAAACTAATTTACAACCATAGCTTATAACCAGCTAGCTGTGGGGAACGTCTAAGGCGAACAGTTCATCTTAGGATTTAGAATACTGATAAATGTCCTCGTTAACTAATTAATAAATCGAAAAGAAAAATTTCTAAATAAATCACTTAAGGTGCCACTGAGGTAAGTAAAACTTGCTATTCGAGAATAGTATAGAAATCTATCAAACTTGTTTTAAAAATAGATTCTTTTTTAAAAAAATAAACTATCCTGGAAAACACATTGGCCGTTTTATACTAAGGACGCATTACCCGTCTGGGCAAACTTGGGCAAGCATAGTGAAGTTCGTCTGGTTATGCGTCTCAAGTCAGATAAAAGGGAGCTTAAGCAAAGACGTTTTTGAGCGACGCAAGTCAACCGGAAGTTAGGTCTTCTCCCTTACTACATGCCTTGACGCTAAGAAATTTGTATTGATAAGTTTTTTTTCTCTTATAAAGACGATTTAGCCGAGAGTTTCAACCAAACCACCGCCCAATGATGCAAAAAGTGCACTTCCGGTTGACGTTCGTCGCTCAAAAACGCTGTTGCTTAAGCTCCCTAAAAACGGGTTCAAGACGCATTATGCGTCTGGACAAACGTTCCTTCGAAATACGTCCTGAACAACGTACTACGAAAGGTAATTCGTCCCAAGTTCGTCCAGACGGATAATGTGTCCTTACTATAAAAACGGTCCACTAATATATAGATTTAGCCAGGGCTAAAAGCGAAGCTCCCATTAATAAATTTATTATTTAAATCAAACAATAAACTTGTAATCCACAAATCAGTTAACTTAAGGGGAAATTCATATGGGAAAGGCTAAGTGATTTTAGAGTGAAACATCTTACATCGAGTTGGCCTATAACGTATATAACGTATATAATTAATCTGTCCATCAAGCAAAGAACTTTTCCTGATGATCTAAAAATCGCTAAAGTGATTCCTATCTTAAACAGGGATCACGTTCCGTGACTGTGCGATAATTATAGACCAATATTAAGTAAAGTTTTTGAAAAATGTATTTATAATCAACTTATATCTTATTTTTTGTCTGAAAATATGATTACTCATACTCAATATGGGTTTAAGCCAGGCAGTACCACTGTGGACTGTCTTGTTGATCTCATTGAAGAAATCTCTACGTGTCTAGATCAAGGAGATTATGCTGTATCAATATTTTTAGATTTGAGTAAAGCATTCGATACCGTCAATCATTCTATTTTATTATCAAAGCCATTGTCCTATGGCATTCAAAAACCTCATATCGACTGGTTCAAATCGTATCTTAATAAAAGAAAGCAGAGAGTTTTTGTAAATGGTAACATTTCTGACACCATGCCAATTACTTCTGGTGTACCCAAAGGATGAATTTTAGGACCATTGTTATTTTTGATATATATAAACGACTTTACTCAATCTTCTGATTTTTTCTCTATGAGACTATTTGCAGACGATACCTCTTTAACAGCTTCAGCTAAAAATATAGATGAACTCTTATTTGAGATAAATTATTTTTTTTAAGAACTACCTAATATTTATGACTGGCTATGTGCAAATAAATTAACCTTAACCTTTTTTTTGTGAAAAACAAAACTACAAAAGAATAAAGTCAATCTTGTTAAAGGGCCATTAGTTCACTATAATGTGCCCTTCTCCATTCTAATTTTCTTCTTTTATTATTATTATTATTATGTGCACGTAGGTTAAGCAACTATTCTATTATTGAATACAATTACTGTATTACTGTACAATTAATGTATTATTATTGTACAACTAATGTATTAAAGGATGGAGTAAAAAAATAAAAACAAAAACAAAACAAAACATAGCAATCATCTTCGATCACATTCAAGAGCCGTAATGGTTCTTGATCACAGTGGATTATACCTGGAAAACAAATTCTTGGAAAACAAATCAGGCCGAATTTTTTGCTTTCGACAAGTTTACTTTATAAAATCTTGCCAACAAATCCGGGGATATGTAAACCAACCTTTTATACTTTTTACACATCACATCTGAGGTGAAACCCTACTGTTTATCATACAGACCTCGAGCGCAGTGAACATTAAAAGAGTTATGCTTCAACATAAATAATTTATTATTTTTTTTTATTTAAGGGTTTTATAACGATGTGTAATCTTGAAAAGCGTTTGATACGCGCGGCAAAAAGATAACTCCTGCAAGCGATGTTCATGAACGACTGAAAACAAACAGCACAGCGATTTAAATTGCAAGAGAGACTACTAACAATCACTAAAACAAATATAATTCGGTTAAACATTTACAGACACAACAATTTTCTTTCACGAAGATAAGTATTAAAGCGTTTCGAAAAATCCTGAGTCTTAAAGCTTAATAACTTTATGTTTTAAGCCGGCCTTGCAGTGTTTGCTTTTCTCAAAGATGAACTCGAGGCAAGAAAATCGCTCAAAGTTTTCTTTCTACAGCCAAATTTATAACTAAATATTCTTCGGAACGTGTTCTTCTATTTGCGGTGAGAAAATATATCTAAAGGCTCTTTTAAGTCCTGTAAGCTTATATCAAACCTGATATTAGGTCGGTTCATTGTCTCAAATCTTACAAACGTCAGTGAAACGTGCATAAACTTGCCGCATAAATTGTGCTCGACTACATGAAATTAGATATAAAAAAAAACTTTAAATGCAATCATTACTCAGGCTTACCTTTCGAGATGCGGTTCGTAAAAGCTATCAAGTAACGCGAGAGTCGCTTGAGAATTTTGAATCCTCTTTAATACGCATCAAGCAAGGTGAAAAACGAAAACGATGCCATCCGAAATCGGATTTCCCACTTTGACAAGCGACGCATCTCTCAACCAAAAAACCAATGAACAAACTAGCCATGAATAACAGACTTATAGCAGCTGTATTTCATTTTGTACATCCAGTGGAAAAAGACAGTTAAAAACATCACAAGTTTACATAAAACTCTGTCAGCTTCAGCTGTCAAATTAAAGTAAACAAGTTTCAAGATGCTGCATAAATTTTCCGCAGGAACTCACCTGTCAAATTTTGACCAATCAGAGCATAAAAATTGGGCGTAGAGCGTGACCAACGCGTGACCTAGATGAGAAAAGGTCTTCCTAGCCTGTATTGTTAGGTAACTTGCTGAATTTTCGCGACCATGGTTAGTTTGAAATCAAACTCTTAATAGTGCGGGGTCATCATGATATAAACACGGCATATTTCATACAAATTTAAAAAATAATAAACTTGAGCCTGCGATCATCTGAAAACCAGTAACTTGTCAGCGGATAACTTCAAAAAAGTACTCGACCTCGATGGGTCGACACCTGAGCCCGCGATATGGTCAGGTGATACTGGTCAGCGGATACCTTGTTTTGACAGCTGTCAATTGATCACAATATTGATGTGCAATCAGTTTCCTCCTGGGCTTCCTGGGCTCCCAAAGTAGTTAGAAAGTGCGAAAGTAAACATTGGTTTTCCTGTGGTGCGGACGGACGGCGGGCGGGCGGGTGGGCGGGCGGTCGGTGTACGGTCACGTGATTACCACATTTTCTGGGATGGGTAGATTACTTTAGCTATGGGGCTACGTCCACGCGCGCGCTTCGCGCGCGCGAGGAGCTCCGCTAATAATTCGATAGAAAAAAGAAATATAGAAATTTAAAAATTAATGTTCAGCAGAGTTTAACCTCTAATTTTGTAGAGAAAATTAATAAAGACATGCTAAGATTTGGGGGGAAAATGAAGAGATCTAGAGAAACGGTTTTTTATGGGGCACTCCTACTCGTTCATTAAACATGAGTAAACAATTCTAACTAAGCAAGAAAGGTATCTCCGCGCAGGTGACACAAATCTCCCATAAATCATCCGTTTCGTCAGGGCCGGAGGCAAGACGAGGCAGTTGCCTCGTCTTGATTTTGGCCTTTTTTTTTGTTTTGTGTTTTTTTTGAAGAAGCGTTTAATTGAGAAAATAATCCCTAGAAAAAATTGGATTGGTTAAGATAAAACCAGCTGATATAAGGTGGATGAATTGAGGGGAAAAGCATTTTAACAAGGTTAATTCGTTTCATCTGAACTGTGAGTAGCCGTTTTTCAAATGTTTTAAAATGCAGATGGTCATTAACTTGGCACCAGTATCGCTAAGCAATAAAAAAAGTGAACTTATACACTTGCCAAAGATTGACTTTTCTGGAGAAAAATGCCACGGAAAATGCTTAGAAGAGCATTTCTGAGCCTCTAGATTTCAAAATTTTCTGACGGGGCATACCCCCAGACCCCCCTAGGGGCTCGCGCCCTCGGCGCTCGAAATTTGCCTCGTCTTGTTCTGAAGTCTAGTCTGCTACCGAAAAAAAAGTCGGTAAAGTCGATCAGACATCACACTTACTGTTTGTAAGAAATAAAACACCTGGCAAGTAGCTAAATAGAATAAGTGAACCTATCGAAATAAATGATATTAATGAATACAACGTCCTCGTGTCTCATTCATATTTACGATAATTTGCTAAATTTGGTTTAAAACAGTCAAGTGACTTAGAATTTACAATCGCTGAAGACAAAGAATTCCATTCACATGTGGATCTAAGGAAAAAAGAGAACTTGAAAACGTCCTCATTTGCGAATTTTGCGTATTCTACTTTTAAAGGCATGGCTCCTACGTGTCCGTGGTCTCGCTATTCGGCAAAAGAAATTTTTCTGTTTTAATATCTACAAGACTACGACTCAGTTTATACGTTAGTGTTAATCTGTTTTTCTTTCTTTCTCATTTCTTAAGTATCCCATTCTAGCTCTCTAAGCATATCTGTAATGCTAGCTGTTCCTTTCTTTGAACTCTTTCTAGTGTGATAACCAACATCATCAAACAAGAACGTCTATTTATAAATTTTATAGACACCGACGTTTTGTTGACATAAAATATTTAGAAACCAACTAATAGATGAAATAAGAGGATAATTTGACCTGAAAATCTGAAACTGATGGAGGGTTACGAAGACGTTGATCCACGCACATCTGGCATTAATTAACCTGTTGAAAAATAATCGATATCGTTAGTGTTGTGGGGATGTTACCCAGACGGAATATAAAAGGAGGATATGCTATTTGCAGGAGGCTAACAAACAGAGGATTCTTATTGTTTCTACACAGTAACACTGAGTTACTACAGCTTAATTACTCAGCTATTAAAAAAAAAAGACCTAACCATCAGTGAAAACCAAGATGCGTTAAGTTCTACCCTTCAGGGAGACGTTTAACGAAAAAAGTTAGCACAGAGTGATTTAGTCATAAGGACTAAATACAAGTTCAAGGCCAATTTGCAGCAATTAATGTCGCCCCATGTAAGGGAATCCGAATTCCGGAAGCCAGGGAATTTTTGCTAGTGGAATCCGGAACCCTGGGCTTTGGAATCTTGAATACAGCTCAAGGAATCCGGAATCCCACTCTAATAAGATTGGAATCCGGAATTCAAGTTCAACTGATAAAAAATCATGGTACGGAAACCAGTACCTGAAATCCAGGATCCACGGCGTGAATCCGAGAATGTATTGGATTCTTTTACATGTGGCGAATTAATGGCATCAACAGTTGATAATCCCAGATTCACAGCAAATTATGACCTAAATACTATTTCCACTTTTCTTTTCTGATACGCTGATCTCTTTAAAATTACATAAAAAGTTTACCATCTGAAAGTCATTGAAACCAAAATAAACTAACCAGTGCCTGCCAGGCATGCTATTTTTAATTAGTAGGAAGATCCTTGCATGCATTTACCGCAGGTCAAGCCTACATTCACCGTCAAAATTGTCCAAACATCCTACATTTTCTTAAATGCCTACTGCCTAATTTCGAACCCATACCTCTCTATAGAGACCTGCAAAACTAAAAAACCCTCTTTAAATCGAGCGAGTGTCTATTAATTGGTCCACTCTGAACCTTTAAGTGCCATAACTGTGAGTGTGTGCTGATACGTGGCAATAAAAACCTTAAATATTTTTGACTGAGTGACAGCCATTTACAATTTTTGAAAGGTAAATCCTCCGAGAGAACCCATATGAAAAGTAATGTGTACAGATGAACAAGGATCATTGGAGAACAATTTTTCTTTTTCCTTTGTTTTGTTTTCGTTCCGTTTGATGTTTTATTTCTTTATTTATTTGGTAATCTGTTGAACAGATTTATTCAACGTTCCTTTTACACTGACAAATTAAGGGGGTAAAAACAAGTGACATACAGTAAAACACCGCGAAGAAGAACCTAGATTTTTTGAAGATTGGCAAAATAGATTCCTATAGTTTGGAGTACTTATTGGAAGTTTAGGCTAAATAGGTTGTTAATTAGGTTCTTAATGTTTATGAAGAAGGATACTGTTTTTGATTACAAGAAATTGCTATAAATGGTATTTGTCCTTCATAATAGGCATTTATTTACCAAAAATCTAACAAAACTACGTTAACAGCAAGAAGATATGCAGTTTTCAACAATGGTTGTATATGTTGTGATTCAATTTTATCCTTGGTTTAAATTTTCTTTTCTTTTGTTTTTGGGTGTGGTAATGTATGATAGTGAGTTTAAAACAAAAGAAAAGAAAATTTAAACCAAGGATAAAATTGAACCACAACATATACATTATACATTTATTATATAATGTAATATAAATTTCCCATATTAAAGCCAGACTTTTGGTCAAACGGTTTATGAAAATGTAGTCTAACCCCACATGTAAGAACCTGTTGATTTTTCTTGGCTAAACTGGTTCTTATATTATTCTACCAGTAGGTTCTTAAATCCTAGGTTCTTCTTAGTGGCATTTTACTGCATTCCATGATTCGCGAGTAGTTTGTTGTACTACTCACATGTCTCAGTATAGTGGGGCCAGTCTCGAAAAACCATCGGATCACTGAGGATGTGAACGGTGAGAGAGGCGGCCATTAAACTCGCAAACTTTTTCCAGCAATCTGTACCGGATTTTCTCCCATCTTTGAAGTCTGAAATGCCTTTAATTATAATCCACGGAACGTCCAAGTCGTGAGCTGCTGCATGGAGACCTAGATTCGAGTGAAATGATTTTATTACCAAACAGACTAGTAAGGGAATCCAAGACAGTCGTGGATTCTGGATTCCACGCCCTGGACTCAGTCCGGATTCCGGATTCCAGGTACGGGATTCCGGATTCTTTGTCAGTGGAACTTGGATTCCGGATTCTAATCCGTTTATGGTTAGTGGGATTCCGGATTCCAAAGCCCAGGATTCGCGTTTCCACAAGCAAAAAATTTCCCCGATTCCGGAATCCGGATTCTCTTACATGGGAAGAGGCTAAACAAGCAAATTTAGATACGTGGTTAACAGGAAGCTGGTTTTGTTTTTAATTTGCTTCAATGCATTATTTATTTATTTATTTATTTATTTATTTTGAAACTAAACTAGGAAAAGTTTCCGTTAGCGTTGAATGGAGGTTAATATGGGATAGCACCTGCTAATTAAAACAATAGTTAAGTGAAAGAGAAAAAAATGATTAAAAATTGAACTTAATGCCTTTTGAATTATCAAGGTCTTTAGAGGAAGTTGTAGTGAAAGTTGGTTTATGTCCGCCAACGAAAACGTCGCCATTTTTAAATGGGGCTATCTGAGGCAATTAAAGAGTTAGACTGGTAGAATCTTGGTTCAGTTATTGTAACTCAATGGACCCTGAGCGCTGGTCCGATTGGGGAAAAAGTAACCCGAACATCACGCCTTTGATTTTTCAGGTAACGGCTTTTTTGTAGGCTATGTGATATCTGTGGGACTGTATTCTTACCTTGCCCTTCCAATTCCATAGCAACTGCTTGTGGAAATCGCCTGATGAGTGTCTCGCGGCATTCTTTGTTATCAATCTCCCCCGGAACACTCAGAAAATCACCACGATGTATTTTCACTTCAAGTGCTTTGGGATCTTTCAAAGGCGCTTTCCAACCATCTCCAGCATTGGGGATCATCCTTAAAGGAAGGGATTTCAAAGGAACTTTGTCTCCGAACTGCTCACTGGATGGAACACAGGTTATTAACTTCTCTGAAATAACCACGTCGCCTAGTTTGACTTTACTGGATTTTAGGCTATGGCAGACACCCACTAGAAACACAGCTTTAGGCCTCAAGACTCTGACAGCTGCCAACACAGAAACTGCAGAGCCTCCAGCAGTGATTGAACCCTTGCAGCACTTCATTACAGCAATTCTTAGCTTCATTTCACCTTCTCCAATATCCCCGAAGTACACATATCCAAGGTCTTTCCTGTAGCTTTTACAGAAACTGAAATTCAAACACGAAAGGCAACTAAGAAATTCACAGTCCTCCACCGTTAGCAACAACATGTCAGTTGGGAGAAGGCCATCATCCCAAGGCAATGATTTTGTAGGAAGGTCATCATTCTCAAGGAGGGTAACAGTGACTTCTGCTTGGTAACTTGCAGTATCTACGGAGAAAACAAAAGTCTACATTGACGGTCTGAGTTATGAATGCAACAAATACGATTTAACAGTTAATAGGTCAGAGTGTGAACATTGCTTCTTACGCCCTGCAAAGTAAACATTTGTATGGAAAAAAATGATATATAACAAAAAGCGGTAGAACAACCTGCAACCTTTTCAATGACCGCAAAACGATCAGAATATCACACTAGAAGCAAAGTAACAAAAGAAAAGCGAGGAAACTTTTTATTCAATTCTCGTTCAAATTTTTAACCGTATCGGTTTTTCCGATACACATTCTTTTATTTCGACTGTCGTTGATGGTTGTTACCGTAGGTAAAATCAAACGCCTTGAATACCTTGTTTATGTGGAATAAGGCTGACAAAGTGAAGCTCGTGCACGTAACCCAGCACAAGTCGGTTGCTACCAGTAAGTAGTTATAACCTTTGATAGCTTAGCCCGGGGGGTACTCAACAGAGCTTTATACGGGGAGGCTCTACCCCGTGGACCAACCCCTTACTCTTTTATGTACTATTTTCGGCATGTACTCCTTTCGTATACCTTCTATTGAAAAAATAGTATGCTTTTCACATATCTAATTTAGGATATGTGCATCCCTTTAAACTGTTGTCAATGCACTGTCCTTTAAAATATGAATAAACCACAACACCAGAACGCTTTATCGACTTTTTCACAGCCATAAAATGCACATATACCTGAAGCCTAAAAAAGGTACCCCTTTCGGGCGGAGCCTTCCCGTATAGACAATTCTGGAAGTACCCCACCTGGGTAACTTCTCTTTTGGACATTCTGTGGCTGACAAATCCAGAGCGAACAAGACCTTTACACAGTTTTTTTTCCTTGTTTCTCGGCTTTCTTAGTAAAGTCTTTTACTATATGCTCTATCTTATCTATGATTTAAAGCCTTCCAACTTCTCAATTAAGGAGCTAAATTATTAAGCATCATTAATAAACGGTGCCTGGACCTACAACACCCTACCGAGAATCATTAGACAAGTACAAACTCTCAGTGAATTTACAATCAAGCTAAAGCGCCATTTTTAACGGTAACGCCTGCGGTACATGTTGCCTTTGTAACTTAATTAATTGTCTAGTTTTAATGTTTTAATGTCTTTGTTTTTGTGCTGTTTCAGAGCTCCATTTAAACTAGCTCTGCTAAATTGGATACCCCTGGATAAATATTGATTAAAAAAATAAAATAACAAAAAAATAACTGATACCTGTATACTTTATTCTCTTAGAAAGCTGAGGAGAGTAAAACGACACCTTTCTTTCGGATCTATTGCTTATTTGCGCTTCTTCATCAGCAGAAACATCTATAAAAAAATTGTAACAACAACATTAACATCGCTGAGTCATTCGTTATTTTCTCGATCTGCCCCACCCGATCGAACACAATAGTTTCTGAAAAATATGTACAAACAAAACTCCTCAAGTTTTCAAAGCGGACATTAAAAGGCATTTCCCACGTTAACAAAGCCGTGAATTTAGTTTACCGTGGTAACATGCGGTTACACGTGATTTAATTTCCAAGGTAATTTTCACGGTTTCCTTCGCGATTTTGCGGTAATAATCGCCTTTGATCATGGCAGTATTTTATGTTATGTTTAAAATTTAAGTATAATTTAGCTGACATTTCAACTGATATGTTAACCCTGATAATTTAGCAAAGGTACATTGCATTTTTTCTTAAATCTTGAGCTATTTTTAGAGTTCAGCTGTATCCCATTGTTCGATTACATGCCAGGAATAGAACATGTCTTTGAAAAATATCGTTCCTACGTCTAGTCCAACAAACCAGTTCAAACCTTTGCCTTGCAGATTACCATTACAGTGGAACCCCGGGTTAACACGGACACCAAGGGGACAACCCATAGTGTCCGTATAACCGGATGCCGTATCCAAACCCTCTATTAGCGGGCTTTCACAAAAAACGTCACGGACACATGTTTTATCTATATGTAGACGAAAGCAGACATTTTCACGAGGAAACTTTTCTTAAGTTCTTAACTGAACTGCATGAAAAAAGTTCACCCTTACGAAACCCGACATCTTTATCATAGTTTTGGACCAAAATTACCTTTTAAGGAACACACGAACCAAAGGCCCCCGGGGTTCAAGCCTCTCCGTCGCGTTTGTTTCCTTAGACAAGGAACTTTACTCCACTTTGTCTCTCTTCACCCAGGTGTATAAATGGGTACCGGCGACATCATAATGATACCGCTGGGGTAATATTGCGATGGACCAGCATCCTGTCCAGGGGGGGGGGGGGGGAGTAGCAATACTCCCAGGTGCTTCATGCTAATGAACCCGGGATAAGCTCCGGCCGTTTGGGCCTTTTTCGGCCTTTGAATGGCCCTATAAATAGATTTTAAAGTTACGGCCCAAATAATCTTGCCAAAACTCGCTTCGGAATTGTAAACTTGTGATTCTGTTCAATAATATCAGAATCCCTAAAAGAAAAACGAGGATTTGGAGGGTGATCAGCAACAAATATAAGGGTAATAAATATTAACGAAAATTCTTATGAGAGAATCATGCATGACATTGTCAGTCATAGGTGACGAATTACTCCTTAATTTTGGCGCGAAATTTCAGCGTTAATTTGTAATTTCACACTGAAATTACAAAATTGCCATGGCAACATTCCGTACGTCTCAGTGCCAAGGTGGCGACGAAGTTTTAAAATGCCGTGAATGAAGATGTCTGGGCATAAAAAGAGCTTTAGAAAACCTGAACACACGAAAGAGCACTTCAAGAGGGCTTCTAACAAGTATTTTGTCGAAAGTTTTTGAAAATTCTGAACAAATTCACGATCTGAACATTTGAGAGAGTGGAGATCTCGATCGATACAATCCAGGATAATTATGTCAAAAATTCACGATTGCTAACGTAATTCGTCACCCATGTTACTAATAGGTAATCAAATGGTATACTCGTGAAAATAGGGAACAATAGAGTACTAAAGTGATTACGTCATAAAAATTGAATTTGTGAAATTATGGGATTCGTCAAGATATTCTGAAAGAAACACATGTAAGAGGCCTTCTTGCCAAAAACTAGCATTGTGGGGCAAATTGTCTCTGAGATATTAGCCCAGTTATGCTCTGATGACTCCATACAAATCCTTCTAAATTTGAGTCTGTTGATAACATTAGGAACAGAGTCAAATTTAGAAGGATTTGTATGGAGTCATCAGAGCATAACTGGGCTAATATCTCAGAGACAATTTGCTCCACAATGCTAGTTTTTGGCAAGAAGGCCTCTTAGATGTGTTTCTTTCAGAATATCTTGACGAATCCCATAATTTCACAAATTCAATTTTTTATGACGTCACACTTTAGTACTCTATTTCACGCGCGTTTTGTCCAAATCCTGATAATTTCCCGAGCCTTTAGGCGAGGGAAATTATTGGGATTTGCACAAAACGCAAGTGAAATTATTCCCTAATTTCATTCGTCACCATTTGATTACACATAATTATCCACTCCCACAGAAGTGTTGTTACCTTCTAGTGAGAACCATTTTTCCAGTCCGGGGAGCGTCGGCCTCTCAAGTCTTTCTTGGCAGTGCCTCGGTACCCCCCTCTCTACTTTCAGAAGGCACAGACAGTCCTCGTGAGTACAGGACTTCTGTTCGTGGATAGAACAAACCTGTTCATGTCGCAGACAGCCAGGACATGCGACGCACAAGTCACACTTTAGGTTTCTCAACCAGGACAGCTCGCGTATTAGGATCTGCAATGTCTCTTCCAAAAACGTTCGAACAAGAATGGCCACTCCATTTGTTTCAGCGAACGATGCTTGGCTTACTGCAAGATGAATTCCCTTTGGTTGCGTCAAGATAATCTTGATGAATCTTTTCCTGCGTAAAAGAATGAATTGGTGAAAGGACCTTTTCCCTATGAAAAACCGGGCAGCCCCATCGAAAAAATGTGGCGTTTCCTTGAAACCACTCTCAGAGTACCATCTAGTACACCGTGACACGAGCTGGCAAAAAAGACCGTGAGGGACAAAACCCCATTTAAAATGGAGGTACAGTGGACATGGATCTGAAGGTGATAGTTCCATTTCACAAAGGAATTCAGGTGGTGTCTTCAGTTGACAGGGTACAAAGTACATTTCATTTGTCGACGACGTTATAAACTTGACGATCAATCCAAACTGCTCCATCATGTTCAGGATATCCTCCTTGATCAGGCCTTGCTGCTGACAACGCTTGGAGAACACGTGATCAACTAGCTCCATGTGTAGGGCACCTGTCGTCTCCATTTCTTTCCATAACTGGGAATGCCTCGGTTCCTAAGAAAACCCAAGAAGGCAATTCTTCAGGGAATCAGGGATCAACAAAACGTCGCACCTATTAACGACCTAAGCGTTTTTATCTTTTTCTTGGGTACTATTGCAAATTAAAGGCCGAAATAGAGGATTTAGATGTACTGCACGGGGCGAATAAAACCAGCATTAAAACAAGTATGGATTAGGTAAATGTTTTGGTGGTGAGGTAAGTTCCCAAATAGGGGGGCCTCGAAAGTAAATAAGTCCCGTAATAGTTGGAGAGACTATGTAAAGCTTAGGATCATACATTTATTAATACATCTTGTACTTTAGTACATAATATATTGAGTTTGAGCAGATAATGACGACAAATACAGGGCTCGACATTGCGACCGTATTGGTCGCATTTGCGACTAAGTTCTCTCCCTTTGCGACTGAAAATTCTTCAGCAGTCGCAACTTTGCGACCAGTTTTCACCTAAATTAATGAAGAAACACAATTTTAAAAATTTTCTGTCCTTCTTGTTGCGGAGATTTTAAAATGTAAAGGCAAAATCCTGCTCAAGTTCCAAACAACATGTCGTATAAACAACGTTACACGATTAGCTCAATGAGACGCGAGTACAGCGGTTCTGTTATAAACAGGTAGGTACTTCATGTATGGGCACTGACTTCTACAACACAAAAACTGAATGTCATTTTTTGACGCGAAAATGTGAAAGACTTTTTTTAGTTAAAAATTATAACAATAGTACTGTGCAACAAAAACTGCGAGCCCGGAAACTATATAGATAACAATAATTGTTATAAAGGGTGTCAGAAATTTAAGATGTTTGGCAGTTTGGCGGGAACTGTGCACGTATGCCTCGTTTGCTGTGAATCGCTGAAAACAAACATGGTGGCTTTTCGGTGGCGCGTGTGTTCGTTCCAAAGACTTCACGAGGATTCCGATATCTTTCTGTTTTGGCTTGATTTAGACTTCTTTAAAGATATAACTATCGGCCAAACATAGACTTTGCCGTTTTGAGGTACAAGTGGAACAGAAAGGTAAATGTATTGAAAATTTCAATGTGTACACAAGCTTCGCGCTATTTCTGTAAGCATGTTTGATAATTAAGAGCTTGGTGTATTTAGCGACGGGAAACATTAGAGATTTCACATCATTAGGAGACGATAAGATTAATGATTGTTTTGTTTATTGAATTTTAACTTGAGTGCAAATTATCATTTAACAGGATTATTTGCGTGGACTCAGTGTACGTTTTCGAAATCGATCAAACGTTCTAATTTACCATCTTGATTCTGCCGTCAAAGTAATTCAGAAACTGTTTTTTTAGACATCATTGGAAATAAATAAAAGCTACTGAAATCAAAGGGTTCTTAATTTATTAGTCAATGTACTTATTAATAATTACCTTATGCTTTGCGACTAAATTTTGAGAATTTGCGACTAAATTTTCTTAACTGGTCGCAAAATGCGACTTCACATTTTTTTTAATTTCGAGCCCTGAAATACTGGTTATCCTTTTACCAGATACCATTTAGAGTTTAAATGTACAAGAGGCAGCTTGCAAAGAGATATCGTAGGGTTTTTTTTTCGTTTGCTTGTTGTTTTTTCGTTGTTTGTGAAATAAATACACCATTTTCGGTGGAACACATTAATGACGTTGACGTCATAAATAAGACGTTTGACGTTAAGGTAAGCTGCAACTCTGCCTGGCCTAAAATCTCATGAGTTAAAGTGCAAGTTGGGTTGTCTGCCCCTTTGCTCATTGCACACATTTAATTGTTCCGGCCCGGGTTCACTAATATTTAGCCAGTTTTAAGGCAACATATGTCAACAAAAAACTCACCTTCACGACATTAAAATGATTCTAATCGGAAAGTTAATCATAGCCTTAAACTCAAGAAAACTTGTAAGCTAATAGCTCTGGATCCTTACGGGGGGATCTGCAATGCCAAGTTGGCCTTTTGGGTTTAAGATAATCAAAAGTCTATAATCATCATCCAGGTAAATAAATGCCCGCGATTTTTCTGCGGCAATGGCAATGCAAGGAATTTATGACGGTGTGGGATGGTGTTTACTGTGGAAGGGCTTGCAGTCATTATGCTTCATAAAGACTGTAAATGTGGATAACATTAGCACTTGAATATGTTTCACTTACCATTTCGTTAAAAGAACGAATGGTTATGAGTTGTCTGAAGACCTCAATGAGCCACTGAGCCTGAAGTATAACTGTGCTGCGGTGCCTGACAATTATGCCAAGGTCATGATAAAAATCCAACATGGTGGTAACTTCATCCTCGTCTTCAATGAAGCAAACTTTCTGGATAATATCTTGAAGTTGTTCGAGGTTTAAATAATACACTTTCTCAGCAATTAAAGCTTTGACAACCTTCTCGAAGTTGAACCATCTGAAAGCCAAATAAGTTAAAGCATAACTGAAACACCGACGGATTTCTACTACTAATTAAGGAAAATATCCAAGCAAATGAACTTCTTCACCAAGTTGACATAGGGTCTGATCCTCTTTCGGTGCAAATTGGATGATGCGGCACCGTTCAATCGCTGGTCATTAAAGATAACGAGTTTTGTCTTTAACTACACGATTTTTTTGATAATCAAAAATAATATTTAATATGTTCGCGCATGTGCAACGCAATGGATTTTAAACTAGGAATTACCTAGTGAAACATGACACTGTTAGTATTCTAACTAAGAAATTGTATGCAATAGTTTCGACCAGGAGGAGCAGCGTATGATCTTCAATACATGTGTACAATCTAAGTCAAATTTGCTGTATTAGTAGCAGTGAAAGTTACGAGTACAACTGGTACAAATATGACTTTGTGTGTTCCTTCTGGCGATGCGCAAATGTCATCTTGGCATATTCATAAGTGTGCTGGCAACGATGGATAAAACATGAAAATGTATTCATTATGATGTCAGCTGCACCTGCACCCAATAATTAATAGGTAATGACCAATTTTTAGATTAAATGCTAGTTGAGTTCAAGATGTTGTATACCTTAAGCTAAGCGGCACTTCCCTATCATAAATCAGGTTAGTGTTGAAAGGCCAAGGTTCAATACTCCAAACTAACCCACTGAGTAATGGTTGACACTACAGCTGTCCTCGCTCTGTATACTGTCGGTCAATAGTATTTTTGGTCGTTGTTGCTCTGTACAAATATGCCGAATTATAATGAAGATTTCACACATATTCCATACAAAGGGGAGATAAAAACAGGAAACGCAAGTTTCCATGCACTGATTCAGTTCGATTTACACAGCTTTGATCAAAGCATTCTCAGTTTCGAGGCGGAATAGTTTATACTAAACCATAAGAAAATATTTGATTAGAAGTTGGAATTTTTCGCTATTTCTGTATCACTTTTTACATACAGTTCTTTTATTTGCCGGAAAGTAAGCCTTACAAATTCAAAGGTTTGATCAATTCACGCTCGCGCGTTTTAGTCTTCATTTAACCTTTATAGAAGGACATCTGTGACCAGGGATTGAAATAAGTCAGCACAGAATTTAATTGTCAGCGAATTTCTGTAATCGCCCATCGTTCTGCTAGTAAAAAGCTAGTAGTTGATTTGTTCGCTTTTTTTTTGTGTGGACTGAGTCGTATTCCCCAAAGAGAGAGAAAGATTGTCTGGCAAACTGCTTCCAAAGAAAGTTTTGTAAGCTCGTGTCTGGCAAACTCTTGAAGTGTTTATATATACACAATTATACGCACCTTATAACTTCACCTGCGGCTTAACGAGCGTCTTTTGGTCTATAACTTCCAAAACAGCTGCTCCCAGAATGTCACTGATAACGTGTAACGCAAAAGATTGTCGAAGTATGACCATTTGATACAATAAATGACACAAAATCCACCAATTAGCGTCACCTCGCTTAAAACAGAGAATCCTGACTGAGTCAGTCAGGATTTTCTGTTTTAAGTCATCCTAATCATCTTGACAAACATTAAAATAGAGAGCAAGTGTGTTTCTTAACTAATAACTTACCGAATTGGTACCTCGTCTCCCATATATGGTTCTTGCTTCAAAACCTCAATCATTTGTTTCTGAAGTGCGACCACTCCCTCATCAGCTGAACCTTGCGTATTATCGACAGAGAAGAAAGGACGAATTACGTGACGTTCGTAATCCTTCCCAGAAATTTCCTGCTGAATCTGCAATTCAACCTCCTTGATGTCTTGATGCGATTTATCTGCATGTGTTCCTACGATGAATACTGGAGGTCGACAGTACGGCAGGTTCTCCACTTTGGTTTTCTTGTCATTCACTTCTGGCTTTAGCGAGTACATAGTGTTTAAAGAAACCAACCACGACAAAAAATTTTCTAAATTTGTTTCCTTATTTGGATTACTGAGAAGAATTTTCCGAATTCCTTGTTTAAAACAAGGCTGAGCGGTGTCGTTTAATTTTTTGCTGAGATCGTACACAAGCATATAAACTGCTCGAGTGGATAAAAAAACTGGGCAAGACGCATAGTAAAGATGTTGACCAGCAAAGTCCCACAGATCAAGGGTCATATGATCTTCCACTGTTGTTGTAACACTTTCAAGGTTCAAGCTTCCCAAAAGTTGAACAAGATGATCTGTAAATTCCTCTGGAGGCAAACTGGGGTCAATTTTTAAGCCAGTTGGGACGACTGTATTTCTCTCTTTTTCGACGGCTTCACCAAATGTACCCTAAAACGATTTTACAAAGTTAAAATGCTACTACTTCAAATACAGTACAGTCGAAACTCCTTGTGCGATCGTACTCCATAGGCGACCACCTATCCAAACACCCGCACATTTTCCCAGTTAAAAAAACTACGGCATCAATCTCTCCTCATGCAGCCTCTCTCCTCCTCAGAGGCCTCTTTGTTTCGCAGGGAGGTTTTTTTTAATTGTTGTTATTTTTAATGTAGAACCCAGCGAGAGCTTATGCGAATCGAGGAGACAGCCATGCAGCCGTAATCTTAGAGGGCACCAGATCTAAACACTTTTCCGCCAATTTTGGAAAGTTTCAGGACAAAAAATGCATAAGTAAATCACACCGAACATATTAAAAAGTAGGTTATAAATCACGTGCCTGGTTGATTTCGAGGCCACAAAGCGGTATGAAATCGCAGCCTGTTTGCGCGCGTGAGTTGAAATTCTAACTTTCATCTCACCTATCCGCTCATCTCTTGGAACAAAAATTAAAGGCCTGCCACACAGAGGGAAGCTGAAACTGACCTGAGACTTGAACAAGGCTGGTTTCTCTTGAATAAATGGCTCCAAATTTGTTTCTTGATCCTGAAGTTTTCGAAAAGCGTCAAAAAGAGCCTGCAATTGAGATGAGCCGGTAAAAACACATTAGTTTTTGCATTTTACTAACTTAAGGGAATAGCCGTGCAAGGACCTTTTAAGGCCGCGGGACTCCTGTCTATGAAGAGACAATGAATTCAAAAGGCAAACGTTTGCTCGTGAAACATCTTTTTAAACGCTTATATCTCAGCTGTTATAGAGGCGACTTAATTAAAACTTTACAGACACATTGTGGAATGATGGGGATTAAGGACGGTTGTTTTTTTTATTTGGCAGAGCGCGCTTTACGGCAATGCTTTAAGCCGCAGTTGTACCAAATTGAGAAATCGCGATTTTGTGTCCATGTTTGTGGAAAGAATAGAAGGCGGCACTCTGTGATTTTATTAATAAATGACCGGGCAAAACCTCTAGTGTGCCATGCAAAGAGCAGATTTTACATTTTAAAGTTTACGAACTAGATATAATCGTTTAAATGAGCAAAAACTGTCATCCCTGAAATTAACGCCTTAATTATCTTTTTATTGGAGCGCTCTTTTAGAATTCCGCTTTGTATCTTGTACCTAAGTATGCCCCAAGTTTACCCTTGTATCTCTGCTGAATTCTTGGACACAAAATTGTCGCAAAAGTCAAATTTTGATACTACCGAATGTGTCCCAACTAAAGCACGAGTTCCAAGCAAGAGTTCCAAGCTTTAATTTTGTTTATAATAAGCTGCAATGTTTTCAACGATTTTTGAGGCGAAAAAAAAAGCACAAAGAATTTATTTTGGTATTGAATTTGGTTGAAATTTCGAAAGAGTTCCTTAGTTTCATTGATTTAAAAATCACTGAAACAAGGTTAACTACCATTCAGAGCCCGTTTGTTAGTTTTGAATATAAACAATTTGTTCGCAGTATCCGTGCCACACGTGCACGTAAAGACTTTAAATCATGCGCTCATCTTTTATCTATTTATGAATATCTTGTAAACCAGTCGATATCAGTCGTTGTACTTCGTGCATGCATACGCTTTAAATAAATGCAAAACAATGAGACCTGCGACCTTACACTAAACAATTTAGTAAGAGCTACTTGGGCCCAAAATCTTACACTTTCCAGCTAGCAGAGGCCTCTCATAACAACAGAAAAACGAAAGAAATGAGAGGGACCTCTATCGACCCCCGACGCTTTCTTTTTATGCAGCTGCTGCCCAGATTTGCCGTCCAAACTGTTCTGTTTTCAAAACCGATTTCTTTTTAAAGTGCAATGGGCGTGTCATTTGAGACTGTAAGTTGCGCCCACACGGTTTTATGGCTCCGCGGGACCCTGACCTGTTTTTTTCTACTTGGGTTTACCTCAGTCAGACGTTCATCTCCTAGCATTTCTTCCAATTCATTTTCTTCGTCATTTTCTTCGTCATTTTCTTCTTCAGCTTCGTCGTCAATTTCTTGGAGTTCCATAGCCACCATCTTTGCAAGATCGGAAGCAAATTGAGACACTCCTAACTTTTCATCGGTGCGTTTCCAGTTCTTAACTTGATCAATGTCCACTTCGAATTTCGAGGGATCAACTTCAATTCCGTCAGTACTTTCTTCCTCAGGGTCAAAAGGCAGACCTAAGAAGGACTTCTTCAAACTTGTCTTCCCTGCACGATCTTGACCTATCAGCATGATTCGTGCTCGGTAAACCTTTACTTTTCCAGTTTTTAAAGCATTTTCATAGGCAAGCTTTGCTCTTGGACCTCGTGCTATGACCTCTTCCGGAACTAGATATATAAAACATTTGTAATGCAGTTATCATTCAACAAAGAAAAAAGTTTCCATATGTTTGGTTACATTATTGCAAGAAAAGGTTAAGGAAAATACAAGGGATATGATTTTATCACAAAAAAGGACTAGTGAGCAAAGTTCTCTTTAAGGCTGGAATTATACTAGAAGTTGCACTTTAGCAATAAACTGCATAAAAACCAACTCAAACGATCTAGAATATGCCACTTCCGAGTTCCAAAACCCTCACTTTCAAACCGAGGCCAAGAGCAAAACCTTTCTTGTGATAATGAATTTCACTCTTCGCGCTTAGCCTCGCTTTGAAACAGACGATTGGAGCAACTCAAAAATGGCCCCAGCGTATACTACCTTCATAATTCATTCACTTTGTTTCCCAGTTTCTGATACGCCTAAATCCCTGGCTAATTCTTCAAAACCAGCCAATTTTAACGTACAAACAAATCGCTTAATTTGTTTTTAAGTTAAAACCACAAATTTGTTTATGTACCTGAGAAAAACGTCACGAAAAATGGAAACTGTGTGGATAGCTATTGTTTTGTTCATTGTCTTAGGTTTATAGAAGTAAAGAGAACGTTGTTGATTAAATTTGGTTATTTTAAAGAGAATTTGACAGTTTCTTAATAACATAAATAAGGCTAGGTGGCTTTAACTGCTACCGGCCTAAACGAAATGTTTTAGGTAAAATAATTAGGGTTCCGTATTGGTAGAATTTTAAGCAGAAAACAGAAACTAAGAGTGTGGATTGGCTTTTGTTGAATAAAGAATAGGAAATAAAAAGTAATGGGACGGCTCCTGGACCAACCGTGCACGGACCGGAAGCTCAGAGGTAATATGGGATTGAACACAATCTTATGAACGTTATGACTATGTTTTGAAAAGTGGCTTCACCGACCGAAATTTTACGGATTTACTTTTAGCGCTGGTTACTTTGCTTTATATGTGTGTGAAAGCAACTTTAATTCGTATATCTTTTGATTTCAGTTGCATCGTAGCTTGCTTTGTTCACTTTCAATCAGCCGGTCCCGGTCCTCCTATTTCAGTGAGTCCACCTAAACAAGTCAAATGCTCTCCATTTGTAAATCATTTGAAAATTAGTCTTTTACATTGAAACATCCATACCTGACACAGAGTACTCTGATACTTCCTCTTCAGAATCATCCAAGAGAATTTGAAGTTCATCTTCCCTCTCCTCGGTAACTGTGTAAGACAACTTGGACGACAAGTTACGAACAATACACGCTTCTTTTTCCAGGTTCTTATTTTTCACTGCTTTGGCAATTCTCAGTGAATGTTCGCTGTATTTTTCGCTTCGCAGAAATTTGTTAGTCAAGTTGTACGAACAGCCAAGAAGAAGACATGCTTCTGCTTCTAGTTCCTTATTTTGCACCTTCCTGGCTATTTTCAGTAACTGTTTGCAGTATTTTATGCTTTCTGTGAAATCGCGAACCCTGTAAAGGGACCAAGCTAGAGCACAGAGGGCTTCTGCTTGGAGTTCCCTATTTCCCACTACCTGGGCAATTCTCAGTGATCGTCGGCTGTATGATTGGCTTTGTATGTATTCTTTAGTCGAATCACGCGACAATGCTAGAGAATACCGATCAATGCCAAAGTCAGGCCGAACCGTTTTTGTCCACTCCCTTCTTCTCTCTTCCTCGCGACTCAGTAAGCCGTCTCCAATCATATGATACGACCAGCTGAGAACATGGCACGCTTTTGCTTCCAGTTCCTTATTTCCCACTTCCACGGCAATATTCAGAAATTGATTCCCGTATTCTTTGCTTTCTTCATAGTCTCCACTCTTATGGCATGACCATGCTAGCACGTGGCAGGCTTCTACCTCCAGATCCCTATTCCTAATTTTCTTGGCAAGACTTAGTGATTGTTTACCATAATCTTTGCTGTCTTCATGTTCTGTCATCGCATAATACAACCAAGCTAGAAATTGGCATGCTTTGGCTTCAAGTTTCTCATTTCTCACTTCCTTGGCGATACTCAGTGATTGTTTGCCGTATTTTTTACTTTGTTCATAGTCTACAACCTCCTTACACGACCAAGCTAAAAGGTGGCACGCTTCTGCCTCCAGTTCCTTATTTCCCAATTCCTTGGCAATACTCACTGCTTGTTTTCCGTATTCTTGGCTTTGTTTATAGTCTCCAGCATCATAATAAGACCAGGCTACGTTAAAGTACAGTAATGCTTCCTGCCTTTTACCTCCCACTGTCTTGGCAATATCTAAAGATCGTTTTCCAAATCCAATACTTTTTTCATACTCGTTCACTTCATAATACGAGTCGCATAGAACTTCGCACGCCTTTGCTATTTCCTCCTTATTACCCATTTCTTCTGCAACGCTGAGTCCTTCTATGGCATACTTTATGCATTGCTTAAATTTCCCTCGTGTTTTTAGGTCTTCGGCTTTCTTTATCTTTTCCATGGCACTCTTTATACCTTGGTTTCATATTCTTCTTTTGTCTCTGCTTCTGACATCCTTTGTTGAAAATGATTTTAAAAGCTGAAAAACAAATTATAACAGCGATGTTTACGCACCCATTTTCAACAACGTCTTCATCAAGAGGAATGTAACTTTTGATAAAAAGTTGTACACATAGACCTGTACATGTCACAGCAGTTATCATGACACTGAAGAGAATATTCGTTGGGTGAAAAAAAAATCATTTCTTGTAAACCGTTGTTTTCATACTGCAACGAAACACATCTTGTTTGTTACTTTCCTTGTATGAATTATGCCATGTCCTTTAAGTGATGATTGATGGCGGGTGGGTAGAAAACGAAGACCTAAGACCTAAGACCCAAAAACGATTACAGCCTCGCTCAAAATCACTTATAAATAGCTAGAAACTTGGCTATCGATCTTGACCTGAGATGTATAAGAAATAACAGGATCCTCAATTATCAATGTATTTGACCAGGGTCATCGTTTTCTACCACACCCCCCCCCCCCCCCCCAAAAAAAAAGAAAATGTAGAAAATGAAGACCCCTCTCAAAATCACTTGAAAACAGCTCGAGACCACCTCTAGACCCGTGATATGTTTAACAAATAAGAGACAACAAGACCCCATAATGGGGCTACATTGGTCTGCCCTACATGACAATTTGCCGACTTATTTATATGAATGATCACAGGGATTTGAATATAGTCATCTTCTTTTTCTAAGACCTCAAATACCAATTTACGAAGCACTCTTTTGAGTGAATATTTTTCAAGTTCAATACAATAGTTTAATATTTATTTAACTAGTTGTAGCTTTCGCTAAGTGCCAACGAAAGAAAAAGAATTTCCCTACATCACCGGTTTTGAGTTCCAATGTTTATAAAACCATTTTAGATGCAGAGGCGAGAATTTCCACTACAAGCACTCCTCGTTCCTACATTTCTGCCATGCTATTGGCCTTAAATCGCTCTTATTCTTCTGCTCAGACATTTTTTAACCTTAAACTTGTCGAGTTTCAAACAGCGAAAGGGAAATAACATTTTATAGGTTAGCGCGAACTTGAAATAGCGAGTTGTAGTTTGTACAAGTACAGTAGTGTGGCAGAGAAAAATGTCTGAACTTTGAAGGTTCGTTTGTTTACAACAAAGGTCATCAAAAGTCACGTGAAACTGCACGTCCAATCTAACGCCACTAAAATCCCCAGGGAATCTACACCTTACATTACACTTTTCACAGCAACACAACAGCTTGGCATGTGCATCTCACTTTTTCATAGATTTCTTTGACATTCACAGCACTACTAGGTCCGAACTACGGCTTGAAACATCCTAATGTGACATTTTTAGAGGTGCAGAAACACAGGTCGTCAAATTCCCTTGTTTAATTTGGATACAATTATTAAAAATTAAACTCCAGCAAATCAGGACAAGAAATCCATTTCAAGTCGTTTTTAAGTGATTTTAAGGGGGATCTTCATTTTCCACATCTGGGACCTGAAGACCTTGGTCAAGTTTTTTTGACAATTGAAGATATCGCTGTCTCTTACACATGTCTTGTGTCTAGAAGCCGCTTCGAGCAGTTTTCAAGTGATTTTGAGGGGGGTCTTTGTTTTCTACATTTGGGGGGGGGGGGGGGGGGGCCTTGTAGAAAACGAAGACCCTAGTCAAATTCATTGAAAATTTCTTACACAACTCAGATCGAGATAGCCATTCCAGCTATTTATATGCAAGTTTGAGGGGGTCTTCGTTCTTGAGTCTTAGATCTTAGGTCTTCGTTTTCTATCCACCCAGGAGCCCATGATCCACTCAATTATAATGGCACCAATTTTTTAACTTTTGGGACTTATTGATCAAACTACCAAAGAACAACAGGATAAAGTTAATTAAAACAATAGATTTAGGCCGATAACTCTCTTCTTAAAACCTCCATAATCGTGGCCTCTGTATTAAAGTGAAGATTGATGTTTCGTTAAATTTCAGATCACTCCGAAGTGATCATGAGGAGTGTAACGATCGAGAATTTTTCTGCCTGCTGCAATACTTCGCGTGGCACTAAGCTGGCAGCCTCGCAAGCCGACCGTCTTCGCTCGGCTTGCTCGTTGGCAATTAGGACAATATTACACAAGATACAGATTTCGTATTTTCAGGCATATTAAGAGTATCTTCACTTGCTCGCTGCATTTACCTTCTGACAAGATATCGCCATGTCACTCGAAGATCTTAATATAGTCATGGGTTTGTTTCTATCAACTACAACAGTACAAACTGACAGCAGTTGCATTTTTTTCTGAAAAGGCGAGCTGAAAGTCATTGCTGGCAGTCACGTCTTTATTATTGACGATGGGGAGCTGAGCAACCACAACAATGGTGGCAACAGGAACATCAACAAACAATAAATTAGTTTATGAGTAACACAACAGCTTGGCATGTGCATCTCACTTTTTCATAGATTTCTTTGACATTCACAGCACTACTACGGCTTGAAACATCCTAATGTAACATTTTTAGAAGTGCTGAAACACAGGTCGTCAAATTCCCTTTTTTAATTTGGATACAATTCTTAAAAATTAAACTCCAGCAAATCAGGACAAGAAATCCAATTCAAGTCGTTTTTAAGTGATTTTAAGGGGGATCTTCATTTTCTACATCTGGGGGGTTTGTAGAACAAATGAAGACCTTGGTCAAGTTTTTTGACAATGGCCGTTTTTATGCTAGAGACGTTAAAGTCGTCTGAGACTTTAAAGGCGTCTTAAGACGACTTTAACGTCTAGTATAAAAACGGTAAATAAGGCAGACGACTTTAACGTCTTCTGTTAAGTGCGTCCGGACGACGCACTTAACAGCGTCTGGTATAAAGACGGGACGTCGTAAACTAGGACGCATTTATGCTCAACTCGTCCAGAGACGACTGGGACGAGTGCAAAACAATATGGCGGCCAAGAAGAGCATGAAGGAGTCTCGTGCTAGAAAGTGGAGTGAGGATGAACTTAAGGAGTTTGCATCTGTTCTCGCAGACGACCGAACTGAATTGGCATTAACTTTGGAGACTCATCATCTTCCATCGTCTGAAGTTTTCGCTTTCTCGATTCACTTTTCTGTGTTACCAATATCTGCATTTCTAAGTCATGCCTTTCTTGGCGACGGCGAGAAATAGACTTTAAAAGTTGTAACACCGCCGCCATGTTAGAGCTTGAACAATTTGTTCGCATTTCGCGGGCTTGAAGTTCATTTTTGGCGCCGCTTTAACTCGTGTCCAGTGTCTTCCAAGAGTAGAGCCTAGTCCTTTCTTTCAGAAAAATCTACTTCTTTAAATAAGATCGTCTACTTTTGTGCGTCCCGTTTTTACACTAGACGACTTTAACGTCTCTAGCATAAAAACGGCCAATTGAAGATACCGCTTTATTATATAAACACCAATGAAATACCAAGTGAGTTTTCGCGCGAAAACGTGATATCTTCACATGTGAAAATAACATGTTATTCTCACATGTGAAAATATCACCGTTGCTATGGTTTCATAATAAACCGCACCTTTCAGACCAAAAAACTATTTAAGTAAAATGGTTTGGTCAGGGGGGGGGGGGGGAAGCTACTTCCCATGCATTCTCTTAAGGTGGCTGAACACAGTTTTGGCAGTTTCTGAGTATATGTCATTTGCCAACTTATGGCAAGAGAAGGGTTGCAGCTCACAAGCTGAAACTTGGCAAGTGGAAAATATATTAATGAAAGATTTTGATTCACAGGTAAAATTTGACATTTTCGTGGTTTCCATGGCAACATGAACGATTGAATACAACCTTAAAATTTCACTTTCGCTCAGTTTACAGAAAATTCACTCATTAGATTTTCCTATAAAATTGCACACAGCTTACTATAATTAATCATTGCCATTTGAAACTTATTTGACCAAATTTTAACAGAGGGGTTTTTAGATAATCAATAGTATAATTGTACTGTAATTATTAAATGTGTCACAAAAATCGTCTGTTCAAATTCCATTTTAAAGTTCTCATTATTTAAAACACCATAAAAGTAAAAATTCTGCCAAATATTACAAAATTTTAATGAGTAGATTTTGAGAAATCGTCTTCTGTGTACCACTGCCTTTTCGCCGCCATGTTTGTTTGTCTAAGTTAAAACACTTGCCGTCACGCGAGTTACCGCTGACCGCCCGCAATACTGTGTTCAGCCACCTTAAATGAAATCCAAACGATGTTCTCACAACTTGCAAAGCGATCAGCAAGGGTCTTGCCAGCGGATTTGTGTACTGATCATGCGTATTACGTCAAAATCCATAGATCAACGGTCTTGAGAAGAAACAAAAACATGGCGGTCGAAGGCGGGACTGTTTCTCACTATTATATTTTGGTAATTCGGGAATTTGTTGATTTTATGTCGCTTTTCTGACATAGTGTGTGGTTTTCTTTTTTGTTAAACAATTTCCCTCTGCAGAGTTTGGAATATGCAACATATAGCTCCGTACAGCTGATAAGAACCGCCGAAGAGTTGAGCTATCGAGCAGTGTTTTGCTGCAAACCTTAGGAAAGTTAAAGTCGTTTCAAGGTACAGAGCTTTCAGTAGTAGTTGTGATTTGTTTATTAGGATCGTTTTGAATTTTAACTTTGGGTTGAAGGTGTTGACTGATCGTAATAAACGAAGCGAAATGTTATAAAGTGTGAATGTTTATTCAGTTATGTTGTGTAGAGCTGTAAGCTCATATTTATAAAGCTCTCTGAATATACTTGCTTCCGATAAATTTGACACTTTCTCCAGTAACTTTTATCAGCATCAAGTTATCTTTGCCCGGCAAAAACGATGTAAACCTGTTAATCGATCGAGCGCGTTGTTGTTGGTTAAGATCTAACACGGTTGCGTTTTAGTTTCCCCCATAATTTCAGTAACGAAAGACAAATACGATATGCAAGAAAAACAAAGATGTGTGATATCATTTTTTTTTTCAATTTTTAAAGCATTTCTGATTTCCTCTACCGGTTCGCTCCTTGCTTCTATGCACCTATCAATGTTAAGCCCCAGGGTGGGGGGGCGGGCTACCCACGGGCTACACCGCGGCAAAACGTCTACGCATGCGCTAGGTTGAGCATTTCCGGTCTCTTTTTCAGTCACACTTTCCAGTCAGATATTAAAGTCTCCCGCGCGCTCCCTGTGTGCAGCGTGTGGTTCAGTTGTTCTGCTTCATGCTGCCCGTGCTTTTGACTATTTTGTAGTTATTGAAATTGCTTTTATGGATAACCAGGCACAGATCACTGAAACAATTGGTCGATTAGATTCAGAAAAGGTAAGATGATAATAACTCAGTGTGTAATTTTGGCTAGAGCTTCAGGTGAACTGATTTTCATTCACGAAAACAAAGTTTTTGACTGTCATTTTTCACTTAACCCGGCTGAAACTAAGACATAAAAAGTTATCATTGCAAGCTTGTGTATTGTAGTTCTAATTTTCAGTTCTTCAATTTCTCAGTCTTGATGTCTTAAAGCCGATTCGAGCTTTATCTGGAAAACGACAACACACAATCGCTTTGTAGTTTTATTTACCAGTGAGTTTTACCGTGTTTTGAAACAAAACTCTTCAGAGTTGATTGCCATGAAGCAGAAGCTGAGGTTAGCAGCAAGTTGACAACTCTATTTATTTATTTTTTTCATTCTCAGAATCAGAGAGCGTTCGATGGCTTTTAGAAGTTGAATTCATGCCATGCATTTAGCAGCTGAAAGTTTCGTGTTTGCATGAGATGCAGCCTAGCCGCACAGTCTGAAATTATTGAAGTCTTCAACCAAAGAACAACCATGTAAAAGAATTAAATAGGCATTTTCTTGAATGAAAGTCATTTATAGGCATGTTTAGTTTTCCGGTACTAAAAACTCCGGGTGTTCGTGACTGCAGTCATCACAGTCGAAGTTGTTATTAAATCCCGCCGATCTTTTGTTTTGAGTTCTTGTTTTCTCTGATAATAAAAAAATTATTGAACGGACTAAAATTTTATTTCCTGGTTTTAGTGTTAATGATAATCAGATGACGTCTTTATTTTGGTTTCTTTCATGATCATAAGTATTGTTATTCTTTTCTTAGTTATCGCCTTCTCCCAAATTAACTTATGCCAAACCAGTAGCATGCAAGAAAGCCAGTAAAAACAAAGTCGTTGTGTCGAGCGCTCGCGACCTGCAAACTTCAAACATGATTTTCACCGTTGGTGCAAACAGATAACCATGTGGTGCAAAAGTTTGAGAGTAGAAAAATATATAATCTTTCGAATGAAGTGATTTTTTCGGCCCCCTTTTTTGTCTGTTTCGCCCTTTTTGCCTTTAAACTTGGCGCGACGGCAAAGCTATGTTTACGCAATTGGTTTATATACTAGACCGGAAATAAAAAGCTGACCGGATGTTAAATTTTGTGCTCATGCGCATTGCGTTTTGCCGCGGTGTTGCCTTCCCCTGGGTAGGGATTTTGACATTACGTGTTGCCCCAGGGTCGGGAATTTGACATGGTCGCCATCTTGGAAGACCGAGAGAAACTGGAAATGAGTGACCTGACATCTTGGTAATACCCAGAAGTCACCAGAGGTAAATGACCTCTCCTTTTCTTGAAAGTAACAAGACAACATGAGCGAAAGAAAGGTGAGGAAATCTGTTTTATTTTTCGGTATATATGAACATCACTTCTTTCATTGTATGATCAAATGTTTAAAAATAGAAGAGTCTTTGTTCCCTCTGTTTCTGTTTCTATGTGAGGTTGTAAAAGACATATCCTTTCCAACCTGTCAATTATTAAGTCCTGACTCTGTTAGAAAAAGTTCTCCCAGAGGCGGGAAATTGACATTTTAGTAGGTGCCTGGGGGTGGGGAATTTCACTCTGGCTTCCAATAAAATGTCAAATTCCCCTGGGTCTGCCCGCCCCCCCCCCCCCCCCCCCCACCCTGGGGCTTAACAATGATAGGTGCACTAAAAAGTCTAAAAATATTTATTGTGGGAAAAATACTGCAATTATCCGCTGACCACCACGCGGGGTGACCGCTTTGCAAGTTGTTAGAACATCGTTTCTCGGTCCCAGACCTCATCTCTTCCCCCCCCCCCCCCCCCCTGGGCTTGGTATTTCATTGGTGTTTATATAATAAATAGACCATTACATGGTCGCTTGGAGATACGAAATTTCTCTTCTCGTGTTGAAAAAAATATTTCACGAGTGAGTGCAGCGAACGAGTGAAATATTTTTCAACACTCGAAGAGAAATTTAGTATCTCTGCGCGGCCATGTAATATCCTCTATGTCTCTTACACATCTCTTTCGTCTAGAAGCTGCTTCGAGCAGTTTTCAAGTGATTCTGAGGGGGGTGTTTGTTTTCTATATTTAGGGGGTGGCGGGCGTTGTAGAAAACGAAGACCCTGGTCAAATTCATTGAAAATTTCTTACACAACTCAGATCGACATAGCTGTTTCCACCTATTTAGAGGCAAGTTTGAAGGGGTCTTCGTTTTTGGGTCTTAGATCTTAGGTCTTCGTTTTCTATCCATTCAGGAGCCCATGATCTATGGCGTTCCATTTCTGCCAAAATTCAATGTTCCATTTTACATTGTACTTTACACAATCTATCCTACATTTTGTGTTTGCCATTTGAGTTTGCAATCGCGATTCAACTTTTTTGCATTCAACATCCAACTTTGATTCATGCAACATTCAAGTTTACGCTTTCGACATTCAACTTTTCATAAGCAACAGTCAAGTTTTCGAATTCGACCTTCAAGTTCAATGGAATGTACATTCATTTTCTTGCATCCAACATTTAGCATTTGTCCTTTAAGTTTTCTCTTCCGACATCCAACTTTGGGCATTGTAATTGCAAGTTTCCGCATTCGACATTCAAGTTTTGGAATTGGACTTTTACCCGCTGGTCAGCGACCGATAGAGATCGTGGGCTCAATTGACCTGACCCACCCCCGCTCAAATGGTGGTCGAGAGTCGATCGAGAGACTTCCCAGTGGAGTGAGCTTTTATGTGCCTCGGTTTGAGATGTAGCCCATTTTTAGCTCAAAAACATGAATTTTTCGTATTCGTAGTACGGTTTCTGGGGCATTTTTGCACCAATTTAGTTACTGACAAAGATTATTTCTGGCATCAAAACGAAGATCGCTAATTTTGATAGTTTGTACGTTATGTAAGACTTAATGTAATGTCCTTAGTCATTCCCATATTTGCTGGGAGTGGGGAGGGGGCGGTGGTTCATTGAATTTCCGGAGGGGGGAGGGGGGCAGTGAAAAAGAGAGAATCTCCAGATTTAAGATCCCAGAGGTTGGCATCTCTGTATACGTGACACAAACAGGGAGGCATCGCGCTTCTTGTTTGCATCTCTTCAGTTTAATTTAAGCTTAAAATTTCCTGCAGGAATTGTTTTATCATTCATAAGTGCTGTAAATTGAATCAATTTGTTTCTTCTTGAGATTAGTCCAAAATTTGATCCAGCAGATGTCTGATGACAAAGCCTATCTGAATTTAGCTGTCTTGGATATAATCAATGCTACAGACAGATTTACAGGGTCTGGAGATCCATCAATAGATTTCCAACCATAAAGAATAGCTGTCAGCCTTGACGTGAATGAACTAGTCACAAAATTGATTGGACATGCTTACAGGATGTTGGTAGAAATCGATCAAAGAAACCATGTTAACTATGCATATCAAGCTCCATTGAAAAGTAGAGGGAAACGAGGGAGACCTTTGTATGAAATCAGCAAGGAACAGCTTCATGTTTTACTTTAGCAAGGCTTCAAAGTATGTGACATAAGTAAAATTCTTCGGGTGAGTGTCAGGACGGTTAAAAGGAGGATGTCAACATTTGGGTTGAGTGTACAGTATCATGTATAAAGTAACATTAATCTTTTATTTTAATGAGATGATAAACTACTACAAGGACAATTTTTATAACAAAATGATAATATTTAGTACCAAATTAAGGTTATAAAAAAGTGTTGTTGATCCTCCAAATACCTATACTGTATTGCCTACGTATAACAATATCTTTATGTCACTTTCTGGGAAGGCTTTAAGGTAGTTGTTGCACCAAACAGTTGTGATTACCGTAGATTTGCAAATTAAAATGTTGACTTCCACTTACTTGTACCTAGAGATCCAGTCCCATAATGGTAGATTATCCTTATACCATCATTATCTTTATTGTTGTTGACCTTTCACACTTCACAGATTCAGTGCTTTCTGGGGATAACTTGACTGAGAACAAGCTACAATGTCAAGGGTAGCCTCAGACCTGAAAAGTGTTATTGTTATTATTATGGCTGTTTTACACGAATGGATGCCCAGTATTAGTAAAACACACAGAAGTTGGGCGTCTGACTGTAAACAACCCCTGCGCCTTGAAGTATTCTTATGTAATAATAATAATAATAATAACCTTTATTTACTACCTTTGGCGATAAGAATTACGGTAATATTACAGTAAAAATTCAAAACACTACATATTATATATACATAATTAAATTAAGTTAAGTTTAGCACCTCTAGGAATAAATGATTGTTTGTGCCTAACAGTGCGTGATACAGGTATTCTGAGGTGCGCTGGGTTAGTCTTACAAGATCTTAGATTATGGCCATGATCCACTGGCTTTTCTAAAAAACGTTTACAAGGATGTGCTTCTGATTCTAGGATACGTTTAAATTCTTTCCTCGTCAAATTCTGACGTCTAGTTACAAGTGACTCAACAGTATCCCTAGGGAGACCAATGACATTTAGACATCTATTCTGCACTCTCTGTAGATCTTCTTCGAGGTAAATGGGCAGCCCTCCCCATACAGGCGAGGCATATTCTATAACAGGTCTAATCTTAGTGATGTAAGTTGTAAGACCAATGTTCCTGGGGAGATGGGCTGTTCTACAGACCCTAAGATAGTGGATCCGTTTACACGCTTTGCCGACAATACTTGAGACATGTGCATTCCACTTGAGATCGTTCTGTACATATACACCCAGTAGTTTAAACTCTGAAACCCTCTCCAGTTCAGTAGTCCCGATATTGATAGGAGCAGGAATTGGACAGGACTTCTTGAAGGTGATCCACATATCTTTGGTCTTTTTAGCATTCAGCTCCATTTTATTCTGCACAGCCCATCTTTCCAAGTGAGTTACAGCATTCTGCATTTGACTGACAGAGTCCTTAAGGACAAGTTCGTATAGGGTACAGTCATCAGCGTACTTGCAAGTGGATACAGGTATTTCCCTGGGGATGCAGTCCTCAATATCGTTGACATGCACATTAAAAAGTGTAGGAGAAATGACACCGCCCTGGGGGACACCAGCAATCACCTCACCATATCTGTAGAGGAGTAAAAAAAATATTGAAATATAGAAGAATATCATGGCTGGTTCTTGTAAAATATTTTAAAAATGTTAAATAACAATAAAAATAATAATATTGTTTCCATGGCTAAACAGTCTGCGCTGTTCGGCAGCAACAAAATGAACTAATGAATGAAGAGTCATTCACGAGAGGACAACAGATGTGCCCTCTTTACAATACATTTTTAACATGTGAACAGTAAGCTCGGACGTCAGCATACAGAAGCAGACAGACAAGCAGCTGGAGAAGGATTTGTATACTGTTGCACCTTTCTGGTGCTGTCTGAAAATATTAAAAAAAGCGATAATTCAAGCAGAACCTTCTGAACAGCCAATCGAAAAAAATTAACTTCAGAGAGCTCTGATATAGTTATTAAATGCATGCATGTACAGTGTACGTGCACTGTAGCTTTTTTGTATTATCTATTGCTTATATCACTTGAATTGCTCAGGATTCCCAAAGAAAGATCCAACAACTATTTATCTCATTTTGGAAAATATGCACCTTTTTACTAGCATAAAAAGATTGTGACAGCTACAAGCAAGGATGGAAGGTAACCAGTAGCCATGACAATGAATCCTGAGAAAAATGCCTAAGAATCTAACCCAGGGATTAAACGAATCCCTTAAATTGCAACAGATCTGGCCCCAGTATTTCAAACATTGGATCATGCTATCTACCTGACAAATCACTATCCAGTGGATAGCACTAATAATCCATCTTTTGAACAAATGGGCGCTCGGGAGAATAACCCCTCACCCAGCAAGAACAAGGAAGGTAAATAAGGAAAGGTGTATTTCATGAGAAATCTGTTAAATATTTTACCTGAATTCCCCATACAAATCCTTTATGTCCACAGCCATTTCAAGGGTTGTGCAATTTGAGACTGCCCATATTGATGATAATTTACCAATCACCCCTAATTGAGGGGTCGATCATTTGACTTTTGAGGGGAGGTATGGGTGATTTACTCTGAGTGAAATTTATTTTTCCCAAACCTGAAGAGATAGAATATATTTCCCTTGCATATAACGGTGTTACATATTTTTCTCCAGCATTGCATGCCACAACAGATATTTTTTTCAGTGTTGGATATTTTTTTCTGAAATCACCTACACTCGAGAGCTTGGATAGCCTCCCACGAAGACGTTCTAAGGGGGATACGGCAGGAATGCTTGACGAATGTGACGAATCCCCTTAATACTCCCTTAACGTCTGCGTGGGAGGCTAGAGCTTGGGCCGCCTGTGGGGTTTTATGTAGACCGATTTTTGATTGCAGGTGGGCAACAAATCAAAACTCATTCCTTCTCAAAAAATATAGAAACGAGTAAAATACACAAAAATAGGAGCATTGCAAGCAAAAGCTTTCGGAAATATTGCATTCTATGATCAATGCCGTCCAGTACACAGCGCGCGTGAAGTGATCAAAATGAAGCTGGCGTTACATGTAGAGCAGCTTGTGTCGGCGCAAACACATAACTTCTTCATATTTGACAAATTTTGCCCTATACTTACTTGGAGATGGTGTTTCTTTCATAGAAGACAGACGGTCCGCTACCCTCAAGAGAGTGGCTCTCACCTCCCTTAAACTAGCAATTGTGCAGTCAGCACGGTCGTGAACACATCTGTCGACATCTGGTATGTCGGGAGTGGAGAAGGTCTCCCGAGTCCACTCCACTGGGAAGTCTCTCGATCGACTCTCGACCACCATTTGAGCGGGGGTGGGTCAGGTCAATTGAGCCCACGATCTCTATCGGTCGCTGACCAGCGGGTAAAAGTCCAATTCCAAAACTTGAATGTCGAATGCGGAAACTTGCAATTACAATGCCCAAAGTCGGATGTCGGAAGAGAAAACTTAAAGGACAAATGCTAAATGTTGGATGCAAAAAAATGAATGTACATTCCATTGAACTTGAAGGTCGAATTCGAAAACTTGACCGTTGCTTATGAAAAGTTGAATGTCGAAAGCGTAAACTTGAATGTTGCATGAATCAAAGTTGGATGTTGAATGCAAAAAAGTTGAATCACGAGTGCAAACTCAAATGGCAAACACAAAATGTAGGATAGATTGTGTAAAGTACAATGTAAAATGGAACATTGAATTTTGGCGGAAATGGAACGCCATACTGATCCACTCAATTAATGGCAACAATCTTTAACTTTTGGGACTTGTTGATCAAACTACCAAAAAAACAACAGGATAAAGTTACTTAAAACAATAGATTTAGGCCAATAACTCTCTTCTTAAAACCTCCATCATCGTGGCCTCTGTGTTAAAGTGAAGATTGATGTTTGGTTAATTTTCAGATCACTCGGAGATGATCATGAGAGTGGATGGATCGCGGGCTCATTTTCCCAAACAGCGGTTGGTAAAAAAAAGTTAAGGAGTACACTACTTCCTCGACGCATCACTCCATGGTTTTTATCAAATCAGGATAATCATGCTATTCTGTACGCCTTTTGTGTGTCTGTATAACACAAAAATTAAAACCTCGTTTCCATTTCTCAACTCTCGTGGAAATACCTTGAATAGTTTGTGCCGGGGCGGGAGGAAGGGGGCGACAAGAGGCCGCTAGCAAAGTATAAAATTGAAAGTAAAGGACAGTCAAAGAAAAGGAAATGGCCGAAAACTTTCGTTTCGAAAACCAATTCATCGGCCGGAAAAGGGAGTAGACCTTTATAATAATCATTTTTATTTAAGGACTATCAGACCACCAAAACCAATACAGCAAACATGTCAGTAATCTGATAGCAGAATCGATCGAAACGCGAAAATCAAAATCACGCCAGTCGCACACACATACCTGTACATGTAGTGAACACGGAACTTTGCTGCGGCTGTACACAGTGATTCCTTTTTCCCTTATTGATTGATACCGTATTACCCAGCGAAAAAAAGAACTTGAAGACAGATCAAACCGCTTCCTTCCTTTGAAGACTTTGAATAAAACCTTTGTCTGTTTTGTCGCGAGCGTCGCGAGGAGGTTCCAGTCTGTCAACGATTAAAGTCACGTGAATGATGCGCAAGTAATAGTAATCAAGTTTTCACACCTGATAGCTCAGATGGAAAAAGAATAAACGTTAAACATTTATTAATTTTTTTGATTTAAGAAAACTAGATTCTTCCCTCTTCGCTGCGTTCTAAATAAACTCGGTCAGCTACAATAATCATCCCACTGGGCACGTGGAATTTCCGCATTTTCAAACCGGATTTTTTGTCGAATATTAAAAGCGCCTCTAAATTGCGTGACTTCAGCCTAGTCCCAAGGCGCTCTCGGCTGGGCTTTAAGATACGAGGACGCGCAACGCGACGAAGAACAACCCAACTTGAGACACAGCAGGTTTCGTCCAAACTAAACACCATGAGCTCGTTTAAAGCAGTTCAAGAAATGCTGCTTTTCTGTTTAGAAGAGGAAATTATCGATGATGAAGAATTTGCGGTACTCTACGAGGAATATACACCACAAAATCTTTCATTTCCTCACTGTCAATATGACACGTTTTCGCTGCTGAACAAGGATCCTGCAGAGTGTAAAGCGGATTTTCAAGTGGAAAAGGCAGATATTCCATTGCTCATTGATGCTTTAAGAATGCCTCCAGAATTTGTTTGCGAGAGTGGCACAGTTTGCGATGCAACAGAGGGCCTGTGTATACTGCTGAAGCGGTTTGCATATCCATGTCGTTATTCGGACATGATACCAATTTTTGGTAGATCAGTTCCAGAGTTAACTATCATTAGTAATGAAATCACCGACTCTGGACTCTGGACTCTACCGTGAACTGTGACGTCCGAGAGAGACTCTTCGCGCGGACAACGGGTCAAGAGAGAACGCTTAGGGACTAGGCTAACCTGCGTAGCTGGCGTCCAAAGGGGTAGGGGACAGGGAGGAAGGGAAAAAGGAATGTCCAGCCCTGGCCACGAAATCCAGAGTTTCTTCACTTCTTACTTATTTCCACACTTTTCAGAGGTGTAGAAGTGTGGAATAGTCTGATAAAGTCAGGATAATGTCACACTTTTCCCCTAGTCACGAACCCCTTGTCATTCTTTACTTAGTTCCACACTTCTCAGAGGTGAGGAACTGTGGAATAGTCTGACAAAGTCAGGATAATGCAACACTTTTCCCCTAGTCACGAACCCTTTGTAATTCTTTACTAAGTTCTACACTTCGCAGGAGCGTGGTGTGCAATAGTCTGAATAACTTAAGTTTAATTTCGCACTTTCCCTCAGTGAGAATAAAGTTCAGTGCGCTCTATTTTACATTTTCCTTATGAACTAGAAGACAACTCTGCAGCTAATGATAACCCTTGTTCAATGCCAGCTGTTTAAAGAAACCTGAAGTTAGGAAACCCAATCTCCAACCAATCTTTCTTCTTTATAGGTATGCTTCAACTTCTTTCATTTTTAGATCAAGCCATATATCCACTGTTTTGTAGTTTTTCCTCTTTCCTAAGGTTATGTAGATGTCCAGCCACCACCTGAGTGTATATCATGTTCAATTAACTCTTAAAATAATGGACAATTACGTACCTGAAGCACAATCTCTTCTTCATGAACTTCTCTCGCCCGAATAGCATTCATCACCCCGACCATTTTCTTTTGGAGTTTTTAATTCTCGGGATATGATGTACACTCAGGTGGCTGGAGACGTTACGTGACGGAAATCCATTCTATTTTCTCATACTTAATTATCATATCTCGCTGAGCATTCGGAAGTCAGCCAAGCGCGGTCATTGCACGCGTGCATGCTGAACAAGAATGCTGTATCATGATAGACTAGAAACAATAGACAATTCCCAAAGCACAAACTCTTTCAAAACGCCTAAAATCTTCAATGTTTACTCAAGTTTGGGCTTATAGAAGACAATGTCACAGTTTTTCAATGACCGTGAAATTCAGAATAGGGGTAGTTAGTTAATCAATTGTGGCCCTGAAAAAATTTGAAGGAAAAAAAACTACGAATTTTTAAGAAAATGCTTTTTTCGTGAGAAGGACGCTTAAACGCTGACAAACTTTAACAAATAGCTAAAACTATAATTTCTATATGCTGGCATTGCTCGAAATAGTGCACATTTACAAGGCCCTAAAGCTTTTTTGCTGACTTGCAAGGACCCATCTGTTATACCCAAAATAAAGGGATAAATCTTATAGTTTATTAAATATAATCGTGTAAAGTTTGCTAATCATTTTCACATAAATTATGACCTAAATTTGCAAACCGATGAATTTCTCGCATTGGCCTGGTCTTTGCGATTTTGGTGAAACTCTGTTCAACGGAAGGCACTAATGCGCACTCCACGTAGCCGCGAGGTTTTCACGAAAAAATGCCAGCAACAGCAGAATTTCGACTTAGACCCCAAAGGTGGCATGGCATTATAACCACGTGACATTTACTCCGATCGCCAAAAGTTTTATGCTATATTGTAGATTGATCTATATGTTATCCATGCTATATATTAGACTTACCATTAAAGTAAATGTGGGGATACCAGAGAGCTTCGAAGTAGGATGGTACCGCCACAAAATAACTGGGTCGAGTCACCTTAAGCTTTTCTTTTACGAATGGGACGATTTTTTATACCGTTTTCCTCAAAATAAGCGACAAGCTGTCAACAAAGTTTAGATAAACTAGAGATATACCCACCATTTTTTTTTTTTTGGGGGGGGGGGGTAAACTCGAAGGTTATCGGTGATGGGTCATCCTTGTTCTTTCCGCAGTAATCATGGAAATTAACTAGAGTGAACCATAGTAAACCGAAGAAGTAAACCAAAGAAGTAAAATGAGTTGCAGAAATAAAACCATCTAATAATCCACTACGCTTTATTCTCATCTCATGCATAGGAGTGGAACTTAGTAAAGAATAACAAGGGATTCATGACTAAGGGAAAAGTGTGACAATATCCTGAATTTTTTTTGATTCCACACTTCTACACCGCTGAGAAGTAACCTTTACACCTACAATTATGAGAAGTGTAGAACTAAGTAAAGAATGACAAGGGTTCGTGACTGGAGGAGAAGTGTGACATTATCCTAGCTTTGTCAGACTATTCCTAGCCTGCGAGCAAGCTCTCCTCTTTGGGTAAGCGAAGTGAGCCTCGCCTCGCCGGCCCCTCGCGGCTTCGCCGCTCGCTCGCGCGTTCTCGCGAGACTCGCTTCACTCGCCCAAATAGGAGAGCTTGCTCGCAGGCTAGACTATTCCACACTTCTGCAACTCTGAGAAGTGTAGAACTAAGAAAAGAATGACAAAGGGTTCGTGACTAGGGGAAAAGTGTGACATTATCCTGACTTTGTCAGACTATTCCATACTTCCGCACCTCTGAGAAGTGTAGAACTAAGTAAAGAATGACAAAGGGTTCGTGACTAGGGGAAAAGTGTGACATTATCCTGACTTTGTCAGACTATTCCTCACTTTCACACCTCTGAGAAGTGTGGAACCAAGAATGAAAAAGGAAAGTAGGGATCTTGTGGCCAGCGCTGGACATTTGTGGGTGCGCGTCACGACCCTCAAAAGTTCGTGGGTAAAACTGTTTATGTGCTTCATTTCAATGTTCGCATCTCGTGAGAGAGGTGAATCATAACCCGATATCAAAACACTGCTTCCTTTTGTGAAAAACGTTACGTAAGAGAGCGATTTGGAGACTTTTCAAGATCTCATGCATATATACTGGCCTTAGATGCCTGCTTTTGGCTAAAATGAGTTAATTTCAATAAGTTTATCGCGATTCGGAGACGATCGAAGGTGCGATTTTAGGCGGCGATTTCCTGCTTCTCAGAAGATCTTATTATAAGTACTGTTTAGTGCTGTGCTTATATGTATATTTTATCTCAGAGTGAAAGAGATCTGTAGTTCATATATATATCTGGATTTGCTTAAATAAAAAATTCGTCCATTTAATAGTAACGTTTGATGGACTTTATTACCGGGCAAGGAGGGGGAGCGCGAACAAAAAAGGCAGGGAAAGCAAGATGAGATATCTTGCATCTTCTCTCATAACAATTTTATATTATTTTGCAAGCAATGACTGTTTGAGATCCTTATGAGCAAATAAATCTTCTATAGGCAAGGGAAAAACAGAGCAAAAGTAGCGCCCGAACAGCTACAGTACAATTGAAATTTCACCGAAGCTACGGCCGAAGGAATAAACCACGATCTTGTAACCTAACCTCACAGCTTTAAAATCCTGTATGATGTTGTCTAGATGATGTTGTGTTTTGGTAGAGATTTAATCCCTATCGTAGATTTGCATACACACACATAAGCACACGCTGCATGCAAATCATTTTAAAGACACCCTTTCAGTTTCCGCACTGGGTTATAAAAATGTTTTGTTTCCAAAGGTTATCGCAATATTCAAACTTATTTACCTTTTCTGGTTTAAATGAAACAAACTCTTCCTGGATTTTGTGTTACTTGCTTCACGTCGGCTTTCGCTTCGGCAAGTTTCTCAGCCCGTTTCCCGGTTGTGCTACCTGGCTGAGACAGTCTCTTCATTCCAAGTCATTTTCAACGCCTCATAACGGGAAAGCGAACAGGGGTCAGGGGCACCCAACGTCAACTTTCGGAAAATATCTGTTCGGAAGACGATTTCAGATCTAGAATTTTCGGAACATTTCTTGTAAGATTTCTTGCTTGCCTGCCTATCCTAGGATTTTCGACCAACTAAAACATGGTATAATTGCCCATTTTTAACAGATTTTTACTCTAAAAAGGTCACCTAGAATTTTCGGGAGCCTTTTTTCTGGCTGAAATTTTCGAAAAGGTCAGGTTTGATCCCCATAAATTTTGGATCACTAGACTTTCAGCTAGGAAATCCGAACAAATGAAACATTTTTAGGAGATAAAAATATAGCTATATCTACCGTTTAAATATTAAAATACGTTTAACAATGCCATGTTTAAGTGGTTTTGAACTATATTCTCATTGGGTGCCCCTGAGGGGTAGACCCGGGTAGACCCCGAAATTTACAAAGAAGAGGGGTTGAAGTAACAAGTTGACCGAAATAATCGTGTATTAGTGAGAGACAAACATGATACAGGCATCAAGGAAATGTGTTCTACTAGCACAAGCTTTTAAAGATCACGTTAAACAATGAACCCAAACTAGAACCAACTGTAATAGCCTGTTTAGCAGGCAGAGATACTCAGGAGGTTTTGTATACTACATTTGTCCAAACATCGAGCGGCAATTCAAGGCGATTATGATTCTTGCCAGACATCTGCAATGAAGGTATTCACAAGACCGCCTTTTCCGCAAAAACATATACTGTCTAGAATGAACTTCTAAATGGTTTGTATAAAAGAGAGAGCTGAAGCTTTGGTAAAAACTATCCGCTGAGCTTTTTGACAATTGTTTATAATTCTCCTTCAATTATTCGCGTCTCAGGCTGGCGACTGTTCTGTTCGTTGTAAAAATGAATTATTTTGCTCGATTATGATACCACTTGAAAGTAGCCTGCAGTGCAGGCGTATTTTGGGTGGGCGAAACCTTGTTCGTGTTCGTAATTGTTGTAACCGCCATCTTTGATTTTATGACAGTGGAAGATTGGGGAGAGTAGAAATAGTGACCCTTAAGGTAGGTGCGAGGGCGAAAGAAGGAATAGGGGGAAGTCTCAACATGGCGCTTTCGTGAGCGAATTGCGTGCCCAATGAAAACGCCTGAACTGCAGGCTACAAAACAATCGGCTCTTATAGCAGGCGCCCCTTCCCTTTTCTCCCCTTTCGCGCTTTTCTCCCTCCCCCTTCCCCTCCCCTTTTTGCGCCTGCCACGCAGGCTAGGACTAGGCTGGCGTGACCGTGACTTCTCTTATTTCGACGTCTTCCGACTTCTAGTACATTTCCAACCTTGTTCCCAGGGTCCTTCCGCAGAAGTGGATATTTTCGCATTCGAGATCGTATTTCCGTTTTCTAATACGGTTAACTATAACTAAAAGTTGCCCGATTTTGGGCTATGTAATTTGAACATTCACTTTTTGGCACTAATTGAAAGTACGGATAGTTGGGGCATGAACAATGATCGTGGTTTTGTTGACACAGTCGTCTTTCTACACCTCAAAAAGGCCTTTGATACAGTAGATCATGATATTTTGTTCAGGAAATTACAACACTACGGGAGTTTTCGGTCCAGTTAGAAATGGTTTGCTTATTAGTTAGATAATCGAACTCAAACCGTTGTCACAATGCGTTATCAGCTGACAAGCTTACCCTGAATTTGACAAAAACTGAGTTAAGGCAAAAATTACAGAAATCGCAATTGACCCGCTGCAGAAAATACCATAACATACCATAATGCTCGTTGTTTGTCACCCCAAAATTTTGCATAAGCATTGTCTTCAGTTTCTCTTTAGCTTGCGTAGCAAGCGTTTCCGTGCGGTTTAGGAGCAAAGAACGAGGAGCGAGAGTCTAAGCTAAGACCCGCGCGAAAAATGGCGCCAGTAAAAGAGCTGGGAGGGGGTGGGGAAGAAAGGAAGGAAACGCTTGCAGACAAACCCCGGGATTTTGAAAACCGCCCACTTGGCCTGTCATGCCTGAGTTCGCGAAACCGACATTTGATGCTGTCATCAGCTGTCATAATTGATCAATAAAATGTTTGGCTTTCAGTGGAGCGGAAATGAACTTCAGAGGACCCAAAATATATCTTTTTCGCTGTGGCTATATGGCCGGTAACCGGTCAAGGTTTTCAAAATACTAAATGGCCAACAGTTCTATATTCTCAGTAAATTTCCCAAAATCGAAAGATTCCAGCTAATCTAAACTATAATATGTCGATTTAGAAAAGTCAAGCGATCCTGAAATGCTCTACAGATCTCAAGTTTTGTGACACTTTTCAGCTCGACTGCCGGTCAAGGTTTTCAAAACACTAAATGGCCGGCAGTTCTATTTTCTCAGTAAATTTCACAAAATCGAAAGAAAAGCATTTCAGGATCGCTTGACTTTTCTAAATCGACATATGATAGTTTACATTAGCCGGAATCTTTCGATTTTGTGAATTTACTAAGAATATAGAACTGCGGGCAATTTAGTGTTTTGAAAACCTTGACCGGCAGTCGAGCTGAAAAAATTTCTCTCGTATTTTGGAACACGTGGACGGCGTTTATGTTGAAATGTCAATGAATCCGAACGATCAATACAGGCTTTGGACATTTGTCTTTTTGTCTTTTTAATCCGTCTGAACAGTCTGTAAATCGGCCGTCGATAAAACCAGGAACATGGAACATTCCGGAACATCCCGGAACATGAAAACATCATTAAAAAAAAATCATAAAAAAAGATAAAAAATTTTTTTTAAAAATTGATAATAACATAAAATAATAACAACAACAACAAAAAGAAACTGGTATCATCTCCGAAGATGAGAAAACAATATTTTGTCGCAATTAATTTGTTGGGCGATTGAGGGTCCATGCAAATGACAGTAATGAGTGAAGGCTTGCTTCTAAATTCAAACTATATTAAAATGGATCGCGAGAAGGGTAGTCTCCTTCGCAGCCGTTTATAGGTTTGTCACGCAACGCTCCTCCCCACAAAGGAGCTAAGTCAAGCCAAGTCCATAAGTAACTCATTTCAAGCCAACATACTGAGTCTCCTTATATATATAACCGACATTTGCTTACTTGAGGTGCTTTGCTTTCTTGAGGTTGACATGAATTACTTACAGACTAGACTCTGTCAATTTAAGAAGAGCTTAGCAGCTCCTGTCTTTGGATTTTAGTGGACAATACTCACATTGTTAGAGCGATTTTCGTATGACCTTGAAATGTAAGCGCGCGAACAAAACAGAAACGACAAACGAACGGAAATAGAGCGATTTGATTGGTTTATCGAACGGACAGACAAACGCGTCTGGCTTTTCATTGGTTAAGCGAACGCTCAGGTGAAAAAACTTCATACCCGAGAACTTTCTAGAAATCAACCGATACTTCGCTCTGACTTCATACTACAACACGATTGGCCAATCGAGCAATGCCTTCTCCATATTAGGGTTTCTTTGGCGGGAAAACAAAGAGGCCATGTTTTGATCTTTTCATCCATTGGCTGATGAAACAAAGAACGAACACATACCGAAACCTTTTTTCAAGGTCATACGAAAATCGCTCTAATGATATATGAAATGAATCATATGTGAACTGCGGAAATGAAATGAAGAAATGATCGTCGCAGTTAAGGAGTTTCTATACTGTTTAAAGTCAGCCTAATGTTTCAGACGTCTCCTCGAGTCGCAAGAGGAGTTTGCGACTCGTGGAGACGGCTGAAATTCAAGTGAAACGCTGTTCCCCCCTATATTTTGAACCCATGCCTAATTTATCGAAGACACTTGAAGGTTTGCTTACGCCACATGTTATTTTTGTAAACACTATTTTTCAGCTAAATTCACTGAATATTACAGTACCGTTTGTTACATGACCGGGTCAAAGGTGAATAGAAAGGAAAGGCGAGCCGTCCGTCTTTGTTTGTTTGTTTTTGTGTTCCACCTTGCTAAATATATCAATTTCGGAGCATTTGGTTCCGTCGTGAAGTCTTGTCGCCGAGAATAGCTACGCATTACTGTTTCCAAAATGAAATCTTGTTCACTAAAATCCAGGGAACGTCACAAAATTCGAAGAAACAAACACGTTAGCAAAGCATTCGAATTAGCAGATAAATATAAATTCACTGCAAAAGTATCTCTCAAATAACTTCGCTCTCACCAGTTTTGTCGTCAGAGGATACCCAAATCACTTTGACAGCGTCGATCGCCAGTCCTCAACTTGCGACTCGGGAGACAACTAAATTCAGGCTCAGCTAACTGATAACAGCTAGAAACTACCACTGCGCTACCACTGCCACTACAACTATTTACGGCGAATGTGAATCTTATCCACTTAAGTCCAAAGCGACGAGCCCCTAAGCTCTTCTTATTTTAATATAGTTTGAATTCTCAATCGCCAAACAAATTAATTGCGACAAAATATTGTTTTCTCATACTCGGAGATGATACCAGTTTCTTTTTCTTTATTTCTATATTTTTCATTGTTTTTGTTGTTGCTGTTGTTATTTTATGTTATTACTTATTTTTACAAAAATTTTATTATCATTATTATTTTATTTTTTTTTTTTTTCTTGAGAATTATTTTATTTTTTCATGTTCGGGATGTTCCGGTATGTTCCGGCATGTTCCGGAATGTTCCATGTTCCTGGCACGTACCATACCGTCCTCTCAGTATGAAACGAACATTTGATCGACACGTGTCGATATTATTCGACTAGCCGAGTCAATCAGGCGCTGCGTTCGCTGGCGAACGCAGGTTTTCAAAATCGAGGGGTTTGTCCGCAAGCGTTTCCTTCCTTCCCTTCCCCCTCCCCCCACTTTCATTTTTTTGGCTCCTGTTTCATTTCTCGCGCGGCCAAAATCTAGAATACCGAGAGAAATTGAAAACAACGCTTATGCAATTTTAGGGTCACAAACAAAGAGCGTTATAGTATGAAATTATGAATATATGAAAATCATGTATGTGAACTGCGGAGTGAAGAATTATTTGAAGAAGATCATCGCAGTTGTATACGTAGACTTCTCAAAGTCGTTCGCTTGGTTTTCTGGTCTGGTGTTCGCGCTCGCTCGCTCGCTCGCGCTACGCGCTCAAAAGCTCGACTTGTGAGCAAGTCTATTGTATACACAAAGTATGCAGTTGCGAAAAGAAAGCCTGAAAGAAATTCAGGCTTGTACGGGATTCGAACCCTTGAACCTCAATTTCATGGTCATTGAAAAACTGTGACATTATCTTCTATAAGCCCAAACTTGAGTAAACATTGAAGATTTTAGGCGTTTTGAATGAGTTTGTGCTTTGGGAATTGTCTATTGTTTCTAGTCTATCATGATACAGCATTCTTGCTCAGCACGCGTGCAATGACCGCGCTTGGCTGACTTCCGAATGCTCACCGAGATATGATAATTTAGTATGAGAAAATAGAAGGGATTTCCGTCACGTAACGTCTTCAGCCACCTGAGTGTACATCATGCCGAGAATTAAAAACTCTAAAAAAAAATGGCCGGGGTGATGAATGCTATTCGGGCGAGAGAAGTTCATGAAGAAGAGATTGTGCTTCAGGTACGTAATTGTCCATTATTTTAAGAGTTAACTGAACATGATGTACACCTTGGTGGCTGGACACGTTATGACCATGAAATTCAGAACCCTGGAAAAATTTGAAGGAAAAAAACTACGAATTTTTAAGAAAATGCTTTTTTCGTGAGAAGGACGCTTAAACGCTGACAAACTTTAACCAATAGCTAAAACTGTAATTTCAATATGTTGGCATTGCTCGAAATCGCGCGCATTTACAAGGCCCTAAAGCTTTTTTGCTGACTTAATAAAGGGTTAAATCTCATAGTTTGTTAGATATAATCGTGTATAATTGTGCTTATCATTTTCACATAAATTATGACCTAAATTTGCAAAACGCTGAATTTCTCGCATTGGGTCTTTGCGATTTGGGTGAAACTCTGTTCAACGGAAGGCACTAATGCGCACTACACGTAGCCGAGAGATTTTCACGAAAAAATGCCGGCAACAGCAGAATTTCGACTTAGACCCCAAAGGGGCGTGGTATTATAACCACGTGACATTTACTCCGTTCGCCAAAAATTTTATGCTATATTGTAGAAAATTGAAGATTGATCTACATGTTCTCTATGTGAGGTTTACCAAGGTTGGGTACTCCAGCAAAGCGGCCCGAAGGATCCACCGAAGGAAAGCGGCCGTAAATTCGCTCCAACGGCTGCAATCACCTCCAATCGGTAAACCTTATATATAGAGAGAAAACCGTTTACAGTACAACCCATAAAACGGCCATAAATCGGCCCATGGACCCCACAGGAGAGATGTAACACAAATTTTATGTAAGGTAAGCTGTTTTTTGTTGAAATACTTTCATTTTCATACGTTATACAGAAACGATCAGCTGAACGATAGGTTTTTTTTCCCATACAAATCCTTATATTTAGAATGTTACGCAACAATTCCGATGCGCGCCGATGCTCATGTTTCCAGCTTGGGCTACCTGTGCAGCCTGTGATCAGATAGGGTAATTGCTTGCACGATTAATATAATTTGCTTAATGAAATTTGTTTGTACTCCAAGTATACAAAAGCAATGAATGTGACGTAAATTTGCTCAATTGCAATTGCCAATCAATGGCTTTAAAACAATTAAGACAGCATGCATTTTTTATAGCCTGCGTCGCGGACACTCTAAACCGCTGTATAGAGCTATGCACCGTATAGACTTTCCTAATGGTTTAGAGGATGCGTGGGCCGGCTGCAACGTAGGCTAGCAATTTGCCCTGAGTGCTAAAACAGGGTAATAAATTTGAGGGTATTGTCCTAATCAGGGTATGCACTTTTGGATTTTTTGTCCTAAAAAACAGGGTCAGGGTTTCAAACACTCAGCCTGCTCAGCGCATGTCAGCGGCTCACCAAGTACCCCACCCCCCACCCTCCAGGGGACCATGCATGCATAAATGCCTATCAAAAAAGGCACCAAATCAAAGCTTTGGGAGGGCTCAATACAGTAACTTGTATAATAGCCACCCGAGCCTCAAAATCCTTTCGTTGTGACTGTTCACTGCACTTGCGGGAAAAAAAAAACAAAAAAAATTATTGAAGTTAGTATAGGTAATAGCATGATTTGTAGTGATATTTGGCATTAATACCACGAGTGATATTTCGAAATTGTTATACGAAATTTCTCGAGCTGTTAGGCGAGTGAAATTTGAGACAATTTTGATATATCACGAGTGGTATTTATGCCAAACATCGCTACAAATCATACTATTATTTGTTTATACTACCACCCGCAAAAGCTTTGTAATTTTCACATGTAGGTATTTCAAATTAAGCTGAAATACCACTGCTCTAAGCCAACCAAATTGCAGAAATTTCTCATGTAGTAGTATAAACGTTGCAGATACAACCCGGGAGTTTTGAATGCACTTAAATTTTTACACACGTTTCGTAGAGAGAGAGTTTTTTTCCCAGTAACATTCTACTCAATTTTTATTAATTGAACTATATATAATATTTAACATTGGAAAATAGTTCTCAACAAGATAACTATGATTGTGTCTATTTATGAAAATTACAATAAATGACTTATTTAGTTTCCTTCTCCAATTATTAGATGACTGATTAAACAAGCAGTTGTAATTTTAGAGCATAAAAAGTATCTAAAAGTGTTGTATAAACCTGAAGTATGATTCTAATTTACTTCCTTTATAGTACACTAGAGCTTCCAAAGGATTTCCGAGGACTTCTAACTGAAACACATGACCTTCCAAAGCTAGTTGTTTTAACAAAAGAAAAGACCCAGACTCCCACTCCACCCTAATACTGATTAGAACAAATCTGATTTTTTTAATTTTTACTAGCGAAATCAGCTTATGACTGGCTTTTCCTTGACCCATCAAATTCTGAAAAATTAAATTTTTCATTTTTTTGTACCACGTCCACCCTTTTGATATTTAACAAAATGGGTAAAAATGTTTTTTCTCTATTTTACCTATCCATAAATTTATTTATTTGTTTACTGAAAAGCATCATAGAAGGAACTAAGAGTAATTCAATTGGGAATTTTTTTATGAATTCTGTTAAAGGTCTCCTTATAGTGAACAGGATGGATGTTCAACACATCCAGTTGACTCTGTCTTTGGTAGCAGGACCAGGTCCAGCAGCAGGAGTAAAGATCTCCTTCTTTCCTCCTCCTTCCAGCACCAGGGTCTCTCCTTCCCGTCTGAACGAAATCAGACCTTCCAGGAAGGAGGTCACCTCATACTCCAGCTCAAGGAGCTCTGGAGGCGGCATCATCTTCGTCATTATAACTGGTCCAGACACAAGTTTACCATCAGCACCCTGAGTTACATTGCAGGATATAACGTTGGCCACTTCGGCTGAAATGTGCCAGGCTCCTTCTCCAGTTTTCTCAATCATCAGCTTGAACCTCCCCTGCCAGTCTCCCTCCACCCCTTGTCTTGGAGTGGGAACAAGCTGGAAAGCATCCAGGCTAGAAGTAGCAGTGTCAGAGATTGTCACACCCTGTCCAGCTTCATCCATGGAAACAGCTGGACGGAACTCCATGCCACTGTAGCCAGAAATCTCAAATGCCACTCCAAGTCCACTTCCATTTTTAGAGAATGCCAGCACAGTCTTGTCACTAGTCTGCTCCAACCGCATTCCAATGACATCACCATCACCAAACTTAGGTCCCCAGCAACTGGTCACCAGGCTACTGCCATCACTCAAGTTGCCCGGCCCGCCATAGAACAATCCCTTCATCCCCCAACCAGCTGCAAACTTATCCTCAGCAGAAACTCCCACCCAGGTTCCGGAACTTCCAGTCACTTTAAACTCCCAACTTCCAGTTCCACCTTGACTCCAGAGAGCATTCCCCTTGGAGTTGCCACTCCCAGTGAAGCTAACCTTTGCCCCAGAAACTGTCAGGTTACCAGATCCATCATCTCTCCACGCCATATTGTTGAACTAATACTAGAGCTTGTTTCACCTGTGTTAAAGTAAGTAAAGATTACAAGGCTACACTTTTAGAATAAGGTTTATAATTGAAAAGGCTTCCATGGAAAAAATTCCCGCCAAAAAGGAAGAGAGTGTGGGGACATTTTTGCACGGAGCCCTTCATTACAATAATTATTATTACTATTCTTTACAAAAAATTTTGTTTTCAGTTGATGATGTCATCGATTTGAAAAACCACTGAACAAATTTTCGTTGCATTTAGAGTTCAAGTATTTATCCTCATGCAAGTATAATATTTTTCAAAAGTTTAGGATTTCATCATTTTCTGTTTCACAATTAAAAATTGGTGTTTGGAAAAAATGGATCACCTTAAGCCCCCATTGAAATTGAAATTTGTGTTTAAATAAATCAAGTAAGCCCACTAAATCAGCTAGCCTGTGTAGCTGGCAGGTTGTTATGCGCTGGGTATTTTCTTTATGCAAAGGAGAAAACAATTTGACTTGCATCTAAACTTCTTGTGGCTAAACAGCACTCCCTCATTTATCCAACCAGCTAGCTATAACTGAATCAAATGGAATCAACCAAAAACAATTATTAATTAGTAATTAAAAGATATGCAAATAAAGTGAGACCATTGTAACTGTTGACAAGACAAATTTTTTTGTTTCGCCTAGAAGTTTATTATTCATGTTGGCAGAAATACACATTTTCAAAAGTAAGAAGACTGTATAGCAATGTTCTCTGTGCCTTATCCCAGCTGCTTAGATACTGCAGTTTGTGCTGTACCATTTCAATCATTTTTAAAGCATTTAAACCATTACAAGGTGCTTGCCATTTTGCCAAACCAGCTGGTCAGATACTAGGAGAACTGTTGAAGTGAAAAAATGTAATCCAATGACACTGTTCAATTGAAGCAAAGTTTCCAACTTAAAGTGTCCTGTTTAAGTTAATACCAAAATTCATTTTTTAGATTTCATCATCTGTAAACTCAACATTAATATATTATCCCCTTTTTTCTTCTCATAAGGTACAAGTTTCTATCTTGTTATAATATTTTTATTTTTGATATGCAGACGTGCCTCCATGTGCAAATGCCATGATATTACTGACTCCTCCTAAAAGTGACCCAAAAAATTACACCCTTTGAAAACACCATGATTTTCCCAGTCTAATCCAATGATGTAATCTCCCACAAACCACAATTAAATCATTAATTCTCAAAACTATGCATGCTGCTTATGCTTTCGCAAATCGAAAACTACCACTGAATACAAACACCAGTGACACAATTTGATGAAAGAGATTGTCTGAAAGGAGGTGTCTAAAATTTATTACCTAAAGACTGAACTGTAAATGGTCGTAAAATAATAAACAGGTCTTCAGCTGTCAACATGAGACTTCAGTATCTTTATTAAGCAGTCATGGTCAACTCGATACTGAACAGTTTGTCAAAATTATGGAATAAAAATGGTTAAAAATTATCATATTTATCTTCTTTCTATTCACATGATTCGTCTCATACTGCTGGCCTTATAAAGCCCACAGGTTAAAATCACTGCTTGTTCCTAGAATTTTGGAGTGGGAATAAGATTGATTTAGAGTCCTATTATTCAGAAATTAGGCTCATGTCGACTGGTAGAAGAAAAATTATATGACAAAGAAAGGAAGCATATTCAAAACATTTTAGGTTTGAAAGAGCCCAAGAGCCATTGCATTACCTCCTTTAGCCCTACTGAACAGACTAAAAAACACTACAACCTATGGTCCCTTAGGCATCCCAGAACTCAAGGACCCAAATAAATTCTCCCCAATCATATTAATACAGCTACCGACATGAAATGTAAATGTTGTATTGTACGTACCTCTTAGTGTAGCAAAAAAAACCAGCCTTTTGCAGTAGGTCTTGGACTCTTCAGCTGTGTTTATATCTGCACAAGCTGAGCTGAAGTATGAAATAAAAAGCAAACAGACAGGGCAGTTTTTACATCATGCATGGGCAGCCCACGGTTCTATGAATATATTACCTAATGCTTTGATAATTTTGCATAACTAACAACTTACAGCCCATCATTGTACTCTCTTGCTTTGAGACACTTGATACAGAGAAACTAGTGTAAGTGTAGAATAAACTTCACTTTTCTACACTTGGGTTTGAAAAAATCAAGCCTGTATACCTGGCAGGTTTGTTATGTGCTGGGTATTTTCTTTATGCAAGAGGAATTTGACTTGCTTCAATCCAAACTTTGGCTCTGCTGCCAAAAAACAAAAGCACTCCCCTGCTAACCCCACCAGCAACACCAGCTGGTTATAACTGAATAAAATGGAATCAACTGAAAAAATTAAGGCCTGGAGCTGGTTTCCACTTAATGTAATTAAAAGTTATGCAAATAAAGCAAGACCATTGTAACTGTTGACAAGATAAATATTATTTTTTGCCCTGGAAGTTAATTATTCATGAGCAGGTAACCTTTTTAGACATTTCAGTAATTATATTTTCCTTCTTAACCATCAGTACCATCAAGATCAGCAGAAAAAAATTATCTTTGCATCAGCAGAATTACATGAAGAGTAAGAAGACAAATTATAGCAATGTCCGTTCTACATAATCCCCATTCATACTGTTAGTCCTGTAACATTTCAGTCATTTATGCATTTAAACCATTATAGGGATCCTGCCATTTTGCCAAAATATCAGCTGGTCAGAAACCAGTGGATCTACATCCAAGTAAAAACATAATAACTGAAGCAAAGTTTCCAACTGGGTCAAAGCATTCCGTTTTTAAGATAAAGACCAAAATTCTGATTACTTTTCACAAAAGCGAGACTGTAAAATTATAAGAAATTTGGAAAGTGGAATGGTAAGTGTTGGCCAGACAAGACTAGCCGACTGGCCATGGTCCAAATAAATTGGACCAACCCTGGAGGTGGAGGTGGATCAGTTGTTCTGGAAATTTCACCTGCTGCTGTGGCTGCATGAGCTGGATATTGACCAAACTTTTCAGCAGAAATTACAACATTCATAAACTCAACATTATCCCCTTTATTCTTCTCATAAGTTACAAGTTTAAATCTTCTTACTGTATAATATTTTGATATACCCGTGGACAAGCCTCAATGTGCAAACACTTTTTCATCACCCAACTCTTCCCAAAATCACCGCCTTGAAAACAACACAATAATAACTATTAATAATTATTATGTCCCAGTCTAAGCCAGAGTTGGAACTTCTCACAAACCAACATTTTAATTATTAATTCTCCAAATTATGCACGCTGTTCGTATCGAACATGCAGGTGTCTAAAAAGACTGAGCTGTAAACAGGTCTTCACAGAGCTATCAACATGAGACTTCAGCACCTTTAATATATTTTAGTAAAATAAAAAAAGCGGTCATGGTCAACTAGAAACTGAGCAGTTTGCCAAAATTACGAAATAACGTTGATTCCAAATGATCCTTCTATTCATTTCAGCTAATTAAATCTCTCCTCTTTTGTAGAATTTTGGAGAGGGGATAGAGTCCTTTCATTGTAAAATTAGGCTCATATGTCAACCGGTAGAAGAAAGTTATGACAAAGTCATAATGTTTAGGGTTAGAAAGAGCTAAAGAGCCGTCGCGTTAACTCCTCTAAACACTCTAAAAACTGTGGAACCCCAAGGTATATTCCAGAACCCAAGAACCCAAACAAATTTGAAATGATGTATTCTTTTCGATCACGTTTTCAGTTGCAGGATTGAAATCTAAAATGTTGCGATGCACGTACCTCTTCTTGTAGCAAACAAAACGGGCTTTCGCAGTAGGTCTCGGCCCCTTTAGCTGTGTATAATTATGCAGGTATTCACAAACTGAGCTGAAGTAAACAGACGGCGGAGGAGGCAGTGCTGACTCCTTCACAGCATGCACAGGCAGCCCAAGGTCAATGCATAAATTACTTCTAAATTTACTTTTGCATAACTAACGACTTTACAGACATTTAGCTACATTTGATATTATAGCTTAGAAATCCCTCGAGAAATCAACAGATCAATATTGAAATTTAGGTGTAACTGTGGAAAACAAACTTCATTTACCTTAACTTGGCCTTTTGGCCATAAAAAGAAAAGGCTAAATCTAGAAACTGAAAAACTTCATAAAAATAATGAAAACCACCTCCTAGATTTGTGATTTACACGGTCACCGATAAGTTTTGCGTTTCGTTTTTCCTTTGTGTATAATCATTAAAAAATATTATACTGTGCTTTGGAATTATAAGACAAAAGAAGCAAGGCTGATTTTACAGTCGGGAATATATATATCTTTTGACCAATATTTCGGAAGGCACGGCCTTCCTTCTTCAGGGTCTTACATATAATGAGACGTTACAATATGAAAATAAGAGAATAGCGTGCAATATGATACTATGATAACAAGTGAACTTTGTAAACAAAAACCGTTGAAGTAGTGGTTGAAAGAAATTTGAAATATAAAATAGTATAAATGAATGATAACAAAGAGAAGAAAAAAAGACTGTATTACATTTCATCTTTCTTATTTATACCTTGAACCTTTAGGTATAAGAAAAATAAAACAACGTCTGTGTAACCTCAAATAACCTCATGCATGACCCTCGCATGACAATATTCCTAAATGTTGCAAAGAAAAATTGCGTATTTATGATTTAACTGCAACTGTTAGATGTCACCTCGCGTGTACGGCTCCTGCAACTCGCGTGACAATTTTTGCCTAATGGATCAATGCCGGTACATGCAAAGGTCAAAATATTGATATACATCGTACAAGCGAAAGCGCAAATCACAAACAACTGGTTGTCACTTCCGTTTGTTCTCGTTCATCACGTTCGGCAGAAAATTTCACCTCGTGGAAGCCATAGCTTTTGGGTAAGAATCAAAGTTCTTATCGCTAATACATTGTAACTGATAATATAAGCTAGGGAAAGCTAGGACAGAAGCCGATTACGGCTCCTGGCTGGGCTCTGGCTAGCTGGAGGGGGCTTAAACGAGTGGATTATCATGGAGATGACAGCGAAAAATATTCATTGTCAACGGGTTCGCAAAGAGATGATAACCAAGTACCAATCTTGAGTTGAAAACTATAAACAAGGCATATGATCAACAAATAGAAAACAAGGATTGAGATCCAGATTAGAGATAGGAATGAAAGTGATACTTGTACGTACTTGATAAGAGGTGTTCAGAGAACCGAGGCTTTGCCAGAACAGTAGACTGCTTTTTATACATAAATATTTACTTGCTTCGACTTCAAAAGCCCTATCCACATTTCCTCGAAACCCTGCCCGCAACCGCTTCGCTTGGCCCTCTGTAAGATCTCTTTTAAAACGCATTATCGAAATCGTGATAAGATGCTAAAGAACATTGGATAAAGAACATTACAGGATGGGCGAAACCCCTGGGCGAAACTTTTAGTTTTGGTTAAGATGAATGGTTTGAGAAACAATATTGCCAATTGCCCACTGTCTCAATATAAAATTTGTAGAATACGTTAATATTCGATGTTCTAGATGACAGATTTTATAGAATGTAACAGTCGTTTTTACATTACAGTTTTTGAATAGGCGCACATCGGGTTTACTTAACAATGTTAACGTGGAAATCAACTGAAAGATGTGATTTTGATTAAGCTGGCTATGTCGGCTGCCTTTCAATTACGATGACCCGGTTGCGTGATAATATTAGGGACTTTAAGATTCAACGACGCGACGGCCACGAGAACGTCGCTTGAAAAAGTGTATTTGCGTTCTTTCAGTCTTTATAGGGATTATTCGTACCCAATTACTTTGTCAAATGTAGGCGAACCCTCCTGAAGCTGAATTTCAAGGGACCATATCCAAGCTCAGAAAAAGAAATAAAATTTCGTCGTTGCTTGTTTACGTCCTCTATAAAACCCGAAATTAGGCATTTTCACGTCGTAGTCCTGCAAAAACGGGAAAGAAATGTACAAAAAAAGTGTGATGCACGTGCAAAGCTGTTGTTTTGCTTATAAAACCTATTGTTTTTTTGACGTTCTCGTCGCCGGTCCGCGTCGTTGGATCTTAAAGTCCCTATTTTGTTCATAGATGACGTAAGCATTTGTTTTTTAACCTGGCTGCAAAGTTGTCGTCTTTTAAGCTGCAGTGCAGTTTTCCTTCTCTTTAAAATATGGAAGAAACTACCGAAGAACTGCCTAATTTTTCAATCGGCATTTTCCTTTTACGTCCTGATCCAACTAGCTGCAAAAATAAAGCCGAATAAAAAAAAAACTCGCAAGTTGTGCATTTCGCAAATTTGTCGTAAGACCATCTGCAGCAAATTTTGGCCGAGAGACATTCCCTGGAAACAGAAAAGACAGCAATTGGTCATTGACAACAATTAAAGGTAAAATTTACGTTTTTATTGTTGTTTTTAAATTTGTTATGCACTTTTGTTATCGCCGAACAATCCGACTAAATCAGGAAAATTTCTCTTGCAATAACAAGACAAATTACATGAACAAGAAGACATAGTAATTTTTTTGCTCATAAAAACAACTGCTGGCAGGTCTTCTCAAGTAGCCGTAATGACCAGCCATTTTCGTAAATGAATGTAAAGTAGAATGACAGTCGTCTTCGCCAAAAATACAAGTTTTCTGGATTTCGCCGAGCAAAACATAAACATCCTCTCAGTGCCGGATCCAAACCATGCTCCACGACGTCTTACGAACATATGAGTATTTTAACTTTACGTGGACTTTAAGACACATTCATCTTTGTTTCTGCTTGGTTTCAATTGATCGTTAAAGAATAAATAGGCAAATTTTCTTTCTCAGTTTTACAGAAAGAATTTTCTTTCAAACTAGGCGATTGTGGCGTCTTTGTAACCAGCCAGTAGAAGCGTTTGTTTTTCTGTGGCGCGCGTTACGAGAATTTTGCAGTTAATCACAAAGCAAGCATTTTTGTCAGCTATGTTATAAAAGAATTTGCTCATGCTTTTAGCTGTGCGTATATCGAGTTATGGATGCACTTGGGAAGTTTGGAGAGTACTCAAGAAGCTAGAGTTGCACTCGGCTATCGCCTCGTGCAACTCTTACGCATCTTTCGTGCTCTCCAAACTTCCCGCGTGCATCAATAACTCGATATACGCACGCTAAGCATGAACAAATTCTTAACTTACGCGTTGAAATGATTGAAATTTTCATGAGGTCTGTTTTTTGATGGAATTTGTTTGTTTGCTTGTTTTGATTATGTTATATTTCAGCACGTGACAGAAAGAAAGGGTAGTGGATGATGGAAGTTGAACAAAATGCCCAAGAATTTTACAGACGAGGAGAATACAACCAAAGTATAGAGTACGCAAAACAATGGCGAAACATCTCCAAAGAAATCGGTGATAAAGAACAAGAGGCCGCAGCTTGCAACATTGCAGCCTTGTCCTGTTATCGTATAGGAGACTACAAACAAAGCATAGAGTATAGCAAACAAGAGCTACGAATTTTGAGGGAAGTGGGAAACAGTGAACGTCAAGCAGCAGCATGTGATGTTACAGCTCGGTCGTATTACTGCATAGGAGAGTACAGACAAAGTATAGAATACTGTAAGCAAGCGCTGAGTATTGCCAGGGAAGTGGGGGATAAGGAACGGCAAGCAGCGGCTTGTCGTATTTTAGCCTTGTCGTTTTACGAGGTTGGGGACTACATTCAGAGTATAGAAAGCAGCAAAGAGGAACTGGCCATTGCAAAGGAAGAGGGAGATAGAGAACGGGAAGCATCAGTGAGCGATGTTCTGGCCAGGTCTTATCTGCGCGTCGGAGGATACAAACAGAGTATTGAGTACGGCAAAAAAGCACTGAGCATTGCCAAGGATGTAAGGAATAAGGAAAGAGAAATAGACGCATGCACTGTCCTTTCAGGCTCGTATTACGAGATTGGTGACCATAAACAAAGCGTGCAATGTGGCAAACTAGCCCTGAGCATTGCAAAGGAAGTAGGAGACAGAAAGAGAGAAGCGGAAGCATGCGCTGTCCTAGCCTGGCCGTATTACGAGGTAGGCGGATACAAACACAGCATAGAATACGGAAAACAAGCGCTGCGAATTGCAAAGGAAGTGGGTAACAGGGCGCGGGAAGCCGCGGCGTGCTCTGTTCTGGCTAGATCATACTACGAGATTGAAGATTACCGACAAAGCGTAGAGTATGGCAAACAAGAGCTGGTTCTTGCCAAAGAATTGGCAAACACAGAAGCAGAGAGAAAATCGTACGATATTTTAGCAAGGTCGTATCGTGGACTTAAAAACGACAAAATAGCTAACGAGTATAGAAAACTCGAAAAGAATTTACAAAAAGGAACTTTAGATGGAAAGTTTCATTCAAGAGATAGCAAAGAAAATGGGGAAGAAGATGCAAATGAATTTCCAATTCGTCGTTCTTCAGGTAAAGAGCTTATCATGATCGGTTTTAATATTCCTTTAACTAGAAATGCGTATCTGGCAAACCCTCGCGAATGTTAGTGGGCATAATGGAGCATTAAGGTGGAGCATTTTAGTGGGGAATCAACAAAAGCATAATGTACAAAGGCCTAAACACCATCCAAATACACTATGCTATAGAAACTCAGATTTGGCGGATTGTGTCATAACTTCGTATCTAAAGAAAACCAAAACGTAGGTAAATTAACCTCTTTTTCTCTTTAGTTTCCATTTTTTTCTTCTGTATAGAGTGACACTGAGTCACTGACAACTAATAAATGTTTCAAAAACAACAAATAAAAAAGGCCCTCCTAGATCAGAATTCTATGAAATATGCAATACCGGTGTTGACAAATTTTTTCTCTGAAAATGTTACCAACTGATATGCCTTCATTCTATAGTTCCAAGTGAGATTGAAGCACGAGGACCAAGAGCAAAGCTTGCCTATGAAAATGCTTTGAAGACAGGAAAAGTAAAGGTGTACCGAGCCCGAATTATGCTGATAGGTCAAGATCGTGCGGGAAAGACAAGTTTGAAGAAGTCCTTCTTAGGTCTGCCATTTGATCCTGAGGAAGAAAGTACAGAAGGAATTGAAGTTGATCCATCCAAATTCGACATTGAAGTTGATCATGTCAAGAACTGGCAACGCACCGATGGAAAGTTCGACTTGTCTTACTTTGTGAACGACATTGCAAGGATGGTGGCGACAGAAATTCAAGAATTGAAGGAAATAGATCGGGATTCAGAACTTCAAAATATTTCAGTGGAAATACATTCTGAAAACAGACAGGTTGGTAGTTTATCAGCGGCATCATTTCAAAACTCTCATTTTCGAGCGCTGATTGGTTGAGAACTAAGATCGACGAGCGTATAGGCCCTGAGGATGACGATGATTTCTTTTTTTCTTGATTTTCTAAGAAACTTTACCGGGAATGACGTCAAAACCTGGTAAAAAAAAAAAACAAGTCGACAACAATTTTCCATGGTCTACATGTAAGTTCTTAACTGACCACTATGATATACATGACGTTAAAATGTTCAAAACTTTACAGTGAAACTATACCCGCCTGCGGCTCGTAGTTGTTCCACTGGCACTTTTAGCTTGAGTTTTGAACATTCTGAAGTCCTTTGTTTCTACATGGTCGACAACAGCATTGACCACGGAAGATCGTTGTCGATTCGTTTATTATATAATTACTGCATGAACACTCCCTTTGAATGCCAAAGTATATGTCAAAGTGCTATGAATTTACAGAAACAGAAGGAGAGGGAATGAAAGTGATAAGATATTTCAGATACAACGGCCTCGTTGGACTAATTTGTTGTTGCAGGTTGTTGTTGTTGTTGTTTAAAAGTAACATCTAAATCTAAATTTTATACGATGTTTAACCGATTGTTCTCTGTTGCAAATTTTGAGCAATGGAGAAACATCATCTTGGCTCGGGGGTACCCCTGGGAGTTCTTGGTGGGGTTGGGTCGCCCGGTTCTCCAAATCCTGACCCTATTTCAGACCAAAAAATGTAATTTTCCACACTCGTTTTCAGACCAGGGGCCCGTTTCTCGAAAGTCCCGGTAACTTTACGGGCCCGAAATCAAATATTCAAATCTAAATATAAAGAATAAAAGCGCGGATCCTTACCAACAAACTACTGCATTTTGTTTCATTAACTGATAGTTTTATCATGTTAGATGCCAAGCTATTGAAGCCTCTATCTTGCTCGTAAACAACAACAGCTTTGCGGGCCCGTTAATTATCGGGACTTTCGAGAAACGGGCCCCAGACCTCTAAAATCCATACCTGTTTTCAGACCTGGCCTTTAGGCAGAAACTGTGTTATCATAACTTAGATTAGTGGGCAAACAAAAAAATTATTCAAATCCACATGATTTCCAATTCTCATATTTCTCTTTCTTTCTTACTCATTTGGAATTTAAACGATAAATACGTTCATACACTCCCGTAGTTCCCCCTTAAACCCTACCCGATTCCAAACCAAAATTGGCAAAGTGTATTCCCGTTTTCAGATCAAAAAGGTGCAAAAACCCTACCCGATGGGACGGCACATAACTATGTAGCGTATATAAAGGAGTACCCCCCCCCCCCCCCCCCGCCACCTGAGTATCTTGGCAAAAGGTTGACCTTTATTCGCACTTTTTACTGACAGGTCTCTTCTTGGCTGGACAAAATGATGACAAAACTAAGGCGTCAGAACAGGAGAGAAAAAGGGATGGAATCCAAAAGCCAGGATGAAACAGACAGGGCTCAGTTTCATCAAAGTACACAGGTTAGTTCGTGGTCAGCCTTCAAAAATGGATGCATAATTTCGAAGTAAAAAAGTCATGTTAGGGTTTTCTATGATCGAATACTACAAAAAAATATTTGCTATATCGGACTAAACTATTCAGTGAGAACAACTGTGTTGTATGTTCTTCAAACACAGGTAAAGCTCTCGTAAGCGACTACTTCGGAAATTCTTACGAGAATGAGCTCAACTCCTTAGTGACTTCATGGTAAAACAATAGAGGGTGGTCTTTTAGGAGAGTTTCAGAAACTCATTAATAATATATAAATAAAAACAAAAGTAGTGTCGTCATATCTGATATAGACACAGCGATACCTTACGTCCGGTTTTTAGACCAAAATAACCCCAAGATCTTTATCAACGAACCATTAGCGCAGTGTGCAGTTTCATTAAAGTGTCGATTTATATGAATAAGACTCGGAGTGGTCGCTTACGAGAGCCCAAAAACAAAGAAAAAGTCTACTTGGGTAATCCCAAAAGGGGTCGCGGTCGCTTAAGAGAGCTTTTCATTCTAAGTTTCAGGGGCCCGTTTCTCGAAAGTCCCGATAATTAACGGGCCCGTAAAGCTGTTGTTGTTTACATGCAAGATAGAGGTTTCAATAGTTTTGCATCTAACATGATAAAAATATCAGTTAATGAAACAAAATGGATTAGTTTTCTAGCCAGGAACCTCGCTCCTATTCTTTTTATTTCGATTTGAATATTTGATTTCGGGCCCGAAAAGTCTCCGGGACTTTCGAGAAACGGGCTTCAGGTCACTGTTTAAACTGGGTTTCACAAAGGTGGTCGTAACTAGAGCTTGTCGCTAATTAACGAGAGTGGTCGCAAGGAGAGCTTCCGACTGTAGCCAGTATTGACATTTTGGTAACTCCTTCAAAAAATGGGAAAGAATGTACAAAGATTGGCCCATATAGATTAATTAACCCTGTTTCTAGATTCAGAATGGAGACGAAAGCATGGAAACACAAGAAGCTCCAGTTATTCATCAAGACGTTATCTACAATGAAGGCGAAACAAGTCAACCTTACATTCCTGAATTGAAAATCGATCCCACTTTACCTCCAGACCAATTTACACAGCATCTTCTCCGGTATTTAAATGGTTTAAACCTACCAACTCATGCCACTGCGGAGGAACATCGCATCAGTATTGATCTGTGGGACTTTGCCGGACAGCATCTTTATTATGCGTCATATCCAGTATTTTTGTCGCCACGAGCAGTTTATTTGTTGGTTTACAATCTCAGCAAAGGATTAAAAGAAACCGCTCGGCCTTGTTTCCGTCAAGGAGTCCATGACATTCTTCTCGCTAACCCAAATAACGAAAGCAATTTGGAAAATTTGTTATCGTGGCTAGTGTCCGTCAGTTCTATATGTTCATTAAAATCAGAAGTGAACGAAAGGCAAACAAAATTGGCGGATCTGCCTTACTGTCGCCCTCCAGTGTTTATTGTAGGAACACATGCAGATAAACCACATGAAGACATAACAAAGATGGAATTACAGATTCAAAGAGAAATATCAGGAATGAACTACGAGCGTCACCTGATCCGTCCCTTTTTTTCAGTCGATAATACCCAAGGTTCATCTGATGAGGGAGTTGACGCACTTCAGAAACGAATGATTGAAGTTTTAAAACAAGAACCATACATGGGAGAGGAAGTACCAATTCGGTAAGCCAGTCTTCAACGCTTAATTAATGGTTCATTTATATAATTATTTATGATTATTTCAAATAAATAGGTAACAAGTTATAATTCGCCAGAATTTCTGAATGTAGCGATTGGACTGACAACATACTTTCTTGCATGGCTTTTAGATTGTGCGAAGTCGTTTGTATCGCTGTTATTCGCGTAGTTGGCTTGTTTACTTCCTCAGGAGAATTTGGAGGTGTCTAAGGCGCATGCTCAATGAAAACCACAGACGGCTCGCTGCAGAGGTTTCTCTTGGGGGCGTAGACAAGCCAACTATGCGAATGACAGCAACGCTAACGTCACCTTCAAAAATCCCAAGTAGATGGTTAACATTCAGACGCTATATATCAGGATGGTGGCCAAATAAAAGTTTGATGATCAACAATGGCCAAAACGCAGACGAACGCCTAAGAGAAATATTTCAATTTTTGTCACAGAGCTGTTTCTTAGCATTAAAAACAGATATTAATCATTTTCACAGCGTAGCCAGAAAGAACATTTTTTTCAGTAGACCAAGTCCATCCTATCAGGAAAATAAAAAGCAAGAAGCAGACAAGTTTTGATATTTATTTTTCAGGTGGTTTAACTTCGAAAAGGTTGTCCAAGCTCTGGTTTCTGAGAGAGTGTACTTTCTGAACCTCGATCAACTTCAGACTATTATCCAGAAAGTGTGTTTCATCGAAGAAGAGCATGAGGCTGCCACAATGTTGGATTTCTACCACGACCTTGGCATGATTGTTGAACACCGCAACACAGTTGTACTTCGGGCTCAATGGCTTATTGACGTTTTCAAACAACTCATAACAGTTCGCTCTTTCAGTGACATGGTAAGAGACAAACACTTCAGTTCCATAATGACAGCTACAGTTGCTTAAACCGTATGATTTGCTTTCTAAGGCTTAGATTGCAATGAGCCTATTAAATTCCAATCTGACTCGTACCGTTTAACTTATACTTATGAATGGAACCCTGGAGGTCACAGTTACTGCTGAGGGATGGAGATGATTATAATCCTGGGTGATAGGAAATGACAGCTTTAATTTGGCATAGTAGTCATTGCTAACAAGAGTTGGAAGAATCACTGTTTTATTGATCTTATTAGGGAGCTTAGCAACGACGACGACGACAGCAACCAGAACGGTGAAAAACCAATAGGTTTAGATCAGCAAAACAACAACTTTTCACGTGTACCACACTTTTTTGTAGATTTCTTTGCCATCACTGCACGCCTACGACGTGAATGCCTAATTTCACATTTTGTGGAGGACGTGAACACAATACAACGACTTCCTTTTTATTTTCCCGAAATTTAACTCCAAAACAATTTGCCAACATTTGTCGAAGCGAACGAGATGGAATAAGCGTGATAACATTTGACGCAGTGCGAATATTCACCTTTTAAGTGGCGTTTTCGTAGCCGTCGCCGTCGTAGCTGCTCAAGCTCCCTATAAGATCCGACGACGGCGAAGGCAACGCGCGATAAGGTCACCAAAGCAATAGGTTTAATAACCAAAACAACAATTTTGCACGTGCATCACGCTTTTTTGTACATTTGTATCACTGCACGAGTACGACGTGAAAATGCCTAATTTAGCGTTGTACAGAGGAAGTACACAAGCGACTTCAAAATTTCGTCCCTCTTTATGAACTTGGATATGGCTCTTAGCAATTCAACTTTAGAAGGGTTCACCTACATTTCACAGGGGTACCCAACGAGAATATAGTTCAAAACCACTTAAACGTAGCATTGTTAAACGTAATTTAGTATTAAACGGTAGATATAGGCATATTTTTATCCCCTAAAAATTTTTCATCTGTTCGGGTTTCCTAGCTGAAAGTCTAGTGATCCGGAAATTATAGGGATCAAAACTTACCTTTTCGAAAATTTCAGCCAGAAAAAAAGGCTCCCGAAACTGAATTCTAGGTGACCTTTTAAGGGTAAAAATCCGTTAAAAATGGGCAATTATACCATATTTTAGATGTTCGAAAATCCTAGGAGAGGCAGGCCAGCAAGAAATCAGTTTACAACAAATGTTCCGAAAATTCTAGCTCAAATCGTCTTCCGAACAGATATTTTCCGAAAATTGTCGTTGGGTGCCCCTGATTTCACAAAATTAATTTAGTGACTTGGAGAAATCGTGATGAAGATTGAAAGAACGCGAATTCACTTTTTCAACCACGTTTTCTCTGCCGTTTCCATCGTCAGATCTTAAGGTCCCTTTAATCTTCACTTTAAAAGGAAATCAGACACTTGCAAAAGGTGCAAAGGGTATATGTTTACGGTCAGCGGTGTACCGTCACGTGCCCTACTTTAGAGGTCTGACATTTGTTCCATACACCATATCTGATTTGAATCACTATCACTATTAACATGTTTCAAGGTTTGATGTGCGCAACCTTTAAGCTCTCATTTTAATCTGAAAGGTAAGATAAATTAGCACAATTGCCTGCTTCGATAATTTCAAAATTCAAGTTTCAAATTCCAATTCGATCAGGGAGACGAAGAACCTCTTGGCGGATGTGCTACCTCTAAATCGTTATTTTATCTATTTATTTATTTATCTATTTATTCATTTATTTACTTGCGAGTCTGGTCTTTCAGGAGCCGAGAAATTCCAGATTGTGGAAAGAAATGGAGACGACAGGTGTCCTTGACATGGAGTTGGTTGATCATGTGTTCTCCAAGTGTTGCCAGCAGCAAGGCCTGATCAAGGAGGATCTCCTGAACATGATGGAGCAGTTCGGATTGATCGTCAAATTTGCCTCCTCGCCAACAAATGAAATGTACTTTGTACCCTGTCAACTGAAGACGCCACCTGACGCCCTTTGTGAAATGGAGCCATCACCGTCAGATCCATGTCCATTGTACCTGCATTTTCTGGGGGGTTTTGTTCCTCACGGTTTCTTCTGGCAGCTTGTGTCACGATGCACCAGATGGTGCTCTAAGAATGGATTCGGGCAGCCACCGAGGTTTTTCCATGCGGCAGCGCTGTTCTTCATTAAGGGTAAGTTCACTTATCACTTGGTTCTTCTGTGCAAGAAAAGATTCATCAAGATCACCTTGAAGCCAACACAGTCGGTCTGTGGACCATCATTTCCCGAAGCAAACGAAGTAGCAATTCTTGTGCGAACGTTTCTGAAGGAGACAATGCAAAACCTTAGACGTGAGCTCCCTTGGTTGAGCAACTTGACGTGGGACCTTCGTGTTGCATGTCCTGGCTGTCAGCAAGTGGAAGACAGTTGTTCTAGGCACGTTGACGACTCTTGTGATGACGAGGATTGTCTGTGTCTACTTAGAATTCTTGAAGGAGGGCAACTCGGCCACTGTCCAAAGAGATTTTGTGCTGAAGTACCAACGGTCACTGGAGTGGAGAAGTGGTTTGTAGTCAAAGGTGAGATCACATGATGTCAAATGAGCGCGAAGGGGACACGCGCGCCCCCCTATAGCAAGCCCCGTTCTTTATTGCGCCCAAATTACTTACAAGCGCCTGCTACGCGGACTACAGTTGAAAGAACAGGGCCAATCAGTCTCTAGTTCAGTATGGAGTCAAGAGTGGCAAAACTGTGCTCTATATTATTCGCTTATAAAACGTTAAGATATAAAACAGCCAGGTGTACTCAATATTCTTTTCTTTTTTTTTTTTTCATTATATCAAATTAAAAGTCTGTTGTACTAGATAGCCTGTGTACAGCTACCCCTTAACCTCAAGAAAAAAATCGGCTTAACTAGACTTTTGTGTCGTTTTTTTGCGCAGCATTCCGTCCAGGCTATCACCCTGGTACGGACGATGTTTACAACATGACAGCTCGCCCAAGAGGAATAACGCTGATCATTAATAACGCGTCTTTTACCCCTCATCCTAATCATGGACAACAGTCACCTCGTCACGGGTCCGAAGAAGATGTTCGTCAAGTTGAAGAGCTATTTATTGCTCTCGGTTTTGAGGTACAAAAGAGACAGAACCTTTCAAGACTACAACTCTTGGACAAACTTGATGATGTTGCTTGCCAGGATCACAGTGCTTATGACTGTTTTGTGCTGTGGCTCATGAGCCATGGCAGAAGTGGTGAGGTGTTCTGTTCTGACGGAAACACGATACCTGTCCAGAGTCTTCATGATATGTTCAGCAATTGCGATACGCTAAGCGGTAAACCAAAGCTGTTTTTAATCCAGGCGTGCAGAGGTGACGGAGAAGACGAGGGGTTGCCTGTTGCCGCTGATACCACCATTTCATCTTACGAACAGCTTAGTCCCAACCAAGTTGATTCCCCCATTAATGCAGTGAAGAAACCTTCACCCAGAGTCCCCACACATGCAGATTTTTTGTACGCATTTTCTACAGTCGATGAGTATGTATCGTACAGGCATGAGGCTCTAGGAAGCTACTATGTTCGCGGCCTAGTTGAGGCATTCCGTGAACGTGCGGTTTATGACCACCTTCTCGATATTTTAACAGTAGTCAACCAGAAAGTCAGTAACATGGAAGCCAACATGCCATCGGTGGAAAACAAGAATGAAATCAAAATCTTTAAACAAATGCCTGAAGTTAAACATACCCTGCGGAAAAAAGTTCGTTTTTAGACCATTGTTCAGTTTTTATTTACTTTCCCAAGGGCCATAATATTTCGGCTTTTTAACGTCAGTAACTTCAGTCGTAAAGCGGGCAACCCAGGAGAAGGCTTGGAGAACAGCAGTCGTGATATGAGTGCGCAATTTGTTCACGGCAATTTAAATTCTGGGGACGATGATTTGGATCGTTCGTGGACATTTATCCCTTCATTTCATAAAGGATTTGGACACAACCCGCATTACCCGGCTGTCTGTTTACTGTTGTCATAAATGCTTTCCAGTTTAGATTTTAGCCTTTCCAGGCATTCAGATAGTGGGGTGTGGGGGAAAATGAAGAAAAAGAGGAAAACCGGACAGAGAACTGCCAATAGGACAATTGCACGATGACGATATTTGACTACAACTACCAGAATTCATTTCGTTTTTACTTTGTTATTTAAATTTGCCAATTCCGCTGAGGATAAAAGGACAATAACCTTAATTTGCACAAGAAAACAACACACTCAAGGATTCTGGTAGCTGTAGTAAAATGACGTCATCGTGCAATTGTCCTATTATCTAAACAAAAGGCTGTAGCTAATTCTGCCATTATCCTTTCATACAAGAGTACAGATTAATCGTCGGATATTAAATGTTTTTTTTTTTTTTGTATTCGTCTATTTAGAAGGATATTGGAGACAGATAATCCGTTTCTAGTACAATCACGGCTGATGACAAATTGGATTACATTCGCCGCCATCTTAAGCGCAGCAAAGGCCCTGGGGCCGTGTTTGATTTTTGCCTTTGCGATGACCGAAATCCTGTAGGCCGGTATAAGATATGGTACAAGATCAAGTCTTTGTTTGCAGCACATGTTAATTGCTTTGTTTTAAAACAAAACAGTCTCAGAGAAACATATAACATAAGTTTAGAGAGTGTTGTAATAACGCAATTGATTTATTTCAAACATAAACCGTTATAATTAATATGTATAGCGACAACACCAACTTCTATTACACAGGCAAAGAAAATATTGACGTATTAACAAGGGTGGAGGAAAACAATGTAATATGTCATTTTCAAGAAAAAAATTCCTAAATTAAATAATAAAAAAACGCAACACTAAAACGTCTTTTTTTCTGTTTTCCAGTGCATTTGATTCTTACTTAATGGAAACCATATTATAAAATAAACATAAACCATAAAAAACCCAGAAGTTGAGAATATCTAACAATGCAAATACCTCTATGGTTAATCGTAGGTCATGTAATGACTGTTTTAGTGGGGCTTAATGTGACAGGTTTAAACGAAAGATACTACAGTGTTCTTCTGTGGTATTATATTATTTTTATGATATACAAGCTAATTTCAACTATTTGACTTTTTGGGCATGTGTATGAAATCCTACAGTGTGACCATTTGTTAGTGAGTGGGATTATAAAGCGCGATTTCAAACTACACCGATTCATCAACATTTGCAAACACAATGGTTAATTTTTCACGATTTGATAAAAATATAATTTCTCATTTAACTGCCTTCCTGTTCAAAAGCAACAATCATTTACCAATAATTGCGCTCGAACAAAGGCGCAGTTCAACAAAAAGAAACGCAACCACCTTAAATGGTAACTCAACTAAACTAAACAGTTCGTCCTCCAATGAAAAATAGGGACCTTACGAAACCATGTAGGAGACGGGAACGAGGACGTCAAAAACAATAAGTTTAATAAGCAATACAACAACTCTGGAGTTGTATAACGCTTTTCTTTCAATTTCTGTGCCGACCGGCCTTACATAACTACGACGCGAGATGGCCAAATTTTAAATTCCCTTGAAAACGTGAAAAGTGAGGCGATAAATTTTACTGTACCTTTCTGAGCTCGGACGCGTTTCTTTCCTTTCAGCTTAAGTTTAATTTCTCAACTACCGTAAACTTCCGCTTAGAAGCCCCTAAAGTTATAGGCTTATCTACCAGTGAACAACAAAAAATACATTCGGTTATAAGTCCCCCCACTAATAACCCTCCCATAGTTTTAGGCTTATCTACCTGTAATCAACAAAAAATATATCCGGTTGAAAGCTCCCCTCTAGCTTGTATTGAAATGAATTCAATTTATTACGACGTTTTGAAGCTTAATTAATAGCGGTTAAGTTTAAACAGCACTTTGATCAGCACTACTATGTAGCTTGTTTTGAAACGCGTTTTTAGTCAGGTTATTAGCTCCCCACACCCCCCCCCCCCCCCCCCGTTTATAAGCCCTCCTAAAACCTCTCAAGAAGTTGAAAAAGCCTAGCCGTTATAAGCGGAAGTTTACGGTATTAAAAGACTGACAGATCTGGGATAATCGAGAAAAAGAGTGAACGACGGCGAGTCAGTTTTTCAGTGACGTTTTCACTCGCGTCGCCGTTGTCACATTGGGGACTTTAAGATCCAACGACGCGACGGCCACGAGTACGTCGCTTAAAAAAGTGTATTTGCGTTCTTTCAGTCTTTATAGGGATTATTCGTACCCAATTACTTTGTCAAATGTAGGCGAACCCTCCTGAAGCTGAATTTCAAGGGACCATATCCAAGCTTAGAAAGAGAAATAAAATTTCGTCTTTGCTTGTTTACATCCTCCATAAAACACGAAATTAGGCATTTTCACGTCGTAGTCGTGCAAAAACGGGAAAGAAATGTACAAAAAAAGTGTGATGCACGTGCAAAGCTGTTGTTTTGCTTATAAAACCTATTGTTTTTTTGACGTTCTCGTCGCCGTCCGCGTCGTTGGATCTTAAAGTCCCTATTGTAAGGTCCCAAACGTCATCGTGTAACAACTTGACTATACTTTTACAACACAACGTCCGTAAAAAAGTTGCTCTCGTAGACAATTCGCGACTGATGTGATCTCCATCCGTTTCTTAAGCGTACAGTTTAAACCTTCAACTGCCGCAGTCAGTTTTAAAGTGACATATATGAAAGGAAAATCTCAAGTTTAAATCTATGAGTTATGTCCGACGGCGTAACTATTTATATCAAAGCTACTGTGCGGTACTTTTCTCCTTGCTTGTTGGCGCGGTGATGGGTCTGTGGATGAAATCGTAAAGTGTGACAACTCAAATGAATGCAACTTAGCCGTACCACACTGTAGTACTGTTTGCTAAGCTGTACAAGGTTGCCTATTCAATTGAACCCCAACAAAAGTATTTTCCATTAGTTACGTCGGTACTCAGTCTCAAAACATTGAAAGTGAAAAGGCTAAGTAACCACTTAGTATAAGACCTCCCTCTATCCTCTGTTGTTATTCGGGTCTATTTTAGCTTCCGTTTCTGCTTTAACTGCACTTGGAGGATGTTTTGGTGGTCTGTTTTTCTCGCCGTATGGTCTCATTCTGTTATTAATTCTTTTCCTCGAGTTTTTCTTGGCATAGACCGGTATTGACTCTGCGCCAAGAGTTCTTTCTTTTGTATGCCTTTGTGATCTGCCTTCTAACAGCCTACTCTCATCACGTTCCTCAATTCTCAAAGATTCCGTCCTTTGGCCTCGGCTACAAGAGGACTGGGTATTGTCATCCTGTATGTCATCATGTGCAGTGGGTTCATTTGAGAACCTTACAGTTTTGGGACGGCGAGTTGTTTTCGTCTTTTTACCGTAAGTTACAGCAGATTCACTTCTATGTTGATCAAGTGTTTTTGATGGTAATGACTCTCTAACTGAAGCTGGATCAGAAACAGACATAATATCACTTGAACCTCCACTAGCCTTTTGGCCAGAAACTGGTTGGGACATTGCAGGTTTGTTTCTTCTACTAAGGCTTCCTTTGATCCGCTGGGGCTTTGGCGACGGACATTTGGGTTTCGCTGATTCACTACTTGGCCTATAATCACCGTTATTGTTTGATAGATCTTGCAAAGTTCTTTGACACGCAGTCTTTTCTTCCAAGCAGCGCCCCACTTTCTGTGCAAAAATGGCGTCGCTTACAAAATCTACACCACCAGTGTCCACACAGCTCCCATCAGGTGAAAGCCGTTTTCCCATAGCCACTATACTCTGATCTCGGGACAAGATAGTGATCTGCTTATGGACAGAGTCCGTTTTATCTTGAGGCAGAGGCTGGCTCGAATACTCCTTGGATTGTTTTAAATAACCCGAGTCTTTAGTATTGTCCAGGTAGTTATCATTATCGTTAGTCATCTTGACACCTGAGCTCAAGACCTGAACAACATTATTGCCTTCGTTTGCCACTAACAGTGAGTTCTCTAACTCAGGTTCCAGTTGTCCAGAAAATGATTCTTCGCGCAGGGTGGAGTGGTCGCACAATGGATAAAAGGAATCGCTCGCAGGTAAAGTGATTATTTCCAATGGACTATCACTGGAGGTAGACGACGATAACTCAGGACCAGATTCGTCTTTCTGCTCACCCATTGCTGGGCTTGCAAACTCAGGCGTTGGGGACGCGTGCGCCAGATTATGTTGAGATTGCGCACTTTCAGCGTCAAACAGCACACTTGCCGATTCTTGAGCTTGCTGGCTGGGATTGCCGTAGAATGGTACAGGAGGGTACGCGTAACCAGAGGGTCCTTGCAAAACCTGGTAAACCTGTGGTCGAAACTGCGATGGCTGCAAAGCGGCTGAAGGATATCCAGTAACTTGCTGGACTGCACCAGGCATCATCACTTGATTTCTGTACTGATGGTATGGTGGCAGGAATATCTGAGACTGGGGCTGCAAAACGTGGGGTGAAACCATGGGTCGAATCTGATTGGGGTAGCCAAATGACGAGAAATAAGGCTTGAAAAGAGGAAGGGCCTGTTGCGTTTGATAAAATGTTCCATACGTGTTAGCATAAGGTGGAAAAGATCCCTGTGCATAATCCACACCTGCAACATAAGGCATCGGATGTACTCCTTCACTCATGCTCTCGACCCACGCTGTTTGATAAGGATACTGTTGTACTGTGTCGGGTGTAAACCCTCGCTCTGCACCGAGTGGAGGTTGACGTGAAAATGTATCCACTGAAGACTCATCACTTGTACTACTGGTATCTGATGATAGTTCAGCTTGTAAATCACGACGATTTTCGTCCACTTCATCAGTATTCATGTCCTGACAAGCAAATCCTTCACTCATCACAAATCGTCCAGACGATACGTGGTCTAAGGAATCTTCCGACAAAGAAGCAAGTGGCGTTTGTTCCAGCTCTTTGTACGGACCACTTTTGCAGCCATTCTCCCCAGTCACCGACTCTGAGTGATTTGCCTCAATCTCCACTTGGAGTGCTTGAACTTGGACAGTAGCAACGGTCACACTGAGATCACTCGTTTCATCTTGGTTGTTGGTTTCCTCTATGCCAAACACGGCTTCGTTACCATTTGAAGTGGTCTTATCAACAACGTCGCTTTTGTCGCATACTCCGGCCTCTTCACTGGAGCCTTTAAAACAATTCCTTTCGCTTGATGCTATTGCTTTAAATTCAGATTCCATTTGGCTATGACTACCGTCAGTACCTGAAGCCAGTACAAGAGTCTCCTTACACTTGGAACTGTGATCTTGGTCCTTATCAACCACTTCTGTATGCTGGGGAATGCTGTCAAGATGGGCTGAGTCTTCATGGCGAGCTGGGAGAGTTCCGTGAGGTGATGGTGGACAAGTTGAATTAGATTCACATTGAACAGCAGTTTCCATTTGTACAGGTTTCACAGCAACAGTCGACGATTCTGAGCATACGGAGGATGCACCCCCGCTTCTAACATTGTCAGCAACACTAGTTTCTTCGAGCTCGTCTTGCCTATACGAATTAGTGTCACGTAATTCATTTGTGAGAGAATCACAAACTTCGTTGTCGTCAACCGGAACAAGAATAGCGATGTCGCCTACAAAAATACGGGTGAAATTTTGTCCGTCCCTTTTTTCGGAGCTGTCATTGTCAAGGCTGGAGATGACAATCGAACGTGACTCTTTATTTAACTTCACAGTTGAATCTTGATCTGAGGATAGACTCGGATCACAGCATGGGCCTTGGGATTTCTGTTTGATCTCGGCTACTGCTTCATAATCATTTGAAGAAATGTCACTAACACTTGGTTTAGTTTTCTTCTCACCTGGAGGTTCCTTATGTCCATCTTTTGATCTTGTTTTCTTCCCCTTCATGATTGACTCCTTTGTGCTTTCCTGGGACAAGTCTACAGTTTCTCGTTTAGCCCTGGGGTCCCTTTTGTTACTTTTAACCGATTTGTTAAATGTCCCACGCCTGTTTTCCCTCGACTCCACCCTTGACTTTGGAGCAGATGGTCTTGCTCTAACTTCAGTTTCTGCGACATTACTTTGAGGCTCCTTGCCAATGATATCAGATTTTCGACATTCACTTGCTTCAGAAGGAGAATGCGTAACCTTGGAACCAGTATTTGCGGATGGTTTTCGCCGCCTTTCTTTCGGACTCGGTTTTCTTGTCGTTTTTCCTAGTGAAGTGGAGGAAAAATCCTCATCTATAAGGCTCAGAGGAGTGGAGGTAGTGCATTTCAGAGTAAAGTTCTGACGCTTTGCAGAAGCTGCTTCTCTTTCCCAGTCTTCGCCACTCCCATCCTGGTAACACGATTTAGATTCAGGCCGACTTTCTTCAGTAGCCAACTTTACTTGCTGTACACATTCCGACTTCTTTTGCTGCACGGAATGATCGCCACTACTTCGATCTTTAGTCAACTCGTCTGCAGTAGTTTTCTCTTCATGAAGCTTTGAATATGGTTTAGCTCCCTGGTTGTCAAATCCTTTCCCGCTAAAGTGCAAGGCCATAACTTTAGCCACTTTGCGTTCAATTCCATAACTTTTCATAGTTTCAAAGAAATCTAAGAAGGAGCAGCACTCTTCAAAGATTGTTCTCAGAGAGTTATATGTAACCCCCTCTTTCAGCAACTTCTTGATCGCCATGTTCTTGCTACATGCATCCAGTTTACAAAAATTCTCTACGGCAGAACCAAAGGGACAAAACGATTAAAAAGACTTAGTGCTAAAAAACTACTGATAACATAAGGCAGTCCCACGAAGTTCTGAGAGCCAATGGTGTAATTGGCTAACGAAATAGTAAACAAATGACTCAGACAATACGCCTACCCCTGAGAGCAGTGCCCACAAAGCAATTTGTCACTAGGACGTGTCGCCTGAACTGTACACAAAGAGTGCTCTGTTACCGCGACGTGTTGTTGCAACTTGTGAATTAGTGTGTTCTGACCGTTATGTACTATTGAGACAAAAATTCATGCACAAAAAATTAAACACCTGATCTACGTGACCACTCACCTTCTAAAATTGCTTGCTGCTGTTTCAGGCCACTCTGGGAAATGTAATACTCTAATCTACAATTGAAAACAATAGGGAAATCATGTACCTTAGCACGTAATGACATTTGATTTTCAAACAGACACAACAACAAGAAATCAAGAATTTGTTTTTATACAATAGTGAACATGAAAAATAGCACAGTGACACGAGAATGTTCGATAAATTGTAATAAAATAGGGATTTCCCACCAAAGAAAACCTCCTCGTCTTGGTTTCTGTTACTTGTCAATAGTTTGACTCCTTGAAGTGCTTGACATTTATCCAAGCTCCCCATGAGCAGACACTTGCAGCTGTAAGACTTTTCATGACGAGGATATGTACTCATACACATGGATGTACAGAAGATTATCTAGACTTCAAGATCAAAATAAAACCCTTGATGATCAGCCGTTGGGTGGGTTCAGCCTCTAGTCTAGGTTTCAGAAATTCGGTCATGGATAGCTCACTCGCTGAAGAATTTGAATCTAAAATATTTGAAGAAAACAAATTTTACAGGTCTTATCTAAATGTCACAAACCTGTCTTTTGTTGATGAGTACTTCATATTATGTAGCAGTTTCTTTAATGGTGTATGGGTAAAAATATCCACCATTGCATCCACATCACCCATAGCTCTGTGTCTGTCTACAATAGCAAAATACAATCGGTTATATTAAAAACACGACAAAAGTAAAGATTAGCCTATTACCCACTTCCTAACAATATAATTGTGGGTGGCAAGAGACGCTCCCAATCCTAATCTCCAGGTCGTTAGTACACATGCGTCACATGTATGTAGCCAGCATTTGTTTGGACTTCCACTAAGAATGAATGGAATGCACAGAATGCAATTTGATCACGAGCATTTGAACCTTCTGTCACTAGTAATCTGATCATGCGTGTTTTGACTATCCATCATGTGAAACTTAAGCAAAACACAGTGTTGGAGCAAAAGTGTTTTGACTTTGATTGTTGTTGCCCACACTCTGTAACCTTTGGTTATTACTAGTATGTAATAATATTATTGCCAGTGGTTACAATGCGTAGAGTCTCAACTTTCTTGGGCAGTAAGCAAAGAGGCCTTTTGCCTCCATTAAAATTTTTTTTTTGCAAGAATCCACTGACTGTACTTGTATATGCTCAAATTACATTTACATTGTATTTAATCTGTTGAGTTTAGAGGGGGATTCAATTATTCAACAAAAAAATTAACCATTAGCTAAAAAAAAAACATTGTATGAGCTATTACCTTTAAACAGTTTTCCTTGAAAAAATCTTCTGAACAGTCCATCAAGTGAAAGTTTAGTGCGATTTAACAACTTTTCTTCACTCTCTTTCAACTACAAGTAAAGAAATCATAAAAGAATTAACTATCAGTCAGGTGCACCTTCAACAACTTTGAAACAGATCTCGACTGATTGTTTCATTTTGCCAGTGGCATAAAATAATCCCACTGTACAGATCTCCTGCTCATGTCTCATCTAAGTATATAGAAAGATTTAGCCTGGGCTAAAAGGGAAACTCTCTTTAATATTTATAGTTTACTCAAACAAAATATATAATCATGTAATGCTAAGTGACGAAAGCAATGGCAAAAAATATCAATAGGTCTTATTTGCAACAAAAAAACAACAACTTTGCATGTGGGACACTTTTCTGTACATTTGCCATTGCTTTGCATGACTACAAAGTGACACTTTCAGAAACTTCCTAGTTACACATTTTATGGAGGAAATGTCATATGTGTACCTGTTTACTTTTTTTTTCACTGCCACTCATTTTCATCTAGGTGGCCACTAACATTTCTCATCTTCTCACCACCACTATAAAATTTCCACGTTTTTCTTCCAATGAAATTGGCCTCCTTTGTTCTTTGTCTCACTGCTCTAGCTCTTTCTCTGTTATCCACCTCAGCGTACACATTAAAATTTAGTTCAAAGAAAGACTCGGCTTTGTTGTTGTTTTTTGTCTCCAAAAGCCCAGGTGAACATGCGATTTAGTGCCGAAACACGCAGGTGCTTGAAATGCTAAATTTCCCGAGCTACATGACGGGGTGGATGTACGTCCGATATCTTTCATAGCCATCATTTGTGATGAGATGACAATGACAATGATGATGATCAGGATGATAACGAATGCTTATTTGAGGGTTAATCAAGGTATACAGATAAATGTTTGAAACAATATATGTATTATATTACAATTCCAAGTTTACCAACCTCACTGCAGAATAACAAGCTATCTGCAAAATGAACATTGTGCTGCGAGAGAATGGTGTGATGTATTCCAGATCTCTCCATGTTACTCAACAAAATTAAAAAGTCAAACTGATATCCATGGTGTGCACATAAGACTGCAAGAAAATAATTTTTTTATGAATTAAGAAAAAAAATGTAACTTGGAAGTATTACAATAGACTTCTTTAGCTAGACGTTTTGGCATAAGATTTCAGGGGCCCAAATTTTGCAACTCACTAAATAACATTATACAAAGCACTGCTGCTACCTCTCTTTTTAAGTCCAGATTAAAAACATTTCTTCTTGGCTGATTCATCATTTATAAATATTTACTTGTTCTTTTCTCCTTTTTGTCTGTTTTGTCCATTTTGTTTTGCTTGCTTTTTATCGTAATTAATATTTTCGGTATGATTTTGCTGCTTATTTATTCTCAATATTTAGTCTTAGGTTTGGGAGGGAGCTCTTTCTATAAGCCCCACGGTTTCTATTTGAGCTTCCTCGCCAGGAAAATACTTTTACTTGTAATTTACGTCTCTTTAATCTTTATGTAACATTTTTGTAATTTATTGAATGTCTGTGTGTATATATATAAATGTATTTTTTTTCCTGTCAAATAAATAAACTGAAACTGAATAAGACAAAATTTAAAAGAAACCTTTCTCTTGGGTTCATCAACAGGGGTATTGATAGTTCACGTTGGAAAGTAAATGGAACACAATCTTTTTCAGGTTGTTCCCCTGGAAAATTCAAGGGGTAACGGAATGTTTGCTTTAAGGTTGTATTGTTTGCCTGGTCAGGATGTTGCAAACAGATATTCATTTTCCACTTGTCAAACACCATCTTTGAAACTAGTTCAGGGGTCCATTTCTTGAAAGTCCTGATATGGGTCCAGAAAGCTGACGTTGTTTACATGTACTTTAAGAAAGTGGTTTCAAAAGCTTGGCAAATAATTATTATTTCATAAACTATCAGTTAACAAAACAAAATGGCCTGGTTCAATAGCTAGGAGCTGGCACTGTTACCTGGATCTTGTGGCCATTTTTTTATCAATGGAACTGATTTAATTTGTTCAAAAGATTAAATGCAATTTCAGGATTAGATGCCCTAAGTTTTGTTTACCCTTGGCCTAAAACGAGACCCAACCAGTTTGCCCATATAAATGGTAAACAACTAACAAGAACACAAAGAAACTCCTAAAGAAAATGAAAAGATTTTGTTGATAAAACTTCTGTATATTACAATCCTGTAAACTGGCATCTTACCTGGTACAAATGACTTGCCATGTTTCTTTTTTGCTAGTTTAACCATATCATCAATCCAAAAGAGAAATTTGTTCAGTACATCTCGGAAAAAGGGCTTGTCCTTGAGGTCTTCTTTTGAAATACCACATTCTTTTGTTGCTGTAACATTTTTAAAAATAACAAAAGACAAGTTCTTTTAACGAGCACATACTGTTGTAATCTACCACTAGGTTATTTTATCTGAATAGCACTAAACCAGTTGTGTTGTATCAAACTGTACAGTAATAAAATACCTATTCACACCTTCAGTTGAAAAGCATTGTTCTTCTGGTACACAACTAAATTAAATAACATTAAGACAGAATCCATCAGGAAATTGAGTAATTTTAATTTTAATCATAACTATAACAAAATTGTCAAATCTGATTGGCTATCAAATGCCCTGATTTCAGCCTTAATTGGACAGTTTAATAGGACAGTACGCATCATGCCTAAATAACTGGACAGTACGCGCCATCACACGCGCGCTTAAATGGCTTTTTTTTACTGCTAGCAAAACAAAATTTCGAGTTTCTTGTGTTTTGATTTAAAAAATAGCCTAATTAGTAATGGTGACAGGACTGAGTGGAGTCCAATTCGGTCTGTAATCATACGAGTGATTAACAAAATCGGACGACTGCGTAGCGGGAGTCCGATTTGTTTAATCACGAGTATGATTACAGACCGAATTGGACGACACGAAGTTCTGTTACCAATTAATCATAACTTTAACAAAATTTGTGATATAATAGGCTATTTTTTAAATCAAAACACAAGAAATTCGAAATTTTGTTTTGCTGGCAGTGAAAAAAAAGCCATTTAAGCGCGCGCGTGATGGCGCGTACTGTCCAATTACTTAGGCATGACGCGTACTGTCCTATTAAACTGTCCAATTAAGGCTGAAATCAGGGCAGTTGATAGCCAATCAGATTTGACAATTTTGTTATAGTTATGATTATATTACAAATTTTGTTAAAGTTATGATTAATTGGAAACAGAACTTCGTGTCGTCCAATTCGGTCTGTAATCATACTCATGATTAAACAAATCGGACTTCTGCTATGCGGTCGTCCAATTTTGTTAATCACTTGTATGATTACAGACCGAATTGGACTCCACAGAGTCCTGTTACCATTACTTAGTGGACAAAAACCTTGTACCAGAATAATTTAAACAATATTGCATTCTTTTTTACATTTTTCAAGTGCTATAGATGTAGTTAGTTACCTGTAATAACACCAAAGAATATCTCTAATGAGAGCCTGAGAAAAAAAAATGTCAAATGTCACAAAATGACATCTTACACATGAAATTTTCAGAATTTTACCCGTGTTTTCACAATTCTTGTGAAATTTGACATTTACTTTCTCAAGCTTCCATGAGAAATAGTCTTTGGTGTTATTACAGATAATCAATTATATCTATAGCTCTTAAAAAATGTAAAAAAGAACGCAATATTGTTTAAATTACTCTGGTACAAGGTTTTTGTCCACTGAAAATTGAAATTACTCAATTTCCTAATGGATTCCTCCTTAACCCTTTAAGTCCCAACAGTGTCCAACATCAATTTTCTCCTAATGATATCCATACATTGTCAAGAGATTAGGTTATGAGAATTAATAAAGTGATCACTTGAGAGAAAATGCTTTGATCTTTTATCAAATTGTCTTAACTCATTCTTTATTGCGCTTTTCAAACATGCGAATTCTGAAGTTCAAAAGCCAACTGACGGTTGTGTTTTTCACTGCCGTCAGTCATCTTAAAGGACCTCTTAGGAAACAAAACTTTACTTTAACGGGTTCAAAAGGTCATGGTTTGTGATCGGTGACTGGTGGATTTCGGTCCATTTTGTGTGTTTCTGTGTTTCAAGGTTCGTTGCTTGTGATTGTAATCATGATTGACGGCAGCGAAAAACTCAATTGAGAAAGCAACTTTTGAACTTTAGAGTGCGCATGTTTGTGAAAAGCGCAGTAAGGAAATATATAGAGATCAGTCTGGAGAATTTGAATGTGGATATTGGGACTTCAAGGGTTAAAGAGATTTAGAATCATGTTTACAGCAAACAGTGAATGTCAAGTTGTACCATGGGACCAACATTTTCTCTTTACTTGCTATTCGCTGTTAATTTTATCCCCACAATAAATAATTATTGGTAACGGAGCTCTCGAGTGCAAAGAGCGAGCACCATGGGTAAGAAAATTTGGCAGGCATACCAATGTAAAATAATTCAATCAACAGGTACGGCAACCGAAATGCAACTCAAGGTTTTATTTGGAAAGAAATCACACGGCCGCCCGGACTTTAAGAAAGAAAAAACAACAACAGAGTCATGTCTTTTTTGATGCTACTTTTGATGTTTACACTCACGTGGATAACAGAGAAACAGCTAGGGCCAGTGATTGAAAACAAAAGAGACGAATTTTGTGGGAAGAAAAACAAGAAAATTTAAAGCAGCAGTGAGACAATGAAAAATGCTAGCAGCCAGCAAGGTGAAAATGAGGGGCAGTGAAAAACAAAAGTTAATATGAACAAGGGGAACAAAATATTGGGTAAGCACATACGACAATTCCTCCATAAAAATAATGCGCAACGAGGAGTTTGACGATTTAGTCCTACAAAACAGCGTTGTAACTGTGCAAAACAATGGCAAAGAAAGACAAAAAGTGTGCTGCACGTGCAATTTGTTTTTTTGCTAATTAGATCTATTGATCTTGATGCCATTTTCATTGCCATCCCCGTTTAGCATTACACAATTTAATTTTTTTTGTTCATAAGTATTATTAACCAGAGCTTCACTTTTAGCCCTGGCTATTATATTAGTTTCATGTCAGGTTCATATTTAAGAATTTTTTTTGGACAGTATTTACCTCCTATTCTCTTAATGTTTAGAACAAGAAAATTAGAACTTCCTAGCTGTTCAATATTCCTGCCTACTAATTGCATGTAGCCGGCAACTTTAAATATTATTGACAGCCCTGAATTCCGACTTCCGAAAGTGAATATGAACACAGGGAACAAAATATTGGGTAAGCACATATGACAATTCCTCCATAAAATAATGTGTAAAGAGGAGTTTGACAATTTAGTCCTACAAAACAGCATTGTAGCTGTGCAAAACAATGGCAAAGAAAGACAAAAAGTGTGCTGCACGTGCAAATTTGTTTTTTTGCTAATTAGAAAAAAAGTGTGCTGCATGCATAATTTGTTTTTTTTTGCTAATTAGATCTATTGATCTTGATGTCATTTTCATAGCTGTCCCCATTTAGCATTAAACAATTTTTTTGTTCATAAGTATTATTAACCAGACCTTCACTTTTAGCCCTGGCTAAATCTATATATTAGTTTCATGTCAGGTTCATATTTAAGAATTTTTTTGGACAGTATTTACTTGCTATTCTCTTAATGTTTAAAACAAGAAAATTAGAACTTCCTAGTTGTTCAATATTCCTGCCTACTAATTGCATGTACCCGGCAACTTTAAGTATTATTGACAGCCCTGAATTCCGACTTAGTTTTTTTTAATACAGAGATGTTACGGGCAAAGAATGCTTTTATTACATGTAATGCATGAAACTTTTTATAGTATTAATGTATGTATGGCAAGCAGCTTAGCTAGAAATAGGAACTCAACTATGTTAATTACTTGGGACATTTCCAGAAAAACTTTTGTAAAACAACTATATAGTACAAAAAACCCATGCTTGGAAATACAGTAATTCAACAACTTAACAATATTGATTATTTTGAAGCTAAAAAAGAGAATTTGCTGTTATATTGTTAAGTTAGAGGCAGTTTATTAGGATGTTTCCAGAACTTAGTAACATTCTATAAAGGAATATAATCCCCAGGAATCAACCTATTATAAGAGCTACATATATGTGCAGGAATTTTAAATTGCAAGTATTTTTTACCTTCTTGGTTCAAAAGAAAGCTGCCAGAGGCTTTTATTCGTTACAAGGCAACTTTCACCAAATTACATTGTACTGGCATAATTCAATTAAAATTCATGATTGGCCGGGCATTTGACAGAAACAAGCGACATTAATTTTTAAAAGAAATTTCGTTTTTGGCTATCATTGAATGGGCATACCTTAAGATATTCTTTATACCCCATTCCACATTAAAAAGCGTGAATCTTTAACAGTAAACTTTCTCGTGTTTAGTTTTGAGTCACGACATTGATTGCATAACTTTCGTCAGTTTTAATCGATTTTGGACGTCTTTAGGTTCAAAATTATCAAATTAATGTATTTACCATTCCTTGATAATAATAATAATAATAGAAAAAACCTGTCAGCTTCCTTTTAAACGATGTGAATTCAGTAACATGAAATTCACCCAGCGTGAACAAAACAGAACGCTTAGACTAAACTTACATCCCGGAAATGCCGACAAACCGCATGCAAGCGCATAGCGTCGTCAAACGTTCAGAACAATTTTACGCAGTTTGGGCCTTTAATAACGTTCTTTCTGCTGGACGACTTAGAATCCAGGACATGATAGTGTTTAGGAGCAGATAAAAAGGAAAGAACAATAATTCGGCTCTTCGTTGCACTTTCTCTGCATGACTTCCGTTTCTGTATCACTGCCACGCTATTACACACAATAACGAGGCCGTGCGTAACTGATTTTAAGCTGACTGCCAGCGAACTTTCGATTTTCCCTAACATTAGAGCTTTTCCAAGCTTAAATAACCTCTTAGAGGCCATAACGGCAGTAAGCAGTAGAAGGACAAAGCTCTTTCTCTTAAACAATTACACAGTATTAAAAACAGCCAAAAACTTGCTGACAGCGTAGATTTTCAACACCGCATAGCGCTAAATTTTTATCAAGGCCGGTTCACTTACCGAAAGCGCACAAGGGCTGATTTGTGTTGATCAAAGTTTGAAATGAGCCTTTCACTACATCAGGGTGGCATCTGGCAGCAATTTCAATGATATCTCCTCGATAGACATTTCCGTAAGCAGCTTCGCTATCGTAGAATATAACCAATGGATGGAGTTTCGTACCTTCCTTCGTCATTTCGGCCATGTTCCTTTTTCCCGGGCTTTTGTATTTGCCCTCTTCTTCAACACGAGGCAGACAACAGCTCGACCCAGTCTTCCCAGTTGTCTATATTCCAAGATGGCGTCTTCGAAGCACCTGACAAAAGTAAGCTTATCTTTCGTGTTTTGCTACGTTTCTTGATAGCTAGAATTTCCACTTACTGGAGACTTTACGCCGCTATAAGGGAAAAACAGTAATCTATACGATTTTCTTAGAATCAATTAAAGGCGAACCTCTTGAGGCGTTCTAATCCTACCCGTTCTTCAAAATTTAAGAGCATGGATGAGATGTCAACTTTGATCCGGGCTTTGTTGTAGCCTGCCTTCGATACCACTTCACTTCCCTCCACATGCACGTACTGGTATCAAGGATTGACAGCATTAGCTACTTATAGGGGTGTCTTCTTTACGGTCCGATCTCACAGGAAAGATTAGAGGAAATTATATCTGTAGTACCAGTGCTGAGGGGAAAATTACATTGTGTCTGAAAATGGGGTGGGGGGGGGGGGGTGGGGGGGGGGGAGGGCGGGACGGTAGTTTGAAACTCCTTTCTCTGCCCAGGGTTATTTAAGAATTTGTTCATGCTTAGCGTGCATATATCGAGTTATGGATGCATGCGGGAAGTTTGGAGAGCGCGAAAGATGCGTAAGAGTTGCACAAGGCGATAGCCGAGTACAACTCTAGCTTCTTCAGTGCTCTCCAAACTTCCCGCATGCATCCATAACTCGATATATGCACAGTTAAAAGCATGAGCAAATTCTTTTATAACGTAGCTGACAAAAATGCTTGCTTTTTGATTAACTGCAAAATTCTCGTAACGTGCACCACAGAAAAGCAAATGCTTCTACTGGCTGGTTACAAACACGCCACAATCGCCTAGTTTGAAAGAAAATTCTTTCTGTAAAACTGAGAAAGAAAATTTGCTTATTTATTCGTTAACAATCAATTGAAACTAAGCAGAAACAAAGATGAAAGTGTCTTAAAGTCCACCTAAGGTTAAAATACTCACATGGCGTAAGACGTCGTGCAGCATGGTTTGGATGCAGCGCTGAGAAGTTGTTTATGTTTTGCTCGGCAAAATCCAGAAAACTTGTTTTTTAGCGAAGATGACTGTCATCCTACTTTACATTCATTTACAAACAATGGCTGGTCATTACGGCTACTTGAGAAGACTGACCTGGCAGCAGTTGTTTTTATGAGTAATAAATTTGTGTCTTCTTGTATAATTTGTCTTGTTATTGCAAGAGAAATTTTCCTGATTTAGTCGGATTATTTGGCTATAACAAAAGTGCATAAAAATTTAAAGACAATAATAAAAATGGAAATTTTACCTTTAATTGCTGGTCTTCCGACAAATTTGCGAAATGCGCAACTTGCAAGTTTTTTTTAATTCGGCTTTATTTTTGCTGCTTGTTGGATCAGGACCTAAAAGGTCAATGCCGATTGAAAAATTAGGCAGTTCTTCGCTGGTTTCTTCCATATTTTACAGAGAAGGAAAACTGCACTACAGCTTAAAAGACGACAACTTTGCAGCCAGATAAAAAAAATTGCTCACATCATCTTATTTACGCACTTGCGTGTGTAAATAAAGATTTTGTTCATAGCGGCTCAATAAGACTTATGTAGGGCAAGCATGCACACTATGTTATAATATTATTTCTTATTAAGGAAAAGATTTAAGAGTCGTAAGCTCTTATTTAATTTATTTTCAATACAACAATGATTAACACTTTACAAAATTAATGTTGTTATTATTATTTTATTTGGTTATTGTAGATGGAGTTTGCTGCGCAAATGACGTGTCAAAAATGTGTGGATGCAATAAGCAATTCCCTTCATGGAAAAGAAGGTATCAGCGAGTCTTATAGTGATGCTATGGTGCGTTTTACGTGCTTTAATAAATGACGCCAGCCAAAAGGTTCATGTACCTGAAACTGATTGTTCAGCTGCAGCCCATTATTCTGTGCATGTGCTCATTTGTTGCCCTTATTCATTTCCTACAGGAGTAGTGTGGAGAAATTGATAAAATATCAAGCAAACTCATCACGTGTGATCATGTCCGTAATTCTCATGACCACTCTGTTTTACAGAGCATTGATATTTCAAGGAGAAATTTGATGCTGGTCACTCTTAGGGCTTAAAGGGGTATAGAGAGGAGAAGTGTTACCTCACATACCCATGGTAGCAAAATTTCTAGATCACAACAACAGTGGAGCTTAAGCAACAATGACCATGACAGCAACAAGAAAGTTTAGATTGGCAAAACAACAATTTTTGCACATCCATCACACTTTTTTGTCCATTTTTTAGCCATCGTTGCATGACTGCAACATGAAGCTTCTTTATTTTACGCACCCATTTTATGGAGTGTGTGAACATAGCACAAAATTTTCTTTTTCTTTTCATAACTTAGAAATGGTCTATTGGATTCAACCACAAAAAATTTTGCCAATAAATTATTTTGACGATATTTGAAAAATTAATTGAAGTTAAATAAGATATATGTTTTCAGTTTGTTGTTATCCTGAAATTTTGCTACCATGTGACATAACCACTTCTCCCTTCTATTGAACATTATGCGTGCAGCACTATTATCACTAGTTATGAACAGGCACAAGTCAGGTGATAATTATTTTTAAGAAGAAATAACAAGCATTGCTATTAAAAAATATTGTTAGATACACCTAATTGCAATAACGTTGTCATAGAAAAAAGCAAAAAGCAAAAAGCCAAATAGGAATTAATTAGCCATGTGATTTACATTTGCGTATTTTAATAATTTAACAATATTTAAGAAGTCATTCACAATAACAAGAGATAATTCTGTAATTCCGCACTATAAGATAGACAGGCGCCAATGTCATTTTAGAGCTAACATTCTCCATCAAAAGAAGTCGCACAATTCGAACAAGAAAAAGGTAAATTGACGCGAACAATGTAATGTCTGAGTTGTCGCACTTTCAGTCGCCAATCTATGATGTCCTGACAAATGAAGCTTGGTTTGTGGGTGAGGAAGTGGCAGAGGACCCCTCACCCTCTCCGCCCCTGATTTGTTGCTTTAAAATTGTGATCAGATGGTGTTGTGCACTGCAAACCAAACGCAGACTGGCTTTTCTATTTAGCACTAAACTAAAAGACGCGTCGCGTTCGTGGAATTTACCCCAGGCCATATTTATTGAAAAAAAAATGGAGCCATTATTTCTTTAATAGTTATTCGATGTACGTTTGTAATTCGAGCACTTTTGAAATTCGCTAGATGAATCAGCCTCGAATTCCATTAGAATGACACCAAGAAACTGATGCAAATGATTTCTCTCATATTACGTGATTACTATTCAGCTATATGCGTGTGTGTTGCGAATGTTGCAAGCTATGATAATTACATGCTAATTTATTCTTATTTGACTTTTTGCTTTTTGCTTTTTTGCTTTTTTCTATGACAACCTTATTGCAATTAGGTGTATATGACACTTAAAAAATGAAATTTGACATTTTTCTTTGTACTTGCACTATCCTTGTAAATTATATGCATTTCAATTTCTTAACAAGGGATTGAGTCATTTACAGTAAACTTGGACACGGAGCAAGTTATCGTGGAGACAACATTATCAACAGGGCAAGTCCAACAACTGATTGAAAACTCAGGAAGAATGGCCATTTTGCGTGGACTTGGAACTGCAGGTACTGGATTGAAGTTAATGCTTTACAATGTGACTATTATAACCGGGGCCACTAAGACATAGTTGACCAATCAGATTACAGGAAAATAATCGTACATTACAAGAAAGTTGGTTGTGGGCCAATCAGCAGCTCGTAAAAAAAAAGAGTAAGTTAAAATTAATACTGGAAGCACAAAATTTAAATATTGATAGCAAACGTTTTTTAAGAAAGCAAAATGTCTCACTAGACAATGTTTTTCTAATTGAAACTTTACATATGTTTCACACAAGCTATTATTTTTTATGTACCAGGAATTTCTTTGCTATCACTGCCACGCTTTGCCATAATACCACAACTTTAAGTGCAGAACTTAACTAATGTTTACATTTTTTGCCTGCGTCATTCACTAATGGACATCTCAGGAAACATCAGGTTCAAAAGGCCAGGTTGCTTTTGTTTGATTTCAATCCATGTTGTTTATTTTGATTATGATTGACAACTAACATAATGCATGGTTTTGCCCCATTATCCGATGCATCAACTTTGTCTCACTGTCCCTGGTTATGAGGCATGTGAAAAAATTATCTGAACAGTGAAATTAAGATTTTTTCATGCTGTCAATCAAACAATCTTTCAGTTGATCATTTCTCTTAATTTTCTTCAGGTTCACAAGTGACAAACTTAGGTGCGGCAGTGGCTGAGATGAGAAGTGGGAGGGTGATGGGTGTGGCCAGGTTTGTGCAGGTGATGCATAAAAAACACCTAAATAACATTTACTGTGACTTCTTTTTTTGTTTGTTTTCTTGTTGTGTTATCAGCTGTTAATGGAATTATTTCTAAACAAAATTAATTTTGTGTTCAGTACTAATTAAGCAAACCCTAAGAGAATTTTGTGAATGTCTGGCTAATATAAGTTTCACTGTTTTTATCCAATCAATGTTTTCAGGTCTCTGAAGATTTGTGTGTCATAGATGGGACTGTTGATGGTCTTAGTCCTGGCTTTCATGGACTGAACATTCATGAGTTGGGTGATCTATCTCAAGGATGTTCAAGGTTAGAGTACTATAACCTGAGAAAACAGCCAACTTTTCACCATGCCACCACTGGTTTCCCTGTGAAATGATGTCGGAGGAAGGAGCACAGAAATTCAATATTGATGACATATCACAACCCATATTTGGGTGGTGCTTCTGATTGGTTGAAGCAATTTCTTCCACGACACAACCAATCAGAAGCACACACAATAATTATACTTTGATGTGGTTTTCAAAAATGGAAATGATTTTCTTCACAATATTATTACCAATAATGGAGTGAAGAAAGAAAACATTCCTGTTTCCTTTAACAGCCCCCAATATCCCTTCAGACCAATGTTATGCCTACAAAATTCTTTTGTCCCTTTTCAGTCATAATAAGTACACAATTTACTTGAATGTACTCCTATAGATGTAGATGCAAAAACTGCACAGTAACAAGCCAAGACATGGGTTAAAGACAAATGCTTGTACATGTAGGCTTAAAAAGCATGAAAGCCCATACTCCAACATTTCTCCTTAATATTTAGTCAATGTTAATTTATATATTGGTTTTCATTATTCCCAGCACTGGTGATCACTACAATCCCTGGAGTTGTAGACATGGAGCACCAGAGGACAGTGAGAGAGTATGTTGATTTTCAAAAATATTTTTACAACAGTTGATGACAAACATACATGCTGTAACCCTTTTCCTGATGGAACATTTACATGTTTAGAAAGTGCTCAGATTGACACTTTAGCAAGGTTTACATCTATATCCAGTATTCTTAAGCATGGAGCAATAATAATTATTATTAATGCATATAGTCTGAAAGATGTAAATATCCAATTTTATCAGGTTATTTGGCATTTGATAGCAAATTATTGTACATTGTTAGGTAGCTTATTTTATTCTTGTCTGTTCATTGTAAAAGTTTTTATAAGCCGGCCTGTACAGTATCCACACTAATAAAAATGCCTTGTAAAATAATGCTACTGAGGTTTCACTTGAATGGACGTTAGATTTTGTTAACAGACTCCATAATTCTCAACTTTACTCCTATCCCTTTAGCAGTAGAATATGGTACATGTACATGTCCTGGATGTGTGGATGTGTTTTATCGGCTCGGTGATTGTGAGAGAATGGTGGGTGGATGCTAATTTTAGAACAATCAACTAACAAAATAAATGGTTGTTAATTTTTGCAGCATGTTGGTGACCTTGGTAACATCTTAGCAGACAAGAATGGCAGAGCATCTTTCCGTCTGGAGGACAGACATGTGAAGGTACATGTAGTGTAGTTTGTGTATCAATGCAGTATTAAATAACCCTTTAAGTCCCAATAGTGTGCAAGATCAATTTTCTCCTTACAATATCCATACACTATAAGAGATAAGTTATAAGAATCAATAAAATGATCACCTAAGAGAAAATACTTTGATCTTTGAACAAATTCTCTCAACTAATTCTTTACGGAAATTTATGGAGATCAGCTTGGAGAATTTGTATGTGGATACTGGGGCTTAAAGGGATAAAGGGAAAGGCTGAGCATAATATAGGGCACTTTTAAGACTCAGTGGGGTGAGGTGGAAAAGATTTCCTCTGACCTTGTGCTTCACTCAGCTAATAAGACTAGTCTTCTGAGGACTCACTCTTACAAGTGTACCTTCACATCTTAAACTCTTTTGCATGCTCCTGATAGAAATTTGCCAGGGTGACTCAACACGGTGAAAGAGGATGAAATAGGACTTACGACCCAATTGATATCAACCCCTCCATTACCAACCCAGTACATGAAAGGTTGTACCACACCACTGGAGTCTATGCCCCTACTCTTTATAAACAGCAGTGTGGGTTTTTTACATCCCACAAGAATCAGAATAGTGAAAGAGCTGTGAGATGGGGCTTACAGTTTTTCATCCTTATCAGAGAAAATGAGAATGTCTAACCATTTGTAGATGTCACAACAAAGGCAGCACATTCTCCTCTGTTATTTTAAGACCCTGAGTGTTGGTCTGGCCTGGGTTTGAACCCACGACCTCCCACTTGGCAGAAAGGTGCTTATCCAATTGAGCTAAACTGGGTGCAGAAAAAAAAACTTACAAAAAACTTCAAACTTCCATTTTTGTAAAATCCTGATAAATAAAAAGTACATGTGCAAAAGTTCTGCCAAAGAGGTTTTATTCACATACATGTACTAAGGCTATGGAATGTTGTCCTCAGGCTCAAAGTTACAGAGTAGAGTAACAAGTGCTGTTCCATATAGAGGAAGGGCGTATCTCACTCAGCAGGCTTGTGACATTCCTCTCTAATATATTGAGCGGAGGCAGCGCGGCCAAGTGGTTAGAGTGCTGGACTTCGAGATCCCCGAGTTTAAGTCCCACTCTTACCACTAGCTGGATTTGTTCACGGTAGTCTCGAGTCCAGATCCTAGGCCATGCTTGTAAATAGCCAGCTGGTTTGCCTCCGGCCAGTTGGGATTCTTAACCCTATTAAGTTCAATTTGAATGATTTGTTTCAGGCATTTTCAGGCATTTTTTTTGTTTCAAAAATTATTATTGATTAATTTACACACCTTGTGGTGGTTGGTCTCCCTCTAGATACAGTATTTACCATGAACCAGAACATAATCATTAAAATTCAACTCCATTTTGGCCTTTATAGAACCTATATTGTTATTCCATGATCTTTTTTACATTGTATGTGTATCACAATTTTTCTAACATTGTTTTTATCATCCTTGCTAGGTGTGGGATGTGATTGGTCGTTCACTTGTTGTACACAGTGGTGAAGATGATTTAGGCTATGGCAGTCATGCCCTGTCAAGAGTGAATGGAAATTCAGGCCCGGGGTAAGGGCTAGCTGTTACAATCTATACTCACTGGCTACATAACACAAATTAAAGCAGATTCTTGGTAACATTGTAGGGTGATGCTTTAAGGCAAATACCAGTGACAGACTGGTTTTGACTAACAATAAACATTCTATTTTATTAAATAGAGAATTTTTGGGAAGAATTCTTGATTGTGTACTCATGTATTTGTTTGTATTTATGTGTTTTGTTTTTTTTAGATTAACTTGTGGAATTATTGCCAGGTCAGCTGGGCTCTTCCAGAACTCTAAAAAGTTCTGTGCATGCGATGGAAAAATTCTTTGGGAGGATAAGCCTCTATCAACCCCAACAAGCCTACCCTCGCAGTTATGATGGCATTTCTGTATCATCGCAACTTCAGTGGATAAAGCAAAGCAAGGATTTAAAATAGTTGACTATCATCTAAACTCGCAGCAGTCACATTGTTGAGGAGCACAAGCAATTGTAAAGCATACAGGAAAATCTGTTGACACTGTCTATTGACTTATTCTGGACAATAAAAATAATAATTTTTGTATCATGCTTTCACTTTAAAAGTGGCTGCATTCAAAACTTCCAAATTTCATGTTATATATTAGTGATAAAAAATAACAGCAACATGAAAAAACTGCTAGAGCGGTTTCACTTGAATGGTCAGTCTGCAGGATTTTGTCCACAGATTCAAAAGTAAGAACTGAATTACACAACTCCTTTATCAATCTGGGGGTGTCAGTCACTCTAAACAATTGCTGTAATTTTATAATGACAGAGCACTACATCTAAATACTCAAAAATATAAAAAATATTGTGGAATATAGAGCGATTTTCGTATGACCTTGAAATGAAAACCCGCGAACAAAACAGAAACAACAAACGAACTGAAAAAGAGCGATTTGATTGGTTTATCGAACGAATACAAACGCGCGAAGCTTTTGGTTGGTTAAATGAACGCTCGACTGAAAAAAAACTTCATGCCCGAGAACTTTCTAGAAATCAATCGATGCTTCGCTTGGACGTCATACTGCAACGCGATTGGCCAATCAAACAATGCCTTCTCCATATTAGTGTTTTCTTTGGCGGGAAAACTAAGAGGCCATGTTTTGATCTTTTCATCCATTGGCTGATAAAACAAATAACGAGCACTTACCGAAACCACTTTTCAAGGTCATACGAAAGTCGCTCTATCTTAACTGCACATGAACAGGGTTCCCCAAGGAACTACAGAGTTCCCCAAAGAACTACAAACATTCTCCAAGGAACAAAAGTGACAGGTTTAAAGTGAGAATAAGGTTATAACAATAATATTCTGGAAATACAGCAGTTTTTAATGATGTCAGAATGTATATTTAACTAACTTTCAAAGAGCTTTAAACTGCTAAATATTTTTATCCACTAAAATCTGTAACAAACGGATATGATAAGTTACGTAATAGAAATGTCAGTACAATGAAAATAATATTGTAATCTATGTGGAGGTGCATTTAATTTGCAGTTATGGATACAAGGGTATCCATAGGCTGCTGTAAGCCTGTCAAGATTAACACTTTTAGGCCCGATAGTAGCTTGTTCAAGGCTGAACAATAGTAGTGTAGAGCAGTCGCACAGTAAAAAGGGGTGCGAAAAACACACTTTTTTGCGACATCCCTACTACTTGAGGTCCTGGCAGAGGCTTGCCTATTGGATCCTAGAAATCATTGCACCAAAACCTTGGGTTTTACCCATTTTCCATGAGATAACCATGGAGATGTGAATTCATTTTAATGATATCGTCCAATAAATATTTAATATTTACTTTGACCAATCAGTTCTTTGTTCTCTTTGATTCATACTCCTTCATGCGGATCACTCTCTGACCCTCCCATTCCTTTAAAGCGTCATATTCTCATCAAATAACGCATTAGTTTTGGGGTTACAAACAGTTACAAGGGGTTACAGGGGATTAAAAGGGGTTATAAAGAGTTACAGGGGGTTACAAACGGTAACAGGGGGTTACAAGGGGTTACAAAGGGCACAAGAGGTTATAAGGGGTTACAAAGGGTTACCAGGGGTTACACGGTGTTGCAAGGGGTTACAAAGGGTTACAAGGCATTAAAAGGGGTTACAAAGGGTTACAAGGGGTTAAAGGGGGTTACAAGGGGTTACAAAGAGTTAAAAGGGGTTACAGGGGCTTACAAAGGGTTACAGGAGGTTACAAGGGGTTACAAAGGGTTAAGAGGGGTTACAAGGCATTACAAGGGGTTACAGGAGGTTACAAAGGGTTCCAAAGGGTTACAAGGGGTTACAAAGGGTTACAAGGGATTACAAAGGGTTACAAGGGGTTACAAAGGGTTACAAGGGGTTACAAGGGGTTACAAAGGGTTACAAGGGGTTACAGGGGGTTATAAAGGGTTACAAAGGTTTAAAGAAGGTTACAAAGGGTTACAGGGGGTTACAAAGGGTTAGAAGGGGTTACAAGGGCTTACGAAGGGTTACAAGGGTTTAAAGGGGGTTACAAAGGGTTACAGGGGGTTAAAAGGGGTTATAAGGGGTTACAGGGGATTACAGGGGGTTACAAGGGGTTACACGGGGTTGCAAGGGGTTACAAAGGGTTACAAGGGGTTACAGGGGGTTACAAGGGGTTACAAAGGGTTACAAGGGGTTACAGGGGGTTACAAGGGGTTACAAAGGGTTACAGGGGGTTAGAAGGGGTTACAGGGGGTTACAAAGGGTTACAAGGGGTTACAGGGGATTACAGGGGGTTACAAAGGGTTACAAAGGGTTACAAGGGGTTACACGGGGTTGCAAGGGGTTACAAAGGGTTACAAGGGGTTACAGGGGGTTACAAGGGGTTACAAAGGGTTACAAGGGGTTACAGGGGGTTACAAGCGGTTACAAAGGGTTACAGGGGGTTAGAAGGGGTTACAGGGGGTTACAAAGGGTTACAAGGGGTTACAAGGGGTTACAGGGGATTACAGGGGGTTACAAAGGGTTACAAGGGGTTACACGGGGTTACAGGGGGTTAAAGGGGGTTACAAGGGGTTACAAAGGGTTACAAGGGGTTACAGGGGGTTACAAGGGGTTACAGGAGGTTACAAGGGGTTACAAAGGGTTACAAGGGGTTACAAAGGGGTTACAAAGGGTTACAAGGGGTTACAGGGGGTTATAAAGGGTTACAAAGGTTTAAAGAAGGTTACAAAGGGTTACAGGGGGTTACAAAGGGTTAGAAGGGGTTACAAGGGCTTACGAAGGGTTACAAGGGTTTAAAGGGGGTTACAAAGGGTTACAGGGGGTTACAAGGGGTTATAAGGGGTTACAGGGGATTACAGGGGGTTACAAGGGGTTACAAAGGGTTACAAGGGGTTACACGGGGTTGCAAGGGGTTACAAAGGGTTACAAGGGGTTACAGGGGGTTACAAGGGGTTACAAAGGGTTACAAGGGGTTACAGGGGGTTACAAGGGGTTACAGGGGGTTACAAGGGGTTACAAAGGGTTACAGGGGGTTAGAAGGGGTTACAGGGGGTTACAAAGGGTTACAAGGGGTTACAAGGGGTTACAAGGGGATTACAGGGGGTTACAAGGGGTTACAAAGGGTTAAAAGGGGTTACACGGGGTTGCAAGGGGTTACAAAGGGTTACAAGGGGTTACAGGGGGTTACAAGGGGTTACAAAGGGTTACAAGGGGTTACAGGGGGTTACAAGGGGTTACAAAGGGTTACAGGGGGTTAGAAGGGGTTACAGGGGGTTACAAAGGGTTACAAGGGGTTACAAGGGGTTACAGGGGATTACAGGGGGTTACAAAGGGTTACAAGGGGTTACACGGGGTTACAGGGGGTTACAAGGGGTTACAAAGGGTTACGAGGGGTTATAGGGGGTTACAAGGGGTTACAGGGGGTTACAAGGGGTTACAAAGGTTTACAAGGGGTTACAAGGGGTTACAAGGAGTTACAAAGGGTTACAAGGGGTTACAGGGGGTTACAAGGGGTTATAAGGGGTTACAAGGGGTTACAGGAGGTTACAAGGGGTTACAAAGGGTTACAAGGGGTTACAAGGGGTTACAAAGGGTTACAAGGGGTTACAGGGGGTTATAAAGGGTTACAAAGGTTTAAAGAAGGTTACAAAGGGTTACAGGGGGTTACAAAGGGTTAGAAGGGGTTACAAGGGCTTACGAAGGGTTACAAGGGTTTAAAGGGGGTTACAAAGGGTTACAGGGGGTTACAAGGGGTTATAAGGGGTTACAGGGGGTAACAAGGGGTTACAAAGGGTTACAAGGGGTTACAGGGGATTACAGGGGGTTACAAGGGGTTACAAAGGGTTACAAGGGGTTACACGGGGTTGCAAGGGGTTACAAAGGGTTACAAGGGGTTACAGGGGGTTACAAGGGGTTACAAAGGGTTACAGGGGGTTAGAAGGGGTTACAGGGGGTTACAAAGGGTTACAAGGGGTTAAAAAGGGTTACAAGGGGTTACAGGGGATTACAGGGGGTTACAAAGGGTTACAAGGGGTTACACGGGGTTACAGGGGGTTACAGGGGGTTACAAGGGGTTACAAAGGGTTTCAAGGGGTTACAGGGGGTTACAAGGGGTTATAGGGGGTTACAAGGGGTTACAGGGGGTTACAAGGGGTTACAAAGGGTTACAAAGGGTTACAAGGGGTTACACGGGGTTGCAAGGGGTTACAAAGGGTTACAAGGGGTTACAGGGGGTTACAAGGGGTTACAAAGGGTTACAAGGGGTTACAAGGGGTTACAGGGGGTTACAAGGGGTTACAGGGGGTTACAAGGGGTTACAAAGGGTTACAAGGGGTTACAGGGGATTACAAAGGGTTACAAAGGGTCACAAGGGGTTACACGGGGTTGCAAGGGGTTACAAAGGGTTACAAGGGGTTACAGGGGGTTACAAGGGGTTAGAAAGGGTTACAAGGGGTTACAGGGGGTTACAAGGGGTTACAGTGGGTTACAAGGGGTTACAAAGGGTTACAAGGGGTTACAGGGGGTTACAAGGGGTTACAAAGGGTTACAAGGGGTTACAGGGGGTTACAAGGGGTTACAAAGCGTTACAAGGGGTTACCATGGGTTACAGGGGGTTAAAAGTGGTTACAGGGGGTTACAAGGGGTTACAAAGAGTTAAAAGGGGTTACAGGGGCTTACAAAGGGTTACAGGAGGTTACAAGGGGTTACAAAGGGTTAAGAGGGGTTACAAGGCATTACAAGGGGTTACAGGAGGTTACAAAGGGTTCCAAAGGGTTACAAGGGGTTACAAAGGGTTACAAGGGATTACAAAGGGTTACAAGGGGTTACAAAGGGTTACAAGGGGTTACAAGGGGTTACAAAGGGTTACAAGGGGTTACAGGGGGTTATAAAGGGTTACAAAGGTTTAAAGAAGGTTACAAAGGGTTACAGGGGGTTACAAAGGGTTAGAAGGGGTTACAAGGGCTTACGAAGGGTTACAAGGGTTTAAAGGGGGTTACAAAGGGTTACAGGGGGTTAAAAGGGGTTATAAGGGGTTACAGGGGATTACAGGGGGTTACAAGGGGTTACACGGGGTTGCAAGGGGTTACAAAGGGTTACAAGGGGTTACAGGGGGTTACAAGGGGTTACAAAGGGTTACAGGGGGTTACAAGGGGTTACAAAGGGTTACAGGGGGTTAGAAGGGGTTACAAGGGGTTACAAAGCGTTACAAGGGGTTACCATGGGTTACAGGGGGTTAAAAGTGGTTAAAGGGGGTTACAAGGGGTTACAAAGAGTTAAAAGGGGTTACAGGGGCTTACAAAGGGTTACAGGAGGTTACAAGGGGTTACAAAGGGTTAAGAGGGGTTACAAGGCATTACAAGGGGTTACAGGAGGTTACAAAGGGTTCCAAAGGGTTACAAGGGGTTACAAAGGGTTACAAGGGATTACAAAGGGTTACAAGGGGTTACAAAGGGTTACAAGGGGTTACAAAGGGTTACAAGGGGTTACAGGGGGTTATAAAGGGTTACAAAGGTTTAAAGAAGGTTACAAAGGGTTACAGGGGGTTACAAAGGGTTAGAAGGGGTTACAAGGGCTTACGAAGGGTTACAAGGGTTTAAAGGGGGTTACAAAGGGTTACAGGGGGTTAAAAGGGGTTATAAGGGGTTACAGGGGATTACAGGGGGTTACAAGGGGTTACACGGGGTTGCAAGGGGTTACAAAGGGTTACAAGGGGTTACAGGGGGTTACAAGGGGTTACAAAGGGTTACAAGGGGTTACAGGGGGTTACAAGGGGTTACAAAGGGTTACAGGGGGTTAGAAGGGGTTACAGGGGGTTACAAAGGGTTACAAGGGGTTACAGGGGATTACAGGGGGTTACAAAGGGTTACAAAGGGTTACAAGGGGTTACACGGGGTTGCAAGGGGTTACAAAGGGTTACAAGGGGTTACAGGGGGTTACAAGGGGTTACAAAGGGTTACAAGGGGTTACAGGGGGTTACAAGGGGTTACAAAGGGTTACAGGGGGTTAGAAGGGGTTACAGGGGGTTACAAAGGGTTACAAGGGGTTACAAGGGGTTACAGGGGATTACAGGGGGTTACAAAGGGTTACAAGGGGTTACACGGGGTTACAGGGGGTTAAAGGGGGTTACAAGGGGTTACAAAGGGTTACAAGGGGTTACAGGGGGTTACAAGGGGTTATAGGGGGTTACAAGGGGTTACAGGAGGTTACAAGGGGTTACAAAGGGTTACAAGGGGTTACAAAGGGGTTACAAAGGGTTACAAGGGGTTACAGGGGGTTATAAAGGGTTACAAAGGTTTAAAGAAGGTTACAAAGGGTTACAGGGGGTTACAAAGGGTTAGAAGGGGTTACAAGGGCTTACGAAGGGTTACAAGGGTTTAAAGGGGGTTACAAAGGGTTACAGGGGGTTACAAGGGGTTATAAGGGGTTACAGGGGATTACAGGGGGTTACAAGGGGTTACAAAGGGTTACAAGGGGTTACACGGGGTTGCAAGGGGTTACAAAGGGTTACAAGGGGTTACAGGGGGTTACAAGGGGTTACAAAGGGTTACAAGGGGTTACAGGGGGTTACAAGGGGTTACAGGGGGTTACAAGGGGTTACAAAGGGTTACAGGGGGTTAGAAGGGGTTACAGGGGGTTACAAAGGGTTACAAGGGGTTACAAGGGGTTACAAGGGGATTACAGGGGGTTACAAGGGGTTACAAAGGGTTAAAAGGGGTTACACGGGGTTGCAAGGGGTTACAAAGGGTTACAAGGGGTTACAGGGGGTTACAAGGGGTTACAAAGGGTTACAAGGGGTTACAGGGGGTTACAAGGGGTTACAAAGGGTTACAGGGGGTTAGAAGGGGTTACAGGGGGTTACAAAGGGTTACAAGGGGTTACAAGGGGTTACAGGGGATTACAGGGGGTTACAAAGGGTTACAAGGGGTTACACGGGGTTACAGGGGGTTACAAGGGGTTACAAAGGGTTACGAGGGGTTATAGGGGGTTACAAGGGGTTACAGGGGGTTACAAGGGGTTACAAAGGTTTACAAGGGGTTACAAGGGGTTACAAGGAGTTACAAAGGGTTACAAGGGGTTACAGGGGGTTACAAGGGGTTATAAGGGGTTACAAGGGGTTACAGGAGGTTACAAGGGGTTACAAAGGGTTACAAGGGGTTACAGGGGGTTATAAAGGGTTACAAAGGTTTAAAGAAGGTTACAAAGGGTTACAGGGGGTTACAAAGGGTTAGAAGGGGTTACAAGGGCTTACGAAGGGTTACAAGGGTTTAAAGGGGGTTACAAAGGGTTACAGGGGGTTACAAGGGGTTATAAGGGGTTACAGGGGGTAACAAGGGGTTACAAAGGGTTACAAGGGGTTACAGGGGATTACAGGGGGTTACAAGGGGTTACAAAGGGTTACAAGGGGTTACACGGGGTTGCAAGGGGTTACAAAGGGTTACAAGGGGTTACAGGGGGTTACAAGGGGTTACAAAGGGTTACAGGGGGTTAGAAGGGGTTACAGGGGGTTACAAAGGGTTACAAGGGGTTACAAAGGGTTACAAGGGGTTACAGGGGATTACAGGGGGTTACAAAGGGTTACAAGGGGTTACACGGGGTTACAGGGGGTTACAGGGGGTTACAAGGGGTTACAAAGGGTTACAAGGGGTTACAGGGGGTTACAAGGGGTTATAGGGGGTTACAAGGGGTTACAGGGGGTTACAAGGGGTTACAAAGGGTTACAAAGGGTTACAAGGGGTTACACGGGGTTGCAAGGGGTTACAAAGGGTTACAAGGGGTTACAGGGGGTTACAAGGGGTTACAAAGGGTTACAAGGGGTTACAAGGGGTTACAGGGGGTTACAAGGGGTTACAGGGGGTTACAAGGGGTTACAAAGGGTTACAAGGGGTTACAGGGGATTACAAAGGGTTACAAAGGGTCACAAGGGGTTACACGGGGTTGCAAGGGGTTACAAAGGGTTACAAGGGGTTACAGGGGGTTACAAGGGGTTAGAAAGGGTTACAAGGGGTTACAGGGGGTTACAAGGGGTTACAGTGGGTTACAAGGGGTTACAAAGGGTTACAAGGGGTTACAGGGGGTTACAAGGGGTTACAAAGGGTTACAAGGGGTTACAGGGGGTTACAAGGGGTTACAAAGCGTTACAAGGGGTTACCATGGGTTACAGGGGGTTAAAAGTGGTTACAGGGGGTTACAAGGGGTTATAAAGTGTTACAAAGAATTACAAAAACCTTATTTCTAGCTAAACGTCGTTAGATACTTTTTCTTGGTTTTTATTGCATAAAAATCAAAGTTGAACAAATCTCAAATTTTTTTACGAAAACCATGGTAAAATTCGAATTTTGCGTTTTTCATAAACAGATGTTTATATAATCTTTAAAGGTTTCTTTTGTATCTAGAACGTCCGCAAACACTTTTTCGCGATCGATTTTCGATAAACACAAAAGATGAAAAAACTTCAACTTTTTGACCAAATTTATGAACTACCCCGTTGGAAAAATGCCAAATTCGCCTTTTTTTAAATCCATGATTTTATTGTCTAGAAAGGCTTGTTTTCTAACGAGAACGTCACCAAATACTTTTTTTCGGTGTATTTTGAAGAAATAAAACGGTTAACAAAATTTCAAATTTTTCCCCATATCCATGGACTAACCCCTATCGAAAAATGCCAATTTTGTGCGTTTTGAAAGCGATGTTCTCATAGTCCAGAAATACATGTTTCCTATATAAAACCTCCAAAATCGTTTTTTTACAATTTATTTTCAGGGTCTATTACATGGGAATACATGGAGATAGAGGGTTACAGGGGGTTACAAGGAATTAAAAGGGGTTACAAAGGGTTACAGGGGGTTACAAGGGGTTACAAAGGTTTACAAGGGGTTACAGGTGGTTACAAAGGGTTACAGGGGGTTACAAGGGGTTACAAGGGGTTACAGGGGGTTACAAGGGGTTACAGGGGGTTACAAGAGGTTACAAAGGGACTAACCCCTTTGGAAAAATTTTAATTTTGCGTTTTTCATAAACAGATGTTTTTATAGTCTTTAAAGGCTTCTTTTGTATCTAGAATGTCAGCAAACACCTTTTCTCGATCGATTTTTGATAAACACGGAAGATGAAATTATTTTTAAATCCATGATTTTATCGTCTAGAAAGGCTTGTTTTCTAACGAGAACGTCACCAAATACTTTTTTTCGGTGTATTTTGTATAAATCAAAAGGTTAACAAAATTTCAAATTTTTCCCCAAATCCATGGACTAACCCCTATCGAAAAAGGCCAATTTTGTGCGTTTTGAAAGCGATGTTCTCATAGTCCAGAAATACTTATTTGCTATATAAAACCTCCAAAATCGTTTGTTCACGATTTATTTTCAGGGTCTATTACATGGGAATACATAGGGATACAGGTGGTTACAAGGGGTTACAGGGGGTTACAAAGAGTTACAGGGGGTTACAAGGGATTACATGGGGTTACAGGGGGGTTACGAGGGGTTACAGGGGGTTACAAGGGGTTACACGGGGTTATAAAGGGTTACAAACAATTAAAAAAACCTTTTTTCTAGTTGGAACGTGGTTAGGTACTTTTTCTTGGTTTATTTTGCATAAAAATCAAAGTTGAACAAATCTCAAATTTTTCACGAAAACCATGCAAAAATTCTAATTTTGCGTTTTTCATAAACAAATGTTGTTATAGTCTTCAAAGGTTTCTTTTGTATCTAGAACGTCAGCAAACACTTTTTCTCGATCGACTTTTGATAAACACAAAAGATGAAAAAACTTCAACTTTTTGACCAAATTTATGAACTGCCAATGCCAATGAAATGGTAATTTCGCGATTTATAAAATCCACGTTTTTGTTGTCTAGAAAGGCTTGTTTTCTAACGAGAACGTCACCAAATACTTTTTTTCGGTGTATTTTGTATAAAACAAAAGGTAAACAAACTTTCAAATTTTTCCCCAAATCCATGGACTAACCCCTATGGAAAAATGCGAAGTTTGGGCTTTTTGAAATCGATTTTCTGATAGTCCAGAAATACTTGTTTGCTATATAAAACCTCCAAAACCGTTGTTTCACGATTTATTTTCATGGGAATACATGGGGATACAGGGAGTTACAGGGGGTTACAAGGAGTTACAGGGGGTTACAAGGAGCTACAGGGGGTTACAAGGGATTACAAGCGGTTACAGGGGGTTATAAAGGCTTCCAAAGAATTACAAAAACCTTTCTTCTAGCTAGAACGTCGTTAGATACTTTTCTTGGTTTATTTTGCGTAAAAATCATAGTTGAACAAATCTCAAATTTTTCACGAAAACCATGCAAAAATTCTAATTTTGCCTTTTTTCATAAACAGATGTTTTTATAGTCTTTAAAGGCTTCTTTTGTATCTAGAACGTCAGCAAACACTTTTTCTCGATCGATTTTTGATAAACACGGAAGATGAAATTATTTTTAAATTCATGTTTTGATTGTCTAGAAATGCTTGTTTTCTAACGAGAACGTCATCAAATAGTTTTTTAGGTGTATTTTATACAAAATTGAAAGGTTAACAAAATTTCAAATTTTCACCAGATCCATGGACTAACCCCTTTGGAAAAATGCGAATTTTGTGCGTTTTTGAAACCGATGTTTTCATAGTCCAGAAATGCTTGTCTGCTATATAAAACGTCCAAACTCGTTTTTCACGATTTATTTTCACGGTCTATTACATGGGAATACATAGGGATACAGGGGGTTACAGGGGGTTACAAGGGGTTACAGGGGATTACAAGGGATTACAGCGGATTATAAAGGATAAAAGAAAGCTTTTTTTTAAGTACAACGTCCTCAGATACTTTTTCTTGGTCTTTTTTGCATCAAAATCAAAGTTGAAGAAATCTCTTATTTTTGACGAAAACCATGGACTAACCCCTTGTAATTTGGCGCTTTTCATAAACAGATGTTCTTATAGTCTTTAAAGGCTTCTTTTGTATCTAGAACGTCAGCGAACTCTTTTTTTTCGATCGTTTTTTGATAAACACAAAACATCAAAAAACTTCAACTTTTTGACCAAATTCATGGTAAAATGCCAAGTTTGCACGTTTTTTAAAAACCATGTTTTTGTTGTCTAGAAAGGCTTGGTTTCTAACGAGAACGTCACCAAGGTTGTTTACCATTTACAAAAAAATTCCGGAAATTTTGGTTGGGAATTTTCGGTCGGTAAGAACGGTACGTTTCGTTTACCATTTGCTTAAAAATTCCGGATTGTCGCGCCGCGCTAGACTGGATTCTAGTTACAACATGAAAATGGTACGAAACTCACGAAACTTGTAAATAGTAAACGAATTCCCATGCGGAACGTCCCAATCGGGAAAACGGGACTACCTTTTCAGAATTTCCGTTTGTCCCGGGAATTTTCCAGTGGGACGAACCAAAAAATTGTTTACCATTTACATCCCAACCGGAATTTCCGGGAATTTGTGGTAAATGGTAAACAACCCAAGTACTTTTTCTTGGTATATTTTGTTTAAAAGGAAATGTTAACAAAATTTCCAGTCCTTGATGAAAACGATGGATGAAATGCCAACTGGAGAAATTGGAGAAATGCCAATTTTGCGTTTTTTTTTTAATCCATGTTTTTATTGTCTAGAAAGGAATATTTTGTAACGAAAAAGTCACCAAATATGTATAAAACAACCATGGAGGAAATGTTAATTCTGCGGTTTTTTAACAGATGGTTCATAGTCCACAAAGAATAGTTTTCTCGTTTTTCTGCATCCCCTTGTAAACCTTTTAGTCCCTGTAACCCCTTTGTAATCACCTGTTAGCCCTTGTAACCCACGGTCTTCCCCTGTACTTTTTTTAACCCCATAACCTTTGTAACCCCCTGTAACCCCCTCTAAACCCATGCAACCCCTTGTTACCCCCTGTAACCCCTTCTAACTCTGTGTAACCCCCTGTAATCCCTTGTAACCCCTTGTAACCCCCTGCAACCCCTTGTAACCCCCTGTAATCCCTTGTAATCCGGTGACCCCCTGTAACTCCATGTAACTGCGTGAAACCCCTTGTAACCTACTGTAACCCCTTGTAACCCCCTCTACCCCTTGAAACACCCTGTCGCCTCCTGTATCCCCTTATAGTTAATCCTGCTAATAGATCGTGAAAAATTTTCAACGTCCTGAGCTACTTTTTCTTGCTCTATTTGGCATAACAATAAGAGTTTAAATTTTTTACCAAAACCATGGACTTATTAACCTTTATGGAAAAATGTTTTTTTGAGCCGTTTTTTCATTGTGGAGAAAAGCTTGTTTTCTATATTAAGTGTCAAAACTTGTTCTTTCATGATTTAGTATCACGATTTTGTACTTGGTGATACAGGGGGTAACCGGAGAATAGAAGGGCTTACAGGGTATTACATGGGGTTACAAGGGGTTACCAAATAACTTTTTTCTAACTAGAACGTCCTATCTTGTTTTTTTTTTTCATAATAAATGTTGCAGAAATTATAAATTCATGACGAAAATGTTGGACTTACATCTTTGGAGAAATGAAAATTTTGTTAAATCTAATTTTTTGTTGATTGAAAGGGCTTATTTTGTACCAAAAATGATAGCATATACTTTTTCTCAATTTATTTTGGATAAAACAAAAATCTCAGAAAATCTCAAATGTTTGACCTAACCCATGGGTTAACTCCTTTGGAATTGTAAAGTTTATAGGTATAATAATATTATAAAGCATACAAACCATGATGTAAAATAAATTTTCCAATTCCTGCAGCTCCATCTGAAGGCCTTCTGGTGTGAGAACAGCCATTGTAATGTATATGGAACATATGTTTTTGACAGTAGGCACTATAATCTCATTGAAAGGCAATCTCCTGCAAAATAATCACTTGCTATTCAGCAATTAATTCATGTAATAATAATTATACACTTGCAAACTTTGATCTGAATGAAGCTGAAGAATAAAATGTATATGTAGTTGTATTTTATTTATTTTTCACAGCCACCATTACTTCACACCAATAGTGTAACACACTTGCTTCTTTCAAATAGTTTTGGAAGAATTGTATTTTCTCGTGGGAGGCCAATTTGCCCGGCCATCAACCAAAAAAATTATAAAATTACAAACTATCCTTACCGATAGGGGTTCAGCATTTGTATTTCCTTCAGCCCAATTGTCCCCTTGTTTTGCCAATCCACTGAGACTAGAAACAGATCAAACCCAAGATTACATTAATGCTAACATTAAAAAGATCAAGCCAGTAAAACACTTACTACCAAGTAAGCTTGGCACAGTAAAACATATCTTTATATGTTAAAAAATAATTAATTATCTAGTTAATCACAGGGAGCCAACACACAAACTGTTTTCTAATGAAACAATGTAATTTTAAGGTAAATGTACTGTATTTACCTTTTGCTTCATGACTGTAGCAGAACATATGTCACTAAAATAAGTACATGTATCAAAAGGTTAATTGTAATTTTTTTGCCTTAAAAAGTGGTATTTTCCTTTAAATAGATAGACCCTCTATTAACAGGAACAGTTAAAAACAGGGAGCACAAATTCCTTCGAGATTGTTCAAAATTAATACCACTTCTGTCTCTGCAGGGGGAGGGGGGTACTCCATATAATGGCCTAAACGGGGAGACTCCTCCCAAAAGGGGAACCTTTACAGGCTTCAGGTATATGAAAGGGTGGGAATTTTAATAGCTGAAATATAGGAGAGGGTTAAGGGAAATGTGTCATTTGGCTCTGTGAAAGGGCACAAAGGGCTAACAGATGAATTTTATGGCTTTATAAAGCCAAGAAAACGTTCTATTTTTCTGATAGATTCCTATTTAAACGACAGTGACAATGACAGTTACTTCTTGTTACTGTGAATCAAATATTGTTTTGTTTTGCTTCTGTTTTCTTTTGGCTTCTTGTCTGGACCATTTATAAGAAATTTGTAAGATCAAACTGATGAAAGTTTGCAATCATGGAAACAATCAACTGTTCTTGAAAATGTAGTAACACTGAAACTTTGGACAAGAAAAGCACGGATACAAAAAAAAAACAATAGTTGTGTTTAGATGTAGGCAAATACAAAAGGGGCAAAGTCTGCAGATATCATTTGCTGTAATGAATGACATGTTTACTTTCAATAGTTTTCATGTTAAATTGAGCATTTGCATTTATTGCTTTGTCTTCTTTGTACTCGAAATTGCAGTTTTCACATGTAACAGGGTATCATTGAAGGAGCTTTTTAAAATTAATACTTGACTACAAAAGCCAAAGTATGACAGAGCAATGCTAGTCCTACATTTGTTTTACACTTGTTTTCCTGTAAGTAAAGAGTAATTAAATTGTCACTTTTTTAGATCATGTAGTGTGATTTAGTTTTGACAACTCAGCTGTTCAACTACAAATGGTTCAAGGGTACAATATTTTGTGCTGTGACACGTCGCTAAAAAATCTGGATTAATTAACCAGCTATATTATTAATAAGTTAAAGGACTACATGCTTGTCCAATTTGGAAATAATTGAATTCAAAATATTCCTCTGACAGCCAAAATTGGACAAGGCTTTAGGCCAAGTCACATTTTGGTTGTTCTCACAATTTTTATCATCCAATTCTTTCCAAAATGGACAGCATGTAGTCCTATTACATATACTAATTTAATTCAGCCTTCAAGTTTGATTATTATAGTAGCTTGGCATTCCCTTTTAAAGCTGTCAAAGGATTTAGCTGATGATTGATACTTTTTTTATAAGAGAAGCACTTTAACTCCCATCTGGATGGGCATCCACCAACAACTCAAAGGCAAGTTCAAGCCAGCATAAACAATATGTAAGTGGTCCAGTTCTGACTTTTGAAAGGATTAATTTATCTCTCAAGGGCCTCTAATACAATTAATGTTCCAATATCAAAACCCTTCCAAAAAGGCAATTTTAATATACATAATAGACCTCTCAGTCACCATGCAAGTTTAATTCTGTATCATGCAAAAAGTTGGAAATTGAATGCTTCATTCACTGTATCACAAAATTACGAGCTCTTCTGAGTGAGAATTTGTGAATTAAATATTGGTTTTGAGCTGCTTATACCTAATACTTCATGAAAGTATGAACTCAGGAGGATAAATAGCTCTTTCGTTTTGAGTTTGTAAAGGAGACAAAACCTGTAGCTGTATTTGCTCAGGCTTCACAGTTATAGATACAAAGAGATTACTGAAACCTTGATTTTAAAAAAATTCTTTCTTTACTCCTTCTTACATTGCCTATTTTTATAAACAACACACCTATAATCTAGACTAACTAATTAATTAACATAACTATTTACAAGATGTCAGAAATGGAGTACAAGAGAAACAAGCAAATGAAGGATATTTTGAAAATTATAAACAAGTATCATGGAAAATGCATGCAAAACTATTTTTTCTTTTTTTACCAATGATTGTACATTCCTACTGTCTAAATAAACTAAATTTAATATTAACAAAATATGGGGAAAAATTCTTATTTACATGATTTAGTTGAAGGCTAAATTAACTTAAAATCTAATATTAGGAAGGCAAACAACTCAAGGGCAAAGATATCCATGATATCAATAAAAATTATTATATACAAAGCAAAAGGTGCATGAAATGAAATTCGTCAGTGTTGAACAAATCAAAATTACAGAATTTATAGAAAATATAGGAAAATAAAGCAAATGAAATATGAGAAAAGTTCACATAAATTTAACAAAAAAAAGTTTAAAATAGAAAAAGAATTAAGGCTTAAGAGACATTTAATCTAGAAAAAATACAATGCAATGATACACTGCCCGGTACGAAAACCCGGAAAAAAACCCATTGGGACAAAAAACCCGGGAACGTACTCCTCGATTGAATGCAGTGTATTGGGCTCCGAGGATTAGAGCTTTCAATACCAAACTGCCTAACTAAGGTAAAAATAAGCATGGAGGTGCGGATCTACATTAATATTATTACACTGTCAAAAATCAGTCACATTTTTCATAAATATATATATCAATGGAGTATTGCAGATAAGTATATACCCACTCAATAATTTGGTTTTTGAAGCAATCTAATTGATTTGCTAGTCAGCCAATAGATAATGGTCACACAATTCATATAGATTTTGTGCTGTTTACACATAACAACAGTGAATTTGAGGCACTATTTGCAACACAGCAAAGCTCTGATTGTGCTTGCACTGCTCCAATCTCTTAAGTGGAAAGTCAGATATCATATTAGTTTCATACTTTTACAGTTTTGAGTGAGGTATTGGTAAGGGAATGTAGAACAAAAGATTATGTTGAAGAAAAGTGCCGTGGTTTAGTTTAAATCCCATATGAAATGGGCTGAAAGATGTTTGTTGGAAATTTTGAATTAAACCTACAAAGGAGACCAATATAGGAATAGCCCAATCCATTTTTAATTACCCCTTAACGAGACCATTTTAAGCCGGCAGGGAAGCCAGGTAACTGCAACACGGCACTTTCGTTCATCATTATTTTTTAGTCGACAATGCCTCACCTACTAATCGCAGAAGCCTATCAGATTTCATTCCCGTTATTTGTTTGATCTTAGTGTGAAAATAGCCTTGTTATGATGTAGTAATTCACCGCATCAAACGATATTATTAAATTATTCATTCAAAAAATTCAGTAGTGTAGCAGCTGATCCTTAGGTCTCTCCTAATTGGTCACTGAAAACAATGACATGTCATTCTTCCCATTGTTTTAGTATTGTTTGGGGTTAGGGTTGCGCACCATTGGTGACTTCTCTTAGGATCAGCTGCTACATCACCCAAAAAATTGCCATTAATTAGGCTTATAAAATTAAGTTCTTTGTAACAATCTTTATAAAGCTTACCCCCTTGTCGGCTTTCTTAAGATTTTGGCACGGTTTCAGGATATTTGCAGATGATATTTCTTGCAGACATTCCACAAAAAGCGGATAACATTCATCGAGCAATATTTTTTACGTATTCTTGCATTAGGTGAAAATTCTGATTTTTCGACTTGAAAGTAGCCATTTTGTTTGGTTGACACGTGAAAAAAACGGCCAGGCGTCAACGTGGGAACGAGGTTGCTCGACGGTATCAGAAAAACCACCGTCCCAACCTCGTTTCCATATATATTTACTAATCAGACGGCGAAATTTTTGAGTCAAAACTTTTAAAAATTCGACGTAATTCAGGAAATCTTAGAGTTGATGTTTTGAAGGTTTGGCTGTTTAGAACTTTTACGAATTTACTGTTTTATACCGCAACACTGATTCGCATTTTCCACGCATGATAAATGATCTCTTAGGCTCTCCTACCAGTCAGTAATTCCGTCAGTCTCAGCCTCGCATGCTTATTTCGAGTAGCTTAGGATGGATCAATCGAAAAAGGAAGACGCACCTATTAGACAAAGGCATTCTAAAGAGGACAAGAAGAAATACAGGGAAAGGAGAAAAAAACGGAAGAACGTCACCAGGGTTGAAGTGGAAGAAACTCGCCCGTGCAAGGTAAAAAAAGCTGCGAATGCTGGAAAGGCCAAGTCACAATTTAGCACCAGGGCCCACGCTATGGTTCGAATGGCTGTAAGCAAAACTGTACACCGGAGTACATTTTTCACTCCCAGTTTCCCAGTCTTAGATCGGTTGTCCTTCCTCGAAAAATTGGGTCAGCAGCCAAACATCCTCCAGTGTGTAAGGTGCCAGAGTTGAACCGTTCTCTTTTGACGCGACCAGCTGACAAAGACATAGTGCTTGGGGAAGGGACATATGCAGGACCCAGTTGTTCGAAGGCCGATTAGCGCTTAACCCCGGGTTAAATTTAACCCTGGTTTCTTTTTCTTATGTTTAAAAGCATTTTCTCGGACAATTTTCTCTCTTATTTTGAGAGCTTCCAATCATCAACTTGTGGACAAAAAGAATTAAAACTGAAATGCTTTTTAAGCTTTCAAATCGTAATTCAAATCTCGCACTAACCCTGGGTTATCTTAACCCAGCTTTGAACAACTCGGCCCTGGACATATGGCGTGACTCGCCTCATGTACTACAACGGAAGCTCTTTCCGTGTCGCTGTAAAAGAGTCCAAACGAAATGACTTGTACTAGGTAAAGAAGCTAGGAGGCAGGAGTTATTGCAGAACTGCAATGTCAACATCATGAAAACTTGCCATTTCTTTTGGGCATTTGCACCAGAGAAAAACCTTATATAATAACTCAGTTTTATGGAGAGGGCAGTAAGTCTTATTCATTACATAAGGCCATTAAAAATGGAATTGTTGACATAAATGATATAGGAAAAATTTTCAAATCAGTTGTTGGCGCTCTCCAGTACGTACATGAAGCTGGATGGCTCCACAATGACATAAAAGAAAATAATGTGATCATGCATAAATCAACCATGGCATGGAAACCAGTTTCAATTGATTTTGGGAAAGCCAGGCCGTGAGGAAGCCCAAAGAGGTACTGTTTGACTGATAACCAAAAGGCCTATTACAAAATTAATTATCCAAGGATCACACCAAAGGTTATTGCAGGAACGCACCCTCAGTCACAAGAAAGTGATATATTCTCTTTAGGGATACTTTTGGAAGGTATGTTGGGCAAATTTGTTCAGCGCAACTTTCTGATGGAAAGTCTTTCGAACAAGTGTACCCTTCCTCAGCCGAGTCTCAGGATTTCTCTCGAACGACTCAACTGTGCATTATAAATAATCAGCAGGAGGTTATGTTAAGGCAATTTTTTAGTTAATAAGTGACTATATTGAACGCTTTTTCTTGCTTTTTATCCCTGCTTTTAAAATAAGAGGAATGAAATGTTATTAACAACATTAGTCGTTATAAAGAAGGAATATCTGCGAATGTAAGCTAAAATAGAAGTTAATTACTATAACTACTAGTTGCTACTTGACAAATTGATGACTTTATTTTTTGCTGGAGTTATAAAGGACGTTTTGATACTTACTCGCGGACGGATCCCGGCTTTCCTCACACTGTTTTGTGCTATACCTAAATTGTCATCTTAATCACTGTGCTCGATCTTATCAAAATGAACATGAACATATTTTGGCCAGTTGAGTTTCTAGTATATTCTGTAGTTAAAATGAACCGCGTATTTTTTGTAAAGCCTATTAAACTTGATAGTGAGGTAGTTTAATACTATAATGCAGTGATATTGCTCCACTGTGTGCCAGCTAAGTTTTTTTTAATTGGCATTTTAAATTTATTGGGCCAGACAAAAAAACGAGCGCTGACAGAATACTTCAGCATGTTGAAATATAACCCGACGCCGGGTGAAAAAGAGGTCATCATTTGAGGGTAAATGATGTTTTTGGACTGTCAACGGCAGCTACTGAAATAGCATTAAACAATAGGCGTCCTGTGGAGAACCCAGAAAATTTTGGTGGGCAAAATTGGTTGCTAAGACTAGCGGCTTGCCATGAAATCGTGCATTAATGGTTGCTTTTTGGGTTTTATTGTGATCACTTTGTGTGTATATACTTTTAAGTATCCATAATAGCAAGTCAGAAATTAAAGTCACTAAAGAGCAATACTTAATTACTCTTTATATCTCGGTGAAATTTGGCTATAGCCTTACAGTAAGTATCTTTTTTGGACAAATCGTGATGAAAAAACCTGACACTAACTAATAAACTAATGATTTATTTACTCGTTATTTTATTTCATCTTTTTTTTTTGCCCTTGAGTTGACAGACCTTTTTAGCCTGTTTGTTTTGTTTTCCCAATTCAGACCACGTGATGTTCTCCAGGGAATTTGCCTTTTGTCATTTAATTAGTTATGCATACATTTGCACATGGATGCACGTGCACAAGACGACATTGGGGTACCATCACATGGTCTGAAATGGGAAAACAAAATATACAAACTAATAAAGGTCTATTGTCGTATATATGCCCAAGTGTGTTTGACTGCACTTCTCAGCAGTGGAAATGCCACAAGTCTGAAACATAACATATTGTGGTAATCATTAGGTTAAAAATAGAGTAAAGACCATGTTTAAATCATAATAGTAGCAAATAAAGTGTTTAAAGGGTAACAAAGTGTTTACTTCCTAACCCTAACCCTGTCGTTAACTTGAGTTGTTTCACGCCAGGTTCATCAAAAAATAATGAAAATTCCTTATGCCGTTCATTCAGTTCACAGTTTTATTCAGTGTGTCAAACCAGCGTCACTGGAGCGTCATTTCTTTTCCTTTCCAATGATTGGAAGGGAGTCTCGCAAGGTTCTAACTTTTAAGAAGCTTGTGCATCAAAATCCTAAAGTGTGACCATTCATATAAAAGTTACTGACCAGTACTTTCCTGTTTTACTGTTGATTATACTGTACAAGATGGGTCTAACTTTTGAGTCTGTGTATGGTGTTCTAAAGTCTGACCATTCAAATGAAAGCTACTAAGCAGTACGTTTCTGTAGTGCTATTTATAAAAGGGTTCAAAAGTTACAACCACAATGTACAGCATAATATATAGTACTTGTCCATAAAATTATTGTTACTTTTAGCAACTTACCTTCTACATTTACTTTTTCTTTCTCTTCAAATCTTTTATTTCTTGACTGTGTTTTCTTTTTAGGTTTTTCATTTCTTTTTTTCATTTTTTGTTTTCTTCTTTTAAGGTTTCATTTTGTTCTTTCAAATTTTCATTTTCCTCTCTTAAATTTTCCATCTCTGCTCTTAATTGTTCGTTTTCTTCTTTCAAATCTGCAAAAAAAAAAAAAAATGAGAAGGCTTTGTCAGTGAAGCCTAGTATTCCGTACATGCATGATGCTTGTATGAGAGATGTTTTATTCGCTCAATTAGATCTTCACAGGGGCCCGACTTGGATTTTTCTTTCCCGTGTTTTAATACCCTCTAAACGCGTGAAGTTTTGCTTTCAAAGAAACAAACCTGCGCAAGATAAAAAAGAGGATAGGTTATAGAGTGTTTTCATTGAAGGACATGCTTAAGCTTCCTGGTTTCTTTAGAAAATCAGTAACTTCATTTCCAATTCTCAGATGTGTTTCCATTACCCATCCTTGTTCTTCATTCCCCGTTAAATAAGCTTAAATAAAAAAGAGTTAAGATGACCTTGATCTTCATCATCATCATCGTTATCTTTGATTTGCCATTCTGTTTTCGTCATGACCTATATACATTGGTTTTCTACATGCCAGCTCAATTCCTAATTAGCTATTATTATCGTCAAGAACCATCATAGGCGTACGGGCAATTTTTTGCCAGGGGGGGGGGGGGGCGGTAAACCATTTGCCCAAAAAAATTTTCGCAAGTTGCCCAAATTTTTACGAAACATTCGAAACGAAACGAGGCCCATACGACACAATAACATACGTCGTACTGGCTTATGAACTTGACTCGATACAGTTTTTCAGGGTCAATACCTCCCAAGATAATTGACCATAAACAACGTCGCTATAAACCCAAACATTTGGAAGGATTCATCTGAGTGATCTTGGATCACTGATCCTGATCCGGACCATCCTAAAGGAACGCACCCCCCCCCCCCCCCCCCCCCCGCTGAGTGCACCCTTAGAGAAAGATGAAAATTTGTCATGATCAGGGTTGCAATAACATTACAGTTGTCATAGCAACGAAATGACGCCATTACCTATTTTACTTACAGCCATTTTTCTCGGCAATGGAAACTGTTCTTCCAAAATCGTTCATGGGAGCTTTAAGTTTTCCTCGATGTTCGTGAATTTAAAGCGGAATCTGTAAGAGCGCTATAGAGATATTTTGGGATGAAGTTTTTATCATTAGAAAATCTTTGTGTTTGGCCGTTATCTGTAGAAAACAAAGCGCTTTTGACCATGCAATTTCACCTCATAGGAGTTTTAATCTTTTTAAAAAAGACTTAAAAACGTGTGTCAAAGATCATGGAGATAGCTCCGGCCGATTGCTAGAAAGAAGGATTTGATTAGTATGTATCAAGGCGCTCTTGTTAGTAGTTTTGTAAACATTTCGGTCTAGCTTAACAAACTAGCGAATAATTTTTAAACAACTCGATGGATTTTTTTAAAAAACTTTAAGATTCTTCTCGTGATTTAAACTGAGAATTAGTCAACCACTTCTTCATTTTCAGACCCATTGCTGATGTCATCTGCCATACACTGTTCTACAAACGGCGATGATTCTAGAAGTTTATTCTAATCAATTCACGACTGGAAATAGCCAATTCCAGCTAGTGCAGTGCAGTACAGTGCCCAACAATAAAAAACTACAAATATATAAATAGACATAATGATACCCTTCCCTGATAACCAGAAACTCATCACGTGCTAGGCAACCACTGTCTCATGTGAATGAATGTAATTGGTTTATTACGCTGACTTCAGGTTAAAATAGAAAATATTTATTTCATAAATAAAATAAAAAACTCATGGAAACATCTTTAAAAACTGGCTTTGCCCAAATTTTCTCTTGCTGCCCAAAAAATCTGAGTTGCCCAAAATTTGGGGGGGGGGGGGGGGCTGCAGCCCCCCTCGCCCCCCCCCCCCCGGCCCGTACGCCTATGAGAACCATTAACGTAAATTTTTATCACTGGCCGAATGAGTTTAGAAAAAAAATTGCTAGAAATTGTATGAGATGTGTAATCAATGACTAAGCAGAATATTGGCTTTAATTTGAAAGGACACATTTAATATGAGTTTGCATACTTTGCTTTTCGTGAAATTAAAGAGATAAAAGATGCGCGCAAATTGATATTTTTTCCTATGAGGAATAACGTTTTTATATTTTGAATGAAAAAAAGACTGTAAAGTGCACATTTCACCGTAAAATTACAACTGAGCTGTTTCCAACATACTTTACCTGGGCTGGCTCGCTTGGGCCGAGGACGTCTGAAATAAGGATAGAAATTGGTTTTAATTAGCTTTTAACCCTTTAAATCCTAAGATCAAAATTTGAATTCTCATTTGTTACTCCTATACACTTACTACAGTAGTAGTTGGGATAAGTTGACAAAATACCAAGTAAATTCCTCTTAATTGTGCGATCATGTCCGTTATTTTCATGACCACTCTGTTTTACAAAGCATCGATATTACAAGGAGAAATTTGATTCTTTACCGGTATTTGATTATTTCAATCCATGTTTTAAAACTCGAGGAAGTTTGACGATGTTACGTTTTCTGTGCATAAGTTCATGGAAAATGCTTTAAATCAAGAGAGAGTTTTTCTCAAAGCGTTAAATGATGAATGTTCTACGCGTTACACAGTGACAGAAGGAATCATCCTGAATATTAAGTATTTTAATCTTTCGGAAGGTTCTGTGATATACGCATCTTTTTTTCTGGTTGTCTGGTTGAAAACTTAAATTTAGATCCAGAAGAATGCTCCCTCTCCCTTACATGGCCTATACGGGGATTTGGGCGGGAATTGGCTGCTGGACAGGGCATGGTTTTTTACCTCAAAGCGTTAAATGATAAATGTTCTACCTGTTGTGTAGTGGCAGAAAAAATCATCCTGGATATTCACTATTTTAAACCTTTGTAAGTTTCAGCGATACACGTTTTTCTAGCTGAAAAACCAAATTTAGATCCCGGAGTTTGCTCCCTTATATGATCGTATATGGCCTGTTGGGGAATTTGAGCGGGAATTTGCCGCTGGACCACAGAGCATTGTCTTTTACCTCTTTGTACTACAGGGCATCTAAATTCGTGCGAGTCTGTCAACAGGGTATTGTGCATACCTGAGCCATATACAAAACCTTTTGTTTTAAATGGCTTTAAAATAAAACGGCGTGCATTTTCCCCTATGCCCTAATTAGGGTAATAATATTGAGGGTGTTGTCCTAAACAGGGTATTTCTTTTAGGAATTCTTTTTCTTAACAGGGTCAGGATCAGGGTCAGGGTTATAATCCCTCAGTAGCTCACCTATATACACTTCCCCCCTCCCCCTCCCAAAGTCATGTCATTGGCATAAGTTACCTTCCTCGGACTCGTCAAAGTGCAATTGAAAAAAGAAGAGGATAGGATGCGTTAAAATTAATTTTTCTGAAAAACTCAGTCTGAAATGTTAAATTATAAACCAAACGAATTATTTAGAAACTCTAACAACGCATCAAGTACTCATCAATATCATCAATGAGTCATCGATGTCATCCATGAGTAATCGATAGGCCACAAAAATCTTGGCCATCGATTAGTCATCAAGTACCCATTGATTATAGCGAATAATCAATGACTAATCATTTCACGTACCCAATGATTACTCATCGATTACTCATTGATGTCTTCCATCATCGATTAGTTACGTCTGGCTTTACCCGATTCCAACAAGATACTCAGCGGAGAATAATATAACAAAATATTGGCTTTAAAGGACACATTTAATACGTGTTTGTATACTTTACTTCTCGTGAAAGAGATAGTAAGAGATGCGCGCAAATTAATATTTTTTCCTATGATGAATAACACTTTTAAATTTTAAATAAAAATAACGACTGTAAAGTGCACATTTTACCGTAAAAAAAAAGATTCCGATAAACTTTACCTGGGCTGGCCGCGGCGACGACGCTTGGGCCTGGGACGCCTGAAATAAGGATAGAAATTGGTTTAGCTGTTCACCCCTTAAACACTAAGATCAAAATCTCAATTCTCATTTGTTGCCCCTATACACTTCCTACAGTAGTAGTGGGGAGAAGCTGAAAAAATACCAAGTAAATTCCCCTTGTGCGATCATGTCCGTTATGTTTTATTCGCTTAATTAGATCTTCACAGGGTCAACTGCGCAAGATGAAAAAAGTGTAAGGTATGGAGTGTTGTCCTTAATTGAAGGACTGCTTAAGCATCCTGGTTTCGGTAGAAAATCAGTAACTTCATTTTCAATTCTCAGTTCAGTTCTCAGGGTACAAGTTCATTGAAAATGCTTTAAATTAAGGGAGAATTTTTCTCAAAGCGTTAAATGATGAATGCATGAGGGGACACAAATCGCCTGAACTGTAAGTAACCTGGCGAGTCCCATACAATTTACTGTAACGACGTTACAGTAAATTGTATGGGACTCTCCAGGATACTTACAGTTCAGGCGATTTGTGTCCCCTCATGTCTACGTGTTACGCAGTGGCAGTGGCAGTCGCAAGATGAATTTTGTTTGCATAGATATACAAAACCTTTTGTTTTAAATAGTTTTAAACTAAAACGGCGTGCATTTTTCCCTTTGTCCTAACTAGGGGTATAAAATTGTGGGTATTGTTAGCTATTGTTCTAAACAGGATATGTATTTTAGGAATTAGTTTTCTAAACAGAGTCAGGGTCAGTGTTTTAATCCTTCAGCCGCTCACCTATACGCAAATATTGGTTGAGTACCCCCTCCCCCCCCCCCGGTTGTTCCTCGTCGCTCGGTCGTTGGTGAGAAGATGCTGTTGAAAAAAGAAGATAATTGGGTGTATGGAAATTATTTTTTTGTTACTTTATTTATTTATTTTATGTCAATTAAATTAATTAGTTAATTTTTTTAATAACGTTTTCCTTGTTTTCTCCTAAATTTATGATAATTTTCCTCTTTATCTTTCGTGTGCTGCAATTCTATAATATGTAATTTAATTATGGTAACTACTCCGTTCGTTAAGTCTTTCTACTACATGTATTCTGAGTAGTTTTCTTGCCTGATCTATTTTAATTTATTCTGTTCTTGTAAATGTTTTAAGCTGGCAAAATAAAATGGTTGGTTGTTGTTGTTGAAACTGCCTGTATGTGCGTTTAATTATATGCACCAAACGAATCAGTACAATGATTTAGAAACTCTAAAAACTGATTTCGGAAAGTGTTATTTGGTATACTTTACCATCGAGCACCCTTTGGGGTAGCCTTGATTTGTCCGACGCTGGAAATAAAAAAATGTTAACTTACTTTTATTATAACACTGCCTACTAAACGCTTTCGGAGATTTAATAACATAGCGTAAATAACAATTTGAATAGAATGAAGAATGCGATTTTCCTACTGCAAAAAATATTCTTGTAAATGATCCACGCAAAGAGTTGATGCTTTTCGGACATGATAAGAATATCGTAAAGGACGGATCATTATTTTTCTAGAGGGGGGAATGAGAAATATTGAAAAAAGTTATTGCAGGGTCTGAAAAGACAAAATAAATTGTTTGCAAACGTACCGGGTCACCTCACCTAAAATGTAAACGTGATTAAATTAAAATCAGAGATTATATGGACAGGCGGGTTACAAAATGTAAGAAAGAATGCAATATACTTTAAATTATTCTGGCACAAGATTTTTATCCACTGAAAATCAAAATTACTCAATGTCCTGGTGGATTCCGTCTTAATTTCTCTGCGCCTGCATCAGTTGCCAAGGGTCAAGTATTACCATAGCCCCCCCCCCCGGGGGGCACTGAAGAGTATTTTGGGTGGAGGTGTGCCACCGAGGCATTCAAAATCTGACCCTGTTGAAGACAAAAGACCTTATTTTATCAACCTGATTCTCTTCACTTTGCAAACAGAATTAAGTAATTGTTCAAAATTCGGCATGGAGTTAGAATTTTTTCCGGAACGTTGTTGGCACCTCAAATGTACACTGCTTAAGTATTGCTATAATAAAAAACCCTTCACACTTTTTTGAGGGATACCGCTCAAAAAACACCCTGTTCAAGACGCTAAATAGTGAAATAGTATACCCTGTTTGAGACTCAAGACCCTCAAAACAATACTTTGTTCAGCCGCGAGGCAGTACCTCCGCCGGTACCATAGCCTTATCGGGGCTTAAATATAGCTTTTATTTCTCCAATCAAATCAACTTGTACTCAGAAGGTACAGTGTTCAATTTTCGGAAACATTTTAAGTTTCGGTTAGTTTATTGGTCTTCCTCAGCATTTTCAGGAATTGGTGAGAGGCGACTCTCAAACTTCAGTCTAGTTAATCCCATCACTGAAACAAACATCGATCTGTGCTGATTTTCACTTGCGTGGTCTATAAAGGGTGCTGCATGATACATGACATTTCTACCAGGGATGGAGCGCTGGAATCTTAGATTGTTAGTAGCAATAAATTCATCATTGTGATCCCCTTGAAATTTCCACAGCCCAGACAGCCTCAACAAGCTTTTCACACCGATTCGAAACTCTCTTTTTCGTACTGAATAGATGATCGGGTTACACAGCGAACTGATTAAGAAGACAGATGACCAGACCTGTACTGCCTCGGCTGGAACTTCCCCCAATTTCCAAAACAAGCGAAAAAGGCGGGCAATATTCATGGGGAAAACGCATAGCAAAAACGCAGCGACGATGATGATGATATCGACAGCTGCTTTCCGTTCTCTCATCCTCCTTGGAATTTCTTGCTGTTGGCGGTTGGAACCACCATTTCATCCAAGCTGCCTGTGACCTAAGGCTTCTACTTGATTCTTGGCTGTCTTGTACACCAACCGTTTTAAAAATGCGATCATCAGAAATGGCTCAACTAGTAACACTGAGGGAAAAACAGCCGCTAACGTTTTCGCTCCTCTGGAAGCACTCTGTGCGACATGTCCGAGATCACAGAAAATCAGTTCTGGGTCGTACTTGTAACCTTCAAACTGAAAAATACTACAACGATGGGTAGAATCGGAAAAGCCCACAGGAGAAATATCAACAACACTTTCCATTTGGTAGTTATGCCATCAGAAGTCAAAAGTGATTTGACGATCGCGTCTTATCGCTCGTAAGATATCGCCACCAGATGAAGAACAGTGTTAAAGTAAAAGTATCTCGCTAAAAATGCATCGAGCTGGCACATTGTATCGCCGTGTAACCAATTCTCGTACGCAAAACTAGCAACGCGGAATGAGTTGATAAAGATTAAACACAGAAAGTCTGACAGGGCGAGACTGGCCAACAAAATATACCGCATGACGTGAAATCTCTCTTCAAAGGCGATAGTTGTTATTATACCAGTAAATTATCAGGAATACCAACTACACTGATGATAGCGTTAACTGCTGCAATCATTTGGAGGAATACCATGATGGCGTTGAAACTCAGTGTTTACTATTAAAACTTGCTTTCTGCTGCTTCTTTTCAACAACCTGAAAACAACTTAGTGAACATCAACTGTCAAGGTCATGTGGGCTGACTTATATAGTTACAAATACTTCGTAGAGATTTTGGGAGGAAATTATCAACCTGGGATTACCAATCAAACGCTTTTGCAATGCCAAACGTCAGAATCGGCTTTAGAAAACCCCTGAACAATACAGAACATTCTTTATTTGTAATTTCCATACTTTGGTGGGCTGAAAGAACTCCTCCGCATTGAAAAATGAGGAAAGATTAGTCGTTGATGTACAAGCAAGAACCCTAACACAGTTTATAAAAGCATCATGCCAGTTTGCTTCCCAAATTGAACGCAAATTAGTTTTCAGCTGGTCCCAATTAAAAAATAAAACAAAACTAAAAAGAAAGACCAAAAACTGATCTTACGGAAATTACCACATGTTACCACAACGAAATTTAAACATTGTTCTGTCCCGTTCAAGGTTTTTTAAAGCCAGTTCCGATGCTTAACAATCAAAAGCATTTCATTGGTTATCCAAATGCTCATAATTTCCTCCCAAAATTTCTTCAAGGTGTTCGTAACTATTAGCGCTCACACCTCCTTGTCAGCGAGGTCGTTCTTACGTAGCTTTAGCAGCAACAACGAAGTTTTAAATAACCGCAATTAGTTTCAGATCAAGAGCCATCAAGATAATTCAAATTACTGCGGCAGTTCATGCACTTTTTATGGTCAAAACAAAGCTAAGTTTTTAATCCGAAAAGACAAAGAAAGGATCATTTTGTAGAAACTAGAGACTACTCTGGCTCCAGAGGTCCGTTCTGGAAATACTTTGCCTGTTCAGAGACCTTCTATTTTCTCTTAAAAGTCCGCCGATAAAGATAAAAACCGCGGAGAATTAAGGTGGCTCGACCCAGTATTTTTGTAGGTACACCTTCCATCTTTCAATCTCTTAGACTCACACATATTTATCTTTATTGTAAAACCATTATAACACATGTATTACACATAGACTAAACATTATTATGATAATTATTTGTGGGCGATCGGAAAAAATATCACGTGGCAATGACGTCACAATAATGTTCGCTCTTAATCGAATTGCAGCCCTTATCGGCATTTTTTTTAGAAATGCTTGACACTACCTATACTTTGGGTCCTTGTCTTCTGTTGTGCGAAGTTTCCCGAAAATCTATAGAGCGTTTTCACTCACGTGGTCAGCAACTATGCAAATTTATTGGAACAAAAGAAAGTGTTTGCATAAGAAAGAGTTCAACTCCCACAGGACCGGTTTGGGACACCAACATGGCCGCCGTTTCATTGTTTTGGGACACCAATATGGCCGCCGTGACGTCATGTGAAAACACTCTGTAATAGGAATTTCGAGATATCTTGGAATTTCCACAAAAGGGTATAAATTATGCATGAACTGAAGGCTGAACTTATTGCAGACAAATTTGCTAGTTTTTGGATATTTCCGAAAGGTTTCTATCACACATGCTTTCGGTTTGAGACAGCAAGACTCGCTGTCGCGGCTTCTCAGAAATTGAAAAAAGAAAAAAAACTCCACTGTCACCAAGGCAGGGTAACGAGAGACAAGCAAAAACGCAGCGACGTTTATTAAATTTTTAGCGTTTCCAATGCGGCGTTAATTCAAGAGCGGCGTTTATTTTGAAATCCCTTTTTTTTTAAATCACTGACAACAGTTATTGTAAATTGTTTGTAAATATTATGTAATTTAAAGGTTCTGATGTCTCTCTTAGTTTGCTGAGATAGAATCGTAAATGTCTGGGTGGTGTAAATTACCACGTTGTACCGAGGTTTTTCTTATTATCCTCGAGTAAACGCCGCATTCTTCTGATTAGGTGCGGCGTTCCTTGGTAATTTTGCTTCCATCTGCGGCTTTTGATCGAATAAATACGGTATTAAAAAAGCGCGGTACACTGCAGTATCCTGGCTGTAAGAGAGTTTTTGTTTTCGAGAACGGACCTCTGGAGCCAAATGGGTACACAGAGTGTGCGACACAAGAGTTGAGTATCGTTTTTAGCCTAAGCCGGATCAAGATCAGTGATCCGAGATCACTCGGATCACGGTAGATCAAAGGAACAGATGAATCCACTCTGGACAAGGATTCATCGGTTCATTTGATCTACCATGATCCGAGTGATCCGAGTGATCTCGAATCATGGTAGATCAAAGGAACAGATGAATCCACTCTGGACAAGGATTCATCGGTTCATTTGATCTACCATGATCCGAGTGATCCGAGTGATCCGAGTGATCCGAGTGATCTCGAATCATGGTAGATCAAAGGAACAGATGAATCCACTCTGGACAAGGATTCATCGGTTCATTTGATCTACCATGATCCGATCCTGATCCAGATCACCCCAAAGAAACGCACCCTAAGTGAAGCTTGAGCCAAATATTTTGGACAAGCACTTTTGGGTTTCGGACAACCAAATTCTCTATTATGGTTGTCCAAAAGACAGGTAATTTACAAAGTGTTTATCTTACTTAACCCGTGAGCAGGCCTTCTTTTTTCGGGGATACACCTCCAAAACCAAAAGGGAATAAGGACTGCCTGATCGCAGGTTATATCTTACTCTGCAGCTAAGTTTTCGACCAATGTTTAGCGCAGAAAATACTTTTGAGAACAGGAAGACGTTGCAAATATCATGTACGTTGAGGTCTTTTTACAGTTTAATAAAAGCAATAACCTTTTAAATAATGATGATCGAAAGGCTACAACATGATGAGAGATCTTTTCCATCTTCTTCTGCTGTGCTGGACCCGGATTGGTAAAGTCTCAACCGCCATATAGAAACACGTTAAAAAAACATTTAAAAAAACTATACTATTGATCGGAAAGACTGGGGGATGTAGACTTCTCATGGTTTGGTCAAGCAAGAGATGACCTGCCCTGAGACTCGCCTCTCCTTTCGCGCGCGGCTCTCGCGAGAATTCTCGCAACTCCCCGACATGGAGAGCTTGCTCGCAGGGTAAGGACAGTGGTAAGAAAGAGACTGTTCAAGACCCTCAGAAATTGGTAAAAGATATTGTAGTGTTCCAGCTATCTGGCAAAACTAAAAAATGCTCCCAAACTTGAACACTGTAACACGGCTGAAATTACAAACTCCAGGTCCTCTTTTCCTCCATACATGAAGTGAATGATGGCCGGTTTTGAGGTTTTTTTAATGCTGGCCAATAACCTTGCTTTATCACCGCTGTCAGCAAGCGCCATGTCTTCATTTTCTTCTCAGTCTCTTCACAAATGTCACCTCATCCTTGTTTTGAATGCCATACCTGTGAAATAAACAGAATGGAAATTTCAGGACAAGTGGCCTTTGTTTCCTAGACGTCCTTAACTCTATAATGTGATCAACGTGTTGGTGTAACCATTCAAATGAAACTTCTTCAGCAGTACTTTCACATGGTACTTTTTTAAAGTATGTAGCTCTAACTTTCTTATGGTGTGACCATTCAAATGACATCTCTTTTGCATTACCTTCACATGGTACTATTTATGTAGTATGTAGTTCTAACTTTTGAGTTTGTGGACGAAATCCTATGGTGTTACCGTTCAAACGAAACAACTTCACCAGTATTTTCACATGGTACTATTTATTTAGTATGTAGTTCTACATTTTGAGTCTGTGGATGAAATCCTATGATGTGACCATTCAAAATGAAACCTCTTCAGCAGGACTTTCACATGGTACTATTTATCTAAAATGTAGTTCTAACTTTGGAGTCTTTTGATGAAATCCTATGATATGACCACTCAAATGAAACCTCCTTGCCAGTACAGTACTTTCACAGGATACTGTTTGTCACTCAGCATTGTACAAAGAGAAATTTGGAATGTTTCTCAGTTTTTGCTTTGGCCACTTCTGGGAGTGAAAGGGTTAAAATGACCGCTGAGCTAGGGTACAAGTTTTAAACTAGGTTGCAGCTAAAATTAATATGGCCTGGGATATGTGAGGGGCTCCAGGGTCCCAGCAGCCAGACCCTGAAGTACAAGAGGCAATTTCCATCACATTTTGCTTATCCTGTTGCACCCAACTTACTGGGAAAGAGGTTTGTGATCCTCCATTAGCTTCTGGCCTTCAAATGAGAGCCAGTATGTCTTCCATACATGATTCCTGGTGAAAAATCAAAATATTAGCTCTTCAAGCTCTAACAGTGATCAACTTGCATTCATCATTCCTTATTATCATAAACCTTTTACACCCTTAACAGTATCAGACATCTAAATTACCCTCAAACTATCAGAGCTTGAACAGTCCTTACAAGTGCCTAACACAAAATATATGGCTAAGACAGGCTACAAAACCAGTTAATAATCATTATTAGTTTATAGCCGGTAAGGTTAAATAAGATATTATGCTCTGTTATTTTAAATTTGTTTGCATTTGTGAAGAATGGCCTTTCAAACATCATTTTACAGGAAACATGGTCTGTTTTAACCAAGTATGATAATTATATTTTTTGAATTAGTTTAGCCAGATAAATTTCTTTGCTATTTCTATCCAATTGTAATTGCTTTGTGTGTGCTGATTGAGTTTTACTAATGAATATTTTTTTAATCATTAGTGGTATTAAACATTGAAAATCACAATGTGGGAAAATGCAAATACAAATCTGCCACTTTTACTATGCAAACATTCAATTAAAAGGCCACAAATTTGCATAATTTCAAAGCACCTTTCAAACAAATTTTACCTTATGGTAATTTCATTACGACATTTGCGCGCTTTTTGATGGACAATCAGTCTGCTGTCACTTGTCGCAATGTGTCACAAAAAGCATCTATCTCATTGCATATCTTTTCACATATGATGCACAGCAAACATATTGCAATAGAAAACAAACGTATTGAAAAAAACAAGGCAAACCAAGTGAAACAAACTATTAAATACCGGTAATTTGAATTTTCTCTTTGGGAAATAATTGTCCTTGTGGCAGATGGCATTAATGTTTATCCTCTGGACCACAGGTACACATTCATGCCTTTTTTTGCACAGACTATTCATTGCCAGTAAGCTCATGTCCTCTCAGAGGACTATTGTTTTGTGATATTGAAATGACCTAATTTTGCCTGGCATTGGCCCTGAATATAAATAGTTTAGATCTTTTCATTGTACTAGCAAAGGCAAAAATACAGCAACATAATAATTAAACATTGCATTCTTTGGGGATATTACACAAAAATTCATTTTAATCCCACCGTACAATGGTACAACCCAATACAATGAAACAGAACCAATTGACAACATCAATTTACAACATACCAAGAAACAATGTTGGGGCCTCCTTCTCTTGACAGTTTCAGTGAAATGTGTCTTTGGACTGCCTTCTTCAAGTCATGCACAGTTGCATTTTGGATGACAACAACAGCTGAAAACAACATGTAACAAATCCGTTTCATTTCATCTGTTATGTTTGTTAATTTACTTCTCTTTCAGGGCTTAAAAAAAAACTTGAATAATTCCAGTTGTCCTTTGGGCAAGCAGCTCTCAACTTTTGCTTACCTGGAGCTACAACTTGCTTGTCTTTGAAGTTAGGGCCTCTTCACATGAGCCCAGTTGAATGGGTTGACCCAGTTACTGGGACCAATTATTTTGCCCTGCATTCATATTAGAAATTACAGCTCAGTTTTCGGGATGAAAAAAGCTAGGGCAAAGATCCTAGGGAGGAGTTCTGGTGCGAAGTTCAAGAAAAACAAAGCAAACATCACAAAATTCAAAAATTCTAACTTTCCCACCTCTCATGTTTTTTTAAATTAATTTTTATTTAAATCAGCTTTTCTGGATGCAGATTACCAGATGGCCCTTTTTTTAAGCCCTGCTATCCCAAGGACTCTTTTGAGTCTCTCATAGTGGTCTACAAGGGTGTGGTAGAGCTGTATGATATGTTCAATCAGAAATACATTCACTTCTTCTTATCAAAATTCTTGATCTACAGTAGTTTAATTTGGACAGAAAACTATGGTATATTCACTCATGTTCTGTAAGTTAAATTTTTGTTCCCTTCTAGCTCTTGCTGCTAACATATTCTACTATAAACTACCTAAGCTGGAGAATTTTTGGAGAGCAAGTAATGATTATAGCATTTGGGGTGGGATGTGGAAGGGGCACACACTTTTGGAAAAAGTGACATTTTCAGCAGCAGCGGCAGAAGCAGCAGCAGTGGCAGCGGCAGTAGCAGCAGCGGTATGCTGCAGCAGCAGTAGTAGTAGTAGAAGTAAATAATAATTTATTTTTATTGTAGTAAACCTGACAAGCCCAGTTTTCTAATACTATGTGGGTGCCATATAAGGGTAAGACTGAGAAGAAGGGTTGTTGGGTTTGTGGGTATGGTAGCTAGAGTTATAGGCTTTTTGGTATTCTCCTAACCCATACCTATCTGTAAGGCAATCATATTACAATAGTGCATGTTATATAATGTAATGGAATATGGCAACCATTTTCATTTGTTCAGAGGTTAATGTGTACACCTCAGTTGCAACCTCTCCCCACCAGGAAGTGAATGTGTTGTAGGTAAAATCCATCCTCAAGTGAAACCACCGGAATTTATTTCCTAGCCCTAATTATTTGCAGAAGACCAAGGGTTTTTTTTTTTACCAAATATTCACCACCTGGGCATTGTCAAAAAATGTGGACTGCAGTCTTCCTGACTGGCAAGCAAACAAGAACAACCCTTTACAAAATGCTCTAAAAACTGTCCCTAAACTTTTAACAAAAGGCATGCATGTACTTCGGACTTGAGTGGGTGATAGGGATAGCTTTCATGGCATTCCACAACACTGTTTATATTGTTCACCTGCCAGTCTTTAATTGCAAGGAAATAGGGGGTGGGGTGGGGCCGGGGGTGGAGGAAAGGTTTTTTCGAAGGGTTTCGAGAAAAAAGTGATGTGCTAGGAATCTGCTGATCCATGGAGGGTGGGGGGCGGGGGGGGGGGGGGGGACAATCCTTTTGTTTTGATATGCTTCGTTCTAGAAGGCTTTTTAGAGATATGCTAATAAATAGCATGGCATTTTAAAATCAATCTTATGATCCTTACGTAGAACAGTGCTCATCTCGTCATGTTGTCGAACATTCACTACAATGGCGCGGCCATGTTCGAGCGCAATCTGCGAGTTAACCTCATCAAGTGTAGGTTGGCTAGGCAGTCCAACAAGAAGAGGATCTTTCATTATCTCCGCCAGCTTTTCACTAAAGAGGGACATCACCTCGGGATGTGAAAGACCGTCATTTTTCTGCTTCTCATCTGTTCCTTCGTCCGCCATACTTTTCAACACTGTTTACTCCCAGACTCTCCTCGGATTTTCGGGTCCAGTAATTAGCGGTTTTTGACCGCCTGCCTTGATTTGCTCGCTCGCCGAAGAGACAATGATTTCAGCGCATCAGGCATATCTTGTTAATTAGAAAAATAACTACAATGGAGAGGATCTCCGGTTTGTTACTTTGTAGCATTTTCCTTTTGATTAGCTGCTGTGGATGCCCCAGTGGAGCGAAGAAAAAGAAAGATTTGGAAACCATTGTAGAGGTATAATCACTAAATCAGCGCCGCTATTTTATTTATAGACAATAACTTTGGGTCTTTATTCTTTTCCACGTCGCGATGTTCTTTGAAAAGCAAAAGATCTCCCCCAAAAATTTAATGTCCTGAAAAACAGTAATTTAAATGATTTTAAAGATCACTAAGCACACTATCTCTATAATCTAGCCTCTGTGCAGAAGTCTCCTGTTTGTTATATTAGTAATTTGTTCCACGCAGGGTACTTAAAAATTTTGCCGTTATCACGGTTTCTCTGATTCGCAAAAGTCGTCCTTTTCCAATTCTCGCATTAATAAGCTTTTCGACCATAATTGCGTTTCTTGGAAAAACGTCTTAGGTCGATTTCTAAGTGTCATTATTTTGTAGAAGTTGTTTTGAACTGTTGCAGCTTACTATATAGTTACTTCTAATAGAAAGAAAAGTTATTATTTTCAGTTCGTATAAATTCCATGGAAGGAATCAAGGTAATCGAAGCATCTTTGACATCTTTTCCACTCAAGCATAACACTGAATAGCCAAAGATAAAGTATTCATGAACATATACAGCTGTATTTAATTTACCTATTTAATTTTGTTCATAACAAATGGAAGCTTTTAGCATAATTTATAGTTCAACACAAAAACGCTTATAAAAGCTGCAACTCAAGAAATTTTTTACCACGTGCATTTTTAAGATCTGACTATTCGGTGGTAAGCAATAAATTTTATTTAAAACACATTTTTTAGAGATTCTCAGCAGGTAGTCTTGATTGATGCAGAAAACTTATTAATTTGTATCTGTTATTATCTTTATAGCCCAGTTTAAGTTTATCTCAGCTGAAACATAATTTTTTAGAACGTATTAGCAAAATGACTGGCCATGAGAAGAGTTTGTCCAGAAATAAAAGCCCTCATCTCTGAGTCTTTTTAAATGTGATGGCATATTTGTGAATATTTTTTTTCAAGTTAATTCTACTGTGAAAGAGTAAATTCTGTAACAGTCCAGTTTCGAGTTTGCCATGACTGCTGAATTAAAGAAGTGAGGACTCATTTTTTACCTGCTTAGCCTCCATCTGAAGTATTATATTCACAATTTCCAACTAGAAAAAGACCTGTTTATTGCTGTCTATTGTGTATATTCAAATTTCAAACACTTACTTGCCGGAACTTCTGAATATTTTACTTTATGTCAAGGCTAACCCTGTATGAATGTGTCATTAATGTTTGTATTCAGCTGTAATTTCCAATTCAAAACTGGACTATTATTAAACATGACACTTTTTCATTATTGAAGACTTTTTTGTAAAAAAGCTGGAAAACTACCCACCTACCCCTCCCTTAAGTCAACATTAACACTTAGTTCTCACTTAGGGCAAAATGTTGGGTTAAGGGAGGGATAGGTGGGCAGTTTCCCCGAAACCTAAAATTAATCCAAAAAGCTCTGCAACCTACCGGTAAGTACCAAATAATATTCTTGAACATTATTAATACAATCCCATGTAATTTTTTGCTCTCCCAAAAATTTGATGGGATAAATTTAATTTTCTTTATATTAAACTTCTGCTTTAGTTACATTTATGAATTGTGACTTGAGCTCTGAGATTGAACTAATAAAAGAAACTATCAAGTTTTTGAGTCATTTTCCAGCTTTTGATGTTTGAGTAATATTAAGAGATCAGGACCATGAGCGAGAGGTTTTTAAGAAAATATTTTTTAATACAAGATTGTTCTACAGTGAGTCTTAATTTTTCCTCTCATCAGCTATGATAAATAAATCCATCTTTCTACAAGAAATATTCTAGAAAGGTTTTTTTTCAGAGGTTTACGATCTTGCTTTTGAAAGAAAAAGGATTACCGGTATTTGGTTTATTTCCTAGTACAAACCAGCTACTTGTCAGGATAAAGCTGACAATGGGGATATTGTCTCCGTTCACTATACTGTAAGTAAAACAGGTAATATTAAAGTAATAAATTGTTCTAAAAGTGATAAAATTAATAGTGCTGGAAGGGTACCTTGACTGGCCATGGTGACCCTGTGCTGGGTAGTACTAAAACTGGGTTGAGCTGTGTAGTTCTCTGGGATTTCTTTGAGGTAGACTGTTAGTAGTAATAAACCCTTTTTCAGTCAGGTGAGTGGAGGACTTGGCTAGACCAGAGAGGGAATAAGTAAATGACTGATGCAACTAGACCCAAGGACCCAATGACCCAACTGGTGCCACCTTATCCCAAGGTTTTCCATCCTCTTTCAGTATCATTTTCATTTGTTTTTCTTAATGGCTGACATTTTGTGATGCCGCACCACTGGTTTGAATTCCGGACAGTGTGCCATTACCCAGATCTGGGTATGAGTACTTCTGATTGGTTGAAAATTTGCTCAACCAATCAGAAGAATTCTACTCAAATCTAAGTAGTGTCGATGCGTCATCATTGTGAAATTTCTGCGCTTGTTCCCCAGTTATCTTTTTTGGTGCAAAGCAGAGTTTGTGTTGCAACAATAATGTTGGCTGTTTTCTCAGGCTAGCTATACTGTTAACAAAAACTGATTTAACTCTAGCTATTTTGGGATGATCCTCATTAACTCCTTGATGATGCAGTTCCAAAAACATCAAATAGAATAATCATTACTTTTTAATTTTTTGAGGGAACTTTGGAAAATGGACAAATGTTTGATTCATCTCGTGTGCAAGGAAGACAGCCACTTGAATTTCAGCTTGGCAAAGGAAAAGTCATAAAAGGTTAATACAAATTCTAAGTAGATTTTAGAAATGAAACTCTCAATTCTATGTTGATACACTTCTTATTGCACTTGTTCAAGCTCCATTAAGCAGCCAACTATTAATTAAGCGGCCACCCTCAGTCAGTTTTTAGAAGCCTGTAGTAACCAAAGTCATGAATAATTGACTGCAATAGCAAAAATTGTAAATGAAACCTCTATTGAGCAGGCACGTTCATTAGTTGACCATGTCCACATTTTGGACATCCCTTGGAAAGTTCTTACATTGATTTCACATCAATTACATGGCCTTTAATCACTAAGTCTTGATATACATGGTTGTTATGACCTTCTTTTTATAAATTATATGATGAAAACAAAAAAACAGTCTGAGATAGGCAAACACTGATTGTAGACCAGTGATACTGCTCCCATCATATATTTGTTTCAAAATATAGTGATGTTTCTGTTAAAAGTTTTTACCGTTTCTGATGAGCCTATATTAAATATTGAGTAGCCAACCGCCAATAAGTGGCCTCTTGCCAGACCCTATTGGCGGCCAGTTAATGGAGGTTCAACTGTAGTTAATTGAAAAAAAACTCTCTAGATAGCAAGAAAACCTTGTCATTAATTCAAAGAGACAGTTCTTTAGTACAAATCTCTGTGTAGATTAGATTAATATTCAAAATAGGCAGCAACAGTAAGTGCAAAAGGAAAAGACTGACAATTTTAAGCCCTATTAGATAAACAGGATTTTACATGTAACTGAAGAAACCTCTTTAAGCCTTCGCATGGCATTTAGTGGTCATTTACTTCCTTTTTTTGGTACAAGAAGAGATGGAAACACTTTGAGAGCTATTTGTCATGTGATAGATACATGTATTTCACTTTGTCACCATCTTTATTTTCTTAATCAGGTCTTAGGTTTGTCTCACAAGTTTTTGGCAGACTCATTTTCAGTTGTCAGTTGGCCATTATATACCCATTGGTGTTCTGGCTGTTACCCTGCGAGCAGAGGTTTCTCTCTTGCATGGTGTTTAGCATTTACGAATTCGTTTGCATCACCTGTCAGTTGCGTTGTTGACTTGTTCTATATGCCTCAGGGGAACGTTTCTCCTGGGGCATATAAAACAAACCAACTATGTGACAGACAAGTGATTCGAATGACTTCATAGTATAGATGCTAAATGCCATGCAAGAGAGAAATTAAGCTCTGCTTGCAGGGTAGTCTTCTGTCTTATAGGGGGATGAAGAAAGATGCTCCATGTATCATCTAAAGTGTATTTATTGTTTAGCTAAAATTAACAAGGAAAATACTCATTTTCACTATTTTTGAATTTCTCTTTTTTTAACAGGGTGGGAGATGGGAATAAAAGGAATGTGTATAGGGTAAGGTTTTTATCCTTTAAAAACTCATGTCACTTTCACTGAAAAGCTCAGTTTTGAGGTTTTTATTGTAGTGTTACAACATTTCCTGCATGACTGAATCTCCCTGTCTAATAGTCCAGTTTCAAATAAAAATTACGGCTGAATTAACAAACATTAATGACACACTCATGCAAGGTTAAGCCTTGACATAACGTAAAGTAATATTATTCAGAAATTCCTTCAAGTAAGTGTTTGAAATTTGAAAATACACAATAGACAGCGTAATAAACAGGTCTTCTTCTTGTTGGAATTAGTGAATATATAGTTACTTCAGATGGAAGGTAATTAAGCTTGCAAAAAAAGCGTCTTCAATTCTTTAATCAGCATGCAGTCAAAGTGAACTTGAAACTGGACCTTTCTACTTTTTTCCATTTAAAGGGAGAGAAGGAAGTTGATTATTCCACCTCACCTTGGTTATGGATCACGGGGAGTTGAGAATGTCATTCCACGTGAGTATAAAACAGCAATACCTTTATCTCGTTATGTTATCACACGGTACTCCCACATAGTATGACATCATTTTTGTTCGATTTTATCCTTTTAAAGCTCCAAGGAAATGGATGCAACATTGTTGGATTTCACATGTTGCATCTGTTTGCACACCCTGTTGCATGTTGTTGCATGTTGTTGGGAGTTGCTGCGCAAAATTTGAAACCAGTCAAACTTTTAATTCAACAACCCTTCTGATAACATTATTATTTGTCCTGTGATTGCTGAAGCAAAGCGCAGCAATGTTGGATCGGTTTGCACAGCTTTTTGAACATTGCTGGGGACGCACATGTACATTACACATGGCCTCCAAAGTCTTATTGGCCATATCCTTCCCATGATGCACTGCAGGTCCCAAAATTGTTGGGAGTTGTTGCATCCATTTGCTCTATGTTAGGAGTTGTAGCTGAACACACAACACTAAGCAATGCCTTTTTGGCTTCTGTCCTGAGCACTCAAAGACCTCTAAGAGAGTCCTAAAGCTGCAATTTTTAACCCTTAGGCAAGACCACGAGTACCCCTTTCACTTTCATGTTGGAGACCCACCCCAACCCTACCCCTCCCCCCCACCCCCCTAACCCAAGACTTTTAAACCCCAGATTTCTCCAGATGAAAGAAAGTAAAGAGAAGCAAAGCTCTGGCCCGGTTGTTCAAATATATCAAAAAGACCCATCTTATGAATAAACCATTAACAGATACATATTATGGACATTATGGGGACCAATGTGCCAGTTGCACGATGACGTCATTTTACTACTACTTCCAAAATCCATCAAGGTTTTGTTTTCTTGTGCAAAGTAGGGCTTTTGTTATTGAAACCTCAATGGGATTACCACATTTAAATAAGAAGATTGTTATCCACTTTTGAACAACTAGGCCCTGGCAATATTTTATCAGTAAACTACAGGATATATAAGAAAAACCAATCCGTTTTTAAGCCAAAAGGAAAAAGCCCTTAATAAGCCGACTTCCTAACACATTAAATATGTGTAACTTTTTTTACTTTCACAGCAAATTCAGTGCTAATATTCACCACAGAATTGATGTCAATTAGAAGAAAATCTCCATTTGATCCTAGTCTACTAATCCAGATAGGTTTCTGGCCAGTGCTTGCAGTCTTGGTTATGTATTATCTTTATAGAAAGGCAAAAAGAGAATCCAGCACTTCCAAGCATGAATTAAAGTCGAACAAAAAGAATAAAAAGAAATAAACAGCTGCACATTGCTATTTATAAGGTATATAGAGATCGTTAGAACTGAGAAAATACGCAACCAGAAAACGACTCGAAGCAATCGGATGAATTTCAGGCTACAACCTGAGCAGCGATAATTATTTCTGTATCTCCTGGTACATTCGCTGTGGTTAACGGTCAAGTCGCCCGAACGTCTCACCGACCTCACCCGAGGTTATGTCGCCCGAAATGTTGTATTTGAGTCTCTAGAAATGCTGAGTTCTGTCTCCCGAATTTTTTTTTTTCATGTTCAATAACATCCTAACATCGTTTTCACGTTTGTCTTGTTTCATCAAATCGTCATTTATCCCACTTGTTTCGTCTCATTAGTCGCTCAAAACGTCGGGCGACATAACGTAGCATTCCGGGCAACTTTATAACTAAAAATTTCGGGCGACACAAACGTCAGAGGAGATGACTTCAGTTTTGGGCTACTTCTTGCCTACCTCGGTACAGCCTTCAACTGACTCATTCGGAGGAAGGAAGTATTTAACAGTTTCGAACTGTCTAAAAGTACTAAAGATTTAACAATTTTAAACTTTCATTCATGAATTAGAAAATTATCTCTAGACAATGCGATGACCGTTTAATCAGGAATCATCGTACAAAGCGTTCTATTTCAGTATTTGGCTGTCAAAATTAAATAATATTCTGGGTAGGTTTAAATTAGACTGTTAGTAAATCTCTCAAGAAAAATAACATCACAAAATTACTCAACAAAGATACCTGTGTGCATAGAAGTACACTCGAAGGGCTGCAGTATCAAAACGTTTGCACAGCGACACAGATCACTCGTTGCCCTTACGAAGGATCACTGGCTTCAAAGAGTTACAACCTTATCCCGCCAAGACAACGCGATTGAAGCTGCCCCTGCGAATATTTTTGGGGCCGCCAGAAAAGTGTTGAGACGGGATTAGGTCGCGTTCTCCTGCGGTCCAACGTAGTACAGTGAAACCCTGATAATGCGACCATTTACCAGAATCTTGAAAGGCAAAACCGTCGGATGGGAACTCAAGCAACCACGGTGATGACTGCAGAGGGAACGTCCAAATAGCACCGCAAATAGCTACACACCTTTTTAGCTTGTATGTTTTGTGTATTCTCCAAACAGGGCACGTGATTTGCTCTTTGGTGGGATTCATTTGCAAGGAAACCGGTCGTTTTGATACGAACTCAAACAGTGAAACTGCACAAAAATTTTGTTCACTTCAAGTATAGTTCGTGTGAACAAGGAAACATTTTGGGTGAATATTCTTCGTTCTTTTAAGCCAAGGACAAAAACTACCGAATAAACTTGAATCGAAACGACCGCCAACCATTTGGAACGTGCGTATATAGCTGTCGCATATGCTTGTTGGAATTTTTTTTATTGTTTTGGGTTAAAAAAAAACAACAACAACAACAACAAAAGTTAATGCGAAGGCCACACGCGCATGTTGCAAAAGAATCCAACCTTTATCTTTGGGTAAATGATGTGTACGTATGCTCGTGAAAGAGATGACATTTAAAAAAAAAAACAGCTCTCTAGCGATAATATCACATGACCAGGGGGCAATGGAGAAAAAATTGTCCCGGGTAGATCACCGACCCTCTCACCCGAGTCAACTTAAGTGAGTATTTACATGAGAAAAAAATTCTACCCCTTTGCCCGAGCAAACAGCGCTAAAACAGCGCATACGTATGTTCCAGGGCGGATAAAGGTTGGGCGGTGAAACGAACGCGTCCGAGCAAAAAGGTGTGATGCAGTGGACTGCGACTCTGCTTAGAAATGTCGCCTGTTTTCGACTTCGGTCTGGGCTTGCGATGTGGTTTGTATATTAGATAGTGCCGCTGTTACTGAATCATGGCGGCTTGAGTTGTTTTCTTGCACTTCTTCCTCGTTCCTTTGTGCTGATGTTGCTATTTTTTTGCGAGAGGTTTAGTTGAAGTAGACAAACATCTCTTTCAAATGGTTTCTCTTGTTACTTCCCTTATCCGCCCTGGTATGCTCTGATTAGAGAGGTCAGTCACCACGTTTACGTCGAAACGGCAAACGCGAATTCGTGCCACGTGACCAAGTTTCCCCTTTACTTGTCGTTTACTGTTCATTATTTCTACACAAATTAGTCGTTTCACGCAATTTTTTATCCATAACAATTGCTTTGAGCTGTTTTTTTTTTCTGCTCATTTTCTATTTTGAGAAATTCTCAACTTGAATTTGACGTTTGCCGTGTACGTGAAGCTAAGACTCTCTATTGTCTCATTTTAACCGAGTTGACCCGGCTGGGCGAGCCAAAGTGTTTACGTGGAGGAAAGATGGCCCTGCTAGGAGTGTGACCTGTCTGGCCGGGCCAACTTTTTTTGTCATGTAAGCGGTTCGCCACGGTTTATAAGAACATGTATGAAAAGTTGGCTCAGTCGTCCAGGGTTGCTCGGGTAGGTGGGTGACCTTTCTATGTGGGACAACTTCTCCCCGTAACGTAAACACTGTCACAGGGCCCCTCATTGTCTTCCCCTAAAAATCAGGCAAGAATTGACGACTTCATATTTTTAATAATATCTCTGCAGGTATTTACAGCAGTGTTTTAAGCTACATCCCATTTGAAAGAGGGATAAATTAGCTCTATAAAAAACATTGATTGCTCTCCATACATTCAATACAGTTTTTAAAAAATAATTTAAAAGTGAAAAAAATTGCATAATTTATGCAAAAAAATCCAAGATGGTCGCCATATACTCCTAAATAAAGTGTCTTTGTTGGATATGTTAACATTTAAGTTGTTGCTTCAATTCCAGGCCAACTGCAAGCCAAATGTCCCTGAAAAGAAGCAGATATACATTTTTTGACATATTTTGTTTTTTACATCTACTCCAAGTAAAAAAAAAAAAATTTTTTTTTTCAAAATTTTTCTTTTGGGGGGGTGGGGTGTAGGAGTTAAATGAAAATGATGCAAAAAACTCTTTTAAACCCCTAACAACCGATTGTGTCATGATTTTGATAATTTTTTTGCAATAATTGACTATAAATGCTGATAAAAAGAAAGGAAAAAGTTTTTTGAAAAAAAAAAATGTTTTGAAAAAAAGAAACCCACCACCACCCCTGCCAGCATCTGGCAGGCTACTGAAAAGGTTGTTGAATGTATTCTAGAATAAAAAACCAAAAAAAGGGAAATAAATATTGTATTTTGATCTATATATCTGTCATGTTTATGTATCTAAATGGGTGTTGTGCCATCAGCTTATTTAAAAATGATACAAATACTCGATACTCCCTGATGTAATACAATGCCCTCTCCATCTACCTATAAAGAAACAAAACAAAGCTTTAGAAAGAAAATCTCACATTTTGTTCTAGACCATAATTTGAAGTAAAATACTATTATCATTTATTGTTTTTACCTTTTTCTGGATTTCTTATTTTTTTTTTATACTTACCTTTTTTTCAATTTAACTAAGAAACTGACTAAACAATGAATCATAAAGCTAAAGAATTACTGGCTATGATATTCCCTGCTGTGAAAGATCTTAAAACAATTTCGATTTTTGTGAATACACATGAATTTACCCTGACATTGCGGCGCACCACAATAGGTAACGACCTTGTGCTGTTTTTTGTGCAGTTTGTAACACACAACACAGTTTCTGCTTATCTCAGAAACACAGGGCATATGTTCGGTTTCAAACACAGAAGGTGGAACCGTGGGCCTCCCTGGATTATACTTGGGGGGATCGCCATATTCATCAAAACCACAGATTTGGCGAACTAACTCATCCCTAAAATCACATTGTGAATAGCCCTTTGGTCTTTTGATATCATTAGGATTCTCAGCCTTATGTTCTAGAAATAAAATATAACTGTTCACTACAGCTATGTCAATAAGATGGAAAAACAGAGTTTTCCACCATTGCAAACACTTACGCTGGGTGCTAAATGTAGAAAGGATCTGGTCGGACCTGTCAACAGCATTCATTTTCATGTTGTAAGTTTTGAAAATTTGAGGCTGTTGTACATGTACCTCTGTCCATGTTCCACCATTCTTCACTTTTCGGGTTGCGTGGACGTGGTCATTTGCATTGCCCACAGTTGTAATCATGGACACGACCCTATTATCCACCCACTGCAAAACTAAACAGGGAGGGTCCCTCACCCAGCGCATACACCCCCGCTCCTTACCCTTACCCCACTCTTTGCTGTTCCTAAGAGCATCTGGGAAGCTACGTCTGCTGTCTAAAATTGTACCCGTGGCAAGGACACCATTCTCAAAAAGATCTTTAAAAAGGATAAGGGTTGAGTAAAAATTGTCTACAAAGAGATGGTAACCCAGATTGAAGTAGGGGGCCATTAGACGCATCACTACATCATACCCAAGCCCATTTGCACTGACTTCCTGCCCCGCAGCTCTACCAATGTAGATGTTAAAATCTACCGTATAGCCATTTGAGCTGTCTGCCAGCACCCAGAGTTTGATTCCCCATTTTGTGGGCTTATCCTTGATGTATTGGCGAAACCCTGACCTGTGCCTAGACTTCACCATGCGCTCATCAATAGCGACATGTTGTCTTGGCTTGTACAATCGGGAACATTTTTTCTTAAAATCATCTATAAAGGACTCTACCTTCCGCAGCTTATTACTAGGGTCTTCAGTTGCTGGATCGACTACATGCAAAAAGGCTAGGATAGCAAAATACCTTTCCCGGGGAAGGATTGCACGGGCCCAAAGACCATGGTAAAGGGTTTTCGTGCTCCAGTTCTTCTGGACATCACCTTTCACATGGACAACACCAAAATGAATCAAAAGGGCAATAAACCTTCTGATTTCATTGGCGGTCACATTGTTCAAGCTGCCATCAGACTTAGAATACGAAGCGCCTTGACCTGCGTCGAGTTTTCCCTCACCATAACTATTAGTATGCCTAACTATATTATTGATTAATGCATCATCAAAAAAAAGATTAAAAAAGTCTATCGCCTTAGTCAGGGAGCCTCTTGTAAAATGATCCGGGCGCTGGAAGCCAACGATGGATGAGTCAAACGATGGAAGGGGATTGGAAACATCAGGGTCACCATAGCTCAGGAAGGGAGCCTCGTCTGAATTGCCACGACCTCGACCAGCAGTACCACCACGACCCCTACGACGACCAGCAGCACGGCCCCTGCTACGACCAGCACCACGGTTAGTAGACCGATCTGCAGCACGGGCAATGCGAGCTACACAAACATAAACATACATTTCAGTTCTCATGCTGCTGGCTCCTTTATGTTTTTGAAACCCCTGACTATTTCAATAATTATAATAAAACAAACAGCATTTAACCTAAAAAGTTATATGCCATATCAACTTTACAATCAATTACTTACCACGTCGTGCAGGAGGAGGATTTGCGCCATAAAACCTGGTTGGAGGGACAGGATCTAAACAAAAGAAACATAATTATTGTGATGATTCAATGACGATAAAAGCACACAGAAATTAATTGGTTGTATTTAACTAATGTTGACAATGATAATGAAATAAAACTGACCTGAAAGAATCTCATTCACTTCTGCAACCAGGGGTGCAGCTGGGGGAGCTACAAAAGCAGCTGAGGCAACAAAAGTTGCAGGTGTTGCAGGAGCAGGCAACACAACAGATGGAATGTCTACACCATCATCATCACTGCCAGCACCTTCATCACTTTGAGAATCAAAGAAAGAAAACATAAGCTATATTTACCCATAAAAACCGCCAGGTATAAACAGGAAAAAGAAGCAAAATTTTCTTATCACTAAAACTCAAATACACAACGGAAAAAAAAATATGTAAAATATTTCAAACTTGGCCACAACATAAAAGACAGAAAGAAATAGGAAGGTTTTTTACACAACATTACAGTTACGTTAAAAAAAAATTATAATTCTGGCGTTGCTAAGGAAAAAAACGAAAGAATTGCGTTGCCTAGGAGAAACACGCAAAGTTCGCGTCACCACGAGAATGTTCGCGTCCCCACGTGACTTACGCGTCCCTTCGAGCAAACGGCAAAATATGAAAAAAAAGAAGTATACCGTTGCCCCAATACATCGAACTTTAGCACCACAAACATAAACTTGGAGATCTATTTCAACTAGAATACAAGTTTCGATCGCAAAAAAGCAAAGAATTCCTACATTTTGAAGACAACGTTCGCCATGCGGAGCACATGCGAAGCGAGTATAATAATAATAATAATAATAATAATAATAATAAAACATTTATAATGCGCAAATTCCATGAAATGTTCAAATGCGCATGAAACTTCAGCGAAGCACTTACCTCAAGTTTTCGTCCAAATCGCAGAGCTGGCGATCCAGATCGCTTTCTTCTCCACTTGACATCCCTTCAGCATCCGTTTCATCATCTAGAATTTGTAGAAGAACCTCCTCGGGGCTAAAAGTTCGCCCTCGCGTACGCCTACTACCGGACGCCATTTCACTCCCTCGTTCAAAAAATTCTCGTGGCAACCCGAGTGCTTTATATGGCATGAAACTCGGTCTGTGATTGGCTAAACCTATTAACTTCCTGTGGGCCAAATTTGGAGGCAATCGGAAGTAACGCGATTTTCTACGAATTTTTCTCGTCATCAGTGTGATCCCACTGAAATTTGTAAGAGCCCGAAGACAATCAGTATTAATGTGGATTTACGAATAGCCATCGCATTACCCCGATGATTTTTTTTACTGTTTTCAAGCTCAAAAATAATAAATTAATTCCAATAGGCTAATGCGGTGCCTACACGCGTATGCTGATAGTAAATCCACTCTTCATTAACCTTTTAGTAGTGTAATATACAAGTGAAGCCATGCAAAAAAACATAGCGTTACATATTGACCTTCGCTCGCTATTCGTTTCCGTGACTTGCTAAACTTGTAGCAGGAGAGAGCCTAAGCCTAAGTATTTTCGACGCTCCAAACTAGTGATCCAAGGGTAGATGAATTGTTGGACAAGGTTAAAACAGCTTTTTTTTAGATTTCTTTCTCAAAAACATATTTATTTACATTATTTCGTTATTACGACTTAAAGCCTCTGTACGCACAATTCAACACATACTTGTGTTCTTTAGTGTTTTGTAGTACGTACACTGTGTATGTAACGAAGTACATTCATTAAAAACATCGCATTATAATTCCTAAACGCTTGCAACAATTTTCGTGTTATGCATATTGTTAAAAATTTGACCACTTTCGTTCCCAGTCCCTCTCTTGTTCCAGAGAAAGAAAAGAAAAGCCCCTGAGGACATGTGGAATCCATCTTAGTAAAGGTGTCCGTTTGCAAGGCGACCATTTCAGTGAAGTGAAGTTCGTGTCAGTAATGAGATATCCAACTTTAGTGAAGGTGCCCATTTTCTACAGAGGTGTCCAATTATCTAATATGGTGAAAAGGTATCCATCTCTTTTCAAGGGTGTGTATCGTATTACAGAAATGTATTAAATGAGATGTCCAACTTAGTAAAGGTGTCCATTCTGGTATAGAAGTGTCCATTTTATGAAGGTGACCATTTTCTAAAGAGGTGTCCAGCTGCGGTATAGAGGTGTGCACTTTATCTAAGTTAAGGCATACATTATGGGTAGAATGTGCCCATCTATTTAAAAAGGTGTGCATTGTATTGAAGAGATGTCCGTGACCATTTTACTGAAGAGGTGTCCATGTTAGTAGAAAGCCGTCCACATCCATCAGTTAGGAGGTGTCCACTAAAGCAAAGAGAGGGAAATCCCTTCTCATGACAAAAGATTCGATTTCCACTGCTCTTCTTGAACCAGTTCTCCTTTAATAAAGATCCAATGATTTCTGGACCAAACGCGGGAAGCAGCTGGTAATCATGCTGATTCCAACCGAGGGTTTCTCGCAAAAAGATGGAAGCTCAATACATGCGTAGAAATGTTGTCTGAAAAAGCAACACGCAGTCCTGGTTAAAGAATTTGTAACTTCCGTATCGATCTAAACGGTACAAGTGAAGTGTTTGAATAAGTCATTGCTTCTGAAATAACAATGTATGTCTGTGATGAAGAAAGCCTGTTTGTTCAGTCATCGTAAAAAACTGTTCTTGTGCAGGCAGCGGATGACGAGCGTCTGGGTGCGCCGAGTGGTTTTTTTGGATGTTTCACTTTAACTTTTCTCTTTGTTAACATCACGGCCTGCAAAAAATACATCAGTCAGTAACACCTTTTTAAATTGTGACTAGTATAGAATTTCTCTACTCAACTTCCAAATAAATGGAGGTAAAGAGAAAAAAAAAGGTGATCACCATCGATACAACGCTCTGACGTTTTAAGAAACGGTCCAGATAAGAACGATAGCAACAACGGCAATGAACATGTTGGAATGCAAAAAAGGTGCTAACTTTTCTATTGTCTGTACTTACTTCTGATTGGCTTAAACAGCAAAAGTTAACAAAACTTCATAAAGCGGTACATATATTCATCCTTACTTTCCAACCATCTTCCATACAACAAAATCTGGTCTCAGTTTGAATAACAAACAAATCCTATGTGGGGAACATGTAAAATTGTAAACTTTTCTTGGCTATTGTTTTCAACTCTTGTGATTGGTCAAAATCTTTTAACACAAAAAAAAAACCCTTTCAAAGTGGTGTGTAAATGCATTTTATTGTGTAAACGGCCTTCATGTAGGTTTATGCATTCTCTGTGTAAAAATGAGAACATTTCTATGTAGGGAAAGCACCGTTGCCGCATAACAAAAGAAACTGCTATCCACCTCACCTGGATCATTACTTAATTCTTTCTCCTTAGTAGTATCATGAGAAGTGTGTCAAAATTAGTGCGGAGAATATGTATATTGTTATTAGGAATTTAAAGAGTTTACGCTCGATTACCAGCCGCTGCCCGGGAAATGAGCCCGTGATCCTCCCGAGAAAGCGGCGGAAATCGAGCCTACGATTCTTCTGAATGTAAGATAAGAAGTAAACAAAAAAAAATCGATCAAGTGAAGACGAAAAGAAAAATTCTGACAAAAATTAGCATGAGATAATGCTTGGGTGGAAAATAAAACGTAAAGTGGTCCTTGGGGTTAGTCCCGGAGGGGGGTATACGTGCCATCCAGGGGGGGGGTCACGTTTTGGGGAATGCTGATCTGAAGCAGTTTTGAGTAGAATATTCACAATATCACCAGTGATTTACATTTACTCGAATAGAAAACGTTTCTTTCGTTCCACGTGCCAGGCTCATAAAGTTTTGAGCATGTGATTTAACGCACGCAAGGTTGGCTCAGCGATTTTTCAAAACAGTCAATTATTTTTGAATACAAACTCCTTTCACGGGACTAGCCAGTGAAACACCTCCCCTCTCTGGTTAGGTATTTTTACCTGTGTGAGTATGGGTCTGACGATAACATGACCAGCACCCTGCATCCACGGTTCACCATCAATCTGTACGGGCATCTCAGATTTCAATTTGATGTTAATCTACAGTGACAGCAATGTGCATGTAAAGTCAACAATAGTTACATTGCTCTGGCTGACATAAATGTACTTTTTATGTGTACTTATAATCTCCAATTATGAACACCAATAACGAAGCAGAAGTACAACATTAGAAATTGCTTATTTCATTACCTGGGCTCCCTGTGCTAGTCGTATCCCTGTTCTTATTCCACTTTGAATCTGACCCTATATAAAAAAAATTTGTTGCATAAGCAAATTCTGAGCTTTTGCCCATTAAAGACCTTACTCAGACGCTTTTTTTAAGAAGACACTTTACTAAAGCAGTCATTTGTGGTAAAAATGACAAGGAGATGGTACAGAAAGAGCCACATCAGCGGTTTTTCCTAAAACCTGAACATTACAACTCTCGCTAAATAAAGCCCTTGCAAGAGATTCAGATGGCATCGTGCATAGTGTGGTGCGACTATCTACAAATTTTCTCGCCATAAAGAATATACACTTTCATGGTTTTTTTAAGTTTTGATAAAAACCAGTTAGCGAATAGCCATTAAGACTGCTAGAAAAAGCGCCTTATAATACAAAAACTTACCAGGTTTAAAGGTGACGCTTCCAAAGCGAGCGAAGATATTGCTCCAACAAACCGCGAAATTTTACGGACCTTTGCGTTTTGGGTGACAAGAAGTTGAAAATAGCGTAAAAGAAAAAACGGGCGAATAGTGGGAAGAGAGCCATTCTGTCCCTTTTTTGCGCTCGCTTTTTGTCTGGCTTGCCCCTTCTATCTGAGAGCCTAGGACGAGCTGGCTCGACCAAAACGTTTTGTCATGACGGTCACCAAAACCGAGGACAACCAAGAAAATAACCCAAACGCTTTAAAGTATCAGAGGAATAAACAGAATCTACAGGAAAGGTTTGAAGCCGTTCAATAAACGTGCACCCTTATCCTGCTCGTTTGTTTAATCGCTACCCTGACTTGTTTTATTCCCAACCCACTCTCTTCTTCTTCATGTCAAATGTTGATCAGATTTAACCAATAAGTGAAGGAGAAAATAATATAAAACAAGTATTTTTTACCAAATGCATGACTCCTTGAAGACCAACGACCTCAACGATACCATCGCAGTGACATGCTGGTGCATAGCCCTGTCAGAAAATATTACCCGCACAAATAGATCAGGAGTAAAGTTATAACAATGGGCGCTTTTCATTCTCTTGGAAAAGTGGTTATAAAAGCTTGGACTCTCCACAAGTCGAACATACACGTGCGCTCAAGCGAAACGAAACTAAACTGTTTTCGAAGGGAAATCTGGAAAACTTGCCACATATTTTGTGATAAATCAACTAAAAGCTATTAAGGCTGCCATACCTAAGGAAAAAGCGAGCGGGCTCTGTGGCCTCAATCAGTTAAAATCTCACGCAAGTGTCTACTAGACTATATCAGAAAGATTGGCTGGAGACCCACAATACGAAATGGAGCAAATATAAACCTGATTAGCATACGATCTCTTCTCCGCTTACTTCAATTATTAACCTTTATTCTTTATTTTACTTTTTTTTTCATGTAAATAGAAAAGAAGGTACTGGGGTTTGTTTGTTTGTTTATTTCTTTTTTGTAAGTATGTAATTTTTGCAAGTCTGCGATGTATAAATGTTTAGTTTTCCTTTCCGTTTTTTGTATTGTTCCTACGTGTTCATAAGTCAGTGTGTAAAAAAAATGTAATACATAACAAAATAAAAATTCATTAAAATACAAAAAAAAAAAAGAAAGATTGGCTGATTTTTTTTCGGGTTCTTATTCCCGTTTTCCGGGAGAACTGGGGACGAGGGATACGTAAGTTAAGGTAATTACTCACATCATCTTTACCAGGCCCCCACGCATCGGTACCTGCACCCCAACTGTAACAAATAAATGAATATACCGTAAATCCTCTATCAAGCTCCCAACCCCTCCCCCCTCCCCGCCCCTACTCTATAACGAACCCTTCCTTTACAGGGGAAGAAAGTTAATATGCCCCCGCCCTCTCCCTCTTCGGATTCCGGAATTCGGAAAATTTTCACTTGTGGAATCCGGAATCCCACTAACGATTAGCATTCAGATGTTAAGTTCTAATTAACGATTATTCCTCGAGCCCGAAAGGGTTCCGAGTCAATAGCATAACGACCAGTACCACAGGAATATTCTAATCAACGTCATGTAAATAACTTTAATTTAGTATTTCGCCCTCAATAGTCCAGTTTCGAATTAAAAATTACCGCTGAATATAAACATTAACGACACATTTGTACAGGGTTAGCCTCGACGTAAAGTAAAATATTCAGAAATTCTGGCAAGCAAGTGTTTGAAATTTGAATATAGACAATAGACAGAGTAATAAACATATTACTTCAGATTGAGGCTAAGGCTGTAAAAAATGCCTCTTCACTTCTTTAATTCAGCGGTCATAGCGAACTCGAAAATGGACTATTTCTAGAGCTGGATGATTTGATATTCAACGTTCCTAGTAAAAAACGTTGCACACAAAAACAAACAAACGCAGTTACTAAAAACCACAATTAAGCGAATGTTCCACTTTCACTAAATTACAGCCGTACATACCTGCCAATGTTAAGAATTACTATTCCCTCTAGTGCTGGTAAATCAAGATTTTTACCATCAACCTAAAAGGAAGATGTAATCACTTCCGTTCAGAATGACGTTACTGATTACATTTTTGCTCATTACCATACAAGTTAACCCATAAAAGACGTCGCCATATGTACAAATTAATCTCAAAAATTAAAAGAGCTAATTAATTTGAGCAGTTGGTGTAATTTTTAGCTCTTTGCAATCAATAACAAAGAAAAAATAGGCAATCAAAAACTGCGAAATAGCTGGGTGGCAAAAACGTTAATGAGCTCTTAGACTCTTTGCAACGTTTGGGTTTTTCAAAGACGATTTCTACGAAACTATTCGGTAAATCGGGCTCAAAATTTTTAGAGATAACTGAAATTGTTATGCTCCTTCAGTATTCAGAAAGAAAATCGCGATCTGCGGTCAAACGAGGCCTCGAACACGGACCCTTCGTATCCTTGAATCTCTTTACCATTACACTACCACAACAACCCGCCAAAATTCCATAAAATTAGGTAAATACACTAACAAACTGTCTTTCTTAACTGTTACATCAATAACAGGTGACCCTCGCCCTTTTCGTAAATTTTAACGAAACTTCAACTTGCGCTCCAACGTCGTTCTTTCTAACTCTATTCGAAAACGTATTTTTTTGCTTTTTTGTAACTTAATCCAGGGAATATATTACGCCTATCATGACTAAAGGCTTGGTTACTAATGATGACATCGACCGTTAAAAATGGCATTGCTTGTTTACGAAAGGAAAATAGGCCGCGCAGAAACGCGACTTCCGGTGCTCATTTTGCCGCTCTGCCATTGGTCAATTCAGTTTGAGATCTAAGCGCGTCGCCCTGTTCGTCGTCTCGTTACCTTTCCTAAAGCTGTTTACCTTTAAGCGGGGAAAGGCGATGGGAATTGACTCTAGGCACACAGACAAGTCACAGGAATTAATGATAAGAACAGCTATGTTGCATTTTCACGTTTTTTCACTTTTACTACTTCTGCTATAAAAATGAGTGGTATAAAAATATTGGATTTAAGGTATTAGAACTGCTAATATAAGCGTTATTAACAACAAAAACTTCACCTCAATTTCAACTTCGTTTACAAATGTCCTTGAATAACCTTTCACCATTTTCTTCAGTCCTGCTCTAAAGTAAACACCTTTGTTATGAAGCCTGAGTTGAAAGCAAAAGAAAGAAAATTAAATTTAAGTATTAACTAAGACTAAAAAAGGTTTGTGGTTAATTTCTTCTTAAATAACACTGACCATAGCAAAATCATCTTTTTCTTTACTTATACTCAAAGACCTTTAAGACATTTGTAGCCTAATACGGACATCCAAATCCCAAACCCCAAGCCTAAATCACGCTTTATACATCCAAAGTAGGTGCTTCTTCTTCTTCATTCGTGTCAAGCTAAAATAAGAAAGTACCCCTACGGAAAGATAACCACGGAGCCACCTGGCAGCCGTTCAATTCGCCGCCTACCAATTGTTTATACCAGGCCAGATGAAATCTTTGTAAACAGCCCTGCACCTGGGAATAAGAAACATGGACTTCACATGGTGTTCGTTTAATAAGGTTTTACTCCCTACCCCTCCCCCCCCCATCCCACTCCAATATATATTTGCCATTTTGAGGTTATAGGTGACATTAAGTCGGTGCTGCGTTAAGTTACACTATCGCTTCTTTCATTAAGTTGGCTAATATGAAGTTGCACCGGATTTTGGGTCAAAATTTCTTCCCCAACATTCCCATAGTGCAGTTCGACACCACCCTGACCCAGTGCCCAGGGCAACCGTTAAAATGGCCAATATGATCATAATCAACTTACCTACTATGGAATTTATCGGGTGCTTCTTCTCTCTGAAGATGAAAATCCAAACAAAGTTCCGCACCAATTCCAATGCCAAAATAATTGTTCATGGTAAAAATACTAGGATCGTCATCTTTACAACCAATAGAGCCTATAGCACTGTCATTTGATAGCGTATCTGGAACAGCCTCGGTTACATCAAACATCACACACCATCTGTCCAAACGATTTTCCTGTGCTTGGTCCACAGCCATAAGAAGTGAAACTGGACTCTCGCTGCCGGAATACCCTCCACCCCAATGAAGAACTCGAGAGAGATCGTTGCCTGTTTTAGAATTCAACATGTATAGAGCGATTTTCGTACGACCTTGAAATGAAGCGCGCGAACAAACAGAAACAACAAACGAACGGAAATAGAGCGATTTGATTGGTTTATCGAACGGACAGACAAACGCGCCTGGCTTTTCATTGGTTAAGCGAATGCTCAGGTGAAAAAACTTCATGCTCAAGAACTTTCTAGAAATCAACCGATACTTCGCTTTGACGTCATACTACAACACGATTGGCCAATCGAACAATGCCTTCTCCATATTAGGGTTTCTTTGGCGGAAAAACGAAGAGGCCATGTTTTGATCTTTTCATCCATTGGCTGATGAAACAAAGAACGAACACCTACCGAAACCTTTTTCAAGGTCATACGAAAATCGCTCTATTATGTTCACACAACAATCACAGCGCAGTTCTAAGCTACGTGATAAAATTTCGTGATCTCAAAGAGACTACGTCACGGCTGATTAGAAGATTTTATTTACCTTAACTTACTGGGAAATCTGATGTTAGCTAAACGCAAACTTTTTGCCAAAGAAATATGTCTCCCGGGCGTTATGGCTCAAAGTTACATATAACAGAGATAAACTTGAAAATTTGAGAGGCTGAAATTTTTTATAAAACCCAAAGAGTAATCCGTTTTGATCCAGTTCAATTTACCAGTTCAATGTACCTGCCGTGTTGCTAAAATGTGTCAAGCAGTCATTTTTTATATAATTATTTCATTCACTTTGGAAGCCAGTGTTAATCTAATGTCTGGATTTATTTCACAACGCCACCCTCTGTGATTGGCTTAAAATTTTCACGCCACTTTCTCAACCAATCAGATTTAAAATCAAAACCAGCCGTGACTTTTCCCGCGCTTAATTGTAGCTGCATTTAACATCTGTTCAAGAGACTTGCAGTACTAGATATGACGTGTATTGGTGGGTGGGGAAACGGCCTAAACGGAAATTGCTGTTAAGCTGTAAACTGTAATAGCCAAACTGAACATTTAATCTGATCTATCATTTACAAATAACAATTCTCGCTTAGGTTGTTACATTGTGCAGCTACAAATTTGTGACCAATGATTTTGCTTTTCGTCATAATGTGCTTTGTGGCTGGGGTGTGGTTTTCTGAAATCGGTGCCTTATGACAAGAATGGTTCCAGAATATAAGCCAACTTAATTGCGGCCCACAGAATAACTATGTCGTGAGAACGCGACCTCGGACTCACCTGTCCCAAGTGGAAGAATCGCTGAGGCTGGCATCTTACACTTCAGCTCTTGAAGGACATCATCTAAACACGATAAAACCCACCCAACCGTTCCATCCCCACCGCATACTAAGACACGGAAATCTGGAATGGACCTAAAAGCATAAAACCTACAGGGAAAAAGACACAAAGGAGTTTTACCAATTAATTAGAAAGGGTACGAACGACTGTCATTTTGCCCTTGAAGTATTTCCCTTAATTCAGACTAGCCTGGGTTTTTGAGCAGGCGAACGATCAGATCTTGCCGCGTCTAGTCGCCATCTTTGCTCTTGAATACAGAGGAGGAGTGGGGAGAGTAGAAAATGCGACAGAGCCCACCCTGCAAGGGATGGTACACCCAGGTAGTGTGATAATCTCTCCGGGTTTGTAAGGAAGAGACTGGTAAGAGCCTAATAGAATGTGTCTTTGCTAGTCCTTATGAAAATTCTGCATTAGCTGTAGGTTGTTTGTTTGGGTTACTTGCGTGCATCGGGACTGCTTTGGTACAAATCATGACGATCAACTCATGTCTATTAAACTAAAAAAACCTCCAGGACCGAGTTGTTCACAGCTGGGTTAAGATAACCCAGGGTTAGTGCGAAATTTGAATTCAGATTTGAAAGCTTAAAAAGTAAATTCAGTTTAATTATTTCTGTCAACAAGTTGATGATTGGATGCCCTTAAAAATAACAGAGAAATTATCCGAGAAAATGCTTTGAACAAAAGAAAAAGAAACCCGGGTTAAATTTAACCCTGGGTTAGGCGCTAATCGCCCTTCGAACAACTGGGCCCAGTTGTCTCTATGAAGCAGCACGCGCGAGGGTGCTGAGGAAAGGCAAAGGAGAATTTCATCCTTTCAATCACCCCCACCAACGTCCTGCTCAACAGAGATGACAAAACGTTGCACTACTTACCCCGGTAATGGTCCTCCTTCTGATAGACTGTAGACTTGATACGGGTTAAGAAGCCGTTGAAAAGCTGCTAACATATCGGCCCCCTGACCACCACCACTTTTTGTATTGACTAGTACTAACAGGGGCTGGCTATCAGGGGGGAACATTTCAGGCTGCAAGAAGAGAGCGAAAATTGACATTCACTTGCGAGTAACTTTTTTCACTGTCTCATACTCAACAATGGGAGCATTTCCCACCGAAATCCAAAACTTTTGACGAGGCATTCCCATGCTTAGTCCGCAAACATCTAGTCCATGACGTTGAAAAAATCTGTATGATGTGAGCTGTATTCTAGCCAAGATCATAAACTTGAAGTAATCACTGATAAAAGTGCGTTCGACATTACGCTGTTCCTATAAATACATTAGAAACTCTCGAGAAAGAAAATAAAGTCGTTTCCGACAGGGAAAAGGCGAGAGATGAGGAAGGGTACGGGGTGGTAAATCACTGTTCACTGAATCTTAATTTTTCCTGGATCTGACGCACAGTAAATCAGGTAAAAGTTAGCAGATGAAGACTGCGTTCTCCTGAATCGAACTTCATTTTTAAATGATTCATTAAAAGCACGTAGAATTAACCTCAGATTGCATAAAATACTACTAAACATTAATAAACAAAGCAGCATTGGAATTGCTACTTACATGAATGTTTGGCAGGAGTTTTATAAAGAGTTCCTTACTATCCACCGTAGAGTTTGTTAATTTATGAACAGCATCCGCTGCTACATCAGCCGCGGGAAAAGATACAAATAACATGCCTATAAAGTAAAGAAAAACTTCATTGCGTTAAACAATGACCAGTAGACAGCTTCAGAATTAGTTCGTATGTCCTGAATGTAGCGGGCTGTCCGCTTAATATTTTACATCTGCTTAACGCAGTTTTCAATGCATTTCAATTTCAATATGTTTTCTTTGATGGCAGTACGACTCACCATAACTTGGAAACACACTTTTCATTTTACAATACTGTGCAGCTGCAAAAAATATAAAGATGATAACTTTTAACACTCAGAGTGAAAGGATAACGGATCAAGAAGGAAACTTAGGAAACTTAAGACGAAAAGACAAGAATTTGGCTATCTGAGTCTCGCAACACTTACTTTAAGTACGGATACTTACTTTCGCCCAATATATCACTTAAAAGGTCTTGATATTTGGTGGACTCTAATCCTGTAGGAAGACTTCCAACGCAAATACAAACATTTCCCAGGGGTTCCAGGTTTTGACGTAAATAAAATCTCGTGAGTTTCATTTTTCTTATAGATTTCTGTGCAGAGAGAAGAGATAAACACCATATTACTACTAAATGAACATTTCAAGCAAACGAGTAAGGCGCCGGTTAAACCAGATGGCAAAATTCAGCAGGCAAAAAAAAATACAGTGGAATCCCGATTTTTTGAGCCACTCTCACTGGGAGAAGCTGAGGTTTGAAAAATTGGGGGTATAATTACAGTGTTTGACTGGTAACGGGAAGTTATTGTTGGCTAGAATTATCCGGAATTTTGAAAAACCGAGGGCTCGACAAATAAGGATAGAGTACGCTTGAATTTCTAAGCTTTTGCATGACGCGGCATTGACGTGGCGGCCAAGAGAGCTGTCATGAGGGTTAAAAAAAATGGCTTATTTTGGGGGATTTTGCTGTTGGAACAGTTGTATTTAAAAAAAGTATTTAATGTTTATGAGTGTCCCGAGAGATGAATTCACGCTTTAGTAGGAAAACTCAATAACAGGTGTTTCTGTTGGTTTCCGGCCGCCATGTTGGTGCCCATTCGGATGGGCATCCAACATGGCGTCTCCATACAAAGCCCTATAAATTTGGGCAAGTCAATTAACCGAATATCTTGCTTCTAAAAAATTGCACTGCCCTGAATCTTGGCGAGGAACTTTGCATATTTACCTCCTTTCATTTCCCAGATTTTGGACTTAAACTGTCCAACGGTTTTGATTTTTATTTTTGATGGCGTTCAGTGAAAACCAGCAATAAGGATTACTTCACTCACAGACAAAAAACATACTAAGCCATATTTAACTGCTAAACCACCAAGACTAAGGTCTACGGCAGGAACATACCGTAAAATTCCGAAAATAAGCCCCTCCAAATATCAGCCCCCCAAGCCGGTAACGCAAAAAACCCTCCGTTAGATCACCCCTCCAAATATAAGCCCCCCCGGGGGCTTGTACTTGGAAAATTGCCCTCAAGTACAAAGTAAAACAAAGCAAAAACGGTAAATTTACTTCCAGCTATAAGACTAGCCCAATCGATTTTGAAACGCAAATTTCCCCCCGTAGGTAAGCCCCTCCGAAAATAAGCCTCTCAAAAAGGACCTTTGAAAAATATAAGCCCCGGGGCTTATTTTCGGAATTTTACGGTAGAAATAAACGTACCTTTCTTATGTCCACCAAAGTTTTCCACGGACAGTCATTGTGGTCCATTCTCCGTTCTTGAACTTAAAAAGATAAAGAAAGAGACGACGTCATCCTCCCCAATGTTAGTAGACTGTTCACAGTCCTCTATTTTTTCGTAAGATTGTCGAGATGAAGCACTTTGCGTTACCGACTGCTATCTTGCATGAGAGTCAACACTACTTAAGGGTTGGGTGCTATAATTCTTCACGCCCGCCCCCTCGGTACATTTGAAAATCAAGATGGCCGCCATTAACGGTAAGAAGCTCTATATCTCGACGATCTCACGAAAAAATAGGGGACTGTAAACAGTCTACAATGTTAAGGGCCTTAAGATCCGAGGACGGCGACAGCAGCAAAGACGCCTCTTCAAAAGCAATTTTGCGTTCTTTCAATCTTCATTACCATTACTCCAACTCATTCACTCTTTCAAATGTGGAGCATTTGCAAGTTGGTATTTCTAAATTATTTCAAAAAGTTGTACGTTTAATTTCTTTACTTCTTACAATGTTAGTGCCTTAGCGTGTTATTTTATGTTGAATGGATGCATTTTACATCATGAAGCCATACCATCAATCTCTTAAAACAATAAAATACTCAAGGTCAAGACAGTACTTCCTGTAAAGAACATAACGAGATACCTATAATCCCTAGCTGTTTTTGTTTTCGGTATGTCTTCATTGACAGAAAACCTATGAAAATTATTTGGCGTTTTTCATTTATTTCATTTTATTTTATTTCTTTATTTTTAACCGTTGAAAAGTCAGAACTTTAAGCCTACCAACACTTGCATCTATCGTGGGTTTAGCTTGATTATTTATGAAAGGTTTCACAACTGCAAGAGCAAGATAACGAATTTGTTATCAAACTTAGTGTTTAGAGACGAAAACTTTCATTAAAACGATTAAGACCTTCCCGACAGGAGTTAACTAGAATAAAATTATACATTAAAGATTATGAAATGTTGTTTGAGCAAAACAAAACAAGTTGCAGCCAGAACGAGAAAGAATATTCACGATATACCCAGGCCCCTTGCACATGTTTTTTTTGTTTGTTTGTCTCAGTTCCGTTAAAAATAAAGCAAAACGTCACGCAGAATAGGCATGTTGCCCGGGAGCAGGGGAGTTGCGAGGATTCGCGCGAGAGCTGTACGCGAAAAGAGACGCGACTGCGTCCTACACCCATCGCTGCTTCGCCGCTCGCTCGCGCGCGCGTTCTCTAGCGGCACACTTCACTCGCCATAACAACCTCGTTCCCAGGTTCTCTCTCCTACTTGTCGAGTAGTCACGGGTAGGAGAGAACCCTGGGAACGAGGTTGTCGCCATAAATGGAGAGCTTGCTCGCAGGATAGCTGTATCGCGGCAGGATAGAAAGCTGGTAATTTCACACTAGAATGAGAAAAACACGAGATTTTATTACCTCCATAATTTAAGTGAACTTCTGTCAAAGAAAAATCATCCGGATTTGCGTCCTAATGAAAATAAGAACAGTCATTTAGTCACACCAGAAACTCATAAAGGGGTTGAAAAGTGTAACTCGTTTAAGTCACGAGTAAAATAACGTCACGTCGTCTACGAAGTTTGATTGGTCAGTTACCTTTTCTTCTCGTTCCAAATATGGCACTTGCAAAAATGAATATTCACGAGCATCGTACAAAGCAAACATATGAGAGTTACACGCCTCAACGCCTTGTGAGTTTCTGGTCACACATGTCCAATACGCACGAACTGAGTCCGGTTGTGTCTTACATGGAAGTCGACCCGTCTAACGGAAATCTGGTCGAGATACGTTAAACGATTGTGAACTCGATTACCGGAAGTTTGGTCTTGATATGTTAAACGGACGTGAACTCGATTACGGGAAGTCTGGTCGTAATAGTACAACCCTCCATTTAAAGGAACCCAAAATAATTGAGTACACTTGCTTGTTATATTGACAACCTGTTCTATTCATTCTACCACAACTTAGGTGAAGAATGCCTGTTATTATACCAGGGGGCTCGTTATGTAGGGATTGTTACGGATGCCTCATCCTAAGAGACGGTGCGACACCAAAAACAAAACAACATCCGCACTCTGGCAACACCAGTTCCAAGCCCACAATCAGATCGACTCGGAAAGGGTCAAGATCCTTGACCTGGAGACGTTGGACATTAAAAGAAAATGTAAGGAGGCCATCCATATCAGACGCCAGCATCCAACCCCAAATGGAGATGGCGGTTATGAACTTTCCGCGATTTTCAATCATCTGTTGTCACGTGACTAATTCACGTGTTGTGACAAGACTGAGCGTTCATTGCTAAACTTCATACCTTAAGTCCGAATTTCTCCAACGCAATTTGAATAACATCAGTTACTCTTGTGATAGCAGTGACAGGGATCGTCTTGAACATGGCAGACACACTGTAAAAAAAAAACATAAAACCGCGGTAAAAATGACGGAAGGAATTGTTCATCAAAGACACGCATAACAAGAAAAAAAACTCCAGTCACGTGAACCACGTAAAAATCTCCGAAAATCGCTCAAGTAATGTTAAAAGCAAGGTTGATACGTTAGAACTCGTCATGTCATCACATTTTAGCTTGAGATGTTGGCAAACTCACTTTATCATTCCAGGATAAACTCTTATGTATCCTTTTCTTCTATCAGCACTCTGAAAAAGAATTACGCATATCTTTTTTTAAGTGGCAACATAGTTAATAGATTGGAATGGTTATGAAACCCGTCAGACTCCTTTGTTATACGTTTTTTTGTGGGCCTGACGGTGCACAACGTTCAATAGCATTCCTACCATTTTGATTGTATTGACCAATAAAATCGTCGCATCAATTTATTCCGTCGCAATTTGCCAACAGAAAAGAAAGGATTGTGCATCTTCAGGGAGCTTCCAACATAAACTGTGGCACTGTTGTTTTTGTATTTGATGTTTGTTGTCTTTCATAACCAGTCTCCTCTAATAACTATGGTGACAACTTATCGATCCAAGGAGGTAGAGTATAGCCCACGTTCGATAATTAAAATTCTAAAATGACTCGGAGGCTTCAGAGAAAACATTTCAATTTTTTCACTCCATTGTCTTTCAACTCCCAGAAGAGACTGAGCAAATAACAGGGGCACCCAACGTCAATTTTCGGAGAATATCTGTTCGAAAGACGATTTGAGATCTAGAATTCTCGGAACATTTGTTGCAAAATTTCTTGCTTGCCTGCCTCTCCTAGGATTTTCGAACATCTAAAAAATGGTGCAATTGTCCATTTTTAACGGATTTTTACCCTAAAAAGGTCACCTAGAATTTTCGGGAACCTTTTTTCTGGCTGAAATTTTCGAAAAGGTAAGTTTTGATCCCTATAATTTTCGGACCACTAGACTTTCAGCTAGGAAATCCGAACAGATGAAAAATGTTTAGGGGATAAAAATATGCCTATATCTACCGTTTAAATACTAAAATACGTTAAACAATGCTATGTTTAAGTGGTTTTGAACTATATTCTCGTTGGGTGCCCCTGAAATAAGGCCAGAAACCCTCCGAGTCATGTTAGAATTTTTGGTAAGCTATAGAGCGGTTTCACTCACGTGGCCAGCATCTATGCAAATTTATTGAAACAAAAGAAAGCGTTTGCATAAGAAAAGAGTTCAACTCTCACAGGATCGGTTTGGTAGATCAACACGGCCGCCGTTTCATTGTTTTGGGACACCAATATGGCCGCCGTGACGTCATGTGAAAACACTCTATTCAACAGTTCAATAGGCCATTTCCGAGTTGCTCCAAGCCTCTGTTTCAATTCGAGACTAAGTGCGAAGCCATTGATATGAAAACAATCTTTATTTTCAGGCAAATAAAGCTCATTTTCACCAAAAAAAAGGTTTTGCACTTAGGCCCGGTTCAGACGCCGAACTTTTCATGAGCCGAACCTAATACATTGAATTAAGTACATGAAAAGTTTGGCGTCTGAATCAATTAGGAACGCCTGTTTCAATTTGGAACGGCTCAGCCGTTCTTTTCGCCTGGCCCAGCCGGGAATTTCGCCTTTGGAGCGACTTTGGAACGGCTTTGATTCAGACGCCGAACTTTTCATGTACCGAACCTAATGCATAAATTATTATAACGTATTTTGTAAGTAGTTTGACGGAAATGAGCATTTTTCTCTTTTTGAATTTAGTTCGGCTGGAATTAAGATCGGCGTCTGAATCAATTCAGCCGGTCTAAATAATTTGGCTCGGCCTTAATTCGAATTAGGTTCGGCTCATGAAAAGTTCGGCGTCTGAACCGGGCCTTAGCCTCGTTTTGGAAGAGAGAGTTTTTGGAACTCAAAAACGGCCTATTTAATCAGTTCCAAAGCGCCAAATATAACATCGTGTACAAGTCAAGGAAAAATTCAAAACAGAGCCATAGAAAAAATCAAAATAGACAAATCAAAATATACCTTCATTCGGAGAAAGATGAGTGGTTTTGGTGAATTATTTTCTGTGAACTGGTGAGGTTTCTCGTCAGGGTCCAGCGCTCGTTCATTCTCTTTTAGTGAAAAACAAACATACAAAAAATTAATGATTAACATGGCGTCAATAGATCAACTGGACAAACACATAGGCCCGGTTCCTCAAAAGATGGTTAAGTTTAATCCAGGATTAAGCCAAATTTTAAGCAAGGTTTTCTTGTCTGATAACATGTAACTCGAGCATACAAAATACTGTTGTGCTTTTACTTCGACAAAAAGAAATGATAACACAAAATGTTGCTCTAAGCAATGCATAGGAAGGAACAATCCTGGTTTATTGCTAATAAGCCTTTCAGGAACAGGGTATCATCAGCACCCTCAAAAAGGTCCCACATTAGTCTTACTGCACGTGGCGTAGCGTAGATAAACTGATAAACAGCTACGAAACAGCACCAAAATCCTTGTTCTAGACCACACCTATCTGGTTTTCCTCTGTTCTTAAAAATCAATATTTCCACTTTATTCTGTAACGCACAAGCAGGAGTTAAACGAGTTCTTAGGTGTTATGTGTGAAACAAATTTAACATTAAATAACTTTTTCTAAAGGGGCAAACAGAGGGGTCAAGAAGGGTTTGACGTTGGGGTCAGATCCTGGTGAGTTGAAGTAAAATCTCCGAAGGATCCTTTTCACTAGCAAATCTGGATCGGAATCCACGCCATATTAAACTGTTACTAGAAGAAGAATAGTTAAATTAAAACGTGTTGTTAATACCTTGATCCACAGCCCTTGCAAGATAATAATTTTTAGGGTCGTCTGTGATGTGAAACTTTTTTAACGCTTCTTCCTGAAAGTTTCGTCAAGAAAACAGTTATCAATAAATGTTGTAAAACACGAGCAATGTATGAAATACATGTCTTTCACAAAATCCTTTGTGGTGAGGCACTTCAGTGGAGGCTATTAAGGACAACTTTGACTTTATTCTTCGATTAATACATTCTTAACTAATATTTCACCTCGCTATATCCAAAATACGAATGCCAGAGATTTTTGTTTGCTAAATCATGTGAAAATTAAGAGTAAAGTTACAACAACGTAGAGAGCATCTTTTTTTAAGAAACATAAATACAACTTAGTCTAGATATTCGAAAAAGGCCCCCTGGAGCCATGGTACATTCAAACTGAATATGGAGACACGTATTAACATACATTAGTTCTAACTAATGTACATTCCCGGGGGGGGGGGGGGGGCACTTGGGTATTTTTTGGGTGGGCATGTGCCGCCCGGGACTCCAAATTGGCACCCCGTACTAAAAACAATTTCCCCTAAAATTGATACCCCATTCTAGAAATGGGCCAATTTTATACCCCGTTCTAGAATTCGCCCTAAAACTGATACCCCGTTCTAGAAAGTTTGTTTATTGAAACAGCCCTGTTTTACTAAAAAGATATTTCTTTATTTGTTCGACTTATACATCAAATAAATGCTTCTTCACAATCAGAAACAATTTTAAGCAGAAGATAAAGCCGTGATCCACAATTTGTTTTTTATTTCCCATCTTATTAAATATTATACCCCGTTCTAGGAAACGCTTCTGATTTGGATACCCCGTTCTAAATCAGGAGCTTCAAAATCACGACCTCGTTGGGCGGCACATTCACGTATAGGTAATGTATGGGAGTACCCCCCCGGGTGTACATTACCACGGCGTCGACACCATGCGTGGGTTAAGTTTGTTGCTGGTTCTCTCCTTTGCTCCGAGAGGTTTTTCTCTGGCTACTCCGGCTTTCCCTTCTCCTCAAAAACCAACATTTCCAAATTCAAATTCGATCCGTAAAGCACGGACACGTTTGAACGAGTTTTTAAGATTTCCTGAGAGGTTCGCGGGTAAACAAAACAACCTCGTCCCCAGGGCGCTTTTCCCTGGCTTTGGACGTGTGGGGAAAAGCGCCCTGGGGACGAGGTTGTAAACAAATAATTAACAATTAGTCGCCGAAGGCGACGTGAATATCGGCGAATAGTCACCGAGACGAAGTCGAGGTGACTATTCGTCAATATTCACGTCCCCTGAGGCGACTAATTGTTTTAGTATAATTACATTGATGATTATTCGAGAAAATAAAATTATTGATCAATTTCCGACCCCGAAACATCAAAAAATCTGGCTGCCATTTTGAAAACTGCTAGCCTTCAATGCTATAATCACGGCGCGGTGATTATAGCGGGATAAAGCGAAGCTCCTAACCAATCACAGCGCTCTATTTTCGATAATCATCAATGTAATTATACAAACAATTTATACTACAATATTACATTTGAGCCAGTGGATGAATTCCTATGGTGTTACCATTCAAATGAAAGCTACTGAGCAATATTTTCCTGTAGTGCTGTTACTTAATCTGTTCAATACTTACAAGAACATTACTAGCCTGGGCAGTTCTTGGAATTTCAATGTTTCTGCAAAGTTTTGGATCTGCTACTTCACCATCATAAATCTTCAAAATAGTTTTATCTGAAAAATAGAGCATCAGCCATACAATCACTCGATTGTAATGTGAAAGTCCTTTTATCTTATACTCACACTATTGATCACAAATCTCCAATATCTACATTTTGTACTTCACCGTACTTTCAAAGTTAAAGATGGCAAATACACAGTTTCTCAGAATCTAATTTAACTGAAAACCTAGCCAAATTTATAGTCCAGGAATAATTAACTGGAGGTTGAGTTATCACAATTTTCATAAATGTACTGTCATGGAAGATACGTTTTCCTTGGGCATAAAGTTAAGGAGGGTTGTTTTGTGTGGGTAAACCAAAGACCTAGTACCCAGTCCCCGGGTAATAGAGGTTTCTATGCTCATGTGCAGCTGGATGTGTCGGAGGCCAACAGATCTTCAGCCAAAGGCCGAAGTCACAAGCAGCAAAGCGAAACTGCACGTGAAAAGTCACCCAGTAGGGTACCCAGAGTAAAGACCAAGCTATCATGAACGGACTATTATCTACCAGAGTCACAGTTTAAGTTGCTGGTATTGTCTGTGTTCTGCATGGGATCATCAGGAACTATGCCATCATCTTCATCTGAATTTCCTGCCGAAATAATTAAACGACAAATTTCCAACACGTTACAGACAAATATGAAGGTAATGCATATATGCCAACTCTCCCGGATTATCCAGGAGTCTCCCGGATACAGCACCGATATCCCGCCCTCCCTTATAGGTCACCAAATTTCCCGGATAAAATCGACTCGTGAGTATTTCTGTGTTTTACTTTGGAATTTAGCCCACTTCTTTTTTCTGGGGCATTTTTGCATGTATTTAGCACAAACACTATTTCGTCATTACAATGATGAATAGAAATTTTGATGGTATGTACTTCATGTAAGACTTCACATAATGTTCTAAACCATTCCCACGACATTTGAGTCAATTTGTGGGGTGGGGTGGGGGTGGGAGTTTGTTGACATTTGGGGAAGGGGTTAGTGCAAGAGAAAGAGTCTCCAGATTTTAGGGACGGACCATTAGAAAATATTCACGCAAGGGAAAATTAAAATGAATAAAATTCATGCATGCCAATTAACCCTAAAAATACGGCCTAAAAAAATTCATACAAGGAATTTGATAACGAAAAAAAAGTCCTGCGGGTCGAAAATTCCCCCCCCCCCCCCATAACTTTTGTAATGGTCTGTCCCTTAGATCTCCAGAGGTTGGCATCTGTATAACTATTAAAACTTTTGGTAACGTACAATGACAATCTGTACCCATCATTCACAAGCAAAATGAAGCATAAAGGCCACTTTTATTTCCCCTACACATATGTCTTTGACATAATAATTTTTGATGGTAAAGGCTTGTCTTCGCATAAGTTACTATTTGTCAAAGGTGCTAGGAACATTGTTTCAAGTCAAAGGTAAAGCAAAGTTCTTAAACGTTAAACATGGTCTAGAGTTGCTCCAAGGTAACGATGTTTGTTGAAGGTATTACATCCCTGACGTGCTAAAAAAATAATAATTGACTTGCATTTTTGATTAACTGTACCATTTTTCCTGCTTTTTGCAGTGTCAGTGTAAAAATTTGTCACACAAACCAAAGGTGACCAAAGTCAACTTTTTATTCCATAATAGTCCAGTCTTTTCACCAAAAATACTAATTTAGACACAAATAAGAAAAAAAAAATTATCTTTTATACTTTCTTCATATCATGTAGGCTTCACTTTAAGGATGCATGGAGGTCTTTTAGTGATTTAAAGAATTTTATATTAGAACAGTTGATCTATTACATGCAGGTTCTACTTTGAACCTTTAATACCTTTTAATTAGTTTATAAATTTAAATATAATATATTATTGTGAAGTAAACAAAAAATGTAAACAACCTAATGTAGCAGTTCTACTTCGTTTCTGACAACAGGAACTCCACAATGTTATATTTGGCATTGATACAGCATATGGAGGCAGCACAAGCTTGTGAAGATAACCAAATCCACATTCTTTAGGCAACATTAAATGACATGAGCTGTGAGCCTGTGTAAATATAAGAAAAAAAACATTAAAACTTATAACTGGCCAGGGACTATACATAACTCTTATCCCAAGATAGTAGTATCTTGGGGAAACGTTTCAATTACCCCCAAGTGGTACCATCACCAGTAACAAAAAAATTGAGTAACCGCAAACTAAGAAAGTCCTTCACTTACCTCCCAGTTGCAGAAAACAAAGGACCTGAGGCAGGGTTGTCACTAAGATTTCAAGTTGCCAGGTAAATACAACAATTAGGTGGGGAATCAAACATCTAGGGATACCTTTTGGTTCTATTTTTCTTATATTTTCCACTGAAAGTAGGCAGGGGCCAAACTCAAAGCAGCCTGGGAAAATCCCTGGTCCCCGGCAGCCCTGACCTGAGGCCACTGATTGCATTTTAATGAATCTCCACCCTTATCCCAGAGTAGTAATTAGCAGTGGAGCCATGGCGGGCAGACACAAAACACACGGCACAAGCGCAAGTTAGAGTACAGGCCCTGGTTGTTCAAACGTCTATCTGGTGGATAAATCAATATCCAGTAGATAGATATTATTGAAACCAACAAATATTGCACTATCCTCTGGATAGAGAATTATCTGGTGGACAGCATTATCCACCATTCGAACAACTGCATGGGGCCAGGTCACCATGCTTCTGAATCAGTAAATAAACAACACTGAAAGTGTTCTCTAGCCCTAATCACAAGAGAAAAGAGTTTATCTAGTCAGCTGTATTTAGCAATAGGGCAGTAACCTGCACTTGTGACCTGTGACCTGTGTTTTGCACCTGCCAAGTAGAGTCACTACCACTGAACTAATTTCAATACACTTAAATTCATACTTTAAGCTTCAAGGTTTAGGCAAACAAAACAGAAGATATCACTATGAGGTTCAAGGATAAAATAATAAGAACTGGCCCTTTCTTTGGTTTATTCCCACAAAAACCAAGTATAAATTTATTATCCCCAAGACACTGGTCTGTTAACACAAAACACGCCATTTAAATAATGCCTCTCCTTCACTCCATCTTAAGAACAAATTTATTTTGGTACCATACGCTGGTGAAGCACGGGCAACCACATCCCAGAGTTGGCCTCAGATATGGGTTGTTGGTTCTCTCCCTTGCTCCAACAGGTTTTTCACCTGGTACTCCGTTTTTCTTCTCTCCATGGAAACCAACACTTCCAAATTCCAATCTCAAACACAGGGTCATGTTTCAGCGAGTTCTTAAGAACTTTTAACTGCTCCGTAGGTTTCATAATTTTACACAACAACTATCACTAAAATGATGCCCGTCCCTTTCTCAAGAATAGTACCCATGAAAGCAGGGACCCACCGACTGTCCGCACCAGCTGCATTTCATACTTGCTGGACATTCAAAGCTTCCACAAGTTCTTTTACAGTATGCACACTTTGCACTTGGAGATATGTTTCCTTCTCGCCAGTGGTGAGATTGCTCAATTAACTTCTGTTGGAAAAAAGTAAAACAATAATGGTTGAGTATTACCCACTTATAACCTTCTTGGCAGTGTTCCAAGCTGCGACCATTTTGCTCGCCATGGCAAGAAGAAAAAAATTTTGGCAAGTAAAATTTTCGTTAACGTCACCAATTTGGCGACCTGTGTTCAGAGATCACATGCCAATTAAGCTATTCCCAAGAAATTCCCAAGATTTTGTGAGGTGTGTTTTTCTGGTAGTTAGTGTTTATGGTCTTTTTAAGTTAAAGTGAGATAGCAATTTGTATTAAATATCATTTATTCTCTGTTTCCTCGATAATTTGCTTAATTTCACCCTGGTTCTCTGGGTATTAAGCCTTGAGATGTCCCATGCACCTCCAAATTCGATTGCGATGGTTAGGCAGCCATTTTGATTCTTTCAAACATTCATGTAGTGTTGCTCAAAGTGTCCCTTTTTTCTGGCGACCGATATTTTATGTCTGGTGACCATTTTATAATCTTAGGTTGCCAAAAGGCAACTTTGAAAAAAGTTGAGCTTGGAACACTGTTTCGGGGTAGCTTCTCAAAAAATGAGTAAAATGCCTGATTTAACTGCAGGTTATGTTCCCCACAAGATTAAAAAAGGTTCTGATCTTGCATATGTACTTAACAATGTTTACTTATACATATAACTAGACTACGAGTAGTCCCCCATTTTTCCTCAGGGATAGTAGAGCGAGCGAAACGCAAGCGCGCGTGAAAATCACCCCACGCGAGAAAAGGCGACACGCGGCGGGAGGAGAGAAAAATGAGGGACTACAGATCTAGACAAAGCCCAAGCTTTTGAACTTATGCGTTGATCTCACAACGCAAAACTCTGATTGGCTCTTACATGGAAATCTGTCAACAGCTGTCAAAAACGCGCCAGCTGCTGTCAACACTTGACATAATCACAATTTGCAGAACGAAAAACTAGAGCAGAACAAATAACAGCACAGAACAAATAACTAGAGTTGCTCTTGTAGAAGCAACTAAGAAGAAAGCCAACCCGGCAACTGATGAGGTTCACGTGGAGAACCAAAACTATGGTCTTGCCTGATTACAAAGTGGGAATAACAGAACAGTCGAAAGGCTGTTAAGCTTATTCAAAAGTTATCACATTTTAGACTCACATTATCTCCAGAACAACAAGCGGCAGTTAAAATTCATGAGCTGAGTCACATCACATTTCTTCATAGTTGATGTAGTTTTAGTTTAAGCTGCAATCCATTCTTCGAGATTTGGATATCACTATCCGTCCTGCTAAAAACGCCTAACAACCTGGGCCCAGCATGACAAAACGTTGCAGGAAACCGTCACATTCACAGCCAAAAAGAAAATCGTTTCAAATTATTCAGATCGAGGAGGCAATCACCAGAGAAATTAACTAGAACCCAAAACCCTTATTTAGCCGCATTGAAGAGCTTTACTTTTCAAAAGAGGGCAAAGAAAATGCTCTTGCATCAGACAGAGGACAAATCATGCCAACCATAAACAATAACCGCAAAAAATTAATATGCGGGTCACAACCTTTCAGTATGAAATAAGCAGCAAAAATCACATTTGCTCAGTCAAAAAGTTTTCCTCCAGAGCATAATCTACCCGTCAGAGAGCAAAAATTCATTGGAACAAGCAGCATTTTGGCATGAGTAAAAGTTGTGTGTTGCCTACACTATCAAGTTCTTCACGCGAAACAGCAGTGAAGAAAATTAGTATCTGGGTTTTCTTTTGCTTGCAATAAATATCCTCCACAGTTTACCGATGACAAGAGCAATGACAGCTCAATGAGGGAAGGAATCCGGCCATTGGATGCGCTTAATTGATTTGGAAGGGGATACAAACTTCACAGTCCAAATCAGTCGGCCATGAAGGTCAAAAGCTTGGGCTTTGTCTGTAGTCCCTCATTTTTCTCTCTTCCCGCCGCGTGTCGAGTTTTCTCGCGTGGGGTGATTTTCACGCGCGCTCGCGTTTCGCTCGCTCTACTATCCCTGAGGAAAAATGGGGAACTAGTTGAAGTCTAACATATAACACACATCCTTGAAATATGGGTAGGAAAATACCATAAAAAGAAAAAAACATCACAATGCATCACAACATTTTAGCAAATTACCTTAGGAATGTGTGGAGAATATGAAGCACATTTCTTGCAGTCACTAACACTAAACTCCTTACAGTCTTCATGAGTAAAATAATCACAAACTAAAAAAAATCACGATATTTTTAGTAAGTAATTTCTGAATCCCCAACGGACCTGGCCCCAGTTGTTCAAAAGCTGGATAGCTGCTCCTATCCACTGGATAAATCACTATCCAGTGGATAACACAATAATAGTTTTCGTAACACTTATCCATTGGATAGTGATTTATCCAGTGGATAGTGCTATCCAACTTTTGAACTGAAGTTTATCACTTATTATTAAGATATACAATATAACTTATTTATACTGTACATAACCAGTGATGATACAGTCTGATACAGTTACAGGTGAAGATCTTTATGTTATAGGCTTGCTTCTTAACTTTATGATATCTTTGCTGGTCAGAGAGCGAGGGAAAATGCGTGGAGGTTTTAAACATCCTTGCCACATGAATTGACCGTCCAAAATATATGTCAAGATCATTCTTTATTTACATTTGGAGGCACTGTGCATAAATAGAACAAGGTTACCTGTTTATTAAGGGGTTGTTTTTGCTTGAATTAATGTCTTGACTAACCTTGACATCTAAATGCTGCATGTTCTTCAAGTCTTTTCCTGCAAACGCAGCAGAATCGCCTTCGATAAAATGAAGGCCCACTCCAACTGTGTGCTACAGGTTCCTGCATCAAATTATAATGGGTTGTTTACTTCTTTTCAATAATACACTTTAGTGCAACAAAATTAGTTGAGACACTATGTCCTAAAGAGGGGTGACGAATGGTCTTTGCGAACATTCGCGAGCATGCCGAGCACTGCGATTTTTTTGCGAGCACAAGCAGAAATCAAAAATTTGCTTTGCAAGCTATGCAAAAATTTGGGGAGCACGAGCAAGCGAGCACTCATTTAAATTTTGCGAGCAAATCGAGCAAAGGTAAAATTTGCAAGCAGTTAAAAATTTTAATGGACCATTCATCAACCCACTAAAGGGCTTTACTGACATTTTTTCAACATTAAAGGGCAAAATTGGGGCTTTCCCTCCCATCCCCACCATTCAATGATGTGCCACTATTCAAACTACTGTACTTGTAGGAAACATTACAAACTCCTTAACTTTGAATGTAGGGGAGAGGGGACAGGTGTGGATTGTTTTGTTCTCCAAAGTTACCCCATAGTTTTGAGGACAGTGTGTCAACAAATTTGTTTCCCATTGTGTTCTATCATTTTTAATAAAATTATCTCTACTGAACTTGCATCACACCTCAACAAAAATAAAAAAGCATCTTTACTAACCTTAACCAAAGATGTTGCAATAGAAATGCAAGGAGTTACAACAAGCTGCATGCAACGCTCATGACTCACGAAATTGCAAACTAAAAACAGATCAAAGAAGCAGATTTAAATTCATAAAGAATGCCAAGGATGGTTTTTAAGTATGAATGGCTGTTTTTACATGAGAGCCATTACTCTTCCCAGTCGGTCCTAGCTGTTGTTCAGTTGGGTGTAAATGTGCCCCAGTTACCGGTAATGTTTGAGACATTAAAAATGTTGTATGCCTGTCTTATTTACGGTTTTTGACATTAAGATGGAATCAATTAGGACACTGAGTAATTATTTCAATTTTCAGTGGATATAAACCTTGTACCAGAGTAATTTAAGCAACTTGCATTCTTTTTTACATTTTTCAAGAGCTACAGACTGATGTAATTAGTTATCTGTAGTAACACCAAAGAAAATTTCTTATGACAGCCCGAGAAAATACCTCTGTGGGTCAGTCTGAGTTACTGTAGAATTTTTTTTATTGATGTAAGTATTTTGTTTTGGGTCCAAACAAAGATAAAGTTTTCAACTCTATTTCTCAAAAACAGTCACAGTAACAAGGGATTACTGCCATATATGGCATATATAGATATGTCACGCTGCAAAGGGTATAGTTTTCAAGCACCTTAGTCTGAGATAAGGTATAAATATCAGAGAGCTTGGGTCTAGAATAAGGAATCTATTTCCAGGAAACTGATCAATTGGCTGACAATTTTAGCCTACAGTTGGGAATAAAAATGAAATGGGTAAATCTTATTCTGCAAATCAGTTTAATAGCAAAGAAAGTGCCAACCTCAGTAAATTCTGGAAAATAGCAACACCACGATAGGGAGAAACTTTGGGTGTTTAGTCTAGTTTTGTGTAGTAAAATTCAGCCAAACTAGGTGTGGTATAGGTTTTACTGAAGGGTTACCAGGTCCCAGCATTTCAACCCTGCCCAGACATTACTAAAGCAACCCCCACCCTCCCCGGGGTTTCAGGAATGTTGATCTTAAGGACAAGCAAACAAATCACAAAAGCACAGACTAATCACTGTTGCTATTTGCCCTTTACTTTCCTGACCAGGCCTGATTGGCTCTTTCCTTGTACAATACTAGAACCTCAATATAACGAAGGGTGGAGGGACCAACAAAATTTGTTCTCTTTAACGAGGTTTCACTATTTCAAGGTTCTTATAGATGTTATTATTACTGGGTTAAAGAAAATTGTTTGCTATAGTGAGGACCTTGTTAAATAGAGGTTCACTTAATATATCCAGGTTCCACGGTAACACAAAAAATCATTCCAGAAATATTTCTGGTGTTCACAATATTATTTTGAGTTAAACATTAAGAACATTAATGAAACACACCTATCCCCAGTTGACATTAGTACTCTCAGGGTTAGGGTAGTGCAGTGGCTCCCAAAATGTCATGTAGTTTTATTTGATCACTGAGTTATTTAGGGCAGTCAGACATTATTCATTCTTTTATGGTAATTAAGGACATTATTGATTCCCAAGATTCAGTAACCCTCTCTTTCCAAACATCTTGATGAAAACTTAGCATCTTTTACTGAAGGAGTCATGTGATGTGAAGAATATGAAATAATTCATATTTGAACTGCGGTTGTAGAAGGAGTCATTAAACTATTTTAAGCCACTTTTCAGTTTCTTTAAACAAAGGGAAACAGATTCTCCACAGACTCAATTAAAAAATGTATCATCCTGTTTTCTGTCAGTAGAATATTCCTGTCAATTATACAGTAAGTAGGTAAGGCCCACTTTAAAACGTCAAACTTTTCATGTACTGAACCTAATCCCTCCAATTAAGAACATGAAGAGATCTACATTTGAATCAATTAAGTCTGACATGTCTTATTTGGATCGACCCATGAATATTAATTAAGATCGAGTGACCCACATGCATATGGGAATTACAACTGTGGAGCAAATTTGTTTCAAACGTCAAACTTCTCATATGCCAAACCTACTGCGTAAATTACTATAATTTATTTTCACTTGTAAGCAATTTAGACCATTGAACATCCTAAATTGAGTCCGACTAATTAAGTTCAACACCTGAATCAACCGTCGAAATAGGTATTATGTTCAGTCCATGGAAAGATCGGCATTTGAACTGGGCCTAAGAAACCTGACATTAATACATGTAATTATCTATTATGTTTGAAAATGTCATTAACCTTAATTTGGACAAAATAATAAAAATAATAATACACATTCTACTATTTTCATCTAATGCTTTAAAATTTGAAATAAAATGTTCAAAGAAACCCACAAACCCGTCGTAAATGAATCGGAAGGCTTCAAAATTTATGACGTAAGTAAAAATTAAGGTGTATATTTCATTTTTGAATTTTCAATTGAAAAGGAGAAAAATAGATAATCTAAGGTAGCCTACAAGAAAGAGCCAAATTTATCACAACTTCTTTATCTAAATAAGACAGAACCATAGCTGTTAATATTTTAATGTCTGTATGCAGAGCTTCACTCTATAAATAGGAATTGAATGTAACCAGTATGATGTTTTAGCACAAACATTACGCATATCGATCAGCATAAAACAACAATTCTAAAAATCCGTGGGAATTCTCAATTATTTTTGCATCTGCAAAACCATAACTTAAATCTCTTTGAACTTAATGAGGAGCCACTTAACTTCCAACAGACAAATCGAACGGAAAATCGAACAGATACCATCAGATTGTCCACAAGTCACGAAACTTTTAAGAAGCACTGACAAACGGGAAAATAAATTTTTCGCATAGATAAGCTGTAAGGTATTAAAATAAACAGATAAATTAAGCCAAGTGCCAAATCTATAGGCGATGTATGTTTGTTGCTAGGTCATAAAAATTACAAACTCGCCGTTAGAAAGAACAATCGAGGACGTCGTGCTTCTATTTTCGGCAGAGCACAAAATCGGTATTTCCGATGAACTTTTTTTACTTATAAATCCAAAGACCGCAAACTTAAGAATTCATCGACGAGTTGAATCTAAGACATAAAACATTGTAGGACATTTTTACCTTCACATATAAGTCCTTGATTCGTCAAACCCCAGAGTAGATCAGTACAGTGGTGACAGTAGGTTGGACGAGTGAAGCTTTTCCTTCCAAATCGATGTCCGCTTTGCCCGTGTGCCGCAAAAGCTTCGTCCAGTTTTGAATCGGAAAGACATCGGGGCATACTATCCGCGTTTGGCTGAAAATAAGACATTTTTCATAACAGTTTAATTCGCCGCATCCATGTTTTAACGTGTTGTTTTGTGTTGACAACAGCTGTAAAGTTATGAAGGTCTTCTTCGGTCAAAACAACTGTCAGAGTCAGAGTATTGAAGGAAACTGGTGTCGAAGGCTCGCGTAGGGAACTGAAAACTAAGTCAGCAACTTCGGGAGACTTCGGGCCGATCTTCGGGGTCTCTTCGGGCCACTCTCAGGCGGATTTTTCGGTGTGTTTTTTTGGAGGATGCAAGAACGGGAAAATGATAAAGGCTGCTGTGGTTAACCCAAGAGGGAAACACGTGAAAAATGTGAAATAAAAATCTCGAAAACAACAGCCAAGACTGAACCATAGATATTGAACTTATGGAACGATTAAGGAAAATAAAACGATGAAGAGAAATACCTGTAAGGAAAACTCAAAGGCAGTTTCTCACAAATGCTTCGAAACCTGTTAAGACTAATTATTTGTTCAGTCATCTTAGGCTTTTCGATTGTACGAGGAGTTTTTTTTCGTATTTTTTTCCCGAAACTCCAGGATAATCGCTTGTCACACGTTTTCGTGAAGTGATGACGTGGCCCGGAAAACGTGAGATTTTCTGATACCACTTTCATTCATCATTTTTGAGACTAAAAAGTTTAGGAGTCCTTATTTATGAATAATGCCCAAAATGGGGAAAGAAACGTGAACATCCGATTGCAAGAACCGTAGGCTGATTAATAGGAAAACCCTGGATTCCTTAGGGCACTCAAGTTCCATTTGTCAGAAATTGCCGGTCGGACCATTGCCGGAAGGGTGCCCGACCAGTCAGTTAGCAAATGAAATCGGCTTTTTTCCAAGGGTTTTTGCTGAATAACTATCTCCTTGCTGCACACAAATTAGGATTTCACTGATCTGGCTGGATTTTAATAGTGAAATTCTAATTATGAAGGGAAACGTCCGGCCGGTCAGTTCTGACAAATGGAGAGCGCCCTAAGTTAATGGCAACGGTTATGAAACGATTTCGATCAGTCGTCCTTTCTCGAGTTATAGATTACTAATTTCGAGACAATATTTGCTTCTTTGAACGAACATTTTTACAAAAAACAATCGATCTTTGGGTGCCTCTGACAAGCAGACAAAAAGGTCTGCTAAAATACTAATAAATAATTTTGCTTCAAGAAAAATCAGAACGTATGAAATTCTATGTTAAAGAAAGAGATCGATATTTTTTAATCGCTTAACATACCGTTACCAAAGAAGCCGGCTATAAAAATATTCGCATTAATTTCAAATATTTGAAATTGATAAGCAGAGTACTATGTTCATCCACAAATTGAATAAGCTCCAAATACTAAAATGGGCATAGGATCTGATCACAGAAATCATTATCTTTTAAATAGGATTTCGGTAGGAACTTTCGCGAAGCAGTTTATATTATTATTATTATTATTATTATTATTATTATATTATCTTTTAGCGCAGAATCCAAACACGTCAACGCAGGAGATGTTCATTTTACGCGATTTAATTCATTTTGTTGTTGTTCAAACGTTTCCGACCTGCGTCATTCAGCTTGAATAGTCGTCATTACTAATATATTATAACAACAACGACAATAAACTTTATTAATAAGCAGAGGATGTATCAGCGTAAACAGTGCCCGCAGCTAGCAAGGCTGTTCAAGGCGGAACAATGCGTGCAAAATAAGAAACTAAGATTAAGGCTAGCTAACGAAAGTTTACAGTTTACAAATAAATGAAATAAAAATCGATGGTTGAGGACTAGATATCAAGATAGAGACGAAGAAAGAATTAAACAAATTAATAACAACTTGTATCAAAAAGTAGAAACGAGACGCAATTTCGTAAGTAAGCCAACCGTTTTACTGATTTTTAAAGAAACACCATCAATATGATGTTTCCTGGCAAGGTTTTTATAAATCAAAATGCCAAGATATTTAGTATAATCCTCGGATTCAAGAGTAGTATATTCATTTTTCTCGTCGTCAAATAAAGATATTTTAGGTTTATAATTAGACTTTTTTGTTTAGGATGAAAGATTACAAAGTTGGATTTACTAATATTAAGAGTTAGCTTATTACGTGTTAGTTAACCAGTCGTAGAGTTTGCACAATTCTTCATTGACTACAGTACGTTTCAAGAACTTTCAAATGTTTTGTAGCAGTTGCACACAAAAGTAGCTGACGTTTTAAAAACAAGACCAAACAATGATGACTTTGTCGAAAAGTTCAGTGGCGGATCCAAGAGAGGGCCCCCCTTATTTTTAGACCAAAATGAGGCCCGAAGGACCGAAAAAAATTTTTTTGAGACCGTCCCCCCTTATCTCAGAGTCTGGATGACCGTCCCCCCCCTTATCTAAAGGTCTGGATCCGCCACTGAAGTTATAACAAAGACAATTCGTTGGTAACGTGTTAAGGTATTTTTTTAAGTTAATCTTCGTCGTACGCGGCTATGGAAATTGCTCCCAGTGTTTATACGACAGCATTGCTTAGGCCCAGCCTGGCAAGCGTGGTATTTCACATAGTTTCAAATTTTATACTACTATATGAGAAATTTCTGCAATTTGATTGGCGTAGATTAGTCCTGGCTTAGAGCAGTGGTATTTCAGTTTAATTTGAAACACCTATTTGTGAAAATTACAATTGTGGGTAGTAGTGATTCAGTACTATATAAAACAAATAATAGCATGATTTGTACGTGATATTTGGCATGATTACCACCTGTGATATTTCAAAACTGTCTCAAATTTCACTCACCTCACGGCTCGTGAAATTACGTAAAACGATTTTCAAATATCACTAGTAATTTTCATGCCAAATATCACTACAAATCATGCTATTACCTATACAAATACTCAAGTGTTGTAAACCATCTTGTAATTTAGCTATAAATATATTAGTGAACTTTTGCGGAGGCTTTTTCTACTTGGCGCGCAATTTTTTACCGCACGAAGTTAAACAAATTCAAAAGCTGAAGAAATTTTTGTTTTTTAATAGACCTTTTTACTGATACGGTGGCCATATTGAATTAATTCGTTTTAAGGAGTATTATGGGATGCTCAGGGGGCATGAGCACGAGATCAGCACTCGTTAACATCCGTCGAAAGGCCCTTGGACACCTTATGAAGTTTACACAAGGTAGATTAAAGTACACATAGCATCAACCCCAACCAAAAAAGGAACCTAACAAGTTTCGAAACAGTGCTTAACCCTAATCAGTAAAGGTAGTGCTTAACCCTAATCTGTAAAACGCAGTGCTTAACCGGCTAATCCAAAACGATAAGGAATACTACGTTGTGTAAACTTCATAAGGTGTCCAAGGGCCTTTCGACAGATGCTAAAAAGTGCTGACCTGAGCACGATCCGGTATACTCGCTTAGTATTAGCAATATGGTCTTTGTATAGGTAATAGCATGATTAGTAGTGATATTTAGCTTAATTACAAATACCACGAGTGATATTTCGAAATTGTTATACGTAATTTTACGAGCCGTTAGGCGAGTGCAATCTGAGACAGTTTTGAAATATCACTGTGTTATTTATGCCAAATATCACATACTCTGAGCCAATCAAATCGCAGAAATTTTTCGTGTTGTAGTATAACACTGTATATTTCTCGGGAAAAAGGCGGTCATTATTATTATATCCAAACAGTGCACGACGATCTTTTTTCCTATTGCAATCTTATTCTCAGAAAACTTTAAGAAAAAGTGTCCTGAAAAGCGCACGTTAATACTAAGCGAATATAGCAAAATGTGCTTATGCCCCCTGAGTATCCCATAACACTCCATATACCTAACTAATTCAATATGGTCGCCGTATCGGTAAAAAGTCCAATTTTTAATACTCTTCTTTCACCATTTCTATCGTGTACAAGTGAAAAAAAAAAACAAACAATTTTTGACAAATAAACAAGAGACCTATCTGTGATAAACAACAGACCTACGTACGGACTCGTGATTCCCCATCCCGTGACAAGTTTTACGTGAACGTGAAAGCGGTTTTGGAATCTAACTTTGAAATTAAACTTCGATAGTGATGTACCATTATACCCGAAATAATCTGCACAATAATTATATACTTAAGCTCCGCCGAAATATTTCCTCAGTATCCCAAGCGGAAACGTTAAACGTTAGAATACCGTTTAACCGAGATCATTTGTTTTTGTACTTTATATTTGAGCCATTTGCAAAAAGTTCTGTATACCATATACCTCTAAAAACCCTGGCCCATCCTGACTACTCGATTGGTCAAGTTCGCAGACATTAAAATATACATTGAGTTCTTACCTGCTGTGATAGGTCGGATAAAGGTCTGGATAAACGCGTATCTTAGTAAACAGAGCAAAACTACAATACTGTGATACCAAAACAAGGACGAAAACAATAATACTGCATTACGACTCTTACGTTACATGCTTTATGACTAACGTAATTTAAAAGTGGAAGCAAATCTATGAGTGACGTCAGCTGTGCTGCGAAAACAAATAGAGTGTTTTCACTCACGTGGTCAGCATCTATGCAAATTTATTAGAACAAAAGGATGCGTTTGCATAAGAAAAGAGTTAAACTCCCACCGGATTTGCTTGGGACACCAACATGGCCGCCGTGACGTTATGTGAAAACACTCTATAGTTCACTTAACAGTAAAGGAAATTTGGATCGGCATTTCAACTTCCGAATGCCCCTTGCTTAATTATCTTATACATTCAGGGAAAATATATTTTTGGAGTTACAGTATGAATGAAGTACTTCCGAACATAGACAGTTTTATAGTTAGAGTAAGCAGTAAATAAGAAATAGAAAAATATATTTGCACTAAGAATAAGAGTTTACAAAAACTAATGGACAAGTGGAGTTTGTAATCTAGTTTATTTTCTTCTTTTACAAAATTGAATAAAGAGTGTATTCACATGACGTCACGGCGGCTAGATTGCTGTTCCAAAACAATGAAACGGCGCTCATGTTGGTGTTCCAAACAAATCCTGTGGGAGCTGGACTCTTCTTATGTAGAAAACTTTCTTTTGTTCCCATAAATTTGCATAGATGCAGGCCACGTGGGTGAATACGCTCGATACCATGCAGTGCACTTTGTAAGTAATTTATTTAGCTTCTTCTTTTTTTGAAAAGCACCCCAGTACTTGTAAAATAATGGTAGCCATAGCTTTGAATAAGCTGATCATGTGTAGTGATCGTATTGCATGTGTGCTTATGTGTGTGTAGTCCGTGTGTGTATGTATGCTAAGTGATAATTATTGTAATTGTTGTACTTTGGAATAAATGAAATATAAATGATTAATTTAAAAATATGAATGACGTCAGCGAGGGCTGATTACAGATTGACTTCACTGGTTGGGTGTAGCTGTGTGCGCCTGATCACTTTTGCAAGCACGTTCTCGTTCCCAGAGCTGCGATCTTTTTTCAGCGCGGCAGCTCTCGATCCGAGAGCGGTACCGAGGGTAGCCAAACTGAACGGGAGTCCTGCGCCTCCAGGGTTTTGAGTGTAGCAGCAAGTTATGGGCCATAGGCTACGTTTACATTTGTTGCCAAGGCAATGTGCCCAGTACGGTAATAGCTGAACACTTATGTGAACACACCCCTTTTTCAAGAACCCACGCTTGAATTCAAGCACGATTGCCGTGAACTGGGTCCTTAAGGCTGCATGCAAACGGGCGCACCAACTCCCATCATTGTTGCATAACAATGTTGGGAGTTGTTGCGTGCGTGTTGGCAGTGGTGTGCAAACGGATGCAACAACTCCCAACAAGATTGAGACCTGCAGTGCATTGTGGGAAGAATACAACCCTTTATCTCTGTAATCCATGCGTAATGAGCGTGCGTGGCCGCAACAATGTTGGAAGAGCTGTGCAAACGGATCAAACATTGTTGCGCTACGCTTCGGCGATCACGGAACAAAAGCAATGTTGGGAGTTGTTGGCTGAAAAGTTTGACTGGTTTCAAACTTTGCGTAACAACACTCAACAACATCCAACAACATGCAACAGGGTTTGCAAACGGACGCAACATGTAACATTCAACAATGTTGGGAGTTGTTGGCCAACAATGTTGCGTCCGTTTGCAAGGGCTTAAAGGTGGAAGGTAATCCATGAATGACGTCAATGAGGGCTGATAAAAACTGACGTCATTGTTCGGACCTAGTTGTGTGCGCATGATCATTTTTGCAAGCCCAAAAAGGTGTGCATGAGATCCCATCGACCGTAGCCCCTTTTTCCCCTTATGAAGTTTAAACAAGGTAGAACAGTTTTCTGCTTATATATCACACTAATGATAACTGGACACAAAAAGGAAAACATTCTCGTTGGCAGAGCTGCATTCTTTTTGGTCAGCGTCGTGGCTCTCGATCCCCGGCGCTAACCAAAAGTATCGCGGTTCCGGGAAAGAGAATGAAAAGAAAAGTGTAGTGTCATGCTGTCATGAACGTTCAAAGTTAAAATTGGTGTTCGTTATATAGGAGTATCCTTTTGCATAAATTTTACATTAAAAAGGGGATCGATAAAATGTGGTTCCAAGAATCTATTTATTTATTCATCATGTAAGTCTATGATTCAATACTGAATGTAAAGGACTGTTCTAAAAATAAAAAAACGCAACCCCTAATTTTTGTAGGGTGTTCTCTGCATTATTGGTTGTCTTGTGCAATTAATAAGCGAGGTTTTTACCTCGGCGGAGCGCGGAGCAAAGGATTCGCGACGCTCAGGAATGTATCATACAAGTTTTTTTGACAAGATTGGGCATGCAAAGTTTGTAGGTTTTCGGTTTTATTCGGCTATTTAACAAGCGAGAGCAGAATTAGTTCGAGATATCTCGAGATCACTTCGATTTCTTTGATTTATTCTTTAACTTTTTCGAGGAAGAAAGAATTATTATTTTGCCTTTCCCGAGGTTTGAACCGACTCACCTGTATGACCCGTTAGATCAGAGGAGACTTTAAGTTGAGGGATTAGCCAATTATGCTACTGTGACCCAAGGTAGTTCTGGATGTGAAAACTAGTTATGAAATGATGCGCTAGTTTTGGACAAGATTGGGCGTGCAAGTTCGCGACTTTTCGGCTTGTTTCGGCTATTTCACGAAATGAGACCGGACTTCTTCGCGATATCTTGAGATCACTTAAAGTTTAGTCTTTTTACCCGAGGAATAAATAGAGGATATTACGTGGTCACGCAGAGACACGAAATTCCTCTTTGAGTGTTGAAAAGAATTTCACTAGTGAGCCCTCCTTTCGAACTGTTTTATGATGAACTTTAAGTTACAAGATGCTGCCCAAAGACATTTTGTCTTTGTTGAGTGTTACGTAGTAAAATTGCTTTCATGCGTTGCGTGACTTTCTCGAACGTTCTGTACGTTTTCGTACCGGGGTGAAATTCTCGCCCCGGTACAAGAACCGGGGTGAACTCACGCTGGAGTGACTGGCGCCAGCATGAATTTGTGGTGGTATCATGTAAACAAATATAGAGCCATGAGAGGGAACCGGAGTGAACTCGCTCCGGGGCGAAAGTCGCCCCGGTGTCATGTAAACATCTCCTTACTGAAATCGTAATTTATGTCGAAAAGCTTCTACTATTCGCCTGTTTAGTATTTGCTAGAAACTTATGTCAAACGGTATAAAAGATCCAAGCGAGTCTTTTGACGAACTAAGTTTTTTCTCACGAGCTGAACAGCTGTGTTTAGGCAAGTGTGACGAAGGTCGAGTTTCAAGGTTCTGTGTTTACAAGTTGGCAGAAGCCGTAAGATATCTGAAGTTCAAGTGAGAGTTTGTAATTATTGACAGAGGCTGTTTAGTTTTACTTAAGTTCGAGTCAAGTTTGTGTTGGCGGATGCTGTGTTTTAAAGCTCTGTAAAGGCCATGTTCCTCTGGTATTAAACTTCGTTGCGTTAATGCGACAGCCAAACATTCGAACTCGTAACATTCGAGTTTTAGCCAATTCCATGCTCAACGTAAGTGACTCCTTACCCATGCCTTACATATCTTTAATCAGTACATGAGACTGCTATGCTGTTTTTGAAGTCTGATGTGACTAATGGAGAAAAATAGAAAATTCTTTTTTCACTGTTTGTTTCGTTAGACTTGTTTTTCACCGCCAGTAACCTCATATTTGACTTAGGTCTAAACGTCTAGACCCAAGTCAAATTTAGAAGGATTTGTATGGAGTCATCAGAGCATAACTGGGCTAATATCTCAGAGACAATTTGTCCCGAAACGCTAGATTTGACAAGTGAGCCTCTTGGATGTTGCTCTTTTCAGAATATCCTATACACCTTACTCTTACCATTTTTCATTTCTTACTATTCCTCTGCATTTACACTTAATCATTTTTACAATGACGACGCCGAAGTATACACTCCGTAGCGTCTTGTTTAAGATTTCATTTGTGTCGACACACATTTCTCACTTTGACGCACTAACTCACGTGGTGATTGGTGTGTCCTCGGCGTTCATCTTTAGGTCTGCTATTCTGTCTTCGTAAAGCATTCATCTTTTAAAAGTTTGCTGAATCTTCGTACAGCGTACATTTTTCAAAAGTTTGCTGGAGGTCTATTATCGATCTGTGTTTCCTGAATCTTCCAAAGGGTTCAGCTTTCATCTTTTGTGCCACAAAGTAAAACTACAAAGTTGTGTAGCTCGGCGGCGCCATTTCATGACTTGTGATATTTTCGGCACCGGACGAACGAACATTTTAGGTCGATGTTATTTATTCGGAAAAATTTGTAAACAGCCAACAGTAGCTCCACTCAAGTCACTGACATCAACACATTCGACCAAATTAGGGAGTGGTCATTAACTATTGTGGGGGGGGCGGGGGGGAAGGGCTGGAAAATTTTGGGCGAGGGCTGCGATTTTTGGGGCGCCCATTTGCGGGGGGGGGGGGGGGGGGGCTAAAATTTTCTGAGCCCGCATTTAGGGGAGGGTTACAATTTTCTGGGCGCCTTTGGGCGATGTGCGCGTACTAATGGGTTTTGTGTTACTGAAATATTAAGCACCGCTTTAAATACGATGGCCGTGCAAGTAATATTGACAGAATTGCATACTCAAAGCTTAATCGCACGGTTAAAAAGCACTCTGATTGGCTGGAGATGAGGAGTGACTTCACGTGGAATAGCTTGCAATTTGCTTGACTTTGAAATAGCTTTGAAAACAGCGCACGGGAATTATGAATAACGACACTGAGAACTGAAAGCTCAACAAAATAGACGTATGAATTAATTGCGTTCGATCCAGGGAATGCAGGATATGTCTTCTCCGAGAGTCCAATTTTCAATTTTTTTTTTCCGGGGGAGCATGCCCCCGAACCCCCCTATATAATTCGTGCATTTGGGGATGACAGTACACTTGTTTCTCCAGTGACACTAGTGCTTAATGTTCAGTTACAAAAAACTCCATACCTGGACAAAATGAATGATGATACCCGGAAACAGTGGTCCAAAATCTACATAATTCTGGATGAAAACAGAAGTTTGAACACCAAAGAAACTATACAAAACTCAACTAGAGCTGCAGTAAAACGGGCCACAAAAAACGTAGAACTTGTTTTGCAACATTGCTGCAAACCAAGTTGAATAGCGATGTTGCGCTTTTTACCACCCATGTTCGACCCTGTCTTGCAAGAAATAAGGTTGCAAGGTTTGTTTTCGAGGGTGGTAAAACGAGCAACATCACTGTTCACTTCATTTTGCAGCCATGTTGCAAAACAAATTGCGCGCTTTTTGTTACCCGTTTTACCGTACCTTAGATAGCCAATGAAAACATCATTAAATGAATAGGTGATCAAAAGTCTTCGTGAATCATGAATCTGGAAGAATATCATGAATCATTGAGGTAAAATACGACAGGAAGCATGAATATCAAGATTCAAATGTTTCCGCTTCTACCCCCAAAAATATTGTAAATAGTAACACTTTTTATTCCAATGAAATAATTGTCTCAAAGTTACGCTGATATGGATTCTCGCGATGCAACATTCGAATACTCAAAATGTTAATAGGGGAGGGTTACCAGTTTTTGGGCACACATTTTTGGAGGGGGCAGGATTTTTGGGCTGTTAACCCGAGATGGGCTAAAATGTTTGGGCCTTCACTTTTGAAGTAATACTGGCCCTCCCCCTCTTAATAGTTAATGACCACTACCTTAATACTGCACTTGTTGTAACGAACCATACGATATCACTAGTCGTCAAGACTTTTTCATACTGATGTAAAGTTAAAATAGAGGTTTCGCTGTAAGCAATCCTTACGTAACGTTTAAAATATGCTTTGATCAAATTAATCTATCGCAATAACCATCCACCTTTCCCTCACAACTGCTACCTGTACGCCTAACAAACATATCGAACGCACTCCCCTAAGCTCCGATTACTCCTAGTAATAATAATAACAAACAAATATAGAAAATGTGAACGAATGAACCTTTTAAATAGCCTACTTGTCTTGGTAATCTATTCTAGGCTTTGATAGATTGTGCTAGCATAATAATTGGCATAATTTGTCATCATGCATGAGCATAATTATCACTTATTCTATGAAAGAAAAGTACTGCTAGCATAATTTGCACTTTAGACAAGTTTTTGCAGCACAAAATTGTCATCATGCAACCTATTTTTTTTTGCGCTGAGATCGGTGTTACAGTCAAATTTAAGTAACAAAATCAAATTTTTTCTTCATGGGATCGAAGTGACCCGGGACCCTTTCCACGCATGCGCATAACTAGCTCGATTACCGAAGATGGAGTCCGCGTCCTGGTTGTTAATGTTGAGTGTTTAAAGTTGTGAGGTCATGAAATATGCACTCTTGAAGTTTTTAGATGTCAGTAGGGTAAATGTGTTTGCCATTTACCTGTTTGTTGCATAGTCATTAACGTGTTTTTACCAAATTTAAAGTAAACGTAGAAGCATAATTTCTGCATTTACTTGATAAAATAAGCATAATTTCCAAAATCTAGCATAATTATGAGGATATTTTAGGAATATACCAGCACTGTCAGTAGCAATATTATGGCACTTTTACCGTAGCACAATCCATTAAAGCCTTATCTGTTCCATTCCTGCATGGATCTTGGAAACAACCAAAACTTATTATTCAACTAAAGAACGAATACAATATGCATGTTGCAAAGCTTCAATAGCAGGTTAGGCTCAGTGTCCAGCCTAACGTGTTTTGATGCGCCCGCGGTATCCCCCCCCCCCCCCACCCCCGTCGGGTTAAGCAGCGAAAAAGCGATCGAAAAAAACGGCGGAAAGTGAGAGGGGGAGAACCTGTAAGCATCTTTTAACATACGTCACGCCACCCACTACCAGGCTCACTTCCAGAAAAACCGTTTCTCGTGTCAAAATGAAAAATGTTAAAATATCAAAATAAACCGTGTAAGAGGGTTTCACACACTCGCTCTGTTTTTCTTTGTCTCTGCCTGCGCGAAAACAAGCGATTAGGGATTTTAAAATTGAACGACACGACGGGAACGAGAACGTCAATCAAAAAGGACTTTGCGTTCTTTCAGTCTTTATCACGATTATTCCTACAAACTTACCTTGTCAAATGTAGGTGAACCCTCCTGATTTGAATTCCAAGGGACCATATCCAAGTCTAGAAAGTTAAATAGAATTTCGTTGTTGTTTGTTTACGTTCTCCATAACACGCGAAATTACAGCCACGTATCCAGGCCAGTTCTCGCTATTCGAGTTACCAGGAGACGAGGATGGCGAAATTATAGACATTTTCACGTCGTTGTAGTGCAAAAACGGCAAAGAAATGTACGCGCGCGAAGTTGTTGTATTGCTTATTGAACCTTTTTTTACGTTCTCGTTGCCGTCGCTTCGTTGGATCTTAAAGTCCCTATTGACGTGGTTGACATAAACTGTAAAAATTGACCAACCAGAGGGTTTAGAAGGGGGTGGTATACCGGAATGAGGTATTGATTACAGGCCCCACTTACTCTTCTCTACCCAGCCCCCCCCCCCCCCCTGCGGTTTTCGCGCAACTTTTCTCGAAGCGCTTTGCCTATTAGCTTGGAGCCTTCAACAGGCTAATAACTGCTTTGAGCACCAATAACTTTATTAACCTGATTGCACTGAGTCGTGTATTCTAATCACGTGTCTACAGTTAGTATACCCCTTGTATGACGATAATGATGACGACGATAAGAGCAAAATAGTAAGTTTTGCCCAGTGAGGAATTTATAGCCTGTGCCAAAATCTTATATTTCCTTTACCAAGAGCCATATATTGCTCTTGCCTTTACCTATTATTATTCATAATAATAATAATAATAATGATGATGATGATGATGATGATGACTGCTAAAGGCGGATAAATTGCGGTACAAATTTTTCTGAAGTTGACAAGTTTGAAATAAAAAAGGTTACGCAGCCAGCTTTTAGAGTTGCGCTGCTTTCAATAATTAATAAACGATTATTAAATATGTACAGTCAATCTGATTATAAACCTAGTACATTTCAGCAAAACCAGTCAGAATCTAAAGGCCTCCTTTCCAGATCTCGAAAAACTGCAAGATTTCGTGACCCCTTCGTTTGTATCCGGTTTAAAAAAGATAACGTATCTTTCGCTGAATCCACTGGGATGCATCCTCTAAATGTTTGAAAATGTGAAGCACCATAATATTTGGCTTCTTACAATGCCACCATGTAACGGTGCAGTTCTGATCTGACCTTTACCGGAGTCGTCATAATTTTTGGTATCCAGTAAGCTGTATTCAGTTTTGCTAGAAAAAAATCGTCAGATGAACTTCGAGAACGGACCAGTCTAACTTCGTTCCCGGCATTTCAAAGAAGAAATATTATCGGTAATTAGTCGTTTTCCTTCTTATCAGCCAAGTAAAACAAACCGTAACGAATACGTTACGTCCCAGCAAGGCGAGAACCCGTCAGTCAGACATTTTACCTACGTAAACTGCTGGTTTCACGGATGAAGGTCTTACGTTCAAGCAAAGATTTCCAATACATTTTGCAAATACAGTGTGTAACTTGCTTTCGGGCTACTGAGCTTGCTGTTCTCAAATATACTTTATGTACAAAATGTTACTCGAAGACGCTGCTCTGGGGCCCCTGTTACGCTTTGACTGATATTTTTCAATGTGATCTAGGAGCCACTCTCTTGTCACGGGCTGCTGAATACTTTCCAAAACACCTAAAACAGAACGAAATCCCCACTGTTGTCTAATAAGCTTATTTACACAGTGTTGGTGGAGTACGATGCTCTGGGGTCCCTGTGCCGGTTTGGCTGATAGTTGTACTTTTCAATGACTTCTAGGAGGCACTCTCTTGTCACGGGTTGCTGAATACTTTCCAAAACACCTAAAACAGAACGAAATCCCCACTGTTGTCTAATAAGTTTATTTACACAGTGTTGTTGGAGTACGATGCTCTGGGGTCCCTGTGCCGGTTTGGCTGATAGCGGTACTTTTCAATGACTTCTAGGAGCCACTCTCTTGTCACGGGCCGCTGAATACTTTTACAAACACCTAGGAAGAGAAAGGAATCCCCGTTATTCCGGGTTAGGTATTCAGCAGAGCATTCGGCGTCCTGCACGTAGTTGATATATGATGTAAACGGGAATTTAAATTCAAAACTTGCAAGAATTTTTGGCAAATGGTAAACAACAGGTGAAAATAAAATAATGGCCAAATTATTCGACTCATTATTTACATATCGACGAAAAGGAAAGCTATTTTCGCTTAAGTCTGGCACCGAGAGTGCTAATTTCTATTTTTTTCGCAAAGGCTCTTGGGACGTTTTGGATGACTTCCTCTTTCCAGCCCCTTACATGAAAACGTAAGCCAAACGGCCCGGACTAAACCTTCACTCTCTATAAATCACAGGAGAATGAGTACAAGATTTCCACGCAAAGATTCCAGGGATCGTTTGAGTTAATAGAATAAGAAATGATTGGTTACTGGTTGCTTTTGGATACCATCAACCAATCAGAACTAATGCTTGCTCACCCAAACAATCCCAGAAATAGTTGCGCTGAAAGCTTGTACCCATTCTCCCCATACATTATGGAAGTGGCGAATTTATCTTCGATTTTATAGCCAGTAGTCCTTGCTGATGTTGTTTTTATACATATTGCTGTCTGCTTGATTAGCTTTAGTTTCTGAGGGATACTAGGGTTGGTTCTGCGAAAAACTTAAGCATAACAGACGTACTCATCGCTGTGTTGTAGCCGTTGGGATAGCTTTTGTCTTCTCTCACTCTGAGGAATTTCCACTGTTTCGAAGTAGCATCCCAGGTACATTCAACAATTTTTTTGTTTAAGCTCTTCAGTTCCTTTGTTACCTTCAATAAAAACTTCCTCAAGTTATTTAACAAGTAGTCGCCTCAGGCGACTAATTGTTTTAGTATAATTACATTGATGATCATTCGAGAAAATAAAATTATTGATAAATTTCCGACTCCGAAACATCAAAAAATCTTGCTGCCATTTTGAAAACTCTTAGCCTTCATTAGGGACTTTAAGATCCGAGACGCGACGGCTGTAAGACGCGACCGGAAGTAAATTTTCAAAGAGGAGACATGTTGCGCATGCTCACAGCGTCGTCCTGGTGTCACCACGTTGCGTCGAGAACGTGGGTTTTGCGAGTTTGACGTTCTGTACAAAACGTGAGTGTATTTGTTCCTGTGCTTAAATTAAATGATGATATATTCCTCTAAACATGTAAAATCAGCACTCTACGATCATTGGGCGTAATTTCTGGCGACATTTTAGATCTCAGAGATGAAAGGATTTTAATTATTTTTAAATTTCTTTCAGGTGTACGAAGCTTATAAAATGGCAGCGCCTTCGAATTCGACTTCGAGCATAGCCTGAATTTCATCCGATTACTTCGAGTCGTTATTACTCCCTCAGTTGTTGACTGAGAGGAGAAAACGACTCGAAGCAATCGGATGAATTTTAGGCTACTTCGAGCAAGGCTTTCAAGTAAGTCACGAGCTAAAACTACAAATAGTGAATGCAGGAGTCTTCTGGATTCTATTCTCGTCTCTTGTACCGTTGCAATTCTCGATTTATTGCGTTTATCTGCCGCTAAAAGCCAATTTTAAGCCTGTATTATTTTATTTTATTTTATTAAACTGCGTGTTTTTATACTTCTTTTTAGTTCAGTAATGTTTTGGACACAAGATCATGAAGCCATTCTATGCAGAGAATTCGTCAATGTAAATCCCTACACAACGATGAGCCAACGGAACTAGAAAACCTATTGGATATGATCATCACGTTGGAGGAAAGTGGCGAAGCGGAATTACAGGAAACACAGGGAACAGCTAGCAAAAAACTTCAATATTAGATCGGGCTAAAGCGAAAGATGTTAGACTAAAAGCGATGGAGAAGCTGTCAGAGACGAAGAAAAGAGGTTCATGAGCGGATGAAAGCGATGACAAACCGAAGCGTCAACGAAGAAGTGGAGGTGATGCTATCGAACAAAGCACAACAAAGCATTTCTTGGACTTTCTTAAATGATGCCATGGCTATTTCTGCGAAAGAATTACCGAAGAATATGTGAAGAATCAAACTGATAAAGAGCGGTTTGCAGCCGCGTCGTCTTGCATCGCGACGGAGATCTTAACTTTACTTCTCGCGTGCAAACGACGGCGTTCTAGTTCCAGTCCTTAATCAGTCACCGCGTTTTAGAAGTCTTCGCGTCCCAGATCTTAAAGTCCCTAATGTTATAATCACCGCGCGGTGATTATAGCGGGATAAAGCGAAGCTCCTAGCCAATTCCAGCGCTCTATTTTCGATAGTCATCAATGTAATTATACTAACACGTTTAAGGTGGCTCCACTGGATTTTTTTGGGGGGATACCTCCCAAGTTTGAGCATTAACTACGTCGCCATGATTTAAGACAGGGAAAAAAGATTACCACAACTGTATTATATAAAGATGAAAATTTCTTATGATTTGGGTTTTATCGCAATCGGAGTCGCCATGGCAACGTAACTATGCCATTACGTTTTTTATTTATCTTTGTGTTTCTCTGCACCGGGAGTTTTTTTGAGAAATCGCTGAAGGGAATATGTACCTGCCAAAATTGCCTCAATTATGGCAAAATTTGAACAAATTCTATAAGAGCGTTTTCGAAATATTTTGAAACGAAATTTTAAGCATCATAAAAACAGCGAAATAGCATGCTATCCACACAATTAGGTAATTTTTAAAGAAAGTGATAAGCTTTGGAAACGCGGCTTTATCTCATAGTGGTTTGATTCCATTGTAAACTGTGTACAAAAAAAAAAAAGAGGGGAATTGCTCTGGGCGATCGCGAGTAAGAAGAATTTTGTTAACTTGCATTCAGCTGCTTTTGTTTCAGTTCTTGCAAGTTATTTGGTCGACGCCTATAAATTTCGCATTTTTCAAAAAACTGCTCGAAAATTTTTTTTATTAATTTGATAATCCCGAGATCAATTGTCAATAAATATACCCTGCAAGTTTCATGAACATTGAACACAGGGAAGGCTTTCAAATAGGACCTCAAATATGAGCAATTTTTCCCCCAGATGTTGTGTTTACAAGTGAGCGTCCTCATTATTCACTGGCATTGTTTTCAAGTCTCATATGCAAGTGCACATTTAGCAAACAGTAGTAAACTTGCTTAAAAAAGAATTCTCGATTACTTTCGGAAGAAATATCCGGAATATGCTAATGATTGGCTTGTGTCACAGATAGCAGAGAGGGCCGAGACGGTGAACGTCAAGGCTCATCTTGTAGGATGCAACACTTAATATAATCTTACTCGGGTTATAACATCACAGAAACTCTTACAAAGAGTTGCTGTGATGTTAGAATATATCACTAATTTCTTTACCCGGTTATTAGCATATTCCGGAAATTTAACCGAGGGTCCTTTTTGATGCAAATTCTATCTTTTTGCTAAATTTGCACGTGCATATGAAACTTCAAAACAATGCCAGTGAATAATGTGGACGCTCACTTGTAAACAGAAAAACTGGGTGAAAAATTGGTCATATTTGAGGTCCGATTTAAAAGCCTTACCTGTTTTCAATGTTCATGAAACTTGCAGGGTATATTTATTGACAATTGATCTACGGATTTTCAAATTTATAAAAAAATTTTTCGAGCGGTTTTTTGAAAAATGCGAAATTTGTAGGCATGGACCAAACTACGTGCAAAAACTGTAACAAAAGCAGTTGAATGCAAATTAATAAAATTCTTCTTACTCGCGATCGCCCAGAGCAATTCCCCTCATTTTTTGTAGGAAGTTTTCAATGGAATCAAACCACTATGAGATGAAGCCGCGTTTCCAAAGCTTATCATTTTCTTTAAAAATTACCTAATTGTGTGGATAGCATGCTATTTCACTGTTTTTATGATGTTTAAACCTTTGTTTCAAAATATTTCGAAAACACTCTCATAGAATTTGTTCAAACTTTACCATAATTGAGGCAATTATGGCAGGTACAAACTCCCTTAAGCGATTTTTTTTAAAAAACCCCTGGTACAGAGAAACACAAAGATAAATAAAAAACGTAATGGCGTTGTTACGTTACCATGGCGACTCCGACTGCAATAAAACCCACATCATAAGAAATTTTCATCTTTATATAATACAGTTGTGGTGATCTTCCTTCCATATTTTTACTCATGGCGACGTAATTTATGCTTAAACTTGGGAGGCATCCCCCCTAAAAAAACAGTCGAGCCACCTTAACCACGCATAGAACATAATCATTTCAGTATTCAAAGTTACACTGAAAATAAAGCAAAAGAAAGGGTCACTATAAAGACAAGAAAAGCTGTTTTACTCTTAGCTGGTGAACCTGTAGAAGAAATCTGGTGGTGTTACCATTCAAACTTCCGCGTCTGTGGAAGAAATCCTAAACTGTGACAACTTAAATGAAAGCTAGTGAGCAGTACTTTCTTGTGGTGCTGTTAATTACGCCGTATAATGTGGTTCTATCTTTTGAGACTGTGGACGAAATCCTAAAGCGTGACCATTCAAATGAAAGATACTGTGCAATATTTTCATGTGTTACTGTTTATTATGCTTTACAAGGTGGTTCCAACTTTCGACTCTGTAGATAAAATCCTATAGTGCGCTGTTCAAATGAGACCACTTCGGCAATACTTTTGCGTGTCGCTATTTGATTTTCCGTATTGCACGAATAGACCATTCCACGGTCTCGCAATGGTCTATTCGTATTGCACGAATAGACCACTCCACGGTGGTTTCCAACTTTTAATGAGGACAAGTTAGGGAAAATCCGTCGACACCACTACGAAGAGCACCCTAAAATTAGCAGACTTGCAAAGTTTGAAAGTGATTTGTTGAAAACAAACTAAGATATAGCTCCTCAAAGTCGCGAAATTTTGGTACAAATTGCCCCCCCACCCCACCATACAAACGTTTGTAAATGTTCGCAACTTTGCGGAGCTCTATCTTCGCTCGCTTGAGACGTATCACTTTCAAATTTGGCAGTTTTACTTATTTTGAGGCGCTTTTTCCTATGGTGTGGAGGGATTTCCCCTAACTTGTCCATGTAAAAAGTTGAAAAAAAAAAAAACTGTGGAGGGGTCTACTGGAAAAGTCTCGAAGTGAAACCAACCTTGATGGAAGCAAAAGGTCTGTCATATCCACCAACCATGAGCGTGCCAACCAATTCAGGGATACAACTGGAGTAAAAAAGGAGATATTTAGTCACAATTACACTACCAGGGTCAGAACTGATCGGCAGATCTACTTTCTGATCACATGACTGAATTCACCAATAGCCAGCAAGAAAGCTGTCCCAGGGCTCCCGAAGGGGGAGGGGGCGGTGGGGTGAAGAAGGGAAGAGCCCCGCCACCACAGCGCTCCGGAGAGCTTGCTCGCAGGCTGATCCACGAATCATACGAAATACTCAAGGCAGACCGTTCACAGTCCCCTAAGTTTTCGTAAGATCTTCGAGACAGAGGGTTCAACAGGTGGCTATCTTGATTTCAAATGAACTGAGGGGGGCGGGTCCAGGGGTTTATAGCTGTGGGGGGAGAGAGGTGAGAAAAATATTTTTCTTTCCTCACCACAAACCATCCCCCTGGTATTTTCTCCGTGTACTCCGGTCCCCCCCTCCTCAAAAACCAACGTTTCCAAATTCCAATTCGATAAGGAATCAGGTAGACGAAGAACCACTAAGTGAATGTGCTTCCTCTATATCGTTGTTTATTTATTTATTTAGTTAGATTTGATACCAATCCCAAGGCTAGACTTGGCGCTCGACGATCAAAAACAAGGGACTGGTACCAGTAAAGGTGGCTGAATACAGTTTGAGGCTGTGGATGGTCACCATTCATTGGTTCGCTCGTTAGAATATACAGAATATAGCAAACGATTCTGCTGTTGCTAATGCTTTGTAGTATGCACCAAATCAGTGAACAGCAATTTGCGCGTATTTTGATTCATTGGCTCCCGTAGCGCGGAATATCCTTGGATGTTCACTGTTTTGCGACCGGAGCCAAGATGGCGTCTCGTTTCAGGACAATTTCGGAAGACGAAGTTTGAGCGATAAATGAAGCAGTCGTACAAACAAATACCAAAAAAGCGACTAACTTTGGTTTTTCGGTGTTTACTGGTAGGTGGAAATTATTTTCATGCTGAATTTGCGGCAAAATCGTAAAAATGCACTTGACAATCCCCGAAATGTTTGTAAATTGTAAATAAAGTTCCTACTAAGAGAAATTCTTAATTTACAAACAGTTACTTTTTTTGTTTTTATCCAACTGATTTGGTAAATACTGAAAACAACTATCCCCCTCAGGGTCGGTGAACTACACAACTGTTCACCTCCCTTTCGGGGGATATTTGTATAATGTTTTGGTTTTAAAACATTTTTTGTGACCAGCTAGTTGTCCCTTACCCTTCCTGCTTGATTTTCCCTACGTTCAATATAAAGTCCACGGAGTTAAGCGTATGTGGTTTCCATTTCAACACTTCCGGACACTGCCCAGGAGCATATGGCTAGAATGAATAAAAGCAGAGTTAAAATCTCAGAATCTAATTTACTTACTAAGTTAAAGGCTGACAGTTAACTCGAATAACTTTCTTCGAGAATATAATGCCATCGATTGTGAACAACAAAAAGGATGTTTTACCGTCTATTTTACGGATTTCTTCGTAAAAATGCAAAACTCAGATAAATGCACGCCTAAAGTTGCCCAGAGTGCACCCAGGCAACAACGACGACATCGGGCGACTTCGGAGCTCGTCTTTCATCCCCTAAAAACGCCTGCGTGGGAGGCTACTTCCGAGCAAGCCTTCACCGGCGAAAAATGTCTGATTGGTCGACGCGCGACCACGTGACAAGCCGACCCCGGTCAACGAACCTGAGTGAGTGACTCATTTGCACAATTCAACCTACAGCCATAACTTCGTCAACTACACTTCGGGTATTCACGAGTTAAAAAGAACTGTCCGAGTACGTTGCAACACCAATTACCTGTGGAGATCATCTGGTGTCGAAATAAAGCGATTTTCATATGACCTTGAAATGAAAGCGCGCGAACAAAACAGAAACGACAAACGAACGGAAATAGAGCGATTTGATTGGTTTATCGAACGGATACAAACGCGCGTGACTTTTGGTTGGTTAAGCAAACGCTCAGGCGAAAAAACTTCATGCCCGAGAACTTTCTAGAAATCAACCGATACTTCGCTTTGACGTCATACTACAACACGATTGGCCAATCGAACAATGCCTTCTCCATATTAGGGTTTCTTTGGCGGGAAAACGAAGAGGCTATGTTTTGATCTTTCCATCCATTGGCTGATGAAACAAATAACGAACACTTACCGAAACCTTTTTTCAAGGTCAAACGAAAATCGCTCTACACCAACAGACCCTCAGGTTCAGTAAATATATTGTTTTGTCAGTTTCTAGTTAACGAAATAATTAACAACAATTACCTGATAGACTACGAGCAATCTCTCTTTCTCGAAACGAAACACGAGACAAGAAAATTTTGACCACGCGCATGCACTCCCCTCACTAAATCTGAAGAAAAGGAGAGAATGCTCGGAGTCTAACTGAGGCGTAATTGTTTGTACCTCTTCCGCTGGATTAAATATTAGGCCATCGTTTTCGTGGCTGAGTTTTGGGCTCCAGGTGTCTAAAATCTGTAAAAAAATAAAGATAAATTTAAGTAAAAGAAATGGACTAGATGGAGGTTGATGCGGATTAAAACGATACCCGCGACTACGATGACGATGTTCACGTTATACCGCTACAGCGCTACACTTGCAATTCGAAGGCCCCGAGTCCAGATCCTCGGCCACGCTTGTAAGTAGCCAGCTGGTTTGCCTCCGGCCAAATGGGATTCTTAACCCTGTTAACATTGATAAATTGGAAGCTGTTCAGCGAAGAGCTACCAGATGGATCATTGGTCTGATGATGATTATGATACTAGACTATCTAAGCTAAGATTGTTGTCATTATCCAGTAGGAGGTTCACTAGAGATGTTACATTTTTTTTAATGTAATTAATGGACATTATGATATTGACATTTCAAATAAGCTCATATTTTGTAAGGACAGAAATACAGGTTATAAGTTGAGGAAAAATGACACACAGGACCTTGTTCCAAATTTTAGTAGAACTGATGGTTCTAAATATAGTTTTTTTAACCGGATTGTAAATGAATGGAATGGTTTACCAAATCATATTAGAGAATCAAACAGTATTGCAACTTTTAAAAAAAATGTTTTAAGCTTTATTAAGGATAACTAGAACTTTTACATTTCTATTTGTACATATTTTTCTTATATTTAGATAGTCGGGGGCATCCCTAGTATGGCGCATTTGCGCTTTTGGTTGTCTCCTTCTCCATAGTAGTGTTAGCTTATTTGCTTGTAATGTAGTGGAGTGAATTGGTAATAAATAAAAAAATAATAAATAAATTTGTTTCAGTCATTTGCTCAGCTCCACTAGCATTAGTGCTAAAAATACTGCCGAGAGTAAATAACAGAATTATTTTTTGTTGTTGTTGTCGCGACGACGATAGTCAGATACTGTGACAACGATTATGACAATGACGTCGATGAAAATAACGATGACGATGATGGCACAACTAGTAACGTGAATTCAGTTATGTAGTAAAAGTAACAGATTTTTCTTCCACAACTCACAACGGAAAACGGCACAAGATCCAAAGAGAGGCCGGGTTTAGCAAGTGCTATTTCACGCATTTCCTATAAATTTTAGGCCTCAAAAAACAGCCATTTGAAGTTCACACTGACCAATCTTTTAAGATATGTAAAATCGGGATAATTTTGTAATGGACGACGAATCACGCGAGCGCCGAATGTGCGAGCCTTTAGGGGGTTCTGAAGTATTCTCTCCCAGAAAATTTTGAAATCTTGATCTTCTGAAACATCATTTCTGGTGTTCTGAGAGGATAACAATTTCTGTGTAAAATGCAATACTCTGTTATGTGTTAATTTCTTGTATAAGTATCATAAGAATTCCTTTAAAACTATAAGATCATGTCAAACTCAGGATTTTTCCTATCCCCATCGCATATGGGTCGAGATTCGGGATGTTTAAGCAAAATCCGGAGAATCCCTACAAGACAGGGATGCGGTTGGTTAGTCTGGACATTCAATGCTGTCCTTACCCATTCGGCTTTCTCCACATGAAAAAACTTTTTCGCTCTTATGCTAAAAGGTTCCTTTGACTTGTCAAAGAGTCCTTGCTGTGCCTAAATTGGAAAAAACGTTACATCATTCTCATGTGACAGTCAAAAGGGGCAATAAGAGCTCATTTTCGAGTACATCCTTTATCAAAGCGTGGCTTGGTACAAAAATGAGTTTTCAAAATTTGCGTGTGAGTGATAAGAGGATGAACAGGACGACTCGCTTATAAAAAAAATAGGGCAAATCTGAGCCTACTACCCTGGCCAATGGGAAGACGTATAGACATCACATAAGCCAATCAAATTTTAAAAACTGTATCCGTAGCCGGCCGGTCGAAAAAAGCGCGGGAAAACGCACGCGAGAAAACTTGTTGTCTCTTGTTGAAAAAGTGGCGGGAGATTTTCTAGTGAACAGACCGTATTCACGATATCCACCATCTTTGCACGTGTAAGGACTGATGAGATAAAAGCATTGTCACGTGGTTTTTCAGGGGGCAAGAAAGTGATAAAAGCTGCCAAAAATGAAGAACTTTTACCATAGTACTTTCATGCTAAATACATTGACAATTTTTGAAAAAACAGAGCAGTTTTTTACGAAGCCACTTGATCTAAGACAAGAGAGGAAAAGGCCTCTTTTTTGTTAAAAATAACTTATGTTTTCTCGCGGGTTTCAATTCTTCCTTGAAGAACACACGACATAAAAAAAACACTTACCCCTAAACTTCGAGCCATCTCGATCTCTTTTTCAATACACACCATTCGTATATCGTGATTCTGCTTGCCAACTTCTTGGCCCTGTGTTACAAAGGTAAAAACATACAGCTCTTTCAGCACAGTAGATCCTCCATTAAGCCCCGGGTAGGCTTGTCTATTTCAAGCACGTTTGAGAGTGGGGCTTAATGGAGGGTTTACGGTACTTTAAGTCGTATACGGTAAGTGTTAGGTAAATGAGTTTCTTAAAAGCCGGTTGTATTTTTATTGCCAATCACGGTTGCACACTCTAACAAAGTAACAAAAGTCATCAATTCTCACTGAGAGTTTAAGTCATTGAATTGCAAGCTACGGAAACTTCAGCAGTACTTTCACATAGTACCATTTATTCAGTACGTAGTTCTAACTTTTGAGTCTGTGGATGAAATCCTATGATGTTACCATTCAACCGAAACCTCTTCAGCAGTACTTTCACATGGTACTATTTATCTAAAATGTTGTTCTAACTTTTGAGTCTGTAGATGAAATCCTATGATCATAGGCGTACGGGCCGGGGGGGGGGGGGGCGAGGGGGGCTGCAGCCCCCCCCCAAAGTTTGGGCAACTCAGATTTTTTGGGCAGCAAGAGAAAATTTGCGCAAAGACATTTTTAAAGACGTTTCTGTGTTTTTTTAATTAGTTTAAAGAGACAAATATTTTCCATTTTAATCTGAAAAAATCCTGAAGTCAGCGTAATAATCCAGTTACTTTCTCTCGAGACACTCACAGTGGTTGCTTAGCACGTGATGAATTTCTGGTTATAGGGAAGGGTATCATTTGTTGATTTACATATTTATAGTTTTTATTGTTGAGCACTGTACTGCTCTGCACTGCACTGACTGGAATGCGCTCTTTCCAGTTGTGAATTAATTAGAATAAACTTCCGCATATTTTTCTAGAATCATCTCCGCCCGTAGAACAGTGTATGGCAGATAGCATCAGCAACAGTGAATGTGAAAATGAAGAAGTGTCTGACTAGTACTCAGCTCGAATTATGAGAAGAATATTAAATTTTTTTAATAATCTATCAAACAATAATTTATAAAAGTAGACCGAAATGTTTACAAAACCGCTAAAAAGAGCGCCTCGTTGCATACTAATGAAATGGAATCCTTCTCTCTAGCGATCGGCCGGAGCTATCTCCATGGTCTTTTACACACGTTTTTAAAAAGATTGAAGCTACTATGAGGTGAAATTCGATGTCAAAAGAGATTCGTTTTCTACAAATAACGGCCAAACATCACCATTTTTTTTAGCATATTTCTAAAACTTCATCCCAAAATATCCCGATAACTCTTTTATAGATTCCGTTTTAGCTTCACGAACATCGACGCGACTATTGGACAAAAAAGTTTCCGTGAGCGATTCCCAGTGCCAAGAAATATTGCTGCAATTAAGGGTGCGTTCGATTGGGAAATCCGAAAACGGATTTCACCTCCGAGAAATCCGTCCTCAGGGTGGATTTCAATTAAGAAATCCAAATCCAATTTTTTTATGCGTCGCATAATTAGCACAATATAGTCCGCTGTTCACGAGAACAGTTTAGCAAATCCTTTTTCGGATTTCCCAATCGAACGACAAAAAGGGAAATCCAAAAAATCCGGATTTAGATATCTTAATTGAAATCCACCTGAGAACGGATTTCTCGGAGGTGAAATCCGTTTTCGGATTTCGCGTTTGATTGAAAATCTAAATCCGGATTTCCCAATCGAACGCACCCTATAGACAATGGCGTCATTTCGTTGCTATGACAACTCCGATGTCATTAAAGCCCTATGATAAATTTTCATCTATTTCTAATAAAACTAAGGTAGCAATTTTTCCAAATGTTTGTCTATGGCGACGTAGTTATGCTCAAAATTGGGAGGTATTGACCCTGAAAAACTGTTACAGTATCGAGCCACCTTCATATGCCAGTACGGGCTACGTTATTGCATCGTTTGGCCTCGTTTCTTTTCCACTGTTTCATAAAAATTTGGGCAACTTGCGAGAATTTTTTGGGCAAATAGTTTACCGCCCCCCCTGGCAAAAAATTGCCCGTACGCCTATGCCTATGATAGCTTATGATGTTACCATTCAAATGAAACCTCTGCAGCAGCACGTTCCAACGGCAAAATTTGTTCAGTCTTTAAATCACAAAGTGAAATGAACTGTAATTTAAGAAAAATGACACCTACCTGAAATTGGATGATGTCATAGACAAGGTAACGGGGGTGGATTTTTTCATTTTCTTTGTCAAGAACCATTTCCTGGGAAATCAAATAGTAAAAAAGACTTAGTAAAAAATCAGTCGACACAAAGCAAAAGCTCGTCGTAAATATTCCGGGATGTGCTTCTTCAGAAACATTCACTGTACATTCAAGGAAAGAAAGTACCTTATCCATTCATATGATTTGTTATGTGATAAAATGTTGACTCAGGAGATTTGAACCTTTGTCTTGTTGGAAACAAAGAGCGCAGGGGGGTAAAATAATTCTAATTTAGAGGCAGATTGATGCCTTGAGTATAAGTACATAATCTTAATTTGTGCAACGAAAACATCCAAACGAATAAGGTCTATTACAATTCTTAAGCAATTTTGTCATCAACCCGCCTCAACCTCGTCCCTGCCAAGGTGTTGTTCATGGTCTGAACAGCTAAATATATTTTTTAAACAGACAGGAAGGACTTACCCCATCTAGCAAAGTGTCAAAGACGTGTTCTCCTGGGGATTTGCGCTGTGGGAAATGAAACTGTGGTGCAGCAAAAACATTGTTGTCTCTGTCGATAAGGTATATTTCTTTCTCTTTTAAAATAAGCATCATGTATCTAGAAAAAAAAGGAAGTCAGCAGAAATGAATTGTTGTGAGCATGGGGGTATGATGTTAAAAAATGTAGCCTGCAAACAAGCTCTGTTGAAAATTGTGAGAGTCATAAGTCAACTATGGGCAACCTGCTAAAGACTAGGGCGGGGATCTTTCAGCCTGTGCTCATGCATGACCATTTCGCCTCTCACAATTTTCTTGTGTAAGCTTACTGACACACTCACAAAAATTCAACATTCCTTAAAGGATGTGAAACAATAACAAACCACAAACCAATCAAAGGACCCTTCTATTTGAAACTAAAACTTGAAAATTTATTTCCAGACATGCACACACAGTCTGCTCTCCATACATTACTTATGGCAGTGACAAGGTGAAATAAAACAGCGTGCCTTTGATGATCATTTCAGGAATTCTCAAGTTATAAGTTTGATTAACAAATAGTGATATTATAAGGAGAAATTAAACACTAGTCACATGAAAGAGCTTGAAACCCACCTCACTCCATCTGCTTTCCAACTAACTCTGTAAGGTTTCTCATGAAGTAGTTTTATGTTCTGTACATCCATAGACACAGGCTGGCTTCCAGGAAACCCACCACTATTAGAGAAATGAGCAATTATGGCATCCACGTTTACAATAAAATCAGGTTACAGGCCTAGCTAACAGCTCAGTATAGCTGGTTACAAGGAGAAATCACAGATTTATAAGAGCCCATTTGACATATTGGACATGGGAGAGATTCTAAGTCAGATTTTATAGAACAAAAGGAAATAGTAAATTTCAGGTTGACAATTTCCAAAGTTAGCAAATAATACAACTATTACACATAATTTTTACAGATGAACCTGACATGAAAATACTCACTTTTGTGTAGAAATAAAAAAAAAATGAGGAGTAGAGGTAACGCTTAAACAAATTATTGGTACAAACTGGCGTTTGCATTTGCCATAAAAAGAATTAACATCTCTCTATTACCAGCTAATTTACAAAGTATCATTTTTCCACAAAGACAAATAGATGTGTGGATGACAGCCATGTAGTACACTGTCAGGCAGCAATGCCAAGAGAAAGAAAAATGCTTTTTAATGCTTAAGCACACGTAAAAGATGTCTGAAACATCATCCCCAAAATTTCTGGTCACAGATGCCCTTGAAGGTTCACTCCACAGCAGCTAACTGTTCAGTCTTTATGTAGCCTATGAAGCAAGTGTTTCTCCTTTTCTCCTAGCTTAATAGTCAGCATCACTTGCTTCCAGATTGAAATTCACAACATAATTCTTTTTCCATGTGAATAAATGTTTGGTGTGATTATCATATAATTCAAAAGCTTTGCCTGAAATTTAAAATAAGCAAATACATACGCTTCCCAGCCGCACATCTTCTGGCAGAGTTCCTGGATTTCTTCTCTTCTGGGTGACTTTACAATCCCTATTCCATCTATCTCATCCATAAACTTTGCTTCCTGTTCACCAGAAAAAATTGGAATAATTAGCAATTATTAATTTTATTCCTCAAGCCAGCAACATGCTGCTGCAACTAGTCATCCCACCTATACACATGGAGTGATCTGTCACCATGACTTGTTGCTACAACGTGTCGTCTAGTGTGCTCCGACATTGAAGGTAAAGTGTGACCTGTCACCATGTGTGTACCGACCTTCATGTTATGTAGCACACCAATGACCACAAATACCCCTTTTTTGCAAAATTTCCTTTGAGTGAAAAAAAAAAAAACTTGACAAAATGACAAACAATGACTAGAGCATAATAAAGCCTCCTTGTTTGCGAACTGAATCATACAGTATTTTGTATCTGGCCCTAAATGCTTTTTTACGAACAATACACATAAAAACACAACATGACTGCATGGTATCACATTTTCTACGAAAACCGTAGACACAATAATATTAAATGACAAGGCATTATAGAAATCTTGGCACAACAGAGAACATCCCTTGACTGGTACGCCCTCTTCACCTTTAACCTGGGATCTCTCCGTATTCGTTTCCTACTCCCATCTGGGCGGCTGCCATCCTCCGTCATCTGTCCATTCTGTTCTTCATTGTCACTGCCTTCTTCTTCTTCAATGCACCAATCGGGCAGTTCAGGAGGCGCGATGGCCTCTGCTGGATCACCATAGCGACTTGCAAGTTCCTTCAGATAATCAGCTTTGTAAATACCTGGTGGTCGGCACTAAAGAAACATAAAGTAGGTTTAGCATCATTCACCACTTTAGAAACAATAAGGAAACCTTCACAAAGACTTCTGGAACTGTTCCTGAGTACAGGGAAAACAAATTGGCTAATAGCTCTATTGTACATCCCCAGTAATGATCCCAGAAGTAGAAGTTTCCAGTTTCCATCTCATTTTTAAAGTGGCAAATTGTCTGATAACAACAACTTAAATTTTAGTCATTACATCAATGTACTGTATAGACCTGGGAAATGGTTCACAAAGAGCCACTGTGTGTGTGCTTATTCATCATTATTATCATGATTAAGTAGTGACATGTTTAGAAGATATTACAGACATATTCTGATATTCATTACTCTGGCACAATGGGTTAAGAATTGAACACAAACCTGTGCAAAGCACTGAACTGCTGCATCAACACTGTGAAGAACAAAAAACAAAGCTTAATACAAAGAATGCCCAACAATACACATCTTTCAGTGTGATCTGCACCTCTACTAGTCCTTTACTTTTGTTAGTCTCTATAGCCTGTACCTCTTGTTCTTGTTAGACTTAGGGTATTGTTTAATTACCCCTAAAGTTCACAATTGTTTTGTAAAACCAGTGCAAACATAACAAACGTCTGGTACAGACTGTCTGCAAAACAGTACCAGAAAAAGGATGTCAGTGCTGCTTTGCAGACATTACTTACCTGGGTTTAGTTATATCTGTGATGCAGGCTGTGTAGCACTTTGCTAAAATACACTGTACATTATTAAAAACTGAATCATTGGATAATGCAATCCTAGAGCTCTGATTGGCTTAGCCATCATGGTATATGAGCCAATATACCATAATGCTCTGCAGATAATTTATGGTAACTGTACGCATCTGCTCAAAATTAAAAACAAGCTGAAAATCAGTTGTTTTTACAAATAAAGTTGGGAGGAATTCTCGATATTTTGTGGGCATTTTTAATAAAACAATAAGGTGGATCAGATGGCATGTTTCACTCTAGCCTGAGAAAACAGTGGACATTCTGCAATGCCACAACTTGTTTCCCCATGAATATTATTCCACTTGTGCTTGTTGGAATGACTATAGCCAACTCAAATCCAGTGTGCACTCGTGGAATAATTTATTGTTAACTAACAAGCTTAATGTGTCCTTATTCAGGTTAAATTTGAAGTAGAATCATGGTAATCATCCCTGGCAAAACCATGAACAAGTTTGGACTACTAACCCCCAGTCATCTTTTTCCACAAGATAAGCTATGATAAGGAAACCAGTCCTGTTGAATCCATGAGTGCAGTGGACACCTGATGTAAAAAAAGATATAATTATACTAAATTTATTATATAAACACCAATGAAATATCAGGTGAGCTTTTACGTGAAAACTTGATATCTTCACATATAAAATATAGCCGTTGCTATGGCTTCATAATAAATCGTGCCTTTCACACCAAAAAACTATTAAAGTGAAATGGTTTGGTAGTTCATTGGTGTTTATATTTTCTTGTGTTGAAAAAATATTTCACTTGTTTGCTGCGCTCACTGTTGAAATATTTTTCAACATTCGCAGAGAAATTTCGTATCTATGCGTGGCCATGTAATATCCTCTATATCTCAGCTAGTATGCACTTTGGGATTTGTTAATTTCTCAGACCACATTCTGAAGGGATAAAATAACAAAATCAGGGATGCCAACTTCCCTCACTTGCAGCCAAAGGTTGAATTGCAGAGAAACCAGAGAGTTTATGAGATCGGACATCAGCATACACGTAAAGGTGCACTATGCAGCTGCTTCAGTCCATGTTTGATCTCACCTCATCCACCAACACCAATGACAGCACAAGTCAGATAGACCATGCCACTGGGGCTTACATCCCCTACTCTTTCCATATTCAAACAGTGTCACAGGTTCTTTAACATCCCCTTCCAGCTGATGTGCAAGTTTAGGATTAAGGAGACAAGGCCAATGGCTTAATGTTACCAGCCAATGACATAATGATCTGAACTAAGAAAGGGTTTAAATCACACTGGCATGATCTCACCAGTGTTTTAAAGACCTTGGTTAGTGGTCTGGCTGGAGTTTGAACTCAGAGCCTCCAGCACAGCAGACAAGCACTCTTTCAACTGGGCTTCCTGGGCAGTAGATGCTGCACTGCCAAACCAGTTGAATTTCAATAAGATTACAGAGGTTGGGATCAGATATTATACAGCCTCTGGTAACATTCTAAACATCTGAGAGGTGACGATCATGGTGATGATGATTGTGTAGCTCACAGCTACATTCCATTTACAGTGCGACCACATGAACCCATCAGGCCAGGCCACCCAGACAAAAAAGGAAACAAATCTTGAAAAATTTTTAGCCAATCACAAGGTATTTAAACTGACTCAGAGTACAATTACGTGCAATTTCATTGTTTAGATCTTGACTTGTGATTGGCTAATTTCAAAATTATTTTGTCTCAAAATTTTGTCCGGGTGGCCTTGGTTCGTGTAGCTGCACTGTAACCCCTCCTATTAAAGGGACAAGAAGCACAAGCAGCAATGGGAAATCTTATATGTTTTTTTTGTTTGTCTAACGTGTATATTTTTTGCAGACTTTTCAAAAAATAACAATCAGGCATTTTTTCAAAGATTTAATTTTGCTCCTTGTGACAGTGAATTGACTTACAGTTATCATAGCCCTGGTCATGTGATATCTCTGTGAAGGTGGTATACCTATGACAGTGGTACTCTTATAGCAGTAGCAATTAACCCTTTGGTTATAGACTCTACCCTTACAAAAACTATCCACATGATCACATACCTATAAGTCCTCCTGGATTTTGGTTAAAATATCTATCACACATGCTGATAAAAAGAGCCACCTGATCTCTTGTTGGAGTTTCTCCATGTCTGCAGTAAAGATCACAGCGAAGGAATAGTAAGAAGAAGAAGAAGAACGAGAAGAAGACCTTCATTTAGTCATTAATAAGTACATTAAAAGTAAAAAAGTAATTGGCCATGAAGGCATGAATCTGAGCAGACAACCTTCTCATTCCTTACTCATACTGGAAACAAATCAAGTTTGCTTAAGATCAGCTTGGTAAACAGGATCACATTTGGGGGTAGAATGCAGTAAAAAGAGCCATCTTTTGTTCAACATCTTGTGAAATCAACAATTCTACATTTTCAGCATCTTGTGGATGCATGTGAGCTGTAAGTTACTGCAAGAGAAAGCACAGTACATACATAAATATTTTACCAACCCCTTGCAATTCATCTTGACATGTTTGATTCCCGCCCTTTCCACCTCTGTTTTATCGTAGAAGCGTGTTGTATTTGTCAAGTCAATAATCAATCCTAACTTCACCTAAAAGAAAATTTAAAAAAATCATTCTGTTAGTCACCATTAATTTTGTTTGTTTTTTTTTGCAGAAATGAGCACAAATTTCTGCTCATAAGGTGTCTCCTCACTGGCCACAGGAAACAATAACACAACATAGTTCATCGTTATTTTGGTTAGAGAAGCAAAACTTGGCTTTTAGCATCAGGAGATCAGAGCTGCTATGTGACCCCAGATTAAAGCCCTCTAACCCTTTTTAGTAAAATCCAACTAGTAGTCTATTGTCAATGCTGCATTCTGATTGGTTGAGCTACTACTAGGAAATATTTTATAGCCCACTAGTAGTAAAAAGCACCCATTTTTGGCAACAAAAACAGGTTAAAGTCTAGCTTTAACTACCTAACTTTTTTTTTACCCGATATTTTTGATGAACTAGTTGGATTTTACTAAAACAATAATATGGCCTCTGAGTCAATAGCCCATTCAGCCTTCGGCCTCATGGGCTATTCACTCAGAGCCCATTCAGGCTTGAGGATTATTTGTTAAATAGCCTTAGTTTATATTTTAGGTATGGTTAAAAATTGGCAAAAAAACTGATCGACTCTCACCTTTAATGAATCAAGGTATGCGAACAACATTGGGAGCTGAAATCGATTTGCCTCAGGAATGTCAGCATCATAACGGGGTCCCAGTGGTGTTTTGAAGGCAAGAAATTTGTCTGAACAAAAAAATAAAAAAATACATTTGTTTGTTATATCACATATAAAAGGGCTAGCATTCTCTTATGTATAAGTCAGGCAATTATTCATAGTATGATCCTGAGGCATCAAAAAAACTTGGATCAGACTGGATTGGTTAACCCTCCTTTTTAAGTCCCAATAGTGTCCAAGATCAATTTTCTCTTTACAATTATCCATACACTGTAAAGAGATAAGTTATAAGAATCAATAAAATGATCACCCAAAAGAAAATACTTTGATCTTTGAACCAATTCTCCCAACACATTCTTAAAGAAAATGTATGGAGATCAGTTTGGAGAATTTGTATGTGGATATTGGGGCTTAAATGGTTAAGTCCCAACAGTGACCAACATCAATTTTCTCCTAACGATATCTATAGATTGTCAAGAGATTAGGTTATGAGAATTAATAATATGATCACTTGAGAGAAAATGCTCTGATCTTTTATCAAATTCTCTTCACTTATTCTTTAAGGAAATATATAGAGATCAGTTTGGAGAATTTGTATGCGGATATTGGGACTTAAAGGGTTAAGTCCCAACAGTGACCAACATCAATTTTCTCCTAACGATATCTATAGATTGTCAAGAGATTAGGTTATGAGAATTAATAATATGATCACTTGAGAGAAAATGCTCTGATCTTTTATCAAATTCTCTTCACTTATTCTTTAAGGAAATATATAGAGATCAGTTTGGAGAATTTGTATGCGGATATTGGGACTTAAAGGGTTAAACCCCTGTACAGTGTTACTCACAGTGTTAATCTCTTGATGCCGATATTACTGTCCTATTTTTCTCAGCTCCTGAAGTGTCTACTATCAAGGCTACTTTAGTGAGGGAGCTTCAAGCTATTGAGTGTTGGCTTTGATTAAATAGTTTATTTATCAACGTAACTAAGACAGAGACAATGCTTTTTGGGACATTGCAGAGGCTTGCTAAGGTAGATCAGTTTTCAGTAAGTGTCAGTGGGTCTGCTATAAAGCATGTTACTGAGTTTAAGTACCTGGGTGTCATCTTTGATGAATACCTCACCTGGAACGAACATGTTATAGTAATAATGTGTCTAAAGCTGGTAGGCGGGTCGGTCTGTTACGATATGTTTGCCGTTATGTCACCACACATAGTGCAAATGACATTTTTTATCTATGATTAGACCGACTTTAGAATACTGTGCTGGGGTCTGGGGGTGTTATGGAGAAGTAAATAGTGTTAATCTAGAAACTCTGCAGAAGCACGTTGGAAGAATTGTAATATTAAAATATCTAGTAGTGACACTGCGATGAAAGCTTTGAAAAGATCAAGTCCTAGGTCCAGGTGCAATGAACACATCCTAAAACTTGTAAGGAAATGTATACATGGTCGGTGCCCTCAGTATTTCAAGAACTAATTTGCTTTTAGCAAGGACATTTGTGCTTGCTCAACCCGCAAGAGCAATCTCTTGCATCTGCCTGCTTTTATTACCATGGAAGTACGGTTTTTAATAGTTATTTTAAATGTCCATAATCTTGAAAGATCTTGTTATTAGATCATTAATTTTGTTATATTACCTTGTACATATTTTATTATTATTATTATTATTATTATTATTTATAGTCTAGTTAGTGAACTCAGGGCTCCTATTGATAGCAGGTATGCTTTGTAAGCTCCCTGAATGGACTACCCTGGGTAATTACTTTTTGATTTTAAATAAAGGTGTCTATCTATCTATCACTAAATGACAAAAGGTTAGGGATAAGGTTATTCAGGTTGATCCAATGCTGTCTAATTCAGGTTTTGTCAATGGTTTTATCATGCAGCCACTTCAATATGTTATAAGACGTCCTGAGACCCAAAAGCTAAATATTAAAAATACTAGATGAATTATTTGGGAAATGCTGCACAGAAAAATAAATCATAAATAGTTGGTAATAAATTAAATAAATTTGATTCAAATCAGAACAGAGTCCACTAATCCTCTATTCTTTAAATTTTCTCTTTTTGTGACATATTTTAGCACTCCTTGCTGTTCTCTGCCTCACCACAAACATCAGAAATACAACCAGCAGGCAATTTATTTTAAGTATCTCTTCTGCATAAGGTTGTCCATGAATTCATTTTTCAGTTTGAGCACAACTATTGCTAACTAGTATTATCGATTGCAACGTAGACAGGACTTAACTACAGTTGGTGGCCTATACTTTCCTTAAAAAATGATCCAAGGAAATAAGGGGTATTTTTTGCAAATTTACGGCCAAATTATCGAAAACCATAGAACAAAATAATGAAAAACAAACCAAAAGCACAAGCAGAGTTGTCCGAAAGTTTGATTCCCATGAAACTCCAGCAATAGGCTTGCTGAAAGACGTGATGATTATTTTGATTGAGAATTGCATGACAAATCTCGAGCAACTCATGGCAGCTCATACCATGAGAAAAGTAGCCTCTACTCCCAGGGTAGCTTGATAGAGGATTTACGGTATAAGACAGACGTTAAACAGGACGTAAAAGAATAAAATTTAAAGAACAAGTAAAGGTGTATATTTTAGTGGCTCAGCAGCTCAGTGGCTCTTCAGTCAAGGTTATATGTGATGGCTAATGCCCGGCATCCAGCTATCCGTACGAAGACAGCTACCCGTAAGGAACGTTTTCGCGTGGGAGGTCATATCACAGGTGACCCAAGCGTAATATGAGTTTGTATGGGAGAAATAGAGTTCAAAACTTAGATAACATAAATGAAGTAAAAGCGCTAAAAGTTATCAATAAAGTGTAAATATTGTTACCTGGAGTCGTTGTCTTTGTTTTTACAAAGTTTCAGCGCAATTTGAGTACTTTTACATCATCTGACATTACAGTGAAATAATAAGAGACAAGGTAGGACAGAATCGCTCGATCGATCTTCAAAGTTAATCAGAATCAGCTCCAAATTTCACATGAAAAAACAAACACACTTACTTTTACATCACCGAATCCACAAAGTGGTACCTTAAGATCATCTTCCTGCAATCAGTTCCGGTAAACCTTGCGTTTGGATTGCACAACTTGATCGAAAATATCAACTACAGTTCAAAAATCGGCGCCATTTATCCGTGACTAGGAAAAGTGTAACATTTCAACTGTTTTGTCGCTTGGCGGTGACTGGGTGCTAGCATGAAATAATAACTCACCGGGAGAGGGTGACATTATCGTTGTTCAGTAGTCACTCACCTCCCAGCAAGGCTGGTTTCTTTGTTTTCACTCGGACAGTAAAAAGGCGCTGGAGGAAACCATTTAAAAGTGAAATCAATTTCGCGCACTCCAAGAGGTGGGTGCATAGAGATTCGTCATAACGAAGTAATGTCACCCTCTCCCGGTGAGTTATTACTTGATGCTAGCACCCAGTCACCACCGAGCAACAAAACGGTTGAAATGTTACACTTTTCCTAGTCACGGATAAATGGCGGCGATTTTTGAACTGTAGTTGATCTTTTTGATCGAGTGGTGCGATCCAAATGCAAGGTTTACCGGAACGGATTGTAGGAAGGTGATCTTAAGGCACCACTTTGTGGACTCGGCGATGTAAAAAGTAAGTGTGTTTGTTTTTTCGCGTGAAATTTGGAGCTGATTCTGAGTAACTTTGAAGATCGATTGAGCGATTCTGTCCTACCTTGTCTCTTATTAGTACACTGTAAGGTCATAAGATGTAAAAGTACTCAAATCGCGCTGAAACTTCGTAAAAACAAAGACAACGACTCCAAGTAACAATATTTACACTTTATTGATAACTTTTATCACTTTTACTTCATTTATTTCATCTAAGTTTCAAACTCTATTTCTCCCATACAAACTCATATTACGCTTGGGCCACCTGTGGTCACATATGGTTTTAGTGGATCTACCGCTCGGGATAATCACCTCAAAAATTTGCCCTGTATTCTGTAGTTAAGCCCAGTGCTGTAATTAAATGTAACATATAGCCTAGCCTATGCTTAATATTAAGCTTAACCAAAAAAAACATTATAATCAAAAAAATATTAAAGCTAAATACGTTTGAGCTTATTGTATAATGCAAGTATAATCGAAGAGGTTTATCACACAAAAAAAAACTCATTTACTCATTCATTTATCATTCAACTTTACGAACGACGATTTTAACTCTTAGCCAAGTTTTAAACAATGCCACGGAAGTCAGTTTAAAGACATCAGCTGAGTCTTAAAGACCTACAATCTGCACAGTGGCTGCTTATTTGTGGTCGACGTTGCATGAACACAGCTTACCGGCGATTATCTTGCTTTTCCTGGGACAATTAAGCCAGCGAGGTGGTACAGACATCTTAGAAAAGCTTTTTTTGTCATCTACGAACGTGTCACTACAGTTTTCCTGTAATCAACAGGGGAAAAGCCCATTTTTTCTATGAAATGCTATCGGCTTCCGTCTCCCTGCATTCGGCAGCCATGTTTATTACCTCGTTTTGATGCAGAGCGACCCCTCACCGTTTCCCTCGCCAGGCCCTCGCCAAGGCTGAATACCATAACGGTCGTCTACCACATAAACCCCTCTTCAGCCACCACGAATACCACAGCTGAGCTACTACATTATACACTGTACCTACTATGGCTATTAATATAATGCTCTACTTTGCTATTCAGAGGCTTTGAGTACTTACTAAAACTATGGGGTCATGTACCGTAAACAACTGTATGGCTCCATGAAGTACATATCTGGTCAGGTCCTGGTTACTCGGCCAGTCAAATCTCTATCCAGTGGTATTTCCCTAAAAAGATACTCATTTGCTGTATCTTTGCAAACAACAACCAAGGAAAAATGACTGAAATACCAGCCTTGTAGTTACGTTCTTAGGGCTGTCATCACATGTACCTTCCCCATGAAGGGAGGTACGTGTGAAGAACGCCTGAATGGGACAGGGAGGCAGAGGAAAATGGCTCTGTAGACAAAGAATGTCTTACTATGCCAACTCTCCCGCTTTTGGCGGGAGACTTACGCTTTTTTGCCTCGTCTCCCGCTTTCCCGCTTTGGTACATAAATCTCCCGCTTTTTACGTCCACTATAAATATTGAATACTTAGTAAAAAAATAAAGCAGACTTAATTTGAGATTTAGCCCATTTTTAGCTCAAAACTTGAATTTTTTTTATTCGCAGTACGGGTTTCTGGGGCATTTTTGGCTCATCCTCGGTGTAAGAACCTGTTGAACTCACGAGTGACGTGAAACAAAGGAAACAAAGAAGTCTGCACAATAGAACCTAGAAAACAAAAGGTGCGAAACAAAGAAAAAGTTCACAGGTTCTTACACCGAGGTAAACCCGCATTTTTGCCATTGACAAAGATTATTTCTAGCATTCGAATTTTGGTAGTATCTACATCATGTCAGACATCATATAATGTCCTTAGTCATTCCCATTGGGGGCTGGTTCAATTTTTTTTTTTGGGGGGGGGGGGGGGGGGGGGGTCGTTGAAATTCCGGGAGGGGAAGTAAAAAAAAAAGACAGTCTCCCGATTTTAGGTCTCCAGAGGTTGGCATCTCTGTAAATTACACGCCTTAACTTCGATTCTTAGTGACATTTCTATTTCAACAAATTTAGTCTACAGGAGTCACTCCATGTCAAGTGAACCCCATTGATTGCATTAAGTGAATCCTGCATCATTTGAAAAATGCACAATCCATGAGTCGTTGCCACAACAAGTATCAAATTTAAATCTGCACTCCTGCATGTGTAGTGAGCAATGAATTTTTGTGATATCTTCTCTGTATTCTGAAAAATCTTTAAATGGACAAAATTGCTTTAAAAACATTTACATTAATTCAAGAAAACTGACCTGGTAGAAATTATTAACTGCCACATGTGAATTCACTACTCATTACACATGCAGGTATGCAGAGATGAATCTGAAATCTACAATTACCAATCGATTCACTTTTGAATAATAAATTCATTAATGCAATCTTGGGGGGTACACTTGACCTGTTTTGACTGTTGTAAAACTATTATGGTGTCTTACAACAGATGAAACATTATGGTTTAAAAACCCAGGGCCCACCCAAGGTAGCTATTATAGTTAGAACTCATCTGGGTACATAATAATGATTCCACTTTTTAACACCCCATTCCTTGGTTTGGCACAGAGTACATTTTTAACCCAGAAGTTTCTGATGGTAGTGCGTTGTTTAAGTGAGTGGAACATGATCACCTGTATTCTCTTTATGATTTTGCATTTCACTCCATCCTCGACAGGATTTAGATATCCACCAAACAATTAGCTGAAGCAGTAGCTTGCTGTCAGACCAATGATGAAAGATTTTCTAGTGGAATAAAACAAGCTGGAAGTTTCTTCCTTTGATAAAGACATAAATAGAGAATGTACAACTGAACTGTTAAACAATTGACTGCCACTCACTGATACATTTTATTTTCCACTTGCCCATTTTTGAATTTGCAAACTCTTAGATCCTTATCTTTTAAGTTAGGAATTTATTACTGGCAATGATTTTGTTTTCCATCATCAATAACCAAAAAACATCTCTGAATAACCATAGTTTATTAACAAGTAAACATCTTACATATTAGTGTTATTAAGCATGAGACACATTAAGGTATTAAGTTCTATTAAAATGCTAGGAGCTTCCATCCATAAAAAAAAACTATCAAAAATTATAAGGAAAAATCTGAGCATAGAGTTTACCAAGCTTCAGATTGAAAAAAAGGAATTGTTATTGATTTAATTACTAGTTAAAAGACTCTCTTTTTCTCAGATGTTTTACAACCCTTTTTCAAACAATTAGAATTTGAATAAGTAAGGTTTTAAAAAGACGAAGTGATCTTAAGATCAAATTGGTTTTTTTGGTCTGCACCAGAGGCACATGGCAAAGTCCTGCGATATAATTACATTTCAAAGAGAAAAATAACCTTAAATAATATCCCTACAGTAGCTACATTGTACATATAATGCTATGGAATGCCTCAAAATTCAATAAATCTCTAAACATTAGAGGTCTTTGGAGTAAGAGGGAGAGCAAGGGATGGCGCAGTGGTGAGAGCGCTCGCCTCCCACCAACGTGGCCCAGGTTCAAATTCCAGTGTCGACGCCATATGTGGGCGGAGTTTGTTTTTGGTTCTCTCCTTTGCTCCGAGAAGTTTTTCTCAGGGTACTCCAGTTTTCCCCTCTCCTAAAAAACCAGCATTTCCAAATTCTAATTCGATCAGAAATCGGGCAGACAAAGATTTTGTGGATGTGCTTCCTCCAAATCGTCATAATTATTATTATTATTATTATTATTATTACTATTAAGAAACACACCTCAGACATAAATCAAGTGCCCTAAGGAAAATAAGCTGTACAACTGTGGTTACTACAGAATATTTTCAATAACTGAATAAACCCTGATTTACTAGGTACTTTTATGGCTCAATTTTATTATTTATTGATTTCAATTTTGTTTTCCCTTGTTTCAGACTCATTATTGTTATTTACCATATCCCAAAACAAAGAAATCTAAATTAAAACCAAAGATAAAATTAAGCCACAAAGTGTACACTTTGTAAATAACCTTAAATTAAATAGCTCAAGTATATATTTTGTATGACTGCAAACTGCGTATCCACCTCCACATATAGCAAACCTAAAAGATGCATATAATAATATTAAATGGATATAATATGTAGACCTGTTTATCACTCTCAGAGCTTGAAGATGGAAGTGGTACACGAACAAGGAATGACTGCATATCCAGGTTTCCACCTTTTCCAGGTATTAACTGCTTGAAAGTCACAGCATACTCTGTATCATATTTAGGAGCTATTCACATGATACTGGAATGACTTTCATTCTGGAACAAGTTCATTCCATCTCCATTTATTTCTCTGTATTTGTTTACATGATGCTGAAACAACATTTTGTTCTGGTACAAGCCATTCCAGAATGAGTTCATCCTGGTTCTCACTCTGAATGAAATTCTTGTTCCTGTAAAAAAATTAAATTCTGGTATCATGTAAACTGAAAAAAGAACTTTGTTCCAGATTGAAAATTGCAAATCATGTAGTCTGGAGTGAGTGGTGTATGTGTATCTGATCTGGAGCAAAAACCACACATGCAATAATTTTTTTTTTTGGATGCATTTGTTTGAGGTGTTTGACTTTATCATGCATGTGAAAGCAGTATGAACTTCATTCTGAAACGAAACTCATTCCAGAATGAAAGTCATTCCGGTACCATGTAAACAGCCCCTCAGTCTTGAAAAGTCCTGCTTTGTGCAGAAATGACTATATAGCTGCATTGACAGCTACCTTTCCTTTCTGCTGTGTACTTAACATCCAGCCCTTCACTACAGGAACCAACAGGCCACCAAGCAAAATTTGCACAGGGTGATAAATCAGCAGAGGAATTGAGATCAATGAAAGATAATTGTAGCCAGCAAAAACAATTTTTAGCATGGGAATGCCTAAAGTCAGAGATTTGTGTGTCGAAGCAAACATGATAGCAACTGTGTCCGCTGGGGTGAATGTTGATTCTTTCATGGTTGCCAAGGAAAACGTGAGGCCCAATAAACAACATTGTAATAAGATAATGATGACAATAACAGATAATAAATCTGTTGAATCAATGTCTCCAGTTTTCTGAGAAAATGTATCACAAAATGTTGTGTAGATTATTAACAGTAAAACACAGCTACTGATAGTTCCAAATGGAGGTTTTGTCTCTTCCATCCAATCCTTTATGTAACTCCTTAGAAACTGCCCCACCAACAGAGGACATACCACGGTCATTGATAACTGGGCTACGATCGAAAGAAATGGAACTCCAGAAGACGATCCTAGAAACACGAGCAGAAGAAAAGGGGTGACGAATATTCCGAGGAAACTTCCGAAGGCGGAGTTGAAGATCGCTGCCGCCTCATTTCCACCAACGGCCTTTGTAAGTATCACGGCTGATGAGACTGGAGGAGGCATACAGCCGACCACCAATAGTCCTTTTAATAGCCATTCATTCAAGCTGGTAAACTGCAAGATCCTCACTATAAGTGACATCAAACCAGGGACAAAGGCCAGCGTAAAACTCTGAACAAATACATGCAATCGCACATTGCTAAGGGCACTTTTTAACTCTTCTGTCTTCAATGACAAACCACTGTTCAAAAAGATAGTTGACACAGCCACGTACTTGACAGTAATTTCGGGCTTTAAAATTCCTCCTTTAGCGCCAATGAACGGTGCAATTTTAGCTAAGCTAATCACCACAACGATTCCGATTAAAAACCAGTTCTTTTGCAACCTAGCGAGCATATTTATTGTGATATTTCGGCTCACAACAATGTTGTACCGGCATCCGCCATTTTGAACAAATTTATGCAATGCCTGCACAGACAATGCCACGTGCAACAATACGTCATACATTCTCGGGGGTGAGGAACATTGGGAATGTGGTCGAGTGGCAACTGAGAAGCGGACTGCACCACTTTTTCTTTCCTTTTTACAGACAGCTATAAAAGTGTTTGCACTTTTTTTGGTCACATAGGCTGTGTACAGACATACATAGGCTGCATATATTCTCTCTTGAGGCTGCATAAGCATGTGATGCTAGTGCGGGGAAGAACAAAAATAAAAATGACAGAAATCAGAGGGTTTGGTTTTAATACTTGGTGTTTCTGGTTCAAAGTCCAGCCAGCAACAAAAGCAAAATTAACCTATTAAGCCCTTATATCCATATACAAATTCTTCCGAGTGATCTCCATACATTTCCTTGAAAAGTTAGTTGAGAGAATTTGATAAAAGACCAAAGCATTTTCCCCTTGGTGATCATTATATTTATTCTCATAAACTTTTCTCTTACTCGGAGTGATGTTTCAATATTGCTGGGAGAAAATAATTATTGTTGTTAGTCACTTCTGGGACTTAAAGTTAATATAAAGTACTTGCTTCTGCAGCACAACATCACAAAGTTTATCTCGTTCATTTGTATTGTACTTGCGTAACGTTTTGAATCAAAATATGAATATGACAAAACAAGCAAGGTTCAAACCTAATTTTCTCCATAAATATCATAGACAATTTATGCTTATTGCGGTGGTATAAATGGAACACAATCAAATCACGATTTCTGTGATTAATCATCAAAGCACCATACAGATCAAATTTCATGACCACTCTTGACTTTTTCATCAATTGCTGAAAAGACTAGCCATTCTGGGGGACATACTGCAGTGTTCATTGCTGCTGTAGAGAGGTGGCCATTATAGAGAATTTTAAACAAGAAGCATGGACGACTGTCTGCACGGACAAAGAAAAGTGGCTGTTGAGGAGAGGTGCCATTAGTGGAGGTTCGAGTGTACTCAAAGCTGAGGCCCTTTTAGCGAGGGTATATAATTATGACATGTCCCTATCAGTATTTCACTATTGTATTTGCACTTGTCTTCCTCACTGTTATAGTTTCAATAAATAATCTCAGTGTCATCTGTCTGCATTCACCTGTCTTATGTTGTTCCTTCAAATCCATGTTCCTTGTCAGGGTTACCCTCAGAGGGCCTCATAGCCATGGTAAAAAAATGGGGACTGTTTCTGAATCCCTGGAACCCTTCCCTGGCTATGCACCTGTTGCCTGGTCTGCTTGAAGCTTTCATGTCGAGACGCACTGTTTCATCACCAGATGAAACACTGAGAAGACAGTTGAAATACGACACACAGCAGAGTATTTTTGACGAACTTCGAGGTGTTTCATCTGTTGATGAAACACTGGTCGAATGCTTGATATTACCTCTCAAACAAAATGATTTTAGAGGGAGAAATTAAGGATGCAAAAATGAGAAGTTTTTCATCTGATTTCAAAACACTCATTAACATTAATTTCCTTTGTATTTTCTTTAAGAATTATTAATGAGCTTGCGAAGGTTGTGTGACACAATCAATTTATGAGATAACAGCATACAGCATATAGCTTATTTTTAGTTATAGGTTGTATGCAATGGCTAATATTTGAGTGTACTGCTCCTAGATCTACAAAACTGAACAATGGAAAACTTGCTTTAAACCATGCTTTAACCAAAAAAATTTATGTCATCAGTTTCCTTTAATAGCATTTTCATGCTGCAGGAGCCATTTTTTGGTAGCAACTCCATTATACGAGCTGTAATTTCCAAGATCTCCGCCACTCTTCACAACCCTGTGGCACGGTATAATAATAGGGATTGGGTTTGTCTTCATTGCCATTCCAACTGCTCTAGCTCCCTTGGGATTTCCCGCCATATTGGCTAGTTCTCCGTAAGTCACCGTATCCCCAGCTTTCACGCGATCTTTAAGAATCTGCCACACTTTACGGCAAAATGGCTTGTTTTCGTAGCCTCGTGTATTGAGCGCTGGTATTTTAACTTCCCCCAGAGAAGAAGAGTTACAAAAGTAGGCATCTAACCAAGCGATACAGCTCTCGATGTGTTGAGAGCTCGGAGAACCAGCATGCTCGCCTCTTATACTACTTTTTGGCGCGTTTTTCGTGGGAGCTGAAGTCGTTCCTAAAAGCTTGATGCTCGTTACACCATCGTTATCAGCAACGACCTCGTAAAGTCCAACCGGAGATTCGAAATATCCAACTTGCGTCATTTTGGAAGACACTAGCTTGGAGATCTAACACATGCGTGATCAGAACTACGCAAAGGGCACGCATGAGCGCGTTACCGAAAAACGTCACGCAAACATAGGCACGCACTGCGTCATCAACGCAATGAGTGCCGAATAAACCAGCGCTGCGGCACTTTTTACTCCTTTTTCCTTCTTTTTCCTAAGTTACGGTATTAAAAACCAGCTACAAAAAAGTGCACCTTGTTTTGCAAGTTTGCTGCAAAACGAGACTCGTTGAACGAGATGCTGCTCAGTGTAACTGGAATATTGCATTGCATGCCATCAATCGCTGAAAAAAAAAGATTTGATGAGGTATATTTAAATTGATTCTTAGACACACGACGGCGGACTCAAAATCCCTCACAATGACCACATTCTGGTTTACAAGACAAATAGAGGAAAAAACAAACGGGGGGATATATTTTTGCCCTTATTTCATAGTTTTCATAACATCTTTCGCACAAGAACTTAAAACCTCTGACAGTAATCGCTTTTGTGCCTTACTCTCCCAAGGAAGGTACGACCCTGACGCACTAGTACTGAGCGAAGTAAATTGTAGGAAGTGATAGAAATTCAGATTGTTTTATACAAATAGTTTATAATACTATCTTTTCTTGCTGTTTATTGCACTTTATTAAATAACAGTTATGTATTTAGATATATATTTATAGAAAAACAACAAAACAAATAAGCAAAAAAGACCAAACAAACAAAAACCGGAAAAGAAATAAAGAAAGAAGAAAGAAAGGATATAAGAAGGACTCTCGTACCCGGCACTTTCGGCTCGTTGCAACTTTACCTAACTAATACACCACCAAGGCTGATTACATTATGCTGGCGAAAAGTTTTTTTATTTAATGCCTTTTCCACGGAAAATCCACCGGCAATCGCCGTTTAAAGATGATCGAACCGCATAAAACAACGCTATTCACAGTTTAAAAAACAACAACAACAACAAAAAGAGTGTAAACGCATTTCATGGCAATGAATGAATAAAAGAACACACATTGAATGCTTTCTTTATTTTAGTTATCTAGTTTTTTTATGAATGCTTGCAGATAAAAACAAGTTATTTAAGATATAACTTACAACTTAAACGATTTTTAAGGCTATGCCTACGCTATACCGGATGGTTCTGGCAGCGGCATGAAAACTATACCTGATAGGGCTTTTGTTCACACATGAAAACGGTGATTTTGGCGCAGGTTTTTGACGGAGCGAAGCTGCGCCGCGCCTATCTTCGTTCCCAGTGTTCTCTCTCTTGCCTTCCCGAAGCAAGAGAGAGAACTCTGGGAACGAGGTTGGTTGCATATTGGACAGGTTTCTGTGCCGCAGTTCGGTGCAGCGTAAACCTTTTTTTTGTACTATATTGGATAGCTTTTCATGTCAACATGAAAAACTCTCCGTTATAAGGTAGTGTCCTCATGGCCAAAAAATATTTAACCAGCGTCACATATTAAATGTAAAGCTGAATACCGTGACACTTGAATAAAGTTATTTTGATTATCATTTACACTATTCTTACTCTTATTCTTATTTACAAAAAGGCTGATTACTTTTTAATGAAACACTAACTTACTAACCGGATGACTGACGAACAGACTAACTAATTATAACCGGACAGAGAGATAACCCAACTGGTCGATTTATGACTAACTTATTCACAGAGTGACCCAACTAAATGACTGTATAGATAAACGACTGACGGAATGAACAATTAACTGACTAACTGACTGATTGAATGACTACCTGACTGATTGAATGAATGACTAACTGACTAATTGAATGACAAACCTGACTGAATGACTTACTGACTAACTGACTATACAACTGAATGATTTACTAACTGGCTGGGCGACTGAATGGCTAAATGACTGACTAAATAAATGGCTTATTGACTGACTTACTGACTGACTGACTGATAAACTGACTGAATGACTTCCTGGCTAACTGACTAGATGACTGACTGACTGACTAACTAATCAAATGACACTGGCTAACTGATTAACTGTTTGGATAACTGACTGACTTACTAACTGACTGACCGATTGTTTGGATGGCTGACTAACTAATCGAATGACTTACTGGCGAACTGTCTAGTTGAAAGGATGACTGACTTATTTACTAACTAACTGACTGACTCACTAACTAATCGAATGACTTACTGGCTAACTGACTTACTACCTGACTGACTGACTGACTGACTGACTAACTAATCGAATGACTTACTTATTAACTGATTAAAAGAATGGATGACTAACTGACATACTAACTGATGGACGCAAGAACTGAAGTAACTTAATAAGTGACTGAGGAACTTACTGAAAAGTATCTGAAACAGTCAGTACTTAAGAACTAACAGAGAACTTAACTAAACAGGCTATATAGCTACTACTTTTGTGATCACCTAGTTACAGACCTAAAGACGCTTTCCAAAAGCCAGAACTGGCCGGCTGGACCATGGCCAGACCAGTCACTTTGATGATGAAATAAGCTTGCTGAACTAAACCACCTCTTTCGTGCATACTAGCCATTTAGGATTTGACTGATCTGGCTGGAAAGATTTCATAAGAAGTGAAATTCTCATTACAACGAGAATGGTCTGGCCAGTCAAATCTAACAAATGGAAAGCGGTCTAAGTAAACTAAGTAGCTAAAAGAAATGAGCTCAAGCAGACAGAATCACCTAGAATGAGCTTGAGACATAAGGCCCGGTTCAGACGCCGAACCTAGTTCGAATTCAAGGCCGACCCAAATTACTTAGACCAGCTGAATTGATTCAGACGCCGATCCTAATTGCATGCAGCTGATCTAAGTTCAAAAGGCGATAAATGCTCATTTCGGTCAAACGGCTTAGAAAATACGTTATAATAATTTATGCATTAGGTTCGGTACATGAAAAGTGCGGCGTCTGAATCAAAGCCGTTCCAAAGGCGCTCCAGAGGAAAAATTCCCGGCTGGGCCAGGCGAAAAGAACGGCTGAGCCGTTCCAAATTGAAAAAGGCGTTCCTAATTCATTCAGACGCCGAACTTTTCAGTACTTAATTCAATGTATTAAGTCCGGCTCATTAAAAGTTTGGCGTCTGAACCGGACCTAAGTTAACTAACTATGTAACAAATAAATTACCTAAATTCGTACCGGAATTTATCACCTAGTTTAAAACAGTGGCTTGCGGTAATCAAAAAACTGCGAGGAACACATCCACAGTAATTTGTAAAACCACTCCAACCTACAAAATACAGTAATGGACAAGTGATAGCCTTAACTTCGTATAGTGTTCTGTTCATATTTAAATTGATGGTTACATCTGAAGATGAATGTTGTAGCATACGAAACGTCGAGCTAAAGGATATATTAATTTAAAATTATTAAGTTTTTCTAGCAATGCGGTTTTCCACGTGTTTGTAACCACAGTTTGCTTGTTATTTCTTACAAGAGGTGTAATTGTTTTTATGAACGTGAAGCTCGTGCGCGTGTCCCAGCACAAGCGTGTTATTGCAGATCATAGTGACGTGGCGGACTGTTGATCATGTGGATGCATGTTTCAAAGCGGTTTGCAGCACCATGGAGAATTACGTGATCACCCCATGTACTATCTTTCACGAAGCTTGTGAAGGAGGCATTCCGAGATGAAAATCCATCATCAAAATGGACGAGGCTGAAACACAAGGAATAACTATGTTACTAAAAAAGCAACCGTTCTTATTTAATTCTTTTGCTTTCTCATGAGGCACAAAACTAAAGTGGTGCTTATACGGGCGGTAATTTAAACACACTTTTATAATCATGGCTAGACTTTTTCCTACAAACCACTCGCCTGTTCACTCGTTCAGATTGTAGGAACAGCGCAGAGAGATGTGAGAAGGAAAAAAGCGAGGAGTGGGGGGGGGGGGGAGGTAAGGGGTTCCCTCCTCTCTCCCTCCCCCTCTCTTTCTCCTTGTTTTTTCCCGCCTTCTCACTTCGCGCCGCACTGCATTATCTGACCACCTAGAACAGGCTAACCACTCGCTGTCGCTGCTTACATTGACGTCACATGACCTAACAATGAAACTGTTTATCGCCAAAAATCTGTTAGCTTAAGCAACGGCAGCGGCAGCGAAAACGTCAGTTAAAAAGTGAATTCGCGCTTTTCCAAACTTCGTTAATCTTATCTCATTTCATTTAATTTGTCAAATGTTGGGCAATTTTTCAGGATTTAATTCTAAAAGACTGTATCTAGGATCAGAAAAAAAAAAAAGAAAATTGTTGTCTTGTGTTCACGTCCTCCATAAAACGTGAAATTAGACAGTTTCACGTTGTAGTCGTGCAACAACGACAAAGAAATGTACAAAAACTCAAAGCGTGATGCACGTGCAAAATTGTTGCTTTGCTAATCTAAACATATTGTTTTTTTTCCGTTGTCGTTGCCGTCCCTGTCATCGTTGCTTAAGCTCCCTAATGTGGTAAACTCTGTGACGTCAACGGCCAACAGAACACTTTTACTCGCGACATTTTCCGCGTCCTTGTTTTAATATATTGGATCTTATTAAAGCCGAACTCTATCTTTGATTCCGCCCTTGGAAACACAATTCAGTTTACGCAATGACGACGGACGGCGTCACCGATGAAAACATCACTGAAAACAGAGAAAAATTAAGTTGTGCGGTGAAAACAATTCTTTCACGACCAAGGTTTTAAAGCCTTGAATAACTAGTGTCAAGAACTGAGATCAAGGCAAATAAGCACCAACATACTTCACTGACCAGCAGAGTCGTTGTCTCCAAAATATTTTACGACGCTGCCTTCCTCAGGTCTTCGTGGGTGAGTTGCTTTGATGAGGTCAGATGTTCTGAAAGCAGAATAAACACACAGTTTTTGATCCGCCATCGTCAGAAACCACGAAGTCTCTTTACAAAGATTGATTCAAATTCATTGCTCAGTTTTGCTGGTCTGTTCAGTTTTTTTCCAGTTCCTTCTGCCGAAGTCGGAAATAGTATGAAACTCCTCTGTAGAGGAAAGTATAACTGTTTACAAGAGTGTGTAAGTTTGATTGCACAACTGATGGCACATCGTAGTACGGTTTAACAAAATGAAAAGCCAGGTCAAAGAAACCATTGCAGTCTCTTCCATTTTTATTCTCCAGTCACCCCACCCAGATTATCACGGTGTTTCAGCCAAGAGAAGAAAAGAGCCAAAGAGGGAAGCGAGTAAAGGGAAGAAAGCCCTCGCGAATAGACTTTAATTGTACTCTTCCATCCTTAGACCGCTTGATTCACATTATCCAATCAACCACGTTTTTTCGGTCATGCAGCATCCCCTTCCCTCCTCGGGCCAAGAAAACTCCGATCGTCTTTTCAATCCCTCTCCCCTATACCAGCCTGAAACTCAGGATAGCATCTGTGTCGCTCGCTCCTCGCTGCAGGACACTGATCAAAACCTCAAAAAAATATTTCTTTCAAAACAAACCGACCCTTATGGAACAACTTAGCCGGGAAAGCTACAAATTTTAACAGGTCTCTTTTAACTTTACAATATCCGGCTGCCGCAGTTCTATCTCTCCTAGGCAAAGTAAATGGTAAAATACCTTTTTCACTGACAACAAAACTCTTGGGCTAAATCTCTACGTTCTATGTCAGACAGTGCTTTGTGTAAAACACGGTAAGTTGCATCTGAGGCGAGCCTTCCTTTCCAAGCCATCAGCAATTTGTAAGCTTTTTCAGAAAGTTTATCATTGTCTTTGTCATGTTCTGTTATCTGTGCTTCATCGAACTGTAGCCGACGACCAAGGCTTTTCCACTTGTCACTGATTTTTCCTGACAGACCCTCCAGTTCATCCACTGTTGGACTGCCATCTTTGGTTTCTGTCAAAAGAAAAATGATCGCCGAGATACTAATCGATCGGTCCCTCCACCTTCAGACCGACCGAGAGAGAATAATGAGACAGAGATAGAATATTAGGGCACTGGCCGAGATATGTGAATTTCAATTAAGTTATTTTTAGAGGTTCTAATTAAGTGGAAGTCTAATTCCTCGGACGCCCACAGATTTTAATCGATTGTTTGAAATGTCATCAAGTCCTCGCGTTACTGCCTCAAAGCAAAAAATGCAGAATATTGTAATGATGGGGGCATTGGGATTTTCGGTTTTGCGGTTTTGGCTATTTTTTAGATCGGTTTTTCGGTTTTTGTTGCAAAAGACCTCGGTTTTTCGGTTTTGGTGGTCATTGCGGTTTGCGGATTTTTTGTTTTTTAGCATCTGGTTTTCGGTTTTCGTGAAAAATACTAGCGGTTTTTCGGTTTTGGTACCCGATGCTGAGGAGAGCGTCAAACGTGCTACAAGCTGGGCTGCGTACTATCACACCAGTCGAAGGTCCTGGTACCCAAAGCCCGATACAACGGTGTCTCTTCATAACGTACCGTTGATGATGCCTCTGTCCATTTTCAGCCTTCCTGCAAATGACTGTGACCTCTTACGCAACTGGGCCTCAGCATATGGTGCTGCAGTAAGACAAAGGACAGTGCGGCAGGAAACTACAATGGCTAAGCACGGAACATTGCCAGAGTATCTTTATCAACGCCATCTCGAAGTTGGTGATAAAGTTAATCTGAACTTCGGAGTTGATGAACATGAAGGACCCCATGAAGATCTGAACGAGCGTGAAGTGAGTGAGGAAGCTAGTGTCTCTAGCGAAGGCCAGCAAGAATTTGATGAAAGTAGTGACAAAGAAGTTGAAGTCAGTGCAGATAACAACAATTCTCGGGGCCAGCAAGATGAATTAGGGGCATCGACGAATTTTCTCTTTGGTGCAAGGTCGCGATATGGAAGGGCAGTGAGGTTCAATAATCGACTGCTGTTTTGAGTATCTGTTTATTACCACATTAAACTTTAGAGCAAGTTCCTGCTGCCATGTAAAACTGAAAAGGAACTAATTGTACCGGTTAGCTTCCTCAGTGTCGACTCAGCTCAGTGCAATCGCATGTTAGACAATCGAGTCTCCAAACTTTCAGGTGTTAGTTATCAAATGGAAATGTCCGATTAGAGATTTTCGATTGAAGTTTCCAGAGCTATAGCTTTTTGCGACTGCAAAAATTGCAATTCTAAAGAGGACTTGTGTGCAAATTCTCCTAAGTTAACTAGGCTCCATAACTAGCGGCTTTTCGGAAATTGAGCCGCAAAGTCTGGGCTCGAGAGAGCGGCAGAAACAAAGCCTATGATTTAAGCAGACACAAAAAGATACGAAGGCTTCAGACAAAGTCCATGACATTCACAAATACTTTGGTGAAATTAGTGTTAGTTTAGTTTGCTCTGTATGCCCCACTTGTCACCATTGTATCGGTTTTTGACGGTTTTGTATGCGATTTTCGGTTTTGGCCGAATTTTTTGCGGTTTTGCGGTTCTGGATGATTTTTCTTCGGTTTTGCGTTTTCTAATATACCCCAATGCCCCCCTCTGTAATGGTGATTGTTTAATTCTCTCCTGATAACACCAAAAAAATGTTTTCGACCCTCTCCAGAAACCAATTTCCGATTAATTCAAGCGTATAATTATTCTAAAAATAACTTTCGTGAAATTCACATCAGTCCCAAGGGCTAGACTGGGCGTTTCCCTCTCTCTTCCATTGTTCTCTCTTGGACCCACGGAATTCGCCACTTTGAGGTTGCGCGGAGGACCGGGTCGAGATAGTTGTCAAAGTGCATTGTGGAACTGTTTTGGGGGACGCATTTTCATCATAGCGGAAAATTCGCCATTTCGAGTACCCCCAGGCCTCTGTATCAAAACGAGGTTAAGTGCTCAGCCTTTGATATGGAAATGATTTTCATTTTCATGCAAATAAAACTCAATTTCACAAGAAAGCTTGTGCACTTGACCTCATTTTGAAAGCGAGGGTTTTTGGAACTCGGAAGTGGCCTATTCGTTCCCCAAACAGTCCCACAATGCCTTTGACAACCATATCGACCCGGTTTCCCGCGCAACCTCAAAGTACGGCAGACGTTTCCACTGCTGCTCTTCATCATATGGTGGTATTTATTGATTGTGCAGGATTATTAGTAAGCTAGCGCCATCGGATGGCTGTTAATGATTAGTTCGATGTCTCAACGTATAGACTTCACTGACCGTCTGAACCAAAAATTTACTGGCACGCTTGTTAAGACCCTCTAAAGTCTTGAGAGCAGCGAATAAATTTGAGATATCCCTTGCATTAAAGGTTACAAGTTCTGATAATGCCGGAGTCACAAGCTAGCCTTGCATACACAGTTTATTGAGGATCATTGAGCAATATCTTCTAAAACCTAAACTGGATAAAATTTGAGGAAAAGAAGTGGAAAAACTGAAAACTTACCAGGCTGCCGCGCAAGCTCCCTCAAATTCTGATCTGCCTGAAGAGAAATAAATGGCAGAAAGTTATGATTATTGAATAGCATACAAACGCCTTGATTGCGAATCGGGGTCAGAAAGACTCGTTATCACGAGGAACTAAGAGGTTTTACCGACCTGGGTAGTGCTTCTTATTGGATGGAAATTTGCTTCAGCCGATCAGAAGCACTACCCAGATCTGAGTAGTGTCACTATCCAGATCTGGAAATGTTAATTTTAAAATTTAAATATTAATAAAGAGGAAAGTCTTGTTTGTCTTTCAAATGGCATGATTTTAATTTTAATACCTGCAACAATTTGAGTAAACTTTCTCACTGCTTGGACAGGAAAAACTCTACAAGAAACAACTTACAACTACAGTGTATCTTGAGTGATCTGCTCGTTCACTCTACAGTTGCAATACAAAGGGTTGGTTATTGAAACGAAGTCTTACTTAGGCCGCAGTTTACTAAGAAATCATGGAATCTACAGATAAATGCTTTTCTAGTCTACACTATATGCTTTCATGAAATTGTTCACGATTAACGGTGTTTAGATAATAGCATTTGGCAAAGTGAAAATGACTAAGAACGCGGTACTGATGGATTTGCTAAACTAACTGACCCAGAATTTTTCAGCTGATAGGAGATTTAAACAGATGAAATGCTCAAGCTTAAAATGATAAGGTATACTTACCGCGCGGAGCATTTCGCGGGAGGGCAAGGTTAAGTGTAATTTACACAACCTACGCGTTCTGTCTGTCTGTAACAAGGTGTTTCGAAATTCCACTTCTGCCAGGTCTTCGTCATCAACGAGACGAACTCGCAATTCAATCTTAAACGGAATATCGTCTTCTAATAACCTGTTTAAATGTAAGAGAGAAACATGCATGATGTAGTGCCGCGTTACCCTTATAAACCTTAGCACGAGGTCCTGACTAAAGGCGCTTACCATTAGACGGAACTTTCAGACACCGGAGAGAATTCAGCTATTAATGATAACTGCTCAGATCGGTCTGTTCCTAAAAAGTATGCACAGTGATGGATGTTCCGCCATTTTGTACTTATCTACAAAAACAACTCAGACTCTTATCAGGGCTTCTCGGCTGCCGTCCATTTTATTAGCATTACGCTACACTATTGACGTAATTTTCCACTAGATATCGTAAAAGTCTGGTCAACGGTAGCTAGTTTTCAAGAACTAGCCACGGGATTTGAGCCAAGCAGAAACGGGGAAATCTCTTGAATAAATAATAAATGAGCTTACCTGAGATAAATTTTATTTACGTCCTCCTCATAAAATGGGCGTATTCCTCCTGACAAAAACACAAATGCCTTGTCACCGTCCTCTCCAGGTATCATATCTTTCATTGAACTGCCATCAGCAAACCGCGTTACCTCTCTTTTTTCAAGATCTTGTATCACCTCTTGTTTAAGGTGAGCAGAGCAACAAATAAGGAACAAAATGTTTGAAATATCTGGACGAAAGTAAGCGACGAAACTTGCTGCTCGGGGCACCGTTCTAGTGAAGCGGGTAAGGTAACTTAAGATACCCGGTCCACGAGCTCTTGAGTTTTCTTCACTTCGCTCAAAAAGAAACGAATATCTAGAATCAGAAAATAGAAAAAAATCGCACACCCGAACAAAAGAAATGTCTGATAAAGTATGAACGTTAAAACAAGATCTAGCAACATCAGCACCGTTCAACATGGTGTTGAAACAGCTCCTTGTAAACAGATAAACTGTAGGAGAGCTTTTTCTGAAACCCGATTCTCCGAACATGCAGGAGTTTTTTCTATCTGGGCAACATCATCTTTTTTGCAAATGCAGAACATTTAGATAACATTTAGATTTGATTTTGTGTACTTGTTGTTGATCTGTATGGTGGCCAAATATGAGCGCGCGACATTGGCGCGTTCGCCAGATTCGCCACGTGAGAGTGAATTGCTGATGTTTACGATCGTGGTTTTGACATTTCTTTTGTGAGAGCCGACGTAAATGTTGTTCACAACGTCGCTGATTGATGTAACACTGTGGTCATCTTCATGTAATTTCATATCAGTTTAACTTCCTCGCGTTTGGCGCATGGAAATTTTTTATAAATTTTAGATATGTTATATTTTTCAACATAACAAAGCAATAGACGAAATAAAAAGTTGTTCGAATGAGTCTTAAGCTATCTTAATTCAATTCTAAAATTCAAATTTCGCGCTTTTCGCTGCATTGACCAATCACAGCATTCAGATTTAATTTGATTACAGAAATTAGCACCTCGAAAATAACTGACGCCCTTGCCACGGGCGATTGGTTTTCTGCCTGCTTCTTAGCTGGACCATTAATCAACATTTTGGATTAAAAAGGGTTACACTGTCCATGTATCTGGTAAATACTAAAGATACTAATGATTTTTTTTAGCGTATTTACCCAGAAAATCGTTCGACTTGAATCCTAACAAAATTCCCGTCAAACTGTGCAGGTTTCACCAGATCAGTGAGCTCAGTCCATTCCTTTTTTTCCGCCGCCTCGCAATTCAGGAACAACACTCTCACATGGCATTTAGTGGGATCTGGATTAAAGTCTTGCTGGTCTCCAAGAGAAACTGGTAGCTGAATGGTTACAGGCCTAAAGAACTGGATATTAACTTCAACGCATTTTATTCGCAGAATAGGGCCAAGAAATACACCTTCCTCTTCAAATTCTTTATTTTGAACTTCTTGCACCTGTACCATTTAAAATAGTAATACGCAGCAGTTAATTTCATGTATTCTTTAGGATTCCCATTAGTTAAATAAAAAGTTAACGTAATTTGAGTAACAAAAAAATCTCTACAAATATTCAGTAAACGATTTTTCATTCAAGCCCTCTAGACTGGTCATTATTCGATCGTCACTTTAATAAAGCCTTTATGATAATACTTTCTTTATACATGGACCTTTTGAATCACACCAACCTTTAACTCCAGGGTAAACGGTGACTCGGGTGCAACAGCATTCTCGGGGATTGTAACCGTCACGCCTGGATAATCAGGATGAATGAATAAACCGCCAGCAGATGTGATGGTGCAAGGCAAAGAAGACTTGAGACGGCAAACCACTGCATATGTTGAGCACTCATTTATGTCAGCTTGAGCAACGGGGAATAAAAGGTCTGGTATATCCTTGTGAGAAGGGCGCTCATCTTCGATATCTGTTACCGACAAAAAATACAAGTAAAATTTAACTATGATATGCTCTTTTTGTTATATCCTTTGCCATCTAAAAAGACTGACGTTATGAAAATCAAGACTGGAAACAAGCTTCAGACAGAGAGCGCAATCGCAACTGCAACACTTTTAAGTGTTATTAAAATAACACAATATCAAAAAACAAAGCAAACCCTTCAACACTACGGATGACGCACACCGCCTCCCGCTTAGGGAAACAGGGTCTGCCAAACGGTTTTCTATAGTTGCCATGAATCTACTACAACGAGAAAATTTCTATACCTTGGCGACAGCGTAAGTTCTTGGTTCCACTCATGTCTTCCCATTCATTGGTCTCCTTGTTGATCTGCCTTTTTATCACCACTTCGTAGCCCCGTAGGTCCGGTGCACTGTGAGAAAGTGACAAAGTCACCATGGCACTGAATTTCAGGCGTTGGCTATCGTGGGAAGATAGTTCAATAACATTGCTGACAATGGCCTCGTGTTCCTGCAGTGGGGGTGAGCAGACACTGGATGTCCATCTGTAGACCACTATTGACGTAGGCTCAGACACAGCATTAGGAGGGAATATAAGATGGACAGCCCCCAGTTTGAGGGCCCAGCGAGTACCTTCACTTGTCAACATTTCTCTGCAAGGAGCCAAAATCTCAATAGTCGGTTGTTTTCAAAACATAACTAAAAGTAAAAAGTAAGTAAAATCTACAAAAAATGAAGAACATAATTTGTAAATTTTTCTTTTGGGGGGGAGGCGGTGGGGGGATTGGGGATAGAGAGTGGACAATAATGGTTTTGCTCCACGCAGTGCAGGGGTCAATTCTAGGGATCTTCTTAATGACGAGTTCAAGGCAAAGAAAATCGTCGTACTAGAATATAAATATAATATAATGTTAACTTTATTACTCAACATCAACTCTTAGCTGCTTTTATCCTCCAAAATTAGGATACCCTACCCTTAGCGTTCAGCAAAGAAACTAAACAAAGTCTGTCGTTGTCGAATTTCAAACAATTCTCTACTGAAAAAAGAACCATTTAGTAAGGCTTGACTGCGACGTTCAGTCGGATGCTTGCCCGCGATGTATAATTATGCTTACTGTTACGGTGAGCGAAACACTTTACAAAGGGAGTTTTTAATGTGACTAGTCAGATCATATTTTAAAGAAAAAAATAAGCACACTGAAAAGAAAGTAACTCCTAACAAGTTTCGCACACGCTGAAAATTCATGAACGAAGAATTAAAACACCGGATAAAATATAGATTTTTTGCCAGTTACACAAAACTTATGTTATAGATGTAGAGTGCTCACGGTGCACTCAACCCGCGCAAAAAATAAAAGACATTAAAAACATTAGGCCCCATCGACACGAATCCAAGCCTGCGAGAGCCGGCGCCTTTTTCGGCTGTTTGAAAAAAGCCTTTTTTTTTTTCGTGGAATCTTCCGTCTGAAGATATAACTAATGTAAGAATTAAACACGCACTAAAACACAGCTTCTTAAATAACGCTCTCCAGAGAGGAAAGGTCGATTTCCCCGACCACTGGTGTGGAAGGATGAAAAAGGAAAACTATCGAAAACAAGACGTCAAGGTATCTGATCTCGCGCAGAAAAGAATGTTTCACTGCCACTTTTATTTTTTAAGTGTAACATATCTAAGTCAATTCCTCTCTTTTTGGGTAAAATGTTCAAGCTTGATATCCATGGGGCGTCTTTTATCACCAGTTTCGAAAATCGACGCGTTTAAAACTACTCGCCCGAACAGCTGGAGATCCATGATAGCGGACCTACTACTAGTAGATGGCACTTGATGATGATGAAAAACGAGTCAGCAGAGGTCGACAAGCAACGCCTCAGAGGTACGTGTACACAAATGAAATTTGTAAGTAACTTTTCGCTGCCGTTGCCGTCATTGGAGGTTCCACTGAATTTTCTTCAAACAGTACTTACTCTGTAATGACACTTCTGCTTTCGTCAACATAAGTATTGTCTTCGAGTTCAGTTTCATCTTCAGGCTCTACTACAACCTCTTCTTTAGCGGCTTTCACAGGTAACACAGTCTTGACCACTTCTTCGTCTTCGCCAGCTTTCGAAAGCATTCCAGTTTCAGCAGTTTGTTCGAACGAAGGCGCACTCTTTCTTCCTTCTGGAGCATAAGTTGCAATGATAAGATAAATTAGGATAAACCTGAAGATGCCTGTATGACTATGTACACGGCACATCAGAAAGCTTTTTATGCTGAAAAAAAAATGTTCTGTTTTATTAAAAGCGCAGTTCGACATCAATCGAACAAATAGCCTGCGTGCAGGCAGACGTGTCTTATTTCCCTTGTTGCACGCGGAAAGGTGAGAAATGAAAAAGAACGTTCGCATATCACGTTGAATGGTACAAATTTTGATTGATCGGATTATAATTATGCTTACTGTTGCGGCTCTTTGGAAAAGCATCTCTTTTCGTGGAATTAGTCTTCCGTCAACAGATATACAGAACCGTAGCTAGCGGGGGGGGAGGGGCAAGGGGGGCAGCTGCTCCCCCTGGACCTGTTGAGCCAGACAAATCAAGCCTGCGGATAAATTTGTTTTCTTTAGAGTCAGTTATTTTGATTATAGTGACTTGCAATTGTTTGCCATTTTCATGATTCGAGGTCGATTTTTCGGAAACACATCTCATGACAGTGCTGAAAATAGCGTTTCGGAGCCTCCAAATTTGAAAATTTTCTAAGGGAGGATACCCCCAGACCCCATTTCAAGCCTATTGCTTTCGGCACTCACGATAATGCTCCCCCAATCCCGGTTACAGAAACCTAGCTACGGCCCTGATATAACTCATCTAAGAATTAAACACTCACTAAAACGCAACTTGTTGAAAATCGCTTCCCAGAGAGGGACATTAGCATCATCTTCAAGTTCAGTTTCATCTTCAGGCTCTACTACAACCTCTTCTTTAGAGGATTTTATAGGTAACACAGTCTTGGCCACTTCTTCCTCTTCGCCAGCTTTCCAAAACATTCCAGTGTCAGCTGTTTGTTCGAACGAAGACACACTCACTCCTCCTTGCGGAACATAAGAAGCAATGATGTACGTTACGTCAGCCCAAAATTAGAAGCGGCTTTCATATGATGTGAAGAATTATGCAGATCTCGAAGGTTGTTATCCACCTAAAATCCTCCTCGATCTGCAAAATTCTTCACATCATACTCACCCTCATTCAACAATCAAAGGCATCCAATGACTGTTTTCTGTAAAATATCTGTTTGGAAAAGCAAAAATTGCCTAAAATTTTCTACAGCTTTAGGAAGGGAAGGCTAAAAATTTCTAGATGACCACTCCATTCATTTATAATTTTCGAAGCGGCTTATCTAATAAATTCCCTACGATTTTCTACAATTTCATTCCCCAGGTTAAGCAATTTTTCGTAGAAAAGGGAAACCTAAAATATTCCGATTCGAACATGTGATGGAGAGAAATTCTTACTTTAGTGAAACTTTAAATTGCACCTAAAATTGTCGGGAAAATAATACTGAAGCCCTTGTAATTTCGAAAAGACTTATTAAGTTGAACTAGGATGACCGAACTAAGCCTGCGTAGCAGGCGTCGAAAGGGGTAGGGGATAGGGAGGAATGGAAAAAGGGAGGGGGATTGAGGAGAGTTGGTCAGGGGCTCCCTTCCCTTTTCCCCGCTTTCACGCTTTTCTCCCTCCCCTTTCTGCGCCTGCCACACAGGCTAGACCGAACAGATTCAAATTCTGTAGCGCCGACTACAATGCATTTCTAAAGATCTAAAAGCACTCTGGATAGCCTAAAAAGTGTTTTCAATGTATGCGGAAGGAAACCGTTGTTGGGTGCCCCTGGATAATTGCTAAATGGTCCATTCCAAGTAGTCTCTTTTGCTGGAAAACATATTAGATCCTGCTAAGTTATCTGGTGACAGTTATTTGCCTAAGTTAACCGCTAACCACACGAGGCCTGTTTAATTTTGAACAGCAATAATCGGCATTCTACTCGAAAACTAACTGTTGAAATACAAACTGTTGATAGGCTCTCACATAATATCGCCCCAATGACGTTAAAAGAAAGATAACGGCGAAAACCAGTTGCACAAAAGTAATTTTTTTTTCAAGTATACATTTTAATCTGCTTGGCATGCAAAAAGGTATCAAGTAAAATATTATGTTTCAACATTGTTCAGAAATGTCTTTTTTAGCCTTCTCTATGAAAACATTTTCCCTTCCTCCAACCTCGTCTCCTGGGCGTTTTTCCCTGACTTTTTCCCAAAGCCAGAGAAAAGTGCCCTGAGGTTGCCCTTCCTCTTGTAAACGGGACAATAAACAGAGGTCATCAGTGGCGGGGGAGGGGGCTGTATGAGGAAAAACTGATAACGTTTTTGTTGAAAAAAAAAGGATGGCATTTTCTTATGAGGTGAAAAACAATTTCACTACACGTATTTGTTTCTAATATTTACTGAAAAAACTAATTTCAAGGAGCGTCCCAAAAAATTAAATATCGGCCCAAACTTTTCCCCACCAATGTTCAGCGCAGTGAGTAGTTTCAGTATGAAGGAAAGTTTCGCTTGGCCATTTCCAATTTTCCTCGAGCCTTAAAAAGAATAAAAATAATGGCACTACTGAAATATTTCACATCTATAAATAATAACATGGGCACGTTACACGTGCATGAGCTATTTTGAATGCTTCAGTGATCGGCAATCTACTGTTTTAATCCTAAATTAAGGCTATGCTTTGTGCGAAATTGGGTATTGCTGTACATTAAGAAAACGAGAACCGCTGCTTATAACTGATTCGTTCCTCATACTACCGATTCACTCTTCTTTGTCTTTCCTTGAGATATCTGGTGCAAAATAAACAAATTGTTAAAGTACTATAAATATCAACTCACCAATTGTTGCTTAGAGGAAAGACTCGAAGGTTTCAAGGTTTCTTCATGATATCTTAAAATAATGAAGCTCGTCGAAGACCGAATAGCGCAGAAATGTCACGATTTTCATCATTGTTGTAGATGGTTACATCATCATTATTCACGAGGTTGTCACGTGCGATTCTGCTTTAATGAAACAGTCTTAATTCAAGAAGGGTTATAAGTTATTGCTCCTTAAAAGAAAAGAACCTTTGCTTAGGCACTAGTTACAAAACTAAAGATGTCTTCATACGTTCAAGTTACTATTATTACTGTGAAAAGCCAGTCAGCTTGAGATGTAGAATCACACAGTTTGCACGTGCAAGTGTCGGACTTTGCCCCTTTCCTGGGTTGTAAGTGAGGGAATTCGAGTTATCAGACCGTAATATAGTAGTCTCCTTCGCAGTTAGGCTCGTCACGTCACGCAACGTGACGAGCCTAAAAACGGCTGCGAAGGAGACTAGTAATCTAGTAAACAGAATTATAAAAATAACTCATGCACACAATTTGCACGTGAAGATGTTGGACTTTGGCCCTTTTACAATTTGTACGTAAAAAAACGTAAATTGTTTACTAGAAAATTTTTTCAAATGATTTTAAAAAATCAGCTCGGCTTCATAATGGTAATTGAACTTAGTGGAGTGCAATTTGGTCTGAAATCATACGCGTGATTTCAAAATTGAACGAGCGCGCAGCGCGAGTTCGATTTGAAATCACAAGTATGATTTCAGACCAAAGTTGCACGACACGAAGTTCAATTACCACTTTATTACATCCATTTTGAAATCGCAGAATTTAGTCAGTACTAATATTTATTGATCAAGTAGCTGGTTTGTTAAAAATCCGAAACAAAAAGGCTTTTACATCTCATTTTGTATTCGAAACAGAAATGATGCGATTTAGAACATGAATGACGCGATTTGGAACAGATGCGATTTAGAGCAAAAAATGGTGCGATTTGGGAATAAATCACACTGCTGAGAGCCAATCAGATTGCACGGATCGCCAGTGATTTCAAAGTGGATGTAATAAATTACAACATCTGCAATTATGCTTCATGCAACGTCAAGGTTGATATAGCCTAATATTTATTAACTTCTGAGAAAACTGCCAAACTGCCGAAATATCTTTCTACTCATATCATGTTATTCCACTCTAAAAAACAATATGTAATTATTTTGTCAACTAGCTTCTTCCAAATTTAATTCCCTTACCGCTGCCGTTTCGACTTAGGTTACGCATCGTTACTATATAAAATAGGTTTCAATAACTATAATACTTAGTAAGCAGGAAGGATGTATCATGTTGTTCACTTGTTCATGTCTTAATTGCCGGAACGAAAAAGGTCTGCTGAACTTTGTAAGCGAGAGAATAAAGCTTGTTTACAGGATTAACAATCCTCGAAACAAATTCCAAAAAAATAAGCTGCCTTTCAAACATCTAAAACCACAATTTATACGCCGCATGCTTTCGAATTAAAGTTCATATCTAAATACCAATTATTGTTTCATTGGAAGAGCTTTGAAAATATATCATCTTTTATACTCTACCTGCACTGGAAGCAGGTGAAACTCAACTTATAAATACGTGCGTTGTACCGTTCGCGATAGCCGAATCGATCACAAATGTCTTGAAGCAGCATCCACATTAAAATATGAACCCTTAAACAGTTGCATCACTGTTCACAGCGTTTGAATCATGAAGATATTTTATGTAACGCTTCCAAACACCTGTAGCCGTAATAAAAGACGAAAAAATTATGAAGAATCAAGATGGCGGTCTCAAAGTGCCCTTGTTCGACCTTTACCAATGCCATGTTTAAATAGATGCCAAGATCTCATTGGTTCCTAAGCATCAACTCATAGTACCTTCAACCTTATTGGCTCTTGGGACAAACAACCCAACATACAAAGATACAAAGATACATACTCACACCACTGACATATGAGCTATTTTTTCAAAATAGCTCAAAAAGTACTATTCTAAAAACTTATTGACGACAATCCCCACACTCACCTTTCATAAACCTACTGGTCATTCCCTTTATCTTCATCTCTAGAACATGTATTGTATCAGGAGGTAGAGGATTACCACTCACATCCAGAGTCGTCAGCTGCTTTAAGTCACCAATCTCAGAAGGCAGTTCTGTAATTTTGTTATCATTCACGAGCAACCCATTAAGCTGGCTCAGCTTTTGTATACTAGTAGGTAAACTAACCAATTGGTTGAAACCCACATCCAGCCACCTCAGCTTCTTTAAGTCACCAATCTCAGCAGGCAGTTGTGTAAGTTTGTTAGCAAGCAAGTGCAGCCTCTCAAGCTGGTTCAGCTTCTGTATGCTGGTAGGTAAACTAACCAACTGGTTGTGAGTCACATGCAAACTGCTCAGTTCTTTTAAGTCACCAATCTCAGAAGGCAGTTCTGTAAGTTTGTTAGAACACAACAGCAGCCTCTTAAGTTGTTTCAGCTTCTGTATGCTGGTAGGTAAACTAACCAACTGGTTGCCACTCACATCCAGCTTCCTCAGGTTTTTTAAATCACCAATCTCAGATGGCAGTTCTGTAAGTCTATTATGCTCCAAGTCCAGGTCCTCAGGCTGGTTCATCTTCTGTATTTTGGTAGGTAAACAAACCAACTGGTTGCCACTCACATCCAGCCTCCTCAGCTCCTTTAAGTCACCAATCTCAGATGGCAGTTCTGTAAGTTTGTTATCAGACAAGTGAAGCTCCTCAAGCTGGTTCAGCTTCTGTATACTGGCAGGTAAACTAACCAACTGGTTGCCACTCACATCCAGCCTCCTCAGCTCCTTTAAGTCACCAATCTCAGAAGGCAGTTCCGTAAGTTTGTTACAATACAACTGCAGCTCCTCAAGTGCGTTCAGCTTATGTATACTGGTAGGTAAACTGACCAACTGGTTGTTTATCACACTCAGCCTCTTCAGTTGCTTCAAGTCACCAATCACCGCAGGTAATTCTGTTAATGTGTTGTTAGACAAGTTTAGGTTTTGGAGCTGGTTCAGCTTCTGTATACTGGTAGGTAGACCAACCAACTGGTTGCTATACACAAACAGCTTCTTCAGCTTCTTCAGGTCACCAATCTGAGATGGTAGTTCTGTTATTTTGTTACCATCCAATTCCAGCACTTCAAGCTGGTTTAATGTCTGTATACTGGTAGGTAAACCAACCAAGCGGTTGCTACTCACATACAGTGCATTCAGCTTCTTCAAGTCACCAATTTCAGCAGGTAGTTCTGTGAGTCTGTTGCTATACAAGTGGAGTCTGACAAGATTTTTCAGCCTGTTAATACTTGTCGGTAATTCAGTCAGGTTATTGTTGTCCAGTTTGAGTTCCTCCACTTCAGTCAGTTCAGTGACTGCATCAGGTACCCGGGAGAGTCCTTTTCTACTCAGATCCAAAAATGGGAATCCATGTTCATATTTAATGTAAGCTTTCAATTTTGAACTGGAATTATACTCCATGTTTCAAAAGGTAGCTTTACCCCTTTTTGTAATCTAAAATAAAAATAAGAAAATTATAATATTTAGCACATATTAAACGTTATTTTTGATCATCCAGTGTATCTTAAATAGGTGAGCCTTAGAACAAAAAGGAATTGAAAAGAAATCTTAAGGTTTAGAAAGTGCATATAAAACATATTTGCAAGACAACATTATTCATCATTATATATTTACTCAAAATATTTTTCCATTTCTGATTGGCTCAAGTCCCTCGACAGCTATTAACTCTTCACAACCAGCTAGAATTGACCAAGGGCCTATCTGCACTAGTGAAAAAGCTGTTTATTAGACAAAGTTTCTATCATCACCATGACTGCTTTACAAATGCAGATAGGTTTTCACGATTTTACAAATTTTGTCCCAGACGGGGCGGGACAATCCTCAAAGGCAATGCAGACAAAATTTGTCCCGAGTAAAAACTGGACAAAAAACATCGTGTTTTTCTTATCAATCATTTGTTGTAAAGCCATTACTCTTTCCATTTTCGATGTTTCAAAGACAATTCCAAATTTGTCTGATAGTGCAAAAAGGTCCCAAATTTCACAACATTGGTACCAATGATGACAATTGTACAGTGAGACCATCAATTAACATTAAGGACAAGGTTTGGCCCCACAGATTTTGTTAGTGACATTGACCAAGCCTGCATGCTGTGTCTGCTAATTTTCCTCTGTTGCATGCCAAAGGCAGAAAAGGGGAACCTTTCTGCATGCAAGAAAGGAAATAGGAGATTAGTGTGAACCCAGGCTACATTGAACTGGCAATGGTGGGTATAATTCAGCAGATAAAACACAACTGCATACCAACTATCTATTCATCTTAAAATAGGCATTTCTTTGTTAAGAATAAACTTATTATTGAAAGCTTTCATTATAAGGTTATATCATATAATTTGCTGCTTTTCCTCATTTGATAATCTACCCACCAAGACCTATACAATAGGTAATTTACCTGAATAGGTACATATAATACTTTCCTTTTTTTATTTATTTACTTAAAGCCTCCTTGCAATTAATTGTACAATTTTCTGTTTCTCTTTTTTCAAAAAGCATTGGTAACATCTACCTACAGGAGGTCACAGCTGAGTTAACATCAACTTGCAAGAGGTATTTATATCTCCTTCACTTTAGGCAAATCAAACACAACATCTTTGAATTATCTTTTAAATAGTAAAGAATAAATGCAGCTGTCACCTTCCTTGTACTTCCATTAAGACTTTTTATACGATTCATTATTTTTACTTTTATTTCTGTCCCAAAACATTTATTTCTGGTTGCCTGGGACAGGAATTATTTAAACAATGAAAGCTTCCTAGAGAGTTACCTTTTCTACAGAAATCTTTTGGAGCCTTGAATAAAGAAATTACCTGCTGTCAATTCCACGAATTATTCATTTCACTTTTTTGGAAATTATCCACATAGCCTTACAGTGTTACTACTGTAATCTGGGCCACTTCAGACAAAGTTGACCAATCGGATTACAGGAAAATAACAATAAATTCCAAGAAGGTTGGATGTGGGCCAATCGGCAGCTCATAAAAAACAATAAGTTACTCAAAGCACAGAATTTAATTTTCATAGCAAAATGTTTCAGCAGACAATTTTTCCCTATATTTAAGACTTTGCATACATTACACCCACGAGACATATTATTATTTTTTCAGGGGCACCCAACGACGATTTCCTCCCAGATTCATTGAAAACACCTGAAAGGCTACCCAGAGTACTTTTAGATCTCCAGAAATGCATTCAAAGCGGCACTTTAAAATTTGTATCTGTTCAGTCATCCTAGGGCAACTTGAGTCTTTTTGAAATTTCAAGGGCTTCAACAGTATTATTCTTCCGAAAACTTTACATGCAATTTAACGCATTATGAAAATGAGAATTTTTCTGATTCCTCTCTCCATCACATTTTTGAATCCGAAAATTTGGGGTTTCCTTTCTCTTTACGAAAAATAGCCTAACCTGGGGAGTGAATTGTGAAAAATTAAACTTCAGAAAATCGTAGGGAATTTATTAGATGAGCTTTGAAAATTCTACATGAATGGTCATCGAGAAATTTTAGCCGTCGTCAAGTAATAAAAAATTCTAGGCAATATTTGCTTCTCGGAACAGATATTAAACAGAAAACAGTCATTGGGTGCCCCTGTTTCTTTGACAAAAGCTGTTATTTTGTCACCTTCCAGCAATTTCTTCACTACTATTGCCACGCATTGCAAAAACATGCCACTGCAAGTCAAAAATACAACTATTGTTTCTGTTTTTTGTCTCCATCACACACTGTAACAGACCTCTCATGAAACACACGCTTTCTTCAGCAGGTTCAAAAGGTCACGTCTCTATAGGAAGTAATTGGCTGATTTTGATCCACGTTGTTTTTTCCGTTTCGTGGTACCGGTAATTATATTTGACAGCTTTCTCGAATGTACTGATATTTTCCTGTAATCTGATTGGTCAACTTTGTTGAAAACTGAGGACAAATTCATAATTCAGATTTATGTTAATTTCCTCATTTTACTTTTATATCAGGCGAAGAGCCATACCATGGATGTACTGATATTAAACCGTTATTATTATTGTTATTACCGGGGCCGGCCGAAGGCGGGCACCGGTCTTAAAATGCAGACGATTTCTGTCGTTTTTTCAACGTTACATTGTTAGGGATATATCGCTGACTGAGATATATCGCTGGCTCGTTACTTTGGCTCGCTCATTGAAATCTTATCCGCCATTTTGAAAAGCACTGGAGGGCAGGCATGGAGGATATTCAAGAGAAAGATTGTACCTTTTTGTTCCCCAACCTTTACTATGGACTAGTTTATGAGCGAAGATTTAAGAGTGAATATTTGGAGAGACAAATTTACGAGCGATGACTTAAGAGTGAACCTTCCATCGTGAAACTTATCGAGAATAAGAGCGACTTATCAAAGCTATCTACATTGAGTGAACCTTTCATCGTGACTAATTTATTGAGAATCAAAGCGAACACTTATCAAAGCTAAACTTTATATCATCTTAAAAAACCTACTAGAAGGCGATCTAGACGTGCTCGTGAACCGAGCAGAATTCCAGAAGAGGTCCCAACAAGAAGAATAGCATGTTGAAGAAATTTGTCTTCAAAAAGATTTCAACGATTGAGATACCGAAGTCTTCAAAGCTCCATCGCTATGTTAATAAGGGGAGAAAACTTTATCATGCACGATATAAAGGTAATAACAAACGCGATCCAAAGATAATTAACTTAAATAAAATGGCTATACCCAAGAAAGCTTATTTGTTGTCTTTCTTTAGCAGCCATGCATTATCACAGGATAATGAAACTAAAATGTAAAGCACATCGATATTAATCATTGTTTTCTTGCAATTGTGTGAGTCATATGTGAATTTCAAACTAAGTAAAGATGTTGAGAAGAATCCAGGACCTACTCAATACAACACTGATCATCATGAAGTAATAATTAGACCTTTTATGCAAAATCACAGCTCAACAATGTAGTTGACCTCTCCTATTTCCTCTGAGAATTTGATACAGTCAAGATTAGGTGAACTTGGTTTACAATCAATAGATGTTGGCGGTGCGGGTGATTGTTTCTTTAGATCTGTATCATAGAATTGGCATAAAATCTAAAGGAAAAGGCTGCTTCTTATAATGATATCCAAAAGAAGTAAATTTAAATTTGGTCATGTTAACAATTCTTAAACATGCGGGTACCCTGTGCTATTGTCAGAATTTGAAGTAGGGAGCAACAACTGTAACCATATAAATATTAATTCGATTAGTTTGCACACGAAATGGTTTAATGCGACTATATTTACCACTTATCAATAAATGAGATCCCTGCGTATTGCAAAAAACATGTATAGTTACAGAATTCATCCTAGCGAGTTTTCATCAGTCTAAAGAATATTTGCAATAAAAAAGATTTTCATGTCGCCCGACAAACTTGTTGATGGAAACTACCCTTCCACGTGGCCCCGGTAAAATTCACGAAGTGATTTCTTGTTATTATTATTAGGATCAGTGATTTGCATCATTTAACACAATTACACTTAGTAGGTATTTAAGTAATCATAGATTAGCGAGTACATTTAAGTTTTCTTAGCTTTACAGTTGAGCGAAATGGGGTATTATCAATAGGGTTATAAAAAAATTTAAAAAATAAACATTTTTTCTATGTTCTCTGTCCGGATGGGGGAAAGCCGGGCACACCTGGCAGATTTGACATAAAGTAAGTCAGCCTGCTGTGGTGACCTGCACTTTTAATTATCGCCAATTGCTGGTGTGAGGACCAGGGCATTTGGAATGGAAGTTGAGAAACACCTGGTTACCACAGTCTCCAGTTGCATAAGCAGGGGTGGGGAGGGGGGGGGGGGGGTGATAACCAAAGATGGCAGCCATAGTTCCCATGAGGATCTGTGGCTATCTTATTCAACACATGTGCTAGGTGAGAGGAGAGATGAATATGATGTGAAAATTAAAAGCAACAAGATTATAATCTATTGTTCGAGCTCATTCTCAGGGTTCTTTCCTACTCGTGAATCCATCCATTCCAACCTCGTCTCGCTGTTGTTGTGTCAGGAAGTTTAACTCTTATTGACTGTTTTGCTTGAGTTTGAAAGCAAGGAAATTTGCACGTTACAGATAAAAATTTGTTTTCGTTTATTAGTGGAAAACATTCTCAGCACGATGCAAGAAAATGTGCTGACAGACTGAACTCAGAAAGGAAATTCTGAAAGACATTGGCATCTGAGCAGACTGGAAAGATATTACTTTGACCACGTAGTTAGGGGGAGGGGAAGAGAATTAGTTTTCTTTTGATGCCTAAATGCTTTTAGTTTAAATCCCCGGCCTATGTCTGGTCTCCCTCTCCTCCAGCTTAAAAATGAGAGGTGAATAATACCACTGCAACCACTTGTGCATTTAGTTTTTAAATTGCTTCACATTATTTTACTAACACCTTTGACTGAAATTTATAATGCCTAGGTTTCTGTAAAATACTCTGAAGAAAACTCCGTCTTCGGGCAAGTCTCTTATTAGTACTTATTTAATGTTTTTTGGGTGGGAGGGACCAGAAAGGGGGTGGGGTGGGGGTGGGCACTTATTTGAGGCTGGGCATTCATTAAATTTTTCTGCCTTTAGGATGGGCGCTTATTCGAGGTGGGCGCTTAAATTCGAGGTTGGGTGCTTATTCGAATAAATACAGTACACCTCTAGCTTTAGGCAAATCACTGGGCCACTTAGATAAAGTTGACCAACCAGATTACAGAAAAATAACAATACATTACAAGAAGTTGGTTGCAGGCTAATCAGCAGCTCATAAAAAAACAATTATAGGTTACGTCTTGAAGTACAACATTAAAATTGACAGCAAACGTTTTTCAGGAAAGCAAAATGTTGCACCAGACAATGTTCTCCTATTCAAACCTTTGCATACAACACTGAGGAGAAATATTTCTTTGACACAAGCTGTTATTTTGTCATCTACCAGCAATAGGTACCCTGCTAGCAGAGGCTTTTCCCTTGTGTTTCTCAGCGTTGTACTGCCATTCTCTTCGCGGTTTTGGTTGCTCGCGTTTTGTTTCGGTTGTTTCTGTGCCGAGGAAAAGACCTCTGCCGACAGCCGCTTGCGATTCCTGTTGAACATGCACTGTAGATACCTCCCAGATCTAGGAGGTAATCACATGACTAAACCGGTTGTGGAACCGGTTTTATTAACTCGCTCAACTTTTATGTACTAGTTTGCTGTGCAAAAGTGAGCCCGCTATATCAACATGGCGAGTGCGAGTCATTCCCGTGGGAAATTTGACTCATGAATACATGAGCAAACTCCGGTGGTGGCATTGTATTACCGACACGTGACAGAAATTCCATGGTAACCGCATTTTCATCTCGCGCATGTTCAACAGGAATCGCAAGCGGCTGTCGGCAGAGGTCTTTTCCTCGGCACAGAAACAACCAAAACAAAATGCGAGCAACCAAAACCGCGAAGAGAATGGCAGTACAACGCTGAGAAACACAAGGGAAAAGCCTCTGCTAGCAGGGTAAGCAATAGGCCATTTGCACTAAGAGGTCATGTGACATCACTTTTAAGAAAATGAAAGTTATATGATTTTGCCTTCAAAAAACCATTAGTCGGACATTATATAATCTTAAACAAAATAATAGTGATTTAGTTTTCAAACCCACACCATTTTCTTAAAATGAGTAAGTTCGTAGCTGGTCACGTGACCCAAATGTGATTTCTAAACCTGTGAATTACCTTTTTCTGAACAGAAATTTTTCACTTACAAACTTCAAGGAAATTGTTGAAAAGATGTGGTATTGTTTTCAGCACATCTGAGCATAACTATCAAACGTTTAACAAGATACAAGCAAAAAGTAGTTTTGGCTGCCATGTTGGAGGGCAAGAGTATATATATATGCCCTCCAACATGGTGGCCAATACAAATCATACTACTTTTTCGAAAAATCAAAGGGCCATAAAATAATCTCCCTTAAATGCGTTTCCACTCAAATTTCAGGTGTAAGATAATTTTCATGTGCTCCGTCAATTTTTGGCATCAGCAAGATTCCAACTCATTGTTTCAGGAAGCATTGGTCACGTGACCTCTTTAGTGTAAGTGGCCTATTTCTTCACTACTATTACCACACTTTGCAATAACAGGCCACTGCAAGTCTAAAATACAACTATAATATCATTTATGTTTTTTGCCTCTGTCACTCACTCTAGCTTACCTCTGGCATGGGGAAACACGTGCTTAATCTATTGAATTATAAATGTTCTCTGTGTAGATGACTTCATATTTTTAAATGTCTTAATCACCCTCAAGTAATTTGTTATTTATACTGTGCTGTTCAATTCAATTTCCATGTTCATGATTCCATGGTGATTTCCGGTGTAGTGCTATGTTATAGTTCACACACACATTTACCATAAGTGGTTCTAGTAATAAATTACTGATATTATGTTTAAAGCAAGATTGTGATTCACAAGAATTACTGTCCAAATATGGTTATTCCTTGACATACCTCGGTAAATTCCAAGCGTGCCTACCAACCCCCCCCCCCCCCCTCTCACCCCTGGGCATTAAATTCCTCGCACATGGAGGAAAATTGATCAAAGCATCATTTGAAAAGTTTAAAGGAAAAGACACCTTATTTTTTGCAAGCAAATGGTTGAGACAGAAAGGCCTAGAAATACATTCTGATCAGATTATTACAGATTTCCTATACATAATAGAAGTTCCCAAGAGGGCTTTTCAATGACTATTATGATGCGATTGACTAACAAAATGATAAATATAATAAGGAAAGCAACACACTGACAGTGTAGTTAAGCTGGTGCTGCAGTGTATGCCTCAGGTTACTAGGCAAGCTAGTTTGATGTCTTTCTTGAATTTACTAAGATATGCCTTTGCCTTTGAGGTCAGAGTCTAGTGAAAGAGCGCTGGCCACTGGTTGTTCTATACTTGGGGATGCATAGGTTATTGGAAGACCTGGTGTTTCGAGTGTGGGTGTCTGATCGCTCAAGAAAATTACAGGCAAGGTAATCAGGTACAAGCCCATTAATGCACTTGAATGTCATTATAGAGCGTTTTTACTCATGTGGCCAACATCTATGCAAATTTATCGGAGCAATCAAAAGAAAGCATTTGCATAAGAAAAGAGTTCAACTCCCACAGGACTGGTTTGGGACACAAACATGGCCGCCCTTTCATTGTTTTGGGACACAATATGGCCGCCGTGGCGTCATGTGAAAACAGTCTATAGAGTCCCTTTTGAATAAAATAAATATGGCATTTGCAGCTTATTTACTGGAAAATGGACTTTAGGTGGGTGTGGCATTTGCACAATTTTTTAAGCCACACCATGGGGATTTTGTACGAACTGTCTGGCCGAAAAAAAGAATGACAAGTGCCCGGGAGTGGGTATGAGCACGCTTGGAATTGACTGAGTCGTTATTCAGCTGACCAACTGTTTGCGATGACAAGTGCGCTGGCTAGTATGCTAACTACTCAGAGCAGCATGGTTCTGCATTCTAAAATCTTGAAAACGCACTTAGGTACACACTCTTTTAGACTGTGACTTCTGCAGCGACATTAAACTAAAGATTATTTTTGGTCGTAATGAAACGTTCCGAACTTCCGGGCTTACTAAAGAATGCTTTTTTAGTAGTGACTCTATTTAACAGGCAACGCGTGTGGTGTGAAAAGAACGTATTCAGTATCAAACTTACCTTTACAGACACGTCTGCTGATCTAAAGAAGAAAGCTTTTGAATATCCTCTTGTTTTAAGGCAAAAACACACTCTCCTTTGCTCTCTAGCCTGTGCTGTGCTAGCTGCTGGCTCAGCTCCAGATCGTCAGTAGCTCATGTATGACCCCATGAAATGTCCTGAGACACCAGTGCCATGTCCTGCCTCTAGGCACAAAAGTGTGACCCCATGTAGCTCTAGTAAGTGTAATAGCTGTAGTTAAGTGTAGTAGCTGTAATAGCTGTAGTAAGTGTAGTAAGTCTAGTAGCTGTAGTATCTGTAGTAAGTGTAGTACGTGTAGTAGCTGTAGTATCTGTAGTAAGTGTAGTACATGTAGTAGCTGTAGTATCTGTAGTAAGTGTAGTACGTGTAGTAGCTGTACTAAGTGTAGTACGTGTAGTAGCTGTAGTATCTGTAGTAAGTGTAGTACGTGTAGTAGCTGTAGTATCTGTAGTAAGTGTAGTACGTGTAGTAGCTGTAGTATCTGTAGTAAGTGTAGTACATGTAGTAGCTGTAGTATCTGTAGTAAGTGTAGTACGTGTAGTAGCTGTACTAAGTGTAGTACGTGTAGTAGCTGTAGTATCTGTAGTAAGCGTAGTACATGTAGTAGCTGTAGTATCTGTAGTATCTGTAGTAAGTGTAGTAAGTGTAGTAGCTGTAGTAAGTGTAGTACGTGTAGTAGATGTAGTATTTGTAGTAAGCGTAGTACATGTAGTAGCTGTAGTATCTGTAGTAAGTGTAGTACGTGTAGTAGCTGTAGTATCTGTAGTAGCTGTAGTAAGTGTAGTACGTGTAGTAGCTGTAGTATCTGTAGTAAGCGTAGTACATGTAGTAGCTGTAGTATCTGTAGTAAGCGTAGTACGTGTAGTAGCTGTAGTTAGTGTAGTACGTGTAGTAGCTGTAGTATCTGTAGTAGCTGTAGTAAGTGTAGTACGCGTAGTAGCTGTAGTAGCTGTAGTAAGTGTAGTACGTGTAGTATCTGTAGTAAGTGTAGTAGATGTAGTATGTGTAGTAGCTGTAGTAGCTGTAGTAAGTGTAGTACGTTTAGTATCTGTAGTAAGTGTAGTAGCTGTAGTATCTGTAGTAAGTGTAGTAGATGTAGTATGTGTAGTAGCTGTAGTAGCTGTAGTAAGTGTAGTACGTGTAGTATCTGTAGTAAGTGTAGTAGATGTAGTATGTGTAGTAGCTGTAGTAGCTGTAGTAAGTGTAGTACGTTTAGTATCTGTAGTAAGTGTAGTAGCTGTAGTTTCTGTAGTAAGTGTAGTAGCTGTAGTATCTGTAGTAAGTATAGTACGTGTAGTATCTGTAGTAAGTGTAGTACGTGTAGTACGTGTAGTAGCTGTAGTAAGTGTAGTACCTGTAGTATCTGTAGTAGCTGTAGTATGTGTCGTAGCTGTAGTAACTGTAGTAAGTGTAGTACCTGTAGTATCTGTAGTAGCGCTAGCTGTAGTAAGTGTAGTACGCGTAGTAGCTGTAGTAGCTGTAGTAAGTGTAGTAGCTGTAGTATGTGTAGTAGCTGTAGTATGTGTAGTGGCTGTAGTAAGTGTAGTAGCTGTAGTATGTGTCATAGCTGTAGTATCTGTAGTAATGCACCTATCAATGTTAAGCCCCAGGGTGGGGGGGCGGGCTACCCACGGGAAATTGACTGAGCGTGCCTTCCCCTGGGTAGGGATTTTGACATTTAAGCGTTGCCCCAGGGTCGGGAATTTGACATGGCCGCCATCTTGGAAGACCGAGACAAACTGGAAATGAGTGACCTGCCATCTTGGTAATACCCAGAAGTCACTAGAGGTAAATGACCTCTGCTTTTCTTGAAAGTAACAAGACAACATGAGGATCCTGATAATGCCCAAGAACAAGTCCTGTGGATAAAGTGTGACACATGTGACATGTGTGACCCTCAAGTTTGTGTTAGCGCATCTTGGCTACCTTTATTATGCCCTGCAGAGGATGACATTTTCTGGCACTGCCTCTCTTGTGTTGCGGTGTACACTATGTGAGGTTGTAAAAGTTATATCCTTTCCAACCTGTCAATTATTAAGTCCTGACTCTGTTAGAAAAAGTTACCCCAGAGGCGGGAAATTGGGGGTGGGGAATTTGACTCTGGCTTCCATTAAAATGTCAAATTCCCCTGGGTCTGCCCGCCTCCCCCCTCTCCACCCTGGGGCTTAACATTTATAGGTGCATAAGTGTAGTACGTGTAGTAGCTGTAGTAAGTGTAGTAAGCGTAGTAGCTGTAGTAAGTGTAGTAGCTGTAGTAGCTGTAGTAAGTGTAGCTACTACACTTACTACAGCTACTACGCTTACTACACTTACTACAGCTACTACACGTACTACACTTACTACAGATACTACACGTACTACACTTTCTACAGATACTAAAGCTGTAAGTGTAGCTACTACACTTACTACAGCTACTACGCTTACTACACTTACTACAGCTACTACACGTACTACACTTACTACAGATACTACACGTACTACACTTTCTACAGATACTAAAGCTACTACACGTACTACACTTACTACAGATACTACAGCTACTACACGTACTACACTTACTACAGATACTACAGCTACTACACTTACTACAGATACTACAGCTACTACATGTACTACGCTTACTACAGATACTACAGCTACTACATGTACTACGCTTACTACAGATACTACACGTACTACACTTACTACAGATACTACAGCTACTACATGTACTACACTTACTACAGATACTACAGCTACTACACGTACTACACTTACTACAGATACTACAGCTACTACAGCTACTACACATACTACATGCAGCTACTACACTTACTACAGTACTACAGATACTACAGCTACTACAAGTACTACACTTACTACAGATACTACAGCTACTGCTCTTACTACACTTACTACAGCTACTACAAGTACTACACTTACTACAGCTACTACACGTACTACACTTACTACAGCTACTACACGTACTTCACTTACTACATGTACTACGCTTACTACAGATACTACAGCTACTGCAGATACTACAGCTACTACACGTACTACACTTACTACAGCTACTACACGTACTACACTTACTACAGATACTACAGCTACTAGACTTACTACACTTACTACAGCTATTACAGCTACTACACTTAACTACAGCTATTACACTTACTAGAGCTACATGGGGTCACACTTTTGTGCCTAGAGGCAGGACATGACACTGGTGTCTCAGGACATTTCATGGGGTCATACATGAACTACTGACCCTGCCTCTAGGCACAAAAGTGTGACCCAATGTAGCTCTAGTAAGTGTAATAGCTGTAGTTAAGTGTAGTAGCTGTAATAACTGTAGTAAGTGTAGTAGCTGTAGTAAGTGTAGTAAGTCAAGTAGCTGTAGTATCTGTAGTAAGTGTAGTACGTGTAGGAGCTGTAGTATCTGTAGTAAGTGTAGTACGTTTAGTAGCTGTAGTAGCTGTAGTAAGTGTAGTAGTTGTAGTAAGTGTAGTAAGTCAAGTAGCTGTAGTATCTGTAGTAAGCGTAGTACATGTAGTAGCTGTAGTATCTGTAGTAAGTGTAGTACGTGTAGTAGCTGTAGTATCTGTAGTAAGTGTAGTAGCTGTAGTATCTGTAGTAGCTGTAGTATCTGTAGTAAGCGTAGTACATGTAGTAGCTGTAGTATCTGTAGTAAGTGTAGTAGCTGTAGTATCTGTAGTAAGCGTAGTACATGTAGTAGCTGTAGTATCTGTAGTAAGTGTAGTGCGTGTAGTAGCTGTAGTAAGTGTAGTAGCTGTAGTATCTGTAGTAAGTGTAGTAGCTGTAGTATCTGTAGTAAGCGTAGTACATGTAGTAACTGTAGTATCTGTAGTAAGTGTAGTACGTGTAGTAGCTGTAGTAAGTGTAGTACGTGTAGTACATGTAGTAGCTGTAGTAGCTGTAGTATCTGTAGTAAGTGTAGTACATGTAGTAGCTGTAGTAGCTGTAGTATCTGTAGTAAGTGTACTAAGTGTAGTAGCTGTAGTAAGTGTAGTAGCTACACTTACAACAGCTGCTACAGCTACTGCACTTACTACAGCTACTACACGTACTACAGCTACTACACGTACTACACTTACTACAGATACTACAGCTACTACACGTACTAAAGCTACTACAGCTACTACACGTACTACACTTACTACAGATACTACAGCTACTACACGTACTAAAGCTACTACAGCTACTACACGTACTACACTTACTACAGATACTACAGCTACTAGGCTTACTACAGATACTACAGCTACTACACGTACTACACTTACTACAGATACTACAGCTACTACACGTACTAAAGCTACTACAGCTACTACACGTACTACACTTACTACAGATACTACAGCTACTACACTTACTACAGATACTACAGCTACTAGACTTACTACACTTACTACAGGTACTACACTGTCTTACTACACATACTACAGATACTACACTTACTACAGCTACTACACTTACTACAGCTACTACATACTGCAGCTACTACACGGACTACATTTACTACAGCTACTACACTTACTACAGCTTTTACTAGAGCTACTACACTCACTACACTTACTAGAGCTACATGGGGTCACACTTCTGTGCCTAGAGGCAGGACATGGCACTGGTGTCTCAGGACATTTCATGGGATCATACATGAACTACTGACCGCCTCTTCATTCTTCCAACAAGCTTGTTCCCAGGGTCTCTCTCCCGAGTGCCAAGCCTAAGCTGCCGCGAGGGTTACGTTGGGTATCCCAGCCCGTCTTCTCTTCCCATACCAAATCACCAGTTATATTGGTATATTCGAAGGTTTCCTTATGCGATTGTGTTTTTTTGTAAACACTATTTTACAGGTACATTCACTGCGTATTACCGGAGTTTCTGCATCCCTGTAAATGAATAAATCACAAAACCAGAACCTTTTCTCAACTTTTTCACAGCCAAAAAATGCATCTTTTAGCCCTTTTGATTTCTTTACAGACTGAAACGACAGATTTCCTTACCCTTTCATATACTTCAGCAAGTGAAATCCCGGCTACCCTTTCCTGACCTGATACCTAAAAAAGATACCCCTTTCGGCCATGCAGAGCCTCCCCCGGTACCAGACCTCCCGTAAGACAGAGGGAGATCTGGGTACGAGATAACCTACGAATACAGCCATCTTTCATCTTATGCACCTATCAATGTTAAGCCCCAGGGTGGGGGGGGGGGGGGGGGGGGCGGGCAGACCCAGGGGAATTTGACATTTTAATGGAAGCCAGAGTCAAATTCCCCACCCCCAGGCACCTACTAAATGTCAATTTCTCGCCTCTGGAGTAACTTTTTCTAACAGAGTCAGGACTTAATAATTGACAGGTTGGAAAGGATATGTCTTTTACAACCTCACATAGTGTTCACCGCAACACAAGAGAGGCAGTGCTAGAAAATGTCATCCTCTGCAGGGCATAATAAAGGTGGCCAAGATGTGCTAACACAAACTTGATGGTACCACATGTCACATGTGTCACACTTTATCCACAGGACTTGTTCTTGGGCATTATCAGGATCCTCATGTTGTCTTGTTACTTTCAAGAAAAGCAGAGGTCATTTACCTCTAGTGACTTCTGGGTGTTACCAAGATGGCAGGTCACTCATTTCCAGTTTCTCTCAGTCTTCCAAGATGGCGGCCATGTCAAATTCCCGACCCTTGGGCAACGCTAAATGTCAAAATCCCTACCCAGGGAAGGCACGCTCAGTCAATTTCCCGTGGGTAGCCCGCCCCCCCACCGTGGGGCTTAACATTGATAGGTGCATTAATCTTTCATCGCTTCTCGCCGTTAGGTCCGAGTGACAAGTCTGGCTGCAAAGTAGGCTAACAGCCGCCCAATCCCCTTAAAAAAAATCGGGGAGAGCGATTCTCTCGCTTTCTCACTTTCCTTGATTGATTTTAGTGGGGCAGTTTAGCAGGAAGGGCGCGACGGCACTGATGACATCAAAAAAGTAATTGGTTTAGGGATGGACAGTTAGAAAAGTAATTGTGGGGGGGGGGGGGGGGGGGTGGGTTTGCAAAACCCAAAAAACAATTTCTCGGTGAGGAAATTATTAATAACAACTGGTGATATTCCTAAGGATTCTAGCCAAAAGAAATATATGCCCTCGGAGGGAAAAGAAAAGATTTCCGCCTGAATTACATGTAAAAAAAATCTTGCATCAATCTTGCATGTCTTAAAATCACCCCCCCCCCCCCCGCCCCCAGGCGCTTTCAACACTTTTCTAATGATCCATCCTTTAATAGGCAAAACAACAATTTTGCACGCGCAGCATGCTTTTTAGAACATTTCCTTGCCGTCCCTGCACGACCAAGACGTGAAATTTCCTTATGCAACGTATTTTAGAGGCTGTAAACACACAAAGAAGAATTTTTGTTTCCGTTTCTAAGCTTGGCTGTAGTCTCAAGAATTTAATTTGACATTTTAAGCGAGTTGGAATAAACGCGACAAAGTTTGAAAAAAAGCGAATTCATTTTAAAAAAAGACGTTTTCGCTGCAGTCGCTGTCGTCGTTGCTAAATTTGAGCTCTCTTTGTTTTGAAGGGAGCCGGTGCGGCTATACCGACGGGCTGCGGACAACTGTGTGAAGTTCCCAGACAAGGTAGAAATAATGTCTTCTTGAAAAGACCATGAAATTAGAAAAAAGAGCTTCCTCAACTATACTCACTTTGTGAGTTGTGTGCCACAGTCACAGTGATTTGGGCCGGTATCCCCTGGTAGCCCTGTAAGGATACCCAAAAAATGACTGATCCTGCTTCTGACAATCGTTTTGGCTGGTTCCTCGCCCGGGTTGCATGGTTCCTCCCTTATATAGCCTATACACTACTGGGATGTGCCGCTGGACAGGGTATGGTTTATCACCTCTCTGTCCCAAAGGGCATATGATTTCTTCAGAGTTTGTCATCAGGGTATTTCCTGCACGATTGATTTGATTCGCTGGATGAGTTTTGTTTGTTCTCCAAGTACACAAAAGCAATGACTTTAACGTACCGTGCTCTCTTGCAATTACCAATAAACGGCTTTAAAACAAGACGGCGTTCATTTTGTCCTTTATCCTAAACAGGGTAATAAAATTGAGCGTGTTGTCCTAAACAGGGTATGTATTTTAGGAGGTTTTGTCCTAAACAGGGTTAGCGTCAAACCTTCAACGGCTCACCTATACCCAAATATTGGTCGAGTTCCCACCTACGAGTTCCTCGTTTTAGTGACTACGGTGATCGCCCCGATACTTCCTTAATTTTTCCTCCTTTAAACTCGGTTCCCGGCAAAACGGAAACAACCAGTTTAGGGCTCTAAGTCTCCGGCCAAAGCCTGGAATAACAGGAGTCAGTTTAAACTGGCGCTAAATTGCAGCCACAGTAACTAATAACTGAAAGAGGACTGAACAGAGAACACAAACGTCATGCTGGCAACGTACTAAGACTGGGACAAGAAAATTAAAAGAAAGAGTTTACCTAATTCTAATGACTATTTCCTTCCCTTTCAAGGCCCGACTGGTTTGCTTGCTGTCCAGCTACCGAGTTGCTTTTATAATACTAAATAGCAACAAGACCATAACGACAAACAACCCTGATTGAGTGGTGCAGGAGTTGAACTCTCTGTTGAAGACCTGGATTACTAAATTAACAACATTAGTGCAAGATATAGAGACCGCAAGGCGACAAAAAAGTAAACAAAATAGTAAAACAAAACGAAATATATTTCAACGATACTTCAGTTTGGAAAACAAGCCTTCTTCAGGAGCTAAAAGAAACTGAGAAAAATGAGGGTGGTTATATCATATATTATCAAGCTTCGTCGCGTCGATTCATTCCTGGAGGAAACAATATTTTCCCTTTGTTTATCAAGTAAGCTGACTAAGTCACGTTTGCTGCTTATGAGTCAGTCAAGGAGAGAGAGAGACGAAAACGGTTGATTGAATGTCCAGGTTGATTGGAAAGCAATGAGACGGGAGTGGAATCGTTGAGTTGTATCCCATGAAGGTGACCAGCTCTACGTACATTGTACGTAGCGTCACAATAAAAACCTGTCGAGTATTATCATTGCTTATCACATGTATTTGTATGTGAAAAACTTAACATCATGTAAACTGTAACTTTTAATATCCTGTAAAAAATCTAGGAAATGATGCGTATGTTTCCAAAAAACATCAACAACAATGAAGAAAATGAAGATTTCCGCACCCGAATAAAAGTATTCGTGCTTATCGCGATGAAAAAAAAAACATGTTCGTGTAAACTGAACATTTCCCTCCCCTCCCTCCCCTCCCCTCCACACTCATCACTTTTTAAATGATCCATCCCTAAGACAAGTCAAAAATCCAAAAATGGAAAGGTAACGCGAGCGGTGCAGACACTAGAAGGGCTCCTTATCCCCTTCCTTTCTGCACGTCACCCATTCGGCTTCTGCATCTTCCTATGCTTCCAAGGACTTTCGCGAAAACAGTCGATTCATTTTTAATATAAAAAGGGAAAGGAGTGTCATTTTTCACCGAGTCAAGCCCTCCTTGAACGCCTGCTTACAACTTGAGCCTTTCTGAAAAAGCCTTTGCGCTCTCGATCCTAAATTATTTAAATAGAAACATTGCCTTTCAAGTCTCTTTTTTATGACATAATCGATGCAACGAAAAAAATGAGCCAGGTTGTGTCTGCTCAGAGACCACTCAAAATTCAGAGCCAAGGAGGTAACTTAATTTTGGCGAGTGGTCGCTTAATAACCTAACCGAAAAATTAACTACCCAGCTTTAAAACGATTCTAACTTACTGAGCCGAATGATTTCAACCAGACTTAATTCATCACAATCTATACTACTAGATTTATCTCAATACATTTAACCTTTTAAGAAAATACATAAAGAACGACGAGGAATACACTTAAGCAAAGTCAGATTCTACCAATATGGTTTAATAAAACAGCTATTTTAACGGTTCAAAAAGTTAATATTCACAAATCCATAAGAAGCAACCTTGTGAAAAACCGATTCCTTGCGAAAAGAATGCTATTGAATTATATATATGGGCGCTTTCCATTTGTCAGAATTGGCCGGCTGGCCGGATCATAGCCCGACCAGTCATTTGAAAATGAAATTCGAGCAAATGGAAATAGAGGTAATATAGCAGAACACTGAAGAAACCGTCAGAAAATTCGAACACACAGAAGTCAATATGATGCAAAATTAAATAACAGAAAACAAAAATCAAAACTTAATTATGACGGTAATCACCCGCCATACTTTTTCCAAGAGTTTTTGCTGAAAAACGTTCTCCTTCGTGCATACTATTTAGGGTTTGACTGATTTAGGCGGAGAGTTTTGATTAAAAGGAAACTGATTATCATTGCGACGGAAAAGGTCTGGCCGGGCAATTCTGACAAATGGAAAGCGCCATATTCATAGAGACTGGTAAGGGACATCCTGAGATAAGAAATCAGTGGCGGATCCAAGGTAGCCCCCCCCCCCCCCCCGCCCCTTATTATTAGACCAAACTGAGGCCCGAAGAGCCGGAAAAAATTTTTTTGAGACCGCACCCTCACTCCCCCCCTCCCCCCCCCTCCCCCCCACTTATCTGAAGGTCTGGATCCGCCACTGGACCTTTACCAACAAAACTCAAAACAGAAGCTTGATATATACAGCGACCGAAAACAAATATCCTAAGAAAGGAATGATGCTTCAGGAACAAAATTCTACTTAAATATTTACCTAAAACTGAATATTTTCAGAGACTGCAGGTAAGGAACCCGTCTAAAGTAAGGCTTGTCCTTAATAACAAATGCTATTGATAATGCTAGAATAAATTCTGACTGGTATATACGGTGGGGCCCTGTTTACACACACGCCGCAAACATAATCACCAGCAACATGCGCATACACAGTAACCAAGTGATCATTATTACAGCCATTTTGTTAGGATGTTTATAACAACAGGGTGACCCAATTGCCTCTGTGAATGTTACTTGTGTTCATGTTTGCGCGTAGGTGTGAAATAGGAATTCAGACACATCTTAAGACAGAAAATTTTCTACAGTGCTTAAGGCGACGGCAGGAAATGTGGTCCTCAACAAATAAATCCTATTAGAACAGAATAGAGTGAATTAAATAACTAAATACATTTTCATATGACCTAAGGGGACTGTGTATAAAGTTTCACACAGAGAAAATTTCCCTTATGGATTAACCATATTTAAATGTCTTTTTATACCGTCACAATAACGTTGACGAATTGCAAACACGTGAAAAAGGAAGCGTTCAGTAAAAATGGACAAAGAAGTTTCTTGCCAACAACACAGCAAATAAGGAGGTAACTAAGAACTCTGGCAACTGAAAGGTGTGATTGCTTAATTCAAATGACATGAATTTGTTAACGCGAGTTTGGAATTAAACATTGCAGAGTAATTAGACATCTTAGCATCCTTCAAGTTGAATAAGACTAACATAGTGAAGCTCATGCACGTGACCCAGCACAAGCAGGTTGCTACCAGTAACATACTCTGGGCAGATCATTACGTCATGGTGATGCCGCGGCAGACTCCTGATCACGTGAATGCATGTTTCAAAGCAGTTTGCCGCACCGAATAGAATCACGTGATCACCCCATGTACCATTTGCCTTCACGCTTGTGAGGTAGGTGTTCCAAGATGAACATCCATCAACAAAGTGGAAGAGATCTGTCTCATTCGGCTGTAAGAGAAAAAATGCTGTAGTTAATACAAAGACGACAAAGAGCATTTCTAGACGGTTCTTATTCAGGAAACTACGCAGTAACCTCTCTCCACCACAGACCCCGGGGGGGAGGGGAACTCAACACTTTTACTACAGAGACGGCAAATAGCATTTCTAGACGGTTCTTATTCAGGAAACTGCACAGTCAGCTCTCTCCACCACAGACCCCACCTCCCCAGAGGGGGGGGGGGGGGGGGGGGTACTCAACAATTTTATACGCTGAGGCTCCGCCCCGAGGTCCAACCCCTTACCCTTTTATACACCTTTTTTGACAGAAACAGTACCCCTTTCGTATACCTCATATATTGACAAAAAAATGGTACCCCTTTGACATACCTAGTTTAGAACTTTGTATCCCTTTTAGCTTCTGTAAATGCACCATCTTTTTTTCATGAATAAATCACAAAACCAGGAGGTTTTCTTGTCTCTTTTACGTCTGTTAGCCCTTTTTAGTCCTTTTACAGACCGAAATGAAAGATTTCCCTACCCTTTTATACACTTCACTTAATTAAGCCCCTCCCTTTCATAAACCTGAAGCCTGAAAAAGATACCCCTTTGGGGCAGAGCCTCCCCGCATAGGCCATAATAGGGAGTACTCCCCTGGGACACAGACACCGTTAGTAGTCGTACTCTAAAATAAGTGTCCGCCTTATCAAGTTTCAAACAAAATAAAGAAAGAACGATGAAACAGAACAAATCGAGAATGACTCAAATCCCACGACCATTTCTTTGAAACCAGCTAGCGATGATCCAATTTGGAAGACGTTTGCGATATCCAGTAAAATGACGTCAATAGTATAGGATATCGCCAGAAAAGGGAACGGCAACTGAGAGACAGAAACTTAACATCAAACGAGGTAGGCACGTTTTTCAAGTATGAACTATTTTGAATGGATAATAAAACAATAATCGGATTGGGATTTCAAATGATGTGCAAAATTATGCAGATCTCGGAGGGTGTTATCCGCATCGGCCAGTATCCTCCACGATCTACAACATTTTTCAGATCATACTCAGCCTCATCCTAAAATTGCTCATTTAAATTATCGTTACTTTACTTTGGGTAAGAATTTGATTTCTTACCATAAACCATTTTCCACATCGTGTCAACAAGGGATTTGCACTGTCTCTCCCAACTGAATCTCTCTTCATAACTTCTTCGAAGCCTTTTGATTTCCTCAAGCCGCAGTGCCCTAGATTTTTGTTGGATAGTTGCTATTGCCTTTGCCCATTCCTTAGGGTCATCCGAATCAATCACAAATGACTCGCCCATTGGAAGACAACGCAGAGCTTCTCCAAATCCGGAGTTTCCACTTACCAGAATGGGAAGACCAGCTGACATGGCTTCCAGTGCTGTCAAGCCAAAACCCTCAGTTCTTGAAGGCATGATGGCCACATCAACTTCACAAAACAACTCTTTCAGTCTTTGCTTGTCTTTCACGAATGATCTGACAAACAACTGGGTTCTTGAAATGCCCGTCTGACATAAGATTTCCGCGACTTCATCCTGCTTTCCATCAGGTGCACCAACAAAGATCAGACGGTAAGAACTGTCCTTCAATTCAACTATTGCTTGAGCGGCAATGTCGTATCCTTTGAGACTGAAGTCTTCAAAATCACCACGGCCAAAGGTTAACACTTTGAACTTCGAAGTCGCTCTCATAGTAGCATGCTCAACATCTGAAAACTCTGTAAAGGTACCTGGCATCAGCTGGAAAACATCTTGATGAGATGAACGCAAGTAGGACGAGAATGCTTCTGTCAACTTGGGCCCAACTGCTACAACGAGATCTGCAAGTTGGCACAGCTCAACTTCAGCTCTGTTCTTTCCTTCTCCCTTGGTAATAGCGCCAGGATAGTTCTTGTGCATTGCTAGCTCTTCAGGTTCGGTGTGCACTACCTGCACCCACTTACAACAATGAGACTCTTGGATGATTTGAGCTTGTTTCCCAAGCTTTGCACCATGACCAATCACGACCTGAATGTCAAGGTCTCTTGGTGGAAAACTCAACCAATCAAGAGGATCACTAAAGCCAGGGCGACGATGTACTTCCATAATGGAAATGTTGTGACCCTTGGCAGCTCTCTTGTCATCTTCACCGCACTCAAATTGAGGTACGATGATGGTGACTTCTACGTTTGGGTGTTTTGCCAAATGTATGGCAAGCGTTCTGTTCATTGTTGACAAGCCACCCTTAGATGACCCCCACTCATTAGCCAGGAGGGAAACTTTTAAGATTGAAGGCTGTGCATGACTTTGTGTTTTACCAGAAAAGGCTGAGTGCAATTCCTGAAAGCAAACCAATATTGTATGTTTCAAAATAGCACTTTTATAGAGGGTGCTGCCAAGAAAGAGTTAAAAAGTATGTTGAGTGGAAAAAATGCGCACACCGCAATACATACGGTATACGCGTTAATTAAAGACGTTCAATGTACCTGAATATCATGGCGAAAATTGAATGTCTATGAGTCACCTCACCGTAAAACTAACGTAAACGCGAACACAAACCTTAGCCTTAAGCTCTAACACTCACCCTAACGCAACTCAGACCCTAACCCTAACTCATAACCAGTTTGTTGTTGGTTCTCTCCATAACCAGTTGAGTTTGTTGCGGTTGTTGCTGGTTCTCTCCCTTGCCCCGAGAGGGTTTTCTTCGGTACTCCGGTTTTCCTCTCTCCTTAAAAATCAACACTTCCAAATTCCAATTCGATCAGGAACGCACGGAAACGTTTCAACGAGTTCTTGTGAACTCCTAAGTGCTCCGTGGGTAAACAAATTACAATTACAATAACTCACTAACTCATTTAAGACTGACAAAACAAGGTTTCTTGACCTCGAATATGGCATATTCTGGTGCGTTGAGATTTAACAACGAAACGCACTTGCTCGTCTTTGCTCAATTATGAGGGCACCCGGATTCCTTTGCCCCAGTTCCTAATTCTTCGAGATATTCAGGCATTTCGTGGACGAAGAGAGAACCTGTGAAGGATATTACGGGAATTTTCCAAAAAAAGGAAAAAGTTTAGCAGAAGCTCCTTACAAGTAAGAAAACGGATAAACCGAGACAAAGAGTGTTCTCGACGATTTGAAAATGCCTAAACTGGAAAAAAATCTTCACAACTATTGCCATCGTGTCATCACTACGAGAGACTCGACCTTCAAAAACTTTTAGGACAAACTTATATAAGTAATATAAAAAAAAGAAAAGCAGAAGCAGAGACAAAAAGTAGCTTTTGTGACTTGGAAAATGCCTTGACTGGCACAAATCCTCTAACAGTCACGCGGTAGGTGGCAAGTGTCACTTGAAATGGCACGATTTCAAGATTTACAACGACGACTACAATTTGAGTAAACTTTTTCATTGCTTGGATAGGATAATATTCTACAAGGCTTTCAAAAAAGAGGTGCATTAGAACTCTAAGCAGCAGTGCTAGCCTCCGCCCAGGTTGAGCCTCAATCTACCACTATTTCCTTCGTTTTCCAAAGCATTTTTCATTTTTTTTTCGTATTTTAATTAGTACATACGGTATTTACATTATTTTATAGGCTTATGTTTTTTAATAGTTTTCTAGTTTTTATGGCAGATAAAGAGCTGCTCTCTGGATATACTGCAATAAATCATCATCATCACTATCGTCATCGTCATCGCCACTCTATAGAAGGCTAATATCTATAAAATGTTTTAGCCGATAGTAGTAATACTAACCGCACGTGGAATGTTCTGGATGGGCAAGTGAAATTTACACAACAGACTCGTTCTTCCCGTAGGTACCGAGGTGTTATGGAACTCTACTTTTGCTAGGTCTTCGTCTTTACGGACTCGAACTCGCAATTCAGTCTTGAACTCGTCTTCTAATAACCTGTTCAAATGTAAACCAAAATATCCATGCTGTAATAACGGTTGCCTAACAAAAAGCTTATTAAATACAAAAGAGAAAGTCCTGACTTAGTCAATTTGCATTTTTTTCTTTCCCTGCTGGGATGAATTCGGAATCAACTAGATAGGCAAAACACATGCTGGCGTCCAACAGTTGCTTGCAACATGAGGCCGGTTAAAAATTGAGAGACGTCTTCTTTACGTGTAATATTGCACCAGCACGTGGATCAACAATACGTTACACGTGGTATTAATAAAAAAAAATCTTCAAAGAACTTGCTGCCGAAGTCAAAAGGATGCTTAACCACCTATACAGTGTTTTCACATGACGTCACGGCGGCCATATTGGTGTCCCAAAACAATGAAACGGCGGCCATGTTGGTGTCCCAAACTAATCCTCTGGGAGTTGTACTCTTTTCTTATGCAAATGCTTTCTTTTGTTCCAATAAATTTGCATAGATGCTGGCCACGTGAGTGAAAACACTCTATTCGCATGATTATTCAGTTTTCATGATTTTTCAATTTGCTCAAAAACAACATTTCCAAATTCCAATTCAACCAGGAATCAGGTAGACGAAGAATCACTTTGTGGATGTGCTACCTCCAAATCATTATTTATTTATGAATTTGTGTAGCTCGAAAGATGGGATGCACTCCTGGCGTTGTTCTTGCATGGGTATGTGATGTATAAAAAAAAGCTTACCTGAGGAAAACATCATTCACGTCCTCATCATCGAATGGACATATGCCTCCTGATACAAAAACAAATGCTTTGTCCTCTCCTGGTATCATATCTTGTCTCGAACTGCCATCAGCGAACGTTACGCCTGCTTCTTTAAGATTCTCTACTACAGCTTTTGCACGGTGACTATGACAACAAATAAGGTGCAAAATGTCTGGAATATCCGGACGAAAGTAAGCAACGAAACTTGCTCGTCTGGGCGGCTTCCATATGAATCTGGTCAAGTAACCAATGTACCTAATAATTCCAGGTCTTTCAACAGTGGAGTTTTCTGGTCGCCACTCGAGAAGATAGGAATATCTGGAAGAACCAAAAATTAAAGAGTGAGAACCAGAGTGAAGGGAGTTGCTATGAGCCTTTAAATGGCACAGATAAAATTTAAGCTGTGTTACGTAATCGCCGTCACAAGAAGGAGTGCGAGTACATTTGAAAAGGGAAACTCGAAAGAGCTTATCTTAACGTGTTGAGTGAAAAATAAAGCCAGTAGGGACTACGCTCATGAGCCGTCAACCTCTTTTCCACAACTAGAATGAGAAGACTTGGAGAATGTTGTCTGAGTTTTAATTTTGTGCAAACCACCTGAGTAACATCTATCCTGAGTAGGATAGAGCATAAAAAATAAACTGTCATTTTTGGTAACTTCCTGGATGCATTTTCCGGAATACCTAAACACCCACTCCTTATTAAACGGGGCTTCCAAACAAACCCAAAAATCTTAACCTAAAACTGTCCAATATGTCAAATTACTATTTTTGGCAAAAGGGAAACTAAAAAAGCCTTTCTTTAATCCATGTTGCGACATGGTCCATCGCATACCAGTTAACAAGTTTAACTAAAAGAAATCAAGCCTGTACAGAGACCATCGATCTTCTCTTTGTAGATCGTCGAGATCACATATGGAAATAAAAACCGCAGGGGAATTTATTGTGTTCAAGCGCAAGGGGTTTGGGGTGGAGGTGGCGAAAGGAGAAAACAGGTGCGCGGTGTCAAGGAGAAAACGTCTGTGGACAGGCGAACTCAAAATTGGTCCAACAGCATCCAACACCATAAAACAGATCTAACATGCTGCGTCCAACAATGTTGAATGAAGTTGGACCAACACTCAACATTGTCGAATCCGTTAAACAGTGGCTTTTAAAAAAGTTCATCTATTCTAAATAACTAAATGATTCTTTTAGCGTCTTTACCCAGAAAATCGTTGGACCTGGATCCTAACAAAACGCCCGTCAAACTGTGCAGGTTTCATCAGATCAGTGAGTTCAGTCCATTCCTTTTTTTCCTCCTCGCAATTCAGGAACAACACTCTCACATGGCATTTAGTGGGATCTGGATTAAAGTCTTGCCGGTCTCGAAGAGAAACTGGTAGCTGAATGGTTACAGGCCTAAAGAACTGGATATTAACTTCAAAGCATTTTATTCGCAGAATAGGTCCAAGAAATATACCTTCCTCTTCAAATTGTTTATTTTGAACTTCTTGCACCTGTACCATTCAAAAGAGTAATACGCAGCAGTTAATTTCATGTATTCTTTAGGATTCTCCATTAGTTAAATAAAAAGTTAACGTAATTTGAGTAACAAAAAGATCTCTACAAATATTCAGTAAACGATTTTTCAGTCAAGTCCTCTAGACTAGTCATTATTAGATCGTCACTTTTAAAAAAACCGTATCACTTTAAAAAGCCTTTATGATAATACTTTCTTTATAAATGGACCTTTTCAGTCACACCAACCTTTAACTCCAGGGTAAACGGTGACTCGGGTGCAACAGCATTCTGGGGGATTGTAACCGTCACGCCTGGATAATCAGGATGACTGAATAAACCGCCAGTAGATGTGATGGTGTAAGTTGGAGAAGATTTGAGACGGCAAACCACTGCATAAGTTGAGCACTCATTTATGTCAGCTTGAGCAACGGGAAAGAAAAGGTCTGGTATACCCTTGTGAGACGGGCGCTCATCTTCGATACCTGTCACCGATAAAAAATAAAAGTAAAATGTAACTATCATGTGCGCTGTTTTCTTTGACTTCCTTTGCCATCTAAAAACGACTGACGTTATAGAAATCAAGACTGGAAAAAATAGCAAGCCTCAGATCGACAGCGCAAGAGCAACTGCAACACTTAATAATTCTATTTTCAAATGAAACAAAGCAAACCCTTCAGCAATCCGAAGACGTGCACCGCATCCTGCCTACAGGAAACAGGGTCTGCCAAACAGTTATCTATAGTTGCTATGAGTCTACTACATAGAGACAATTTCTATACCTGGGCGACAGCGTAAGTTCTTGGTTCCACTCACGTCTTCCCATTTATTGGTCTCCCTGCTGATCTGCCTCTTTATCACCGCTTCGTAGCCCCGTAGGTCTGGTGCACTGTGAGAAAGCGACAAAGTCACCATGGCATTGAATTGCAGGCGCTGGCCATCGTGGGAAGATATTTCAATAACATTGCTGACAATGGCCTCGTGTTCCTGCAACGGGGGTGAGCAGACACTGGATTTCCATCTGTAGACCACAAATGACGTAGGCTCAGACACAGCATTTGGATGGAATATGAGATGGACAGCCCCTAGTCTGAGGGTCCAGTGGGTGCCTTCACTCGTCACTATTCCTCTGCAATGAGTCAAAATTTTAATAGTCGGTTGTTTTCAAAACATGGCCTTTCAGTAGTTCAATGTTCAAGTAAAATCTATAATAAATGGAGAATATAATATGTAAAGCTTTTGGGGATGGGGGGGGGGGGGGGGGGGGGGCAGACTGGACAATAACGTTTTTTTTTTTTTTGACGCAGTGCAGGGGTCAATGCTAGTGTTCTTCTTTATGAAGATTTCAAGACAAGAAAATCATCGTACTAGAATATAAATATAGTATAATGTTAACTTTATTATTTAAAATCAACTCTTAGCTGCTTTTATCCTCCAAAATTAGGATTCCCTACCCTTAGCGTTGAGCAAAGAAACTAAACAAAGACTGTCGTTGTCGGATTTCAAACAATTCTCTGGTGAAAAAACAGAACGTTTAGAAAATTTTGACTGCGACGTTCAGTCGGATGCTTGTCCGCGATTTATAATTATGCTCACTGTTACGGTGAGCGAAACAGTTTTAAAACGGGAGTCTTCGATGTGTCTAGTCAGATCATCTTTTTTTAAAAAAAAAAAAGAAAAGAAAAAAAGCATACTGAAAAGAAGGAATTTGTACTCCTAACAAGTTTCGCACATGGAGAAATTCAAAACGCCGGGCAAAATATAGTCTTTTTTGAACTTTACGCAAAACTTATGTTGTAGATGTAGAGTGCCCACGGTGCACGCAACCCGTGCAAAAAATAAAAGACATCAAAAACATTTCGCCCCGTCAAAACTAAAACGCAACTTTTTGAAAAATGTTCCCCAGAGAGGAAAGGTCGATTTCCCCGATCACTGTTCTGGTGTGGAAGGATGGAAAAGGAAAACTATCGAAACTAAGCTCGAGCAAAACAAGAATGTTTCACTGCCACTTTCTTTTTTCAACAAGTGTAGAATATGTAAGGGTCCACGGTACTTACCTTGTAATGACACTTCTGCTTTCGCCTACATAAGTACTGTCTATAACTTCAGTTTCACCAGGCTCTACGACAACCTCTTCATTTGCGAGTTTCACAGGTAACACATTCTCGGCATCGGGGTCTTCGATGTGCCTAATCAGATCCTCTTTTAAATAAAAAAGTAAACAAACTGTGAAGAACGTAATGGTACTCCTGACAAGTCTTGTACACGCTAGAAATTCAAAACGCCGGTTAAAATATAGACTTTCTGCCCTTTACGCAAAAATTATTTTGTAGATATAGAGTGCACTCGCTGCGCTCAACCCGTGCAAAAAATAAAAGACATTAAAAACATTACGCCCTGTCCACTCGTATCCAAGCCTACGAGAGCAGACAATATGCTGTGTACATAGTCATACAGGGATCTTCAGGTTTATCCTAATTTCTCTTATCATTGCATCTTATGTTCCACAAGGAAGAAAGAGTGCGCCTTCGTTCGAACAAACTGCTGATACTGGAATGCTTTCGAAAGCTGGCAAAGAGAAAAAAGTGGTCAAGACTGTGTTACCTATGAAAGCTGCTAAAGAAGAGGTTGTAGTAGAGCCTGAAGATGAAAGTGAACTTGAAGATGATGCTAATGTCCCTCTCTGGGGAGCGATTTTCATACCGTTGCGTTTTAGTGAGTGTTTGTATTCTGATATGAGTTTTATCTGTAGACGGAAAGACTAATTCCACGAAAGATGCTTTTTAGTCTAGGAGCAATGGTATTCCCGCGGGATTTTGGTGATGATTTCAAGCGACCAGTGCAGAAGTATTAAGGGAGATGTAAGGAACATGTTCAATGTTGTCGGCACTTTTGTATTGCGTGCAGAGGAATTTTAGAAGGTGTTAAAAGAAGGGCATTGTATTGTCCTGCATGAGAACGAAGCTGAACAAAAAACGACTGAAAATGGCCGTTTATTGGAATTTTGGAATAAACTACCATCAGTTTCGACATTCTGGAATGTCTTACTTAATATATAGTTGATTGCAACACCTCTGCGTGGTCACGTGACCGGAAGTAGAGACTTGATTCAAAGAGTACTAACATTAATATCTTTTCAAATAAACAAATTGAAAGTCGTATCTTTCAACAAATTTCGTCTTTTTAATCCTTCTACTCCTCACTGCCAGAGTCCTCGTACTCAATTTTCAGTGTATCAGTATCTTCACATGCATTTTTCACAGAGATCATCACTGTCACAGCAAGAACAGACTGAGGTCGGTGCAATTCAAGCCTGATTTTCCGGCGGTGGCATCGATTGTTTGAGAATCGGTTCTTTTGACACCCGCACTTGACCAATTGGACGATTGCGTCAGGAGCAGGTGCTTCTTTTGTCATAACGGCGATCCATTCATCCTCCCTTTTCTCCAATCCGAATTCATCTGGCTGTGGCAAACTAGGACAACACACTTAATCACTGTTCCAAACTATCATTGATAATGGGCGCTGAGAAGTGCCCCTTGTGGTGGAATCCTATCCGATTCCACCTGATTTTTTCTGAACATATATGCCATCTTAGTTCCTTAACTTGTGAGATACCGGTTCCAGGCTGATAAAGTTGGCATTATTAAACTTCTCCACAAGGGCCAATATCTCGTCTGGGGGATGCACTGTGGTTCCAACGTTCCTCAAAACAGTTATGGTATCTTCTTCTTTGTCCATGAACGTTTTCCAGCATGAAAGTTTCCCTTTACCAGAAAAACGTCCTGTGATATCAGCCACGTTGAACTTGGCGTGAAACGCTGGTAATGCTACACGTTTAACACTACTGAGAGCGCTACCTACTGGACCAAGGCCAATCACACGATGGTTATCACCCGTACCAGCGACAAAGGATGTCTTAACACACAGCCCCGGATAGCGTCTTAGAGGTAGAACTAATTCACCTGTGCCTGGAGAATGGATATACAGCTCCATTGCACCGTTAGCAGTCGCGCCCAGAGCAGGTAGTAACGTGTTGGTGTCTACTTCTTCTCAATCACTCTGAAGGTGGTTCACATTTTGATGTTTTGCACTAAACTGGCAACCCCAGGCCACATAAACTCGTAGATTTGTCTTCATAGCATGATCTAGGAACTTCCCTGTCAGGTAGCTAGACAGTTCGTTTTTGGTCTTACTATGAGAAAGGAGCCTTCTCATTGGTACCTTGGCGATGTGCGTAGAATTACTAATACGATAATATATGGGATCTTGCAAAGCCTGCCTGTCCAGCTTGCCAAGAGATCGAAGTTCTGCCAATTTTTGGCGTCAATAACAGCAACAGCTGAGATGAGGGTTCCATATTTACTCTCTCATTGGCACTAATCTGAGGACCAGTGGTCGTTCTTTGTTCTGATTCGCCATCAAGCGCTAAGCTTTTCAAGAAGGGTCGAAAAAACTTTGGAGACCGCCCCCCCCCCCCCCCCCCCCCCCCCCCCCCTTATCTCAAGGTCTGCATCTGGCACTGAAGAGTGCAGCTTCAAACAGTACTTTCGTTTGTTTTGGATCGTCAGTACTTTTCTTTTCTGCTGCTGAGATCAATGGCGGAATCCCGTGTCATCTTAATGCTTAGTCGGTCTGATTATGCCCTGACTCACCTAATACTTGAAGTGGAATTGGAGTCCACTTCAGGTATCAAAATTTGAATCAAGTGTTTTAGCATTTTTCGATTTGCATACGGTCTCATGCTGGACATTGTTTGCTTCAAGAATACTCTTAATATCTTGCCTTCTCTTAAGTTGATCTCTGTCATTGCTAAAAACTCTGTTTGAGCAGCTTTCTTTCTTGTCGATGCATAATTGTTCGAAGAAGTTGCCGGGTCAGACTTGCGCAGTACATTTGTGACGTTATTCACCCAACAGACCTTATGATACCTATGTACCTATATATATCATCATTCGTGTCTAATGATATGTACCCCGATTTACTCGGAGCCGGTCATTTCCATTTTTTTGTCTTTTGCACTTACACGTTCAGCCTTTTCTATTTTTATCCTATTTTAATGATTAATGATTATTTTCTATTATGTGTACTTAGAGTTAAATTGCCAATGTCAGCATTGTAATTATTAATTTATTAGGTATTATCATCTTAAAAGGTGGTCCTATTCATTAGCCTTGTTGGCTTTCTTGGGCTTCCTTGCCTTATCTTTTTATTTTTTTTTTTTAAGTTTTCTATTTTGTGTAGATGGCAAAAAAAAAATGACAATAAACAATAAACTATGGACACAGTTGCATATCGGGTACTTATGGCGTGAACGCGACACCATTTTGGGATGGTACCCATGCAGTGGATCCCGTGCAGTATGAACAGCCCTTGAGAAATGAAACAGAAGGTTCGCAAATCACGTAAAATAGTATTGTCTTTAACTTCAGTTCCTACAACAACGTCTTCTTTATCTGCTTTCACAGGTAACACTGTATCGAGCACTTCTTCCACTTCGACAGCATCCCAAAACATTTCAGTTTCAGCAGTTTGTTCGAAGAAAGACATATCCACTCCTCCTTGCGGAACATAAGATGCAATGATAAGATAAATGGGGATAAACCTGAAGATGTCAGTATGGCTACGTATACAGTATACCAGAAGGCTTTTTATGCCCCCACAAAAAACTTTTCTGTTTTATTAAAAGCGGAATTCGACATCAAACAGCCTGCGTGCAGACGTGTCCTATTTCCTTTGTTGCACGCGGAAAAGTAAGGCAGCGTTCACACTTGGTGCCCGAGTACTGTACACCCTGGACACTAATGTGAACACATTAATGTCGTGCCCTATCTAATAAACGGGTACAGTTATAAGAAACTGGGCTCAGTTGCCCTTTTCAAAAGGATACCCACGCAAGAATTCTGGCACGGTGGCGATGTTACCTGCCGGGGTACAAGGTCGACCCCTTGTACCCGGACACAAAAGTGGGCACCGAGCCCATGTGCAACGTTTTTGTTAGTTCTGTGGCCATCCACGGCTTTGTAATCGTTGCAATGCTCATGTTTTTTTTTTTAAATGGCGTCTGATAGGGGGGAAATGGAGTAACTATGTACACAGTTGCATATCATGTACTCACCGAGTGAAAGCGACGTCATTTCGTCCGGGTAAGAAAGCACTGGTTTAAAGCGGGCAGTGCGGGCAGTGCGGACAGCCCCTGAAAAATGAAACAGAACGTTCACAAATCACGTAAAATGCTGCAAATTTTGCTTGATCGGATTACTTTGGGTTTTTCGCTGTCGATACCTTTTAAAGACTTTAAATGCTATGAAGAAGATGTTCTTGGATGTCTGGAGTGTGTCCTGGGTTTTTCTCTTTGGGGGGGGGGGGGGGGGGTTAATTTTTGTGCAGGAATTTTGTAGATTTTGTTAGAAAACCTATGGTATTTTTTTCGGATGGGGGGGGAGGTTTGATTTGATCCGCATTTGGGCATCCCCATAACTTGAAATCCGGAGTACCCCGTCCCCCTGAGGGCTATGTGCCACAGAAGAAGTTGTTACAATCAAAATAACTCAGCTTGCATCTGCTCACGTAAAGCAGTAAACCTAACTACAGTGGTAATCAGATATTTGTACGTTACGTCAGCCCAAAATTAGAAGCGGCTTTCATATGATGTGAAGCATTATGCAGATTTCGGAAGTTGTTATCCACCTAAAATCCTCGTCGATCTGCAAAATTCTTCCCATCTTACACACCCTCATTCAATAATCAGGGGCACCCAATGACTGTTTTCTGTAAAATATCTGTTCGGAGAAGCAAAAATTGCCTAATATTTTCTATAACTTAAGGAAGGCCAAAATTTCTGGATGACCACTCCATACATTTACAATCATGATTTTCGAAGCGGCGTATCTAATATAAATTCCCCACGAATTTCTAAAGTTTAATTTCGCGCATTTCACTCCCCAGGTTAAGCAATTTTTCGTAGATGGAGAGAAATTCTTACTTTCGTAAAACTTTAAATTGCACCTAAAATTGTCGGAAAAATAATAATGAAGCCCTTGAAATTTCGAAAAGACTTAAGTTGAACTAGGATGACCGAACCAGCCCGCGTAGCAGGCGTCGAAAAAGGTAGGGGATAGGGAGAAATGGAAAAAGGGAAGGGGGGATTGAGGAGAGTTGGTCAGGGGCTCCCTTCTCTTTTCCCCGCTTTTGCACTTTTCTCCCTCCCCTTTCTGCGCCTGCCACGCACGCTAGACTGAACAGATTCAAATTCTGTAGCGCCGATTACTAAAGATCTAAAAGTACTCTGGATACCCTAGGTGTTTTCAATGTATGTGGAAGGAAACCGTTGTTGGGTGCCCCTGAGTAATTGCTAAATGGTCCATTCGAAGTAGTCTCTTTTGCTGGAAAACATATTAGATCCTGTTAAGTTATCTGGGGACAGTTATTTGCGTAAATTAACCGCTAACCACACGAGGCCTGTTTTGAACAGCAATAATCGTCATTCTACTCGATAACTGACTGTTGAAATACAAACTGTTAATAGGCTCTCACTTAATATCGCCCCAATGACATTAAAAGAAAGATAACGTCGAAAAACAATTGCACAAAAGAACTAATTTTTTCTCAAGTCTACATTTCAATTAGCCTGAATTTCAGACGATTTTAAAATACTTTAGTTTTTAGTTTTCTCTCCGTTGCTGAAAGGAGAAAACCACTCGAAGTAATCCTCTGAAATTCAAACTACATTAAATTTTTAATTTGCTTGCCATGCAAAATGCTATCGGACAAAATATCTACATTCTGTAACAACGTTTGTTCATAAAAATCTTCTTTAGCCTTGTAAAAAACCTTTCCCTTCCTCTTGTAAATGACAACAAGCAGGGGTCATTGGTGGGCGGGGGGAAAGGGGTGTGCTGAGAAAAACTGATAACGTTTTTGTTGCGAGAAAGGATGGCATGTTCTTGTTGTGAAGTAAAAAGAATTTTAACTACACGTATTTGTATTAAAAATTCGGCCCAAACTTTTCCCCACTGATGCTCAGCACAGGATTTTGAAGGGAGTCAAGCAAATACCACAGTGAGTAGTTTTATCTCAAACTATTAACAACTAACTACACACAGTATGCAGGAAGGTTTCGTTTGGTCATGTTCAATTTTGCTCGAGTCTTATTAAAAACAAAGACAAAAATAATGGCACCACTTAAATTGAAATATTTCCATCTATGACTGATAAATTTACAATTCTAACAAATTGTCTTATTGATGACAATTTCATTCAAAATTATCCCCACACCCACCTGTAATAACAGAACTAGTCATTCCCTTTTTCTTCATCTCTTGAACATGAATAGCATCCATAGATAAAGGATTACCACTCACATCCAGCCTCATCAGCTTCTTTAAGTCAGCAATTTCAGAAGGTAGTTGTGTAAGTTTGTCACCATCCCAGTACAGCCCCTCAAGCTGGTTCAGCTTCTGTATACTGGTAGGTAAACTAACCAACTGGTTGTTACTCACAAGCAGCCTCCTCAGCTCCTTTAACTCACCAATCTCAGATGGCAGTTCTGTAAGTTTGTTGCCAGACAATTGCAGCCACTTAAGCTGGTTCAGCTTCTGTATACTGGTAGGTAAACTAACCAACTGGTTGTTATTCACATCCAGTCTCCTCAGCTCCTTTAAGTCACCAATCTCCGAAGGCAGTTGTGTAATTTTGTTACCCTCCAAGTCCAGCCACAGTAGCTGGTTCAGCTTCTGTATACTGGTAGGTAAACTAACCAACTGGTTGTTACTCACATGCAGCATCCTCAGCTCCTTTAAGTCACCAATCTCAGATGGCAGTTCTGTAAGTTTGTTAGCAGACAAGTCCAGCCTCTCAAGCTGGTTCAGCTTCAGTACACTGGTAGGTAAACTAACCAACTGGTTCCAACTCACATCCAGCGTCCTCAGCTCCTTTAAGTCACCAATCTCAGAAGGCAGTTCTGTGAGTCTGTTTCCATGCAAGTAGAGTCTGACAAGATTTTTCAGCTTGTTAATACTTGTTGGTAATTCAGTCAGGTTATTGTTGTTCAGTTTGAGTTCCTTCACTTCAGTCAGTTCAGTGACTGCATCAGGTATCCTGGAGAGTCCTTTTCTACTTAGATCCAAATTTGCTACTCCACATTCATCTTTAACATAAGCTTTTAATTCTGCACTGGAATAATCCTCCATGTTTCAAAATATTACATGAAAGTATCCTTGTCCTTTCTTTGTAATCTAAAATGAAAATAACAAAAATAGTAATTAGCAAAATAATTAATTAACGTTATTATTGATCACCCCTGACAGTGTATCTTAAATAAGTGAACTTTAAAGAACAAAAAGGAAAAGAAATCTTAAGGTTCAGAAAGTGGGTATACATGTAAATTAAACTTCTTTGTAAGACAACATTATTCGTCATATTATTTTACTCAAAGTATTTCTCCATTTCTGATTGGCTCGAGTCCCCTGCCCAACTCTTCACAACCAGCAAAAAAGCTGTCTTAGACAAATTTTTAGTCATCAACAATGCTTTACAAATGCGGATGGTTTGTCACGATTTTACAAATTTGCCTCAGGTTAATTACTGGACAAAATCACCTAAAAAATGAAAAGATGAATTTTTCCTATCAATCATTTGTTGTAAAGCATTATTCTCAATGGCGGATCCAGAGGAAGGGCCCGGGCCCCTCCCCCTTATTTTTTGACGAAAATTTTTTTTTAGCAGACCCACCCCCTCCCCCACTTATCTCAGGGTCTAAATGACTGCCCTCCTTATCTGAAGGTCTGGATCCGCCACTGATTCTTCCCATTAAGTTGAAAGATGCGACGGGCTGTCGGTAAATAGTTTTCAGTGCAAATCAATTTTTCAAAAACAAAATTGTCACCATGCATGCAAGTTTCAGAGACAATTCCAATTTGTCTGCTAGTATGGAAAGGTCCAAAATTTCACAATATTGGTACCTGCAATGATGTCAATTGTAGAGCAGAGCTAGTGAGACCATCAATTAACATTAAGGACATGGTTTGGCAAACAGTTTTTGTTAGTGACATCCTCCAAACTGCATGCAGATTTGTTGCATGCATATGAAAAGGTAGAAAAGGGAAACTTTTCAGCATGCAAAAAAGGAAATAGGAGATGTGTGCACCCAGGTAACATTGAAGTGGCCACATGCAGGTGGGTAAAATTCAGCAGACAAAAAACACAACTACATAACAACTACCTATTCATTCAGCATTTCCCAGTTAAGAAATAAACTTTTTATTGAAAGCTCTCATGATAAGATAAATATCATATAATTTTCTGCTTGTCCTTTCTTAAAACGTTTGTTATTAATCTACCCACCAAGATGTGTGATAGGTAATTTACCTGAATTTAGCTACATGTAATACTTTCCTTTTAAAAATAAACCTTTTTTTATCTATTTACCTGGAGCCTCCTTTACATTGTACAAGTTTCTGTTTCTCTTTTTTCAAAAGGCATTCCATTTCCTAGGCAACATCTATACCTGCAGGAGGTTACAGCTAAGTTAACATCAACTTGCAAGACATATTTATATCTCATTTTAACTTTAGGCAAATCAAACACGACATCTTTGAACTATCTTGTAAATTAATAAGAATAAATACAGCTGTCACTGGTTCCTTGAGCTTCCATGGTTTTATATGATTCACTATTTTTACTTTTTTTTCTGCCCCAAAACATTTATTTCTGGTCGCCTGGGACAGGAATAATTTAAAACGTGAAAGCTTCCTAGAGAGTTGCCTTTTCTACAGAAATCTTTTGGAGCCTTGGATAAAAAAACTTTTTACTTGCTGTCAATGCCTTGAATTATTCATTTCAGTTTTTTGGAAATTATCCACTTAGCTTTACAGTGTTACTACTGTAATCGGGGCAACTTCAGACAAAGTTGACCAATCAGATTACAGGAAAATAACAATACATTCCAAGAAGGTTGGTTGTGGGCCAATCAGCAGCTCATAAAAAACAATAAGTTACTCAAAGCACAGAATTTAATTTTGATAGCAAAATGTATCACCAGACAATGTTTTCATTCTACTTCAGAGCAAGGTTTGGAGCAATTTCATAGTGCTTCTAAAACTAAAAAGTACCTTTGAAAGAATAGCATGATTGGCAATTGCATTTGTTTTAAGAATTAGCAAGCACTAAATTTACTTGTCCAAAAATTTAACTGGAGTCTCCTTCTACCTGATACTAATTTATTTTTGAAATTCCAAAACAATTTCACAGCTGAATTTTGAGTGACTTTTAGTTACAGACTTCTGCTCCAACGATTTTTCTGAAATTCCTCTGGCATATATTTTATTATGTCAATTAAAGCAGATGCCAGAAATTTCAGTTAAAAGTATCAGCAAATTTTTTTACTAGGTGCGATTTTCTTTGAACAGTAAGGTCAATTTAAGTGCTAATTTAGCAAAATCAATTTACCATCAATGAAATCGGAGTATTTCGTACTATTGCTGAATGATATCTATTGTTCTTGCAAAGTTTCTCAGCCATCACATTACAAATGAGAAAGTTATGACGAAAACTTTGTCACAGCTAAATGCGCCTGTATTAATGACGGAGCCACCTGAAATGAAAATGAACTTCAATTTGTCCTCTAACTTATGTAATGAGCAATTTTACAACCGTCAAATGTGAGATGATTGTTCAAAGAAAGCTTAATTATTAAGCCTTCGTTGGTAAATCCAAGCGTGTCCACCCCCCCTCCCCCAACGCACCCCTAGGGCATTAAATGTTGTCAGGCAATTTGTTATCTTGTTGGCCTGGCGGTGGGGAGTTTGTCAGAAAACCTCTGCCCAGGGGACTGTGGGGCATTTGACAATTCTTCTAGAAGAAGTGGTTAACATTGTTCCTTTTTTAATATTTCAATTAAAAAATATGCCTATTTAGATTGCTATAGATATTTCTATAAAGAATACTTTTAGTACATATATATACTTTAAAAAGATACATGTGGTTTTTGCTCCATTGACCACCCTGCCCAACACTATTTTTTGAATCCCTCTAAAAAACTGCTTCCACCGTCATAATAATACAAATGATAATAATAAATGTTATTTAGCCAGGGTTACCTCTTCAGCATAAAATGCTGATATCAATGAGGACCCTGGAAAAAAATATATACATATATATAAATAAAAATAATTATATATATATATAAACTAGCCTAAATTACAGTAACTAAAAATACATTAAAAGTTAAAAATACAACAATATTACTTTAAAAAATCATTTAAAAAAGCTAAAATACAACAATCAAAATACATTTTTAAACTGATTAAAACTTAACAAGTAACTAAAAAACTTTTGATCTATATAATTCCAAAATACGAGTTGTAAAAATCACAACTGCCTTAGAATCCATCATTTCACTTGCAATATTATTAAAAAGTTTAGATCCATTAAAATAAAAAGACTTCCTTGTCATCTCAGTTCTGACTTTGGGGAGCAGCAAGTTCTTCCCACTTTCCCTCGTGTTGTGGATTGTTCTAAAACCTTAAAATAATCTTTAAAAAACATTGGAGGGGATCCCTTCAAGCATTTAAAAGTCAATTAAATTAATAGTATGCATGTCATGCCTCATGGACAAGGGAAGCCACTTTAAATGCTTCTAAGCATCTAAATCTTTGGTCTTCAAAACAACCTTTGCTGCTCTTCTATGTGCTCGATCTAACTTATCACGTTCTATTTTAATTTCCCAATGCTGCTCCATGCAACATCACAATAATCCATAGCTGGCAGAACAAAAGACTGATGAACTTTACTGGCTGTATCAACAGTTAGATTGTTTTTAATTCTTCCAAGGACACTGATTGTTTTGGAAATCTTAACCAGTACTATAGCTTGATCAGTACGTTCGCACATGAAATAAAAACTTGCATCATTTGAAGAGTTTAAAGGAAAAGACACATTCTTGTAAGCAGAAAGGCCTAGAAAAACTCTGCGAGAAATTTGAAAGCTAATATAAACTTTGTGTTTTGTGTGATCAATGTGACAATTAAAACTTTGATGGAACAGTTCCACTGACATGATGAGAAAAAGTTAAGCCCATCAGTTATTTGTTTATCATATACTATTTTAAATACCTTTGAAAATAAGAAAGGTATTATCAAAATTCTACTTTTTATTTATAGTTCTGTCATTGATATTTATAATCAGATAGATGTGACCTTTTTTACAATGATTCTAGTTATAACTAATGATTAGGAGCAATTATTTGCAAAGGGTGCTTTACACATTTTGATAAGATTGTTACAGATTTCCTATAAATAAATTATTAATACAGCTTAATAGATTACTAAATTACTAGAAAATGGAATTTGGATGAGTGGAGAATTTGCACACTTTTTAAAGTCCCACCATGGATAGCCTGTGTAGCTGGCGGGATTAGTGTGAGAGTGCTGTATTGTTTTGGCAGCAGAGCTACAAAAAGAGTGGGTATTCTGAGTCAATTTGAAGTCCTGCCTGCCACAATTCTTGGGTATTTTGAATAGTCTGCACCAGGATTACGGGAGTTTCTAATTGGCTGAGAAGTGATAAAATGAAGAATTTAGTTTCTCAAGTTTGGAGTAACTGCAGCATTATCCTACCTGGATCCTGAGTAACTTTCAACAAATAGTTGTTTTGTTCGTCACTCGACTGTTATGCTTGGCCTGGCTCGTTTGCAGGTCAGTTTCGTATTACACAACTCTTCATGATTGGTAAATCAAATGGTTCCAACCGGGCGGCATTCAAAACTCATAGGAAATGTGTGGCAGGCCGGATTTTCCCTCGCGGCTTCTCCGGCAGCACTTTTCCGCGGGTGGCGGGTGGCGGGTGACGGGTGAAATCGACTTTTACAAATTGTCAGGCAAACAAAAATAAAAATAAAAGAGTCACTGCTAATGTCATGATCACTCTCCCACTCATGTAAGTGTGCGGAGTTAGAGGCCTTTGAGGCGAGGCTGAGGAACCTTCGTCTGTGCCCTCGTCGTATAGGCCTTCTACTTCTTTATCACAATCTTCCGTCTGTGCTGGTTGGCCACCCTCGCTGTTTCCAAGGGGAAATTCCTGTTTGGCGTAAGAAATGAAGATCATTTAAGTCCCAGATAAAAGTAAATGAATCAAAGAAACCAAACACTGTAAGCTCCTGCTTCGAAGCCTGGACTAACACAATTTCCGGCGCAAGCGGTTTAAGAAGGATTGGCTGATCATTATTTTCACTAGTGAACAAAACCGTGTCACTTGCTCGCCGCTCCTCTTGACTGACAAATAGCACATTTCTAAGAGCTTAGGCATTTTACTTCAGGAAGATGGCTGCAAATCAGAATAACCATTTTCAGAGCCTAGATTCTCAGTATAAGAGTTCATAGACGGACAGGAAAATGAAAACACTAAGAAAAACACCAAACACGATCTTGCTCTGTTCCACGAATTTCATGTTTTGAAAGGCGAGACGAGAGAAATAGCCGAATTGGCTTCTCAAAAGCTGAACAAGTTTCTCAAGAAGTTTCTTATAACGGTTGGCAAAAAGGAAGACAACGAGGAATACTAGCCTAATTCCTTAAGGGCATTCTTCGCTAACTTTGAGAGTTTTGACACTCATGCAAGATGGCAGCACGTAACGCAAACCGCTCGATCTCGATGATCTTATGGAAAAATAGAGGACTGTGAACAGTCTAAAGCAAAGGGATCTAAAACGGAAAGGCAAGTGTTTGTCAATTCAAACATGCGGGTTCTGATAAGCAACCGCAAAAATTAAGTGTCGGGTTTTCACTACTGTATCTCAAATTTTGAACTTCCATGGAACTATTTCGACATATTTTCAGGATGTCTTATTTCATTCTAACTAGTTCTGCCTTTTAACGACATTTTTGCTTGATAATTTGCACGTAAAGTATTTTACAAGGAAGCCATTTCAGCTCAACTCTCTAAGTGTGAGGCGGCTAGACCGCGCGTTGTTTTCCTTTGAAAGAAAATAAAGATACATTTATCTTAGAGTTCTGTTAGCTTATGAATCTCGATATGTATTTAATAAATAAGTTATTTCACGGTTAGTTCGCTTGTACAATTTTTATTCACTCGATATGTACAGCAAACGAACGAGCGCAGCGAGTGAGTTTGTTTTACAGAACTTGTGAATAAAATTGTACTCGCTCACCAGCCGTGAAATAACCTGGAAGTATTTAACGTGGGACTAAATGATGTGGAATGTAAACCGAAAAAGTTAAAACTTTACGAAACGGAACAAATTATTTACCCTCCTTAACTAGAATACATTGAAAACATACCTTGTATAAAGACATGTCGACAGTGGCGAAAGCAAGTCACACTGAGTTCCACTAACGAGGTTGCTAAGCACTTTGCTCATTTTGCACTTATTGTGCAACAGAAAATTTACCGTCACGCAGCAATTCTTCACACCCAGACATCACACAGACACCGTCAGCATTTCTTTTCATACCAGACACCTTATCCCGTGTCAATTCACAAACCCTAATGGCTCCTTTTACACTAGTCACTTAGCAAAAAAAAAAAAAATCGGTAAAGATTCGAAAAGACTAGAAAACATTGCAGCGTTTTTTTTTTTTTTTCTTTTTTTTACTCAACCCTACCGGTCATAAAAAGCTTCTTTACGCCACCAAGACCTTACTCCGTACCCCTCGCATAATCATAATAGACCTGCCACGTTGTCTCATGCACATACAGTAAATGTAGTCTCTTTCTCGCAGTTATCTATCTTTCACACCCGTTATTGCAGAAGCTTATACCTAACTAAGAAGTCGCACCACACCACACGTCCGCTTACTTAACAAGGCATGGAGTAGGAAAGTGAAGATATGTATATTTGAGAAAATAAAAATAGTCCGCGTAAGTAGGTAAGACAAAACAAGACAAGACTTTTATTTGGTGTCTAGTAGCTATTACAGACATTTTATTTCATATATATTTTTCAAACCTGTCACCCGCCACCCGTCACCCGCCACCCGCCACCCGCGGAAAAGTGCTGCCGCGGCTTCTCCGCTCCCCTCGCGTTACGGCTCCGCCGCCAAAAAAGTACCCGGGCACCAGAATCCACACCCAGGTACACACGCTTTTAGATTGAAACTTTTGCAACGACATAAAACTAAAGCTTATTTTTGGTCCTAATGAAATGTTCCAAACTTCCGGGCTACTGAAGAATGCTTTTTTAGAGACTCTGCAGCGCGTGTGAGTATGTTAAGAACGTATTCAGTATCAAACTTACTTTTACAGAGACAAGGCTGCTGATCTAAAGAAGAAAGCTATTGAATGTTCCCTTGTTTATAGCAAAAACCACACTTTACACTCCTTTGCTCTCTGTTTCATCCACTACTGGAAGAAAACATACCTCAAATACCTCAAATACGGGTAGTGCATCATGTAAGCCTCAAATATACCTCAAGTGAAGACTATATGATGGCTTGACATGACGTAATACTCCTGTTGGGTCAGCTCCACGCCACCCTTGTCCTCCCCTTGTCATTCAGGTATCCCTGGGTAATAGACTGTTCACAGTCCTCTATTTTTCCGTAAGATCATCGAGATCGAGCGCTTTGCGTTACGGGCTGCCATCTTGCATGAGTGTCAAAACTACTTAGGGGACGGGGGTGGTTTATTTTTCTCGCTTCCTCCCAAACCACCCCCGTCCCCTAAGTAGTTTTGACACTCATGCAAGATGGCAGCCCGTAACGCAAAGCGCTCGATCTCGATGATCTTACGGAAAAATAGAGGACTGTGAACAGTCTACCCTGGGTAAACGCCCCCAACCGTCTCCTTGATTAAATTTTAGGAAGATTTGGCAGAAACGACGGCGACGGCACTGATAACGTCAAAAAGGTAATTGGTTTAGTAGGAAAAACAACAATTTCGCACGCGCAGTACGATTTTTCTGGCTTATTGATTTTAGAACATTTCCTTGCCGTCCCTACAAGATAGCCTCAGCCACAAGTTGCTCGGCAACTTTTGCTATTTGGAACAACTTTATGGCAACTTTTGTCATTTGCAGCAACTTTAAATCTTGGGGGCAACTTCATTAATTTTCTAGAACTTATGGGAACTATTAAAAAAACATTTCAGTCCTTTAAGGTGATGTTTATAATACAGAAGACGATTCTCAAAGACGATTTTTAGCGCAACCAGGAATGGGCTCATGGCGCAACACAGTTACGTTGTTGCCACTTTGTAACATCACATCCTCAGCTAACATTTAAGTGTGAATTTAACCCTGTGCCCCGCCCCCCTCAAGTGGAGTACGATGCGCGGTTTGAGGTAAATTGTTCACAACGGCCTGCATAGCAGGCGCTTGGAAATAGTGGGCGCAGGAAAGAAGTGGACGCGCAGGACGCGCGCGGTGCTGCTGTACCGACCGGTTGCGGACAACTGTGTGAATTCCCCTGCCTAGGGACAAGGCAGAAATAATGTCTTCTTAGAAAGACCATGAAATTAGAAGCAACTGCTACCTCAACATAGCCTGCATAGTGGACGCAAGAAAGAACGGGACACGCGAGGGGAGAGGGAGCGCCTACCTAAGAGGCCTCTCGCGCGCACGGGTCTTTCCTGCGCCCAAATACTTCTAAGCGCCTGCTGCGCAGGCTACCTCAGTAAAACTCACTTTTTGAGTTGTGTGCCTCGGTCACAGTAATTTGGGCCGCTATCCCCTGGTAGGCCCGGTAGGGATACCCAAAACACTGATCCAGCCGCTTCTGAAAATCGTTTTCGATGGTTCCTCTCCCAGGTTTATTAATACTCCCTTGTATAGCCTATACAGTACGGGGATGTGCCGCTGGACAGGGTATGGTTTTTGACCTCTCTGTCCTAAAGAAGGTATATAATTGTGTGTGACTGTGTCAACAGAGTTTACCTAATTCTTAACGATAATTTCCTTTCTTTTCAAGGCCCGACTGGTTTGCTTACTATCCAGATAGTGCAGGTGTTTTTAAAATAATAAATAGCAGCACGACCATAGAGACAAACAACTCTCATTGAGTGGTGCAGGAATTGGCCACTTGCACTAAGAGGTCACCTGACCAATGCTTCCTTTAAACAATGAGTTGGAATCTTGCTGATGCCAAAAATTGACAGAGCACATAAAAATTATCTTACACCCGAAATTTGAGAGGAAACGCATTTAAGGGAGATTTCTTATGGCTCTTTGATTTATCAACAAAGTAGTATCACTTGTATTGGCCGCCATGTTGGAGGGCATACTCTTGCCCTCCAACAAGGCGGCCAAAACTACTTTTTGCTTAGATCTTGTTAACGTTTGATAGTTACGGTCAGATGTGCAATAAACATTCCCACATCAACTTTTCAACACTTTCCTTGAAGTTTAAGTGCAAAATTTGTGTTCAGAAAGAGGTGATTCATAATTTTAAAAATCACAGTTTGGTCACGTGACCAGCTACGCAGTCACTCATTTTAAGAAAATGGTACAGGCTTGAAAAACCAAATCACTATTATTTTTCTAAAAATAGGACCCACTAATCGTTTTTTGAAGAAAAAATCATGTAAGTTTCATTTTCATAAAAAGATGTCACATGACCTCTTAGTGCAAATGGCCTATTGAACTCTCAGTTGTAGACCTGGATTACCCTGCGAGTAAGCTCTCCGGGGCGCTCTGGCGGCGGGGCGGGAAAACGAAGGAGGGCTTACAACTACAGGTACGTCCCTGGAATTTGAATATCTGCATCGAAAACGTGGATGTGAAATGCTGGTTGGCGCAGATGACATTAGTAACGACGTCATTACCCTTGGCACACATTTTTCTATGTTTTTTTTACATTCCAGCTCGTTTACGCTTCACACTCATTGATTGAAATCTGACAGCTCAGAAATATGTTTCAACAAATTTGCCCAATATTTCGGTTTGACTTGGATCTGGCATTAACAAAAGCGACATAAAAGTGATGTAACGTCCACCATCAAAGAAATGACAACGTCACATGACAACGAAAGCACTGAACGTGACTACTTCCGGTGCTAAGTTTCCCGCTCTGACACTGCGAGCTTGGTTTAATACACCGATAGCGGACAGGTTTCTGTGCCGCAGTTTGGTGCAGTGTAAACAGGTGTTCATACCATACTGGATAGCTTTTCATGTCAACATGAAAAACTCTCCGTTATGGTGTCGACACGGCCAAAAAATGTTTTACCAGTTCACATATTAGCGGGAAAGCTGAATACCTTGATACTTGAATAAATTACACTATTCTTATTACTGTTATTATTTATTATTATTACAGAAAGGCTAATTACTTACTTAAATGAAGCACTAACGAACAGACCAACTAACCGGATGGAAGGACAACCCAACTGATCGATTTATGACAAACTTATGCACAGATCGATAGAATGACTCAACTAAATGACTGACTGACTAATAAAACGACTAACCTGACTGAACGACTTACTGATTGACTGGATAACTGAATGATTTACTAACTGACTGGACGACTGAATGACCAAATAACTGAATAAAGAAATGACTTACTGACTGACTTACTAACTGACTGACTGACTCACAAACTGACTAATTGAATGGATGACTGAATGACTTACTAGCTAACTGACTGACTAACTAATCGAATGACTCACTGGCTAACTGACCAGTTGACTGGATGACTGACTGACTTATTACCTGACAAACTAACTAATCGAATGACCTACTGGCTAACTGACTGACTGACTAACTAAACGAATGACTTACTGACTGACTCAATCAATCAACCAATCAATCAATCATTTATTTTAACACATTGCGTCAAAGAGCTAAGAAACTCGATCAAAATACGAAAGTGTATAAATAAAATCTATAATAATTACAACTATATAATATCATTCAATTTAAAAACAACTCAATAAATAGGTACATATAAAAAACTTGGTATTAAAAACATGAAATATAAAAAGCTAAAAAGCTAAAACCGACTAAAAAGCCACATACCAGAAACGTGACTAGGAGAACTATAATACTCGTTCTAAAAACAGTTGAAAGTTACAATCGTGCACTATAAGACACGTTCTAAAAAGCTGCAGTCGAGCAATCTACTTCTGAAGTCATTAGCATCACTTGAAAGACGCACTTGAGAAGGCAAACTGTTCCAGAACTTAGTTAATGAATAAGTGAAAGAATTCTTCTTAAATTTAAGATTAAAGTTAGGTAATTCCAAATTTAAGCCCTCGCCTCTTAACCTATACGGTGTACGCCTGTATTTAAAAAGGCTTCCAATATAAGTAGGTCTCGTACCATTTAAGCATTTAAAAAGAAGTATTAACGCCTGGTGTAAGCGCCTGCAATATAAGGATTTCATGCTAGCCGTAGTGCATGAGCAGCTCGTCGTATGACATTGACTTGTTGTGCCCGATTAATGATTAAAAATGGATGACTAACTGGAAGATTAAATGATCCGCCTGACTAAATTATTAACTAACTGACTGACTAAAAGACAATAAACTGAAAAACTGTGGGACTGGCTGGAGGACTAACTGAATGACAAATAAACTGTTATAACAGCTGAATGACTGTTGGACTCAACAAATGAGTAACTTAATAAGTGACTGAGAAACTTACTGAAAAGTATCTGAAACAGTCAGTACTTGAAGAGTAACAGATAACTAAGCAGGTTACTACTTTTGTGATTTCCTGGTTACAGAACTAAGGACGCTTTCCAAAAGTTAGGACTGGCCAGCTAGACCATGGCCAGACCAGTCACTTTGATGATGAAATAAGCTTGCTGAACTAAACCATCTCTTTCGTGCATACTAGCTATTTAGGATTTGACTGATCTGGCTGGAACGATTTCATAAAAAGTGAAATTCTCATTACGAGAATGGTCTGCCCAGTCAAATCTGACAAATGGAAAGCGGACTAAGTAAACTAAAAAAAAAAAATTTCACTGCGATGATCATTCTTCATTTTCATCTATAACCGCAGTTCAAAATGAATCATTTCATATATTTCACATTAAGTAAACTAAGTAGCTAAAAGAAATGAGCTCAAGCAGACAGAATCACTTAGAATGCACTTGAGCTACAAGGCCCGGTTCAGACGCCGAACTTTTAATGAGCCGAACCTAGTTCGAATTCAAGACCGACCCAAAAACTCCGGCTGAATTGATTCAGACGCCGATCCTAGTTGCAGCTGATCTAAGTTCAAAAGGCGATAAACGCTCATTTCGGTCAAACTGCTTACAAAATACGTTATAATAGTTTATGCATTAGGTTCGGTACATGAAACGTTCGGCGCCTGAATCAAAGCCGTTCCAAAGGCGCCCCAAAGACGAAATTCCCGGCCGGGCTAGGCGAAAAGAACGGCTGATCCGCCAAATTGAAACAGGCGTTCCTAATTCATTAAGACGCCGAACTTTTCATGTACTTAATTCAATGTAATACGTTCGGCTCATGAAAAGTTTGGCGTCTGAACCGGGCCTAAGTTAACTAACTATGCAACAAACAAGTTACCTAAATTCGTACCCGAATATATCACCTAGTTTAAAACAGTGGCTTACGGTAATCAAAAAACTGCGAGGAACACATCCACAGTAATTTGTAAAATCACTCCAACCTACAAAGCACAGTAATGGGCAACTGATACCCTCAACTACATATAGTGTTCTGTTAATATTTTAATTGATGGTTACATCTGAAGATGAATGTTGTAGCATACGAAACGTCAAGCTAAAGGATATGTTAATTTGCAATTATTAAGTTTTTTCAGCAATGCGGTTTTCCACGTGTCTGTAACCGTAGTTTGCTTGTTATTTCTTATACGAGGTGTAATTGTTTATATGAAAGCTCGTGCGTATGTCCCAGCACAATCCTGTTACTGCAGATCATTACGTCACAGTGACGTGGTGGACTGTTGATCATGTGGATGCGTGTTTTAAAGCGGTTTGCAGCACCATGTAGAATCACGTGATCACCCCACATATTATCTGTCACGAAGCTTGTTAGGTAGGCATTCCAAGATGAAAATCCATCATCAAAATGGAAGAGCTCTGCCCTATCAGGCTGAAACACAAGGAATAACTATGTTACTAAAAAAGCAACTGTTCTTATTTAATGATTTTGCTCTCTCGTGGGGCGCAAATCTAAAGTAGTGCTTATACGGGCAGTAATTTAAACACGCTTTTATAATCATAGCTAGATTTTTTCCTAAAAACCAGTCGTCTGTTCCAGGCGTCCAGATTGTAAGGACAGCGCAGAGAGATGTGAGAAGGAAAAATACCAAGGGGGTGGGGTGGAGGTTCCCTCCTCTCTCCCTCCCCCTCTCTTTCTCCTTGTTTTTTCCCGCCTTCTCACTTCGCGCCGCACTGCATTATCTGACCACCTGGAACAGGCTAACCACTCGCTGTCACTGCTTACATTAAGGTCACATGACCTAACAATGAAATTGTTTATCGCCAAAAATCTGGTAGCTTAAGCAACGGCAATGGCAGCGAAAGCGTCAGTTAAAAAGTGAACTCGCACTTTTTCAAACTTCGTTAATCTTACCTCATTTCATTTCATTTGTCAAACATTGGGGAATTTTTCAGCAGTTAATTCTAAAAGACTGTATCTAGGATCAGAAAAAAAAAGAAAATTGTTGTCTTATGTTCACGTCCTCCATAAAACGTGAAATTAGACGGTTTCACGTTGTAGTCGTGCAACAACGGCAAAGAAATGTACAAAAACTCAAAGCGTGATGCACGTGCAAAGTTGCTGCTTTGCTAATCTAAACCTATTGTTTTTTTTTGCCGTTGTCGTCCCCTTCGTCGTTGCTTAAGCTCCCTAATGTTGCAAACTCTATGACATCAGCCGCCAACAGAACACTTTTACTCGCGACATTTTCCGCGTCCTTGATTTAATATTGGATCTTATTAAAGCCGAGTTCCATCTTTGATTCCGCCCCTGGAAACACAATTCAGTTTACGCAATGACGACGGCGTCACCAATGAAAACATCACTGAAAACAGAGAAAAATTAAGTTGTGCGGTGAAAACAATTCTTTCACGACCAAGGTTTTAAAGCCTTGAATAACTAGTGTCAAGAACTGAGATCAAGGCAAATAAGCACCAACATACTTCACTGACCAGCGGAGTCGTTGTCTCCAAAATATTTTACGACGCTGCCTTCCTCAGGTCTTCGTGGGTGAGTTGCTTTCATGAGGTCAGATGTTCTGAAACCAGAATAAACACACAATTTTTTATCCTCCATCGTCAGAAACCACGAAGTCCTTTTACAAAAGCGACAGGATTCAAATTCAATGCTCCGTCTTGTTGGTCTGTTCAGTTTTTCTAGTTCCTTCTGCCGAAGCTGGAAAATAGTACGAAACTCCTCTGTAAAAGAAAGTATAACAAGAGTGTGTAAGTTTGAGTGCACAACTAATTGCACATAATAGTGCGGTTTAACAAACTGAAAAGCCACGTCAGAGAAACCACTGCTGCCTGCTCCATTTTTCTTCCACCTGTCACCCCACCAAGATTTTGAGGGTGTTTCAGCCAAGGGAAGAAGAGAGCCAAAGAAGGAAGCGAGTAACGGGAAGAAAGCCCTGGCGAATAGACTTAAATTGTACTCTTCCACCCTTAAACAGCTTGATTCATATTATCCAGTCAACAACCTTTTTCCGTCATGCAGTTGTTCCTCCTTCTCCCGTCCCCCTCTCTCCGATCGTCTTTTCAAATCCCTCTCTCCTATACCAGCCTGAAACTCAGGTTAGCGGCTTCGTTGCTTGCTTCTCTCTTGTTTTCCCGTGTGGCTTCTAGTGAGCATGAACGAGCAGTACGTATGAAAACTAAAGCTCTTCATCTAAAATGACTTGTGATCATGCTATTTTTTTTCGGCTTTCACTGATGATAAGTAGATTTAGTAAAAGACCAAAGAGCACGGAATGCTAGTACAATTCCAGGTCAAGGCATCCACGGGCATGTACCATTGCAAACTTTTTAAGAGCTCTCTTTTAACCTTTCAATATCCGGCTGCAGTAGTTCTATAATGCAAAGAAACTGGTATAAAAGAATACCTTTTTCACCGAGAACAAAACTCTTGGGCTAAATCTCTACGTTCTACGTCAGACAGTGCTTTGTGCAAAACACGGTAAGTTGCAGCTGAGGCGTCCCTTCCTTTCCAAGCCATCAGCAATTTGTATGCTTTTTCAGAAAATTTATCATTGTTTTTGTCGTGTTCTGTAATCTGTGCTTCATCGAACTGTAGCCGACGACCAAGGTTTTTCCACTTGTCACTGATTTTTCCTGACAGACCTTCCAGTTCATCTGGTGTTGGAGTGCCATCCTTGATTTCTGTGAAAGGAAAAAGTTCCATTTAAAATTCGTGACGGAGATGAGACTTTGAAGGACTTCAAAATAGCCGATAGCCGATACTAAATGATGGATCCTCTATCTTCAGACCGACGGAATAAAGTATGCACGTGACTGAGACATCCAGAACAAATTTAATGAATGGCCAAACGAAGGGCGGTAAGAATAGACTATTTCCGAGTTCCAAAAAACCTCACTTTCAAAATGAGGCTGGGTGCACAACCTTTCTTATGAAAATGAGTTTTATTTGCACGAGAATGAAAAATGATTTCCATATCAAAGGCTGAGCCTACCCTCGTTTTGAAACAGAGGCCCGGGGGAACTCGGAAATGGCCTGTTCATAAGAGGACCATGTTCAGTAGCCTGCGTAGCTGGCGATAGTTTTTGGTGTTTTTTATTTTGTGGTTTTGAAAGAAAGAGATTCAGCCTCGCGAAAGCTGAACCAAGGACGGTAAAGAAAACTACGGGGGAGGGGCGAGGGGAGAAGGCAAGGTTAGGGTTTGAATCCCAGCAAGCCTTGTTTTCTAGGCTTTCTTTTTGTAACAGTATAAGTTGTGTATTTAATTGTGATGATCTCCTTGGAAGGTCAGTGATTTCTTCACCCCGCAGTTCAAAATAGACAGAAGCTATCGGTGTTTTTGCTTATCAAACCTACTCAGTTTTTCACGTTCTACGTCTGCTCTTCGTCAGACAGTACATGGTATTGATTGGCTGTGCACAAAGGCTGTGCATGGGTGATTATTTGTAGCGCTGTCGCTATTATTGATTCGTGCATTACAAGCCTCTTTCACGGTTGCTGGACTTTAAAGTCTCAACTACTAAGGACTTGGCCAAATGACGAACTTTTCATGAGACGAACCAATTCAGTGAGTTAAGTGTATGAAAAGATCGACGTCTGGTTCAGGCTCAGTTATGTTCGTCTGAAGATCGTCTCCGGGACAAACGTCGACCTTCACATGCGCACGATGAAGTAAGGTAATAAATTAAAAAAATGTATGATAATGCATGTTTAGCCTCGATCGGGAGAAAAATTATTACTGATATGATTCAGTTAATTAGTTCGGCGCGTCCGAAGTTCGACGTCTGAACCAACAGACGATCTTAACTTATTGTGAACAACCCAATTAGAGCATGGTTCGTCTCATAAAAAGTTCAACGTTCCGCTGGCCTATTAAGACTTCACTCACCACCTATTGGTACAAAAATTGACTGAGAAGCTTCTCAAGACCTTCTCAAGTCACTGTTAAGTAAATTGGTAAACGAGTTCGCATTTAAGCTTACAACTGAATTTGATAATGCCAGAGTCACACAGAATGGAAGTGAACTTTTAAACACCGCAATCTCAAAATAGTTGACGTTATCCAGGCTGGTTCTTGCCTAAGAGCAGTGTGATGTTCTTCTATACAGCCTAATATAACTTAATTCAACAAAGTTTCAGACTTAAATGTTTTGAGTTTAGTGGCTTCAGTACACTAAGGACCGAGCTCTGAACGTTTGGCTAAGGCACACCGTTCTTATAGACATTAATTATTGAGGATGGACAATGCCTTCTCGAAATGAACTTTAAGGAAATATGTGGAAATAAGGAACAAAAACTTACCATGTTGTTGCGCATGCTCCACCAAACCGTGACGGGCCTGAAAAGGCATAAAAGGTAGAAACGTTAGCGTACATGCACCTGGATTACCAATCAGGGTCAAATAATTCTATTATCACGAGTATCTAGTAGGAGGTTTTACTCAGCAAACCAACTAGTAATGCTGAGACATAAGGTATACGCGTTAACTAAACACCTTCAAAGTAATTAGTGAATATGGTGTGAATTGAGTGTATATGAGTCACCTGACCCTAACCTTAGCGCAAACGCAAACAAAAACCCCAACCTTAACCTCTAAAGGTGATGTTACATGGGACGATTCGTAACGACGACGATTTTAGCACAACACAGCATTACAATGTTGGAACAATGTTGCAACCATTCGAAACAACGTTGTAATGCTGTGTTGCGCTAAGAACCGTAGTTGCGAATCGTTTCGTATAACATCACCTTAACCCTCAGTCGATAAGAGTTTTTGTACAATGTGGTGAATATTCCGCGCGCTGTGATTGGTCGTTGCCCTTGACCTATTAGAGTACAAACAAGTAGATGACGTCACGGGAAACTTGTTTCCTTTTAGGCCATTGTACATTATGCTTTTGTTTCCCCACTAAAATGCTCCACGTTAATGCTCCATTTTCCCCACTAAAGCTCTCGGTCTCAAAACGTCACTAAAAGGCTTGGATAATGCTCATCGTCAGAGGCTGTTCATTGCAATTTTATACATTTTAAGAGGGTTTAATGCTGACAAAAATGAAAAAGTGGTAGGACATCGATGTACATGTGTACAGCTTAATAATCTGAGATCTGAATCTGATTCTACTAACCGCAAGTGGAATGCTCTGGATGGGCAAGTGAATTTTACACAACAGACTCTTCCTTCCTGTAGTTGTCGAGGTGTTATGGAACTCTATTTTTGCTGGGTCTTCGTTCTTAACGACACGAACTCGCAATTCAGTCTGGAACTCGTCTTCTAATAACCTGTTCAAATGTAAACCAAACATATCCACGCTGTAATAACGGTTCTCTTACAGTTAGTAAAAAAGACAAAGGCCTTACTTATTCAATTTGCATTTCATCTTTTTCTTTCTCGGCTGCCGGGATGAATTCGGAATCAACTATGCCGCAAACATTTTTACTCCCTACTGGCGTCCTACAGTTGCCTGCAGCATGAGGCCGGTTACTTCATTAAACATAGGCACGTTAAACGTGCATGAGCTATTTTGAATGCTTCAGTGTAACTTTAATGCTTCGGTGTAACCTTACCAAAAGTGATGAATCTACCTCTTTCATCCTAAATGTAGATTGGGTTTTTGTGCGAAATTGCGTATTGCGGTACATAAATGAAAACGCGAAACGGTCAGCTGAATCGATCTTCAAGCTATATATTCAATTTCTTCTGTCTTTCCCTGTTATATCTGGTGCAAGTTAAACAAATCGTTAAAGAGAAATAAATTTCTACTCACCAAACCTTGATTAGAAGGAAAACTCTAAGGTTTCCTCAGAGTTTCTTAAGCCAAAATGTGACTCATCGAATACTGAATAGTTACGAAATACCAGGATTTTTATCATTGTGGTAGATGATTGCATCATCATAATTCACGAGGTTTTCACGTGCGATTCTACTCAGTGAAACAGTCTTTAACTCCGACAACTTATTTCTTCTTCTCAGAAGACAAGAGCCTTTTTTAAGGATTTGGTTTCAAAAGGAAACAGGTCTTCATACGTCCAAGTTACTATTTATCATTGTGAAAAGCCAATCTGCATGAGATATACAGTCACACAGCTAGCACGTGAAAGTGTTGGACTTTGCCCCTTTCGTCGTTCGTACGTGAGGGAATTCGAGTTATCACACAGTAAACTAGTAAACAGAATTCTAAAAATAACTCACGCACACAATTTGCACGTGAAGATGTGGGTCTTTCGCCCTTTTACAATTCGTACGTAAGAAAAAGGCAAATTGTTTTACTACAAAATTTTCTTAAACGATTTTAAGAAATCACCTCGGCTTCATTATAACATCTGCAATTAAATTATGTTTCATCCAACGTCAAGGTTGATAACCTAACATTTATTAACATTTGTGAAACAGTCTTTAACTCCGATAACTTATTTCGTCATGTTTTAAAAGCCATTGCTTCTTAAAAGACAAGAGCCTTTTTTAAGGCATTGGTTACTAAACGAAACAGGTCTTCATACGTCCGAGTTACTATTATTATTGTGAAAAGCCAATCTGCATGAGATGTACAGTCACACAGCTGGCACGTGAAAGTGTTGGACTTTGCCCCCTTTTGTCGTTCGTACGTGAAACAACTCATGCACACAATTTGCATGTGAAGATGTTGGTCTTTGCCCCTTTCACAATTCGTACGTAAAAAAGAGGCAAATTGTTTTACTACAAAATTTTCTCAAACGATTTGAAGAAATCACCTCGGCTTTATTACAACATCTGCAATTAAATTATGTTTCATGCAACGTCAAGGTTCATAGCCTAACATTTATTAACTTCCAAGAAAATTGTCAAACTGCCGAAATATATTTCTACTTATATCATGTTACTCCACTCAATATGACAGTATCTAATTATTGTGTCAACTAGCTTCTTCCAATTTTATTCCCTAACGCTACTGTTTCTACTTAAGTTACGCATATTTACTAAATAGAACGAAAAAGGTCGGTTGAACTTTGTAAGCGAGAGAATAATATTTTTAAAGCTTGTTTACGGGATTAACAATACTCGATACAGCTTTCCAAAAAATAAGCTGCCTTTTAAACTTCTAAAACCACATTTTATAGGGCGCATACTTTCGAATTTAAGTCTATATCTACATATCAATTATTGCTTCATTGGAAGAGATTTGAAAATATATGATCTTTTAACTCTACCCAGTTGTAGCAGGTGAAACAGAACTCATACTGACGTGCGTTGTACCGATAGCCGAATTAGGTCAGAAATGCCCCGAGGCAGCAACCACACTTAAATATGAACCCTCAAACAGCTGCATCACTGTTCACAGCGTTTGAATCATGAAGATATTTTATGTAATGCTTCCAAACACCTCGGTACCCGTAATAAAAGACGAAAAAAATGTGAAGGATCAAGATGGCGGTCTCAAAGTGCCCTTGTTCGACCTTTACCAATGCCATGTTTAAATAGATGCCAAGATCTCATTGGTTCCTAAGCATCAACTCATAGTACCTTCAACCTTATTGGCTCTTGCAACAAACATCCCAACATACAAGGCCACAAAGCCACGGAGTCACAAAGCCACAGAGCCACAAAGATACATACGCTTACACCACTGACATATGAGCTATTTTTTCAAAATAGCTCAAAAATTGAAAGACATCGTCTACGCGTGTAATATTGCACAAGCGCGCATCACCCATACGTTACACGTGATATTAAAAAAGGAAATCGTCAAAGAAGTGCTGCTAGTCCGGAAGATTAGCGACAGAAAATTGCGGAATTGTTCAAATTAGTGATACAAGTGTGAAATTTTCAGGATAAGTGCTTTTTAGCATGTAGATTCATATTCCAATGAAATGTTTTTTGGATCCTGATCATGAACGTACGTTTTAAGTCGTTTTAAAGGCGGTCAGCGGTTCGGTATCGCAGGCTCAAAGCTTGCCGTATTTTTCAATTATCTTAACGAAATTAAGGCTAATATTATAATATACAATCAAAAGAACCATATTTTCTTTCGAAAAAAATTGAAGTCATCTTTATCCCGGCTTATTGGAAAAATTTCGGAAGTAAAGCAGGATAGGTAGCATGTAACGCCTGACTGATTTTTTCTCCATGCATAAGCAGACTGTTTTAAGATGGAATAACTTATCAGTTACATTCTGTGCATCGTACAACGAATCGAACACCGTTTCGTGTTAACTGGTATTTGTGTGCTTTATGTCCAGGGGAAAATAAAAATGACGAGCTTGTTTCACCGGTTAATTTTACTAGAAGAGATAGCGGATCAGGTTATATAACGTCGGCCGATAATCTACCAAAGTTCGCCGACGTTGGCCAATTGCCGATTCAAGTGCCCTTGTCCCATTTAGACGAAGCGAAGGGAATTGAAGAAAAGCTCAGATCTCATAAAGCATCGTGGCACAAGTCATCTTTTAACAAACGCAGCAATGCAAAGCTCACCAGTGCTCAAAAGAGGAGGCATACAGAGGTCAATCTGGACTCTGACGAGGATACCTCCACACAATCGAGTCCATTCGAAACTAGACATACCTCACTTGAAACTGCAGTCAAACTTTTGACCAGTGATGAAATAAAGCGATGCTTCTTTTGCGAGCAAGAAGGGAGGAAAATCAGGATGATCACGGTAAAATCCGGTCTGGGAAGTAGTGACACAACAGTAAGTTAGGGATCTTCGACCTGAATATGTTCAGACTATTTTTGGTCGCGAAAAAGAGTTTTTTGTCCACATAATAAAGTCAATAAATCGTTTTACTTACCAAGCTTGTGCCATCTTGATCTCGCGCTTAGTCAATAACGCATATTTGACATGAATTCAAACATGATTTTAAAAATATTGCCTACAAAGAATTACAAAAGCTGACAACACATATTAATTAAACGTCCCAAACTTTACTTGATTGTAAACAAACGTGAGTTGATTTCGGTGGCGGAACCAGGGGAGGGGCCCGCGAGGGCCCGGCATCCCTTTATTTTTAGACCAAACTGAGGCCCAAAGGGCTGAAATAATATTTTTTGGAGACCCCCCGCTCCCCTTATCTCAAGGTCTGGATCCGGCACTGGATTTACGGAAATTTAAGTCAGTTTAAAAATAACAACATCTATCATGAGCTGTAGAACAACAATTTGAGGATGAGATCGTAAAAAGAAGCACGATCTTATCTCTGTCAAGCAAAAGAAGGAAACCTCGAGGAATTTTTCAAGCACAAAAACAGTCATCCTCGGAGACCCAGGGGCAGTCAGTTGGGTCGGGAGAAAAGGCGGGACGAAAGTTTTCAAATACAGGCGAAAGAGCCCCTGGGTACCGACTCTCACTAAACTATTTCCAACAATTCAAGCGAACGCTGGCTCCTGATTGGGCACAAAAAATGCTTTGTATTATTGTGCCAAATCGGCGAACAGTTTCTCTTGGGTTCTTTTCGTGAGTTCGTACACGACGGCTATCGTCTCGCCACACTTGCCAGGTTCGTTCACCAAGCTTGTATTTTCTACTTTCCTAACCAGAAACGAAGGAACTACCGATGTGTATAGAAAACGTTTGGGATGCTGTAAGCAGGAGCAGTTCAGTTTGCCCCGAGAATATTCATCTGTTTTTGACGGGTAACAATGTATCGTTAATATTAGGAAGTTTGAGATGTGGCGGCGACGAGAAAGTCATATAAGCAATAGCTTGACAAGGCAAAACGAGAACTTTGCCCGTGCATCACGCTTTTTTGTACATTTCTTTGCCGTCAACTGTACGACTAACCCTAACCCTAACCCTAATAGTTACGTAAGACGTGACTGATGCAAGCGTGAGTAGCTGTTGTAAGCTCAAACTTGTATTTTTGGAAAAGCGTCTTTAGTTTTCGGGCAGACAGTATTTTGAAATCAAATGGGGATTTTATATCAAACTGAAAGTTTCCTGACTGCATGCATTTCTTTGGTGCATGATCCAGACAAACCGTGATCGAGACAAAATTTAGTCGTCGTGTACGAACTCACGAAAAGAACTCAGGAGAGACTGTTCGCCGATTGGGCACAATAATACAAAGCATTTTTTGTGCCCAATCAGGAGCAAGCATTCGCTTGAAGTTTTAGAAATAGTTTGATGAGAGTCGGTACCCAGGGGCTCTTTCGCCCGTACGTGAAAACTTTCGTCCCGCCTTTCGACCCGACTGACTGCCCCTGGGTCTCCGAGGATGGAAAACAGTTCAAGTCCGCCTGCCCTTTAGTGTAATGGGAAGATGCGTACAGGACAGAAATCGGACCTTATGCATTGAGGTCAACACAACGTTTGAGCGTCCTTCGGTTAACATGCTTCCACCTTGTAAGTGCAAGACCTTTAAGCACTACGCAGAAGCAGTTTTTCTCCCGTACGTCATCAACTATGGCACTCAAAATGTAAAGAGAATCGATTTAGTGTGGGATCGTTACTTGCAGAACAGCCTCAACCAAGGTACTCATGAAGCCAGAGGTACAAGAACCCGCAGACGTGTGTGCGTGGGTATAACCGAAGAACCCCACATCACTGATGTCAACAAGGCACATATTTCATGTTTTCGCAAGGTACCAGAAACATTGAGAGTATCCTGCCAAGCCAAGCTGCAGTTGAACAGCACATCAAGAGGACAGCATTCATATGAAACGTGTCAATTTTGGGGTCAAACATTAGTTTCTATCCAGGAACTTTCTAGTGCAGCAGACTGGGGATGACATCTATATTCAGGCGGATAAACACCCACCGAATTGGATAACCCTACCTAAGGCTTCAAAAGCGTGCAGTAAGCTCATCAGATGTGGCTGTAAGCGGGCATACCGGGAACTTTGCAAGTGCACCAGGGCAAACTTTTCTTGCACTGCGCTGTGCGCTTGCAATGGTAATTGCTATCAAGATTACATTGTTTAAAAAACCTTACAAGTAAGATTTTGTCAGGTAAATCTTATAATTGCTTAGCGTTTACCGCAAGAAAAAAATTATCTTGTAAAACCAGTGGGATAAATAGCTCAAATAGCTCTTTTTTAACGTTTTTTCCCTTTTTTTGACATTGGGTTCCCTGTGGTTTCCTATATAAAATATATTGGAACTTTTCGTTGGGCAATAACTGGTGAAGAGATCAGGATCTCAAGTGAATATTGATTTCTTATCATTACCTACTTGAAAAGGACCAAGAATATGAAATTTGGTACTTGTATCACCAATTTGAACAATTTTACGCTAATCTTCCGGACTATGCGAAAGTCAAAAGGATGCTTTTAAGAGGCTGTCCGCGTAAGAACCGATAAGGCAAATTTCGGTCTGTCACGGATTGCCCTGATTTTTTCGGTGGAAGATACCTATCCTATCCCATGAAGAAATACCACATTTATTTGGACCAACTCAATTTTTTCTCTATTTTACAGGAAGATTTTCTTGGTCACCTAAAACTAGCCAGTTTGCCATCGGAAGTGGTGCAATTTTGGTGAAACTTTAGGGCTCTGCCAAACCTACATTACAAGGCCGAATAAGCTGATTATTTTACACACAAAAGTTTTAACTCTGGTTAATAGTTTCAAGGTTTAATGGTTGCATTCTGTGGAGTGAGATATGATTTTTTTAAAATGACCTTTAATTTGCTCAGCAGGAACTGTAATTTACATAACTAGAGCTGAACGGTAATTTCGCAAAAGTGGCACCTGACCCAGACTCAAGTCTATGATAAAACAGAAGTATTAAGACCAGTCTACTTCTTAATGCAATAAAATTTGTGGGCACTCTCTCTCTCGTGCTGTGCAAAATTCCGTCAATGTTCCAAAATTCGCCATTTTGACAGCAAAACTGGAATTGTAACGGTCCGCATCTGATCGACTAATTTCCACAGTTTTAACGTTTCGAATTATCGCCAAATGTCATTAGACCCTTTAAATGTTGGACTCTTGAAAACATGTAGAGAAAACTTAGTAATCGCTTTTTCTTGTTATTTTTTTCTTGTCAACGATGAACGTGACTTTATTCTTCGTATGCAAATTAGCCTTAGATGCGTCGTTTCAACAAATTGACATGAAACATAATCTTTATATTTCACATTTCTAAGGGGAAAATTAACTCTTCTTTCCGCAGAAAAACACAAACCATGACTTAGAATCCCCTTAAGGTCTGTTTGTTTTTTCAAAGAGGAAGAAGCAGCTGAATGATATATCATGATATACACTGTATGTTTGCGTGGCTTAAAATAATTCAATTACAATGGCCTGTCACGCATTCTTAAAGAGGGTTGGTCGATTAGAAAACAAGAGCGTTGTAGTGACCAATTCTATAATATTATCATCTTTTTTAAATGATAGTTATTGATAATAAGAAAAAATAAGAGTTAAGTTGCAAGGTAAGTCCTCTTGTCAACACAATAAAATTTGTGGGCACTCTTTTTTGCGTGCCTTAAAAAAAAGGCGTCAACGTCGAAAGTATTTTAAAATGATGATATTTGCTTATCAGAAGACAGTAGATCTTTGTACATGGCACTATGATAAAAAAATTCCCCACACTTTTTCTATCTTAAAAAGTTTAATTTTTTTTTCAGTGTAAGAGAAAATCCATTTAATGCTTTGTAAAAGGCAAATTAACTGTAAATTTCAGTTTCATTCAAAGATCTGTAAAGCGTTTATCGGTAACAGAATGAAACGGAAAAAAATAGTTCTTTTTTTTCAGTGAATACACGCAAAAGGGATTATAAGTTTTTGTTAGGGTATGACATCCGAATTCCCACGATGATCTTGTTTTGGTTCAATCTAATTGAATTATGATGCAAATCAAATCAAATCAAGTATAATTATGTCAATGAAATCGCCGAAGAGATCAATTGTGAAAAATGGCTTATTCAGCTATTTCATCAAGCTGTCCTTTCTGCGAGATCGTAAAGGCAGAGTTTGGTCTTAGTAGGGGTGTGGAGGGAAATGTCTTGGTCGCAGAGTGCATGGATGATATTAAGTCACACTTAGCCAGCTGTCACTTGTCTAAGTGTAGCAAAGTCAATGAAAATGGACTCATTTTAGCGAGAGTAAGTATTTGAGGCTTTGTAGGTATTCAGAACTGAAATGACAATCTGCCCGAGGCACAGACACTAAATAGCCTGTGTACAGACCCCCCTCCCCTCAGGAAAAAAGGTACCTCTTCTCCGAGGGGGGTGGGAGTGGTGTGTACACAACACTAAAATGACAATCTGCCTAAGGCACAGACACCTACTTGGCAGGCTTTTGCGAGCGCCAAGGTCTTGTTATTAGGCTCGATTGGAAGCCGCTGTTCTGAAAAATGAGCCCCCAACGGACCGGGAGACGGCAGAAATCGAGCCTAAGGTCTTGTCAATACCCCGGTCATACTCTGGATCAAAGTGGCAAAATATCTACTGTGGCAGGAAGACATGTCGTGAATTTCCAGATAGCCATCGAAATAAGTCAAAGTTTTGTCCCATCACGTAAGTATTATTCTTTTTTCTTATTCATGCAAAATTTTTTCTAAACGTACAGAGATATTCTAATTTGTCTATTCAGCATTTTATCTTGCGATGTTTTCTGATGTTCGTTTCCCGTTTATTTGAGCTTGCAAAGATAATTTATTTATTTCTATTTTGTGACAGCCGTGAATCTTGCCCTAATCAACTGTTACCTTTAAAAGACTATACATAAAGGTTAATCCGTGTGTTGTAAAACATAGTTTTCTGATGATTGTTTGAAGAGCATTATAAAATTAATGAAAAAAAAAAAAGAAAAAATTTCTACACGGAGTCAGGATTCAACCTCTTCCCCAGGGCTTTCCCGCCCCTGCCATTTTGTAAGAGGAGTGTCCTGGCGACGAGGCTAGGGGTGATTGTGGTCGAGGTGTCGTTCACGTGACTGTGTAAAAAGTATTTCATTCTTGTAATAAAAATATTTTCTTTGAACTTAAACATGTCTCTGGTTTTGCAAAAATTAGTGAGACTTAAAGTACCAGAATGTTCAGTTCAACTTTATATAGCCGATTTGCTCCTCCTTGTTGCAAGAAACTTGAAAAAAACTCGACGCCAAAGGGTCGAGAAGAGTACGATGAACAGTCAGCAACCATGTCCACACCTTTGTCGGAGAGGTTTATTGGACAATATTTCTCGGTTTTTCATGTTTTGATAACAAACATTTCTCCAGATTCCATTTTTTTTGTATTTGTACCCTCTTGAACAATGTACCATCCACCCTCTCTCCCCCCTGTTCCACCTCTACTTTTACAAGCATTTGTACTTAAAGGGGGGGGGGGGGATTTCTCCTGTGTATATTAATTTCTGCAAAATTAAGTCCTTCTACTTTTTCCTTAAGTTTTTAAACTTAGTTCTTTTTTCTTTAAGAACCAGGGTCCTAAAGAGGTCTAGGGCTCCAGGGCTCCGGGCTCAAAATAGCGGGGCTCCAGGGCTCCGGACCAAAATAAACAGAGCTCCAGGGCTCCCAAAAAATTGATCAAGGGCTCCAAGCTCCGATATGCTTTTTTGCTTTAATCCAAAAGCAAATCCTAGAATTGAGAAAATACAGCAATTTCTATTTTTTAAACGCTGATTTTATGTTTTTCTCTACTCTACTCGTGTTTCACAGTTATCTAGAGTTATTTGTCAATCATGATCAATGGATACGTTTATATAATATTTGACACAGTGAATGACGTGTCAGGGTTGGAAGGTTAAAACGCGGCAAGACCACGATTTCTTTCATACCACGATGTGACAGATCCAAAAGTTGGAAAAGTTTTTCTTCGTCGTGGCATTTTCGTCAGTAGTTTCAAGTGAAAAAAAAAATCATGTCGATTGCAGAGGAAGAAAGAGAAGGTGAAGGATCCAATGAGCCTACGTTGATCCGCTATGTGGCCATGGATGTTTCCTTTGTGTACCCACGCCCAGAATAGCGTCAGTACAATGAAAAGAACTCGAATGTTAGCCTCAGTCTAGTTTACTGGTTTTTTACTATCTTCGTTCCGACTCCCAGCAAACAAGAAACAAAGCACGTTATGACGCTATCTGTGTGCAAGAATGTCCGAATTTTAATTTTTGTAGCTACGGGCTGCGCAGCAAACGTTTTGAGGGCTCCAGGATCTACAGTAAAATAATATTAGGGCTCCAAGCAACGAAGCGATGGGGCTCCGGGCTCCGTGGAAAAAAAATTAGGGCTCCCGGGCAGCAATAAGCGCACTCGCCCTTTTCTATTCTTCACATAGTGAAATGCTCACCCTTTCATATACCTCAAGCCTGGAAAAGATACCCCATCATAGGGAGTTTCCCCCACCCCCAGGCCAAGTCCGTGCTCACCTATTGCCAGCCCACGTTGGACTCTAGGCCCGATTGAGTCAATACCTAAACCTAGTCCTAAGCGTACACGATAAGGGAGTGGACGAAATAACCAATGTGATGAGCTTGAATATAAATTGAACTTGACCATAGAGATCTGTTGCAAGACGACGACGAGTTCGAAAGGCAAAAGCTTGTTACACAAATCGCTAAAAATTGAGACCACAAGACCCTCAGTCGGAAGCTTTCAACCTATGTGTATGTCAAAATCAACATAGTCAGTTCAACGTGGTAATGCTAAAAAAATCTAGTGTCACTTTGAAATGCCATTCAAATCCAGGGAAAGAAAAGGAGACCTAATTGACAAACTTTCGTCTTTGATACAAGAGTGCACCTGCTTTTCTCCATCTGCTCAAGAGTGGACACAGGGATCCTTCATTTAGTGTGATTAACAGCCGGCAAAAACTTTTGGGATTACTGTAAACAAAAACTATACCTTTTTCTGCATGCCAAATTCCTAATTTTTACCGAAATGTTGCTAATTGGCGATAAACAAATGCTCTGTTAATACCACCTTAAAGTTTGTAGGGTAGCCTATAGTTAGCTAGGGATCTAGGAAATGTGTATGTTGCCTAAAGGACTTTGCAGGTGTGGTCCTGTGGTGTCGTACTGGTATTCCTGAAGTTGTTTGTGAGCTATTTCCAAAATATTAATTGTTAATTCTGTAATTGAAAATATTGTGGTACTGCTCATGGATAAGAGTGGCCGTGTCCAAGTGACTACTTCGGACCTATTTGTCATGTATTACACCATGGGCTGTCATAACCCTATCCTAGTGCGCCAGGGGATACTGACTCAGTTAAAGCGGTCGTAGAATGAATAAATACAACAGCACGGTATTTCCCACCCTGTAGAGAATCGGAATAAACTGTGATTAAATTGTATGATTATCAATAGCTATGACTTCAAAAAAGATATAATAACATATAAGAATTGATCGATACAAGGCCCCTCTGGGGGAATGCGTGACGGACCACAGTAATCAAATTATTTTAATTCGCGTAAACATATCTTCTTTTGCTGCTTCTTCATCGTAAAAGAAACAGACCTAAGGGGATTCTAAGTCGTATATCTTTCGTGTTTTTCCGTGGAAAGAAGATATATTTTTCCCTTAAAAATGTGAAATACAAGGGTTATATTTTCTGTCAATTTGTTGAAACGACGCAGCTAAGGCTAATTTGCATACGGAGAATGAAGTCACGTTCATTGTCGACAAGAGAAAAACCCTAGAAAAAGCGATTACCAAGTTTTCTCCACAAGTTTTCAAAAGTCCAACATTTAAAGGGTCTAATGACATTTGGCGATAATTAGAAACGTTAAAGCTGTGGAAATTAGTCGATTAGATGCGGATCGTTACAATTCCAGTTTTGCTGTCAAAATGGCGAATTTTGGAACATTAACGGAACTTTGTACAGCACGCAAAGAAGAGTGCCCACAAATTTTATTGCATTAAGAAGTAGACTGGTCTTAGTACTTCTGATTTATCATAGACGTGAGTCTGGGTCAGGTGCCACTTTTGCGAAATTACCGTTCAGCTCTAGTTATGCAAATTACTTTTCCTTTTGAGCAAATTAAAGGTCATTTTAAAAAAATCATATCTCAGCCAACTTTCCACAGAATGCAACCATTAAACCTTGAAACTATTAACCAGAGTTAAAACTTTTGTGTGTAAAATAATCAGCTTATTCGGCATTGCAAGGTAGGTTTGACAGAGCCCTAAAGTTTCATCAAAATTGCACCACTTCCGATGGCAAACTGGCTAGTTTTAGGTGACCAAGAAAATCTTCCTTTAAAATAGAGGAAAAATTGAGTTGGTCCAAATAAATGTGATACTTCTTCATGGGATAGGATAGGTATCTTCCACTGAAAAAACCAGGGCAATCTGTGATAGACCGAAATTTGCCTTATCGGTTCTTACGCGGACAGCCTCTTAAGTATTTTAAAACCACCGATTCGCACGACTAGTTAATTACAAAGCGGTTCTACTTGGGGATGGGGTGAGGAGCGGAATTTGTGTGGCGCTCCACGTTCTTGAATTGGTATGTGATGTATTTATAAAAAAAAAGCTTACCTGAGGTAAACATCCACGTCCTCATCATCGAATGGACATACTCCTCCTGATACAAAAACAAAAGCTCTGTCGTCTCCTGGTATCATATCTTGCATTGAGCTGCCGTCAACATATGTTCTCTTTTTTCAAGATCTTCTTTCACCGCCTTTGTAAGGTGTGTATGACAACAAATAAGGCGCAAAATTTCAGGAAAATCCGGACGAAAGTAAGCAAAGAAACTTGCTGGTCTGCGCGGCCTGCTTATCAATCGGGTCATGTAACCAATAATTCCAAGTCTTTCAACACTGGAGTTTTCTCGACGCCAGTCAAGAAGATAGGAATATCTGGAAGAACCAAAACTTAAAGAGTAAGAACCAGATTGAAGGGAATTGCTATGAGCCTTAAAATGGCAAAGATAAAATTTGAGCTGTGCTACGTAATCGCCGTCTGATATAACGATTCAACTACGAAAAGTAGTGCGAGTACTTTTGTAAAGAGAAACTCGAACGAGCTTATCTTAGCGTGTTAAGTAAAAAAAAAGCCAGTTAGCACTTCGTTCATGAGCGGTCAACGTCTTTTCCACAACTAGAATAAGAAGACTTGGAGAATATTGTTTGAGTTTTAATTTTGTGCAAACCACGTGAGTAATATCTATCCTGAGTAGGATAGAGCGTGAGAAAAAAGTTTAAAAGAAAAACTGTCATTTTTGGTAACTTCCTGGATGCATTTTACGGAATCCCTAAACACTCACTCCTTATTAAACTGAGCTTCCAAACTAACCCAAAAACCTAAACCTAAAACTGTCCAATATGTCGCATGGGGAGTTTAAATTCTGAGCTTATTGTTTTTCGAAAATTAGAAACTAAAAAAGCATTTGTTTAATCCATGTTGCGACATGGTCCATCGCATACCAGTTTACAGGTTTAACTCACGCAAATCGAGCCTGTACACAGACCATCTATCTTCTCTTTGTAGATCGTCGAGCTCACATATGGAAATAAAAACCGCAGGGGAATTTACTGTGTTCAAGCGCAAAAGGTTTGGGGTGGAGGTGGAGAAGGAGAAAACAGGTGCGTGCTGTCGAATAGAAAACGTCTGTACACAGGCGAACTCAAACTTGATCCAAAAGCATCCAACACCATAAAACAGATCTAACATGCTGCGTCCAACATTGTTGAATGAAGTTGGACCAACACTTAACATTGTTGAATTCGTTAAACAGTGGCTTTTAAAAAAGTCCATCTATTCTAAATAACTAAATGATTTTTTTAGCTTCTTTACCCAGAAAATCGCTGGACCTGGATCTTAACAAAACTCCCGTCAAACTGTGCAGGTTTCACCAGATCAGTGAGTTCAGTCCATTCCTTTTTTTCCTCCTCGCAATTTAGGAACAACACTCTCACATGGCATTTAGTGGGATCTGGATTAAAGTCTTGCCGGTCTCGAAGAGAAACTGGTAGCTGAATGGTTACAGGCCTAAAAAACTGGATAACTTCAAAGCATTTTATTCGCAGAATAGGTCCAAGAAATACACCTTCCTCTTCAAATTCTTTATTTTGAACTTCTTGCACCTGTACCATTTAAAAGAGTAATACGCAGCAGTTAACTTCATGTATTCTTTAGGATTCCCCATTAGTTAAATAAAAAGTTAACGTAATTTGAGTAATAAAAAGATCTCTACAAATATTCAGTAAACGATTTTTCAGTCAAGCCCTCTAGACTGGTCACTATTAGATCGTCACTTTAAAAAGCCTTTATGATAATATTTTCTTTATACATGGACCTTGTTAATCACACCAACCTTTAACTGCAGGGTAAACGATGACTCGGGTGCAACAGCATTCTGGGGGATTGTAACCGTCACGCCTGGATAATCAGGATGACTGAATAAACCGCCAGTAGATGTGATGGTATAAGTTGGAGAAGATTTGAGACGGCAAACCACTGCATAAGTTGAGCACTCATTTATGTCAGCTTGAGCAACGGGAAAGAAAAGGTCTGGTATATCCTTGTGAGACGGGCGCTCATCTCCGATACCTGTCACCGATAAAAAATAAAAGTAAAATGTAACTATCATGTGCACCGTTTTCTTTGACTTCCTTTGCCATCTAAAAACGACTGACGTTATAGAAATCAAGACTGGAAAAAATAGCAAGCCTCAGATCGACAGCACAAGAGCAGCTGCAACACTTAATAATTCTATTTTCAAAAGAAACAAAGCAAACCTTCAGAAATACGGAAGACGTGCACCGCATCCTGCCTACAGGAAACAGGGTCTGCCAAACAGTTATCTATAGTTGCTATGAGTCTACTACATAGAGAAGATTTCTATACCTGGGCGACAGCGTAAGTTCTTGGTTCCACTCACGTCTTCCCATTTATTGGTCTCCCTGTTGATCTGCCTTTTTATCACCACTTCGTAGCCCCGTAGGTCTGGTGCACCGTGAGAAAGCGACAAAGTCACCATGGCACTGAATTTCAGGCGTTGGCCATCGTGGGAAGATAGTTCAATAACATTGCTGACAATGGCCTCGTGTTCCTGCAGTGGGGGTGAGCAGACACTGGATTTCCATCTGTAGACCGCTATTGACGTAGGCTCAGACACAGCATTTGGATGGAATATGAGATAAGACAGCCCCTAGTTTGAGGTTCCAGTGGGTACCTTCACTCGTCACTATTCCTCTACAATGAGTCAAAATTTTAATAGTCGGTCGTTTTCAAAACATTGCCTGTAGTTCAATGTTCAAGTAAAATCTATAATAAATGGAGAATATAATATGTAAAGCTTTTGGGGATAGGGGGGGAGAGACTGGACAATAAGGTTTTTTTCTGACGCAGTGCAGGGGTCAATGCTGGTCTTCTTCTTTATGACGATTTCAAGACAAAAATATCATCGTACTAGAATATAAATATAGTATAATGTTAACTTTATTATTTAAAATCAACTCTTAGCTGCTTTTATCCTCCATAACCTGCTAGCAGAGGCTTTCCCTTGTGTTTCTCAGCGTTGTACTGCCATTCTCTTCGCGGTTTTGGCTGCTCGCGTTTTGTTTTGGTTGTTTCTGTGCCGAGGAAAAGACCTCTGCAGATAGCCGTTTGGGATTCCTGTTGAGCATGCGTATTAAATACCTCCAAGATCTAGGAGGTAATCACATGACTAAACCGGTTGTGGAACCGGTTTTATCGACTCGCGCATCTTTTTTGTACTAGTTTGCTGTGCAAAAGTGAGCCCGCTATATCAACATCTTTCCCGTGAAAGTTTCAACGACGCTGTTGAAAAGGCTTTAGAAGCCCTTAAAGACAGTTCAATCGAGTCCTTGACTAAATATCAATCCAAAGCTTTGTTTCATGTATTGAATGGCGAAGATACATTCGTCAGTTTATCAACGGGTCATGGGAAATCGTTGATATATCAACTAGCTCCATCGGTCTTCAAGCATCTTGGCCTCCTCAGTGAAGTGCCAATTGTACTCGTTATTTCCCCGCTGGACGCTCTGATAGATGATCAGATAGCCTCAGTTACCAAGCTAGGAATTACAGCCTGTAAGCTCGATGCCTCATCTCTTGAAGATACTGTCAGTTTGGCTGGTCATGAAGTGCTAGAAACCAGAGGTGCGAGAAAGTGAAACTGACGGGCAAACTCCCGGCGGCGGCATCATATTACCGACACGTGACCCAGAAATTCCATGGTAACCGCATTTTCATCTCGCGCATGCTCAACAGGAATCCCAAACGGCTGTCTGCAGAGGTCTTTTCCTCGACACAGAAACAACCAAAACAAAACGCGAGCAGCCAAATCCGCGAAGAGAATGGCAGTACAACGCTGAGAAACACAAGGGAAAAGCCTCTGCTACCAGGGTAATCCTCCAAAATTAGGATTCCCTACCCTTAGCGTTGAGCAAAGAAACTAAACAAAGACTCTCGTTGTCGGATTTCAAACAATTCTTTAGTGAAAAAACAGAAAGTTTAGAAAATTTTGACTGCGACGTTCAGTCGGATGCTTGTCCGCGATTTATAATTATGCTCACTAGTACGGTGAGCGAAACAGTTTTAAAAAGGGGGTCTTCGATGTGACTAGTGAGATCATCTTTTTTAAAAAAAAATAAAAGAAAAAAAGCATACTGAAAAGAAGGAATTTGTACTCCTAACAAGTTTCGCACATGGAGAAATTCAAAACGCCGGGTAAAATATAGACTTTTTTTAACTTTACGCAAAACTTATGTTGTAGATGTAGAGTGCCCACGGTGCACGCAACCCGTGCAAAAAATAAAAGACATTACAAACATTTGGCCCCGTCCACTCGAATCCAAGCCTGCGAGAGCAGACGCTTTTTACGGCTCTTCGAAAAAAGCATCTGTTTTCGTGGAATTAGTATTCCGTATACAGATATAAGTCGTATCAGAAAAAAACACTCACTAAAACGCAACTTTTTGAAAAACGCTCCCCAGAGAGAAAAGGTCGATTTCCCCGATCACTGTTCTGGTGTGGAAGGATGGAAAAGGAAAACTATCGAAACTAATCTCGAGCAAGACAAGAATGTTTCACTGCCACTTTCTTTTTTCAACAAGTGTAGAATATGTAAGGTTCCATGGTACTTACCTTGTAATGACACTTCTGCTTTCACCGACATAAGTACTGTCTTTAACTTCAGTTTCACCAGGCTCTACGACAACCTCTTCACTTGCGAGTTTCTCAGGTAAAACATTCTCGGCATCGGGGTCTTCGATGTGCCTAATCAGATCCTCTTTTAAATAAAAAAGTAAACAAACTGTAAAGAACGTAATGTTACTCCTAACAAGTTTTGCACACGCTAGAAATTCAAAACGCCGGTTAAAATATAGACTTTTTGCCCTTTACGCAAAAACTATTTTGTAGATATAGAGTGCACTCGGTGCGCTCAACCCGTGCAAAAAATAAAAGACATTAAAAACATTAGGCCCTGTCCACTCGTATCCAAGCCTACGAGAGCAGACAATATGCTGTGTACATAGTCATACAGACATCTTCAGGTTTATCCTAATTTCTCTTATCATTGCATCTTATGTTCCACAAGGAAGAAAGAGTGCGCCTTCGTTCGAACAAACTGCTGAAACTGGAATGCTTTCGAAAGCTGGCAAAGATAAAAAAGTGGCCAAGACTGTGTTACCTGTGAAAGCTGCTAAAGAAGAGGTTGTAGTAGATCCTGAAGATGAAACTGAACTTGAACATGATGCTAATGTCTCTCTCTGGGGAGCGATTTTCATACCGTTGCGTTTTAGTGAGTGTTTGTATTCTAATATGAGTTTTATCTGTAGACGGAAAGACTAATTCCACGAAAGATGCTTTTTAGTCTAGGAGCAATGGTATTCCCGCGGGATTTTGGTGATGATTTCAAGCGACCAGTGCAGAAGTATTAAGGGAGATGTAAGGAACATGTTCAATGTTGTCGGCACTTTTGTATTGCGTGCAGAGGAATTTTAGAAGGTGTTAAAAGAAGGGCATTGTATTGTCCTGCATGAGAACGAGGCTGAAAAAAAAAACGACTGAAAATGGCCGTTTATTGGAATTTTGGAATAAACTACCATCAGTTTCGACATTCTGGAATGTCTTACTTAATATATAGTTGATTGCAACACCTCTGCGTGGTCACGTGACCGGAAGTAGAGACTTGATACAAAGAGTACTAACATTAATATCTTTTCAAATAAACAAATTGAAAGTCATATCTTTCAACAAATTTCGTCTTTCTAATCTTTCTACTCCTCACTGCCATAGTCCTCGTACTCAATTTTCAGTGTATCAGTATCTTCACATGCATTTTTCACAGAGATCATCACTGTCACAGCAAGAACAAACTGAGGTCGGTGCAATTGAAGCCTGATTTTCCGGCGGTGGCATCGATTGTTTGAGAATCGGTTCTTTTGACACCCGCACTTGACCAATTGGACGATTGCGTCAGGAGCAGGTGCTTCTTTTGTCATAACGGCGATCCATTTATCCTCCCTTTTCTCCCATCCGAATTCAGCTGGCTGTGGCAAACTAGGACAACACACTTTATCACTGTTCCAAACTATCATTGATAATGGGCGCTGAGAAGTGCCCCTTGTGGTGGAATCCTATCCGATTCCGCCTGATTTTTTCTGAATATATATGCCATCTTAGTTCCTTAACTTGTGAGATACCGGTTCCAGGCTGATAAAGTTGGCATTATTCAACTTCTCCACAAGGGGCAATATCTCGTCTGGGGGATGCCCTGTGGTTCCAACGTTCCTCAAAACAGTTATGGCATCTTCTTCTTTGTCCATGAACGTTTTCCAGCATGAAAGTTTCCCTTTACCAGAAAAACGTCCTGTGATATCAGCCACGTTGAACTTGGCGTGAAACGCTGGTAATGCTACACGTTTAACACTACTGAGAGCGCTACCTACTGGACCAAGGCCAATCACACGATGGTTATCACCCGTACCAGCGACAAAGGATGTCTTAACACACAGCCCCGGATAGCGTCTTAGAGGTAGAACTAATTCACCTGTGCCTGGAGAATGGATATACAGCTCCATTGCACCGTTAGCATTCGCTCCCAGAGCAGGTAGTAACGTGTTGGTGTCTACTTCTTCTCAATCACTCTGAAGGTGGTTCACATTTTGATGTTTTGCACTAAACTAGCAATCCCAGGCCACATAAACTCGTAGATTTGTCTTCAAAGCATGATCTAGGAACTTCCATGTCAGGTAGCTAGACAGTTCGTTTTTGGTCTTACTATGAGAAAGGAGCCTTCTCATTGGTACCTTGGCGATGTGCGTGGAATAACTAATACGATAATACATGGGATCTTGCAAAGCCTGCCTGTCCAGCTTGCCAAGAGATCGAAGTTCTGCCAATTTTTGGCGTCAATAACAGCAACAGCTGAGATGAGGGTTCCATATTTACTCTCTCATTGGCACTAATCTGAGGACCAGTGGTCGTTCTTTGTTCTGATTCGCCATCAAGCGCTAAGCTTTTCAAGAAGGGTCGAAAAAACTTTGGAGACCGCCCCCCCCCCCCCCCCCCCTTATCTCAAGGTCTGCATCTGGCACTGAAGAGTGCAGCTTCAAACAGTACTTTCGTTTGTTTTGGATCGTCAGTACTTTTCTTTTCTACTGCTGAGATCAATGGCGGAATCCCGTGTCATCTTAATGCTTAGTCGGTCTGATTATGCCCTGACTCACCTAATACTTGAAGTGGAATTGGAGTCCACTTCAGGTATCAAAATTTGAATCAACTGTTTTAGCATTTTTCGATTTGCATACGGTCTCATGCTGGACATTGTTTGCTTCAAGAATACTCTTAATATCTTGCCTTCTCTTAAGTTGATCTCTGTCATTGCTAAAAACTCTGTTTGAGCAGCTTTCTTTCTTGTCGATTCATAATTGTTCGAAGAAGTTGCCGGGTCAGACTTGCGCAGTACATTTGTGACGTTATTCACCCAACAGACCTTATGATACCTATGTACCTATATATATCATCATTCGTGTCTAATGATATGTACCCCGATTTACTCGGAGCCGGTCATTTCCATTTTTTTTTCTTTTGCACTTACACGTTCAGCCTTTTCTATTTTTATCCTATTTTAATGATTAATGATTATTTTCTATTATGCGTACTTAGAGTTAAATTGCCAATGTCAGCATTGTAATTATTAATTTATTAGGTATTATCATCTTAAAAGGTGGTCCTATTCATTAGCCTTGTTGGCTTTCTTGGGCTTCCTTGCCTTATCTTTTCATTTTTTTTTTTAAGTTTTCTATTTTGTGTAGATGGCAAAAAAAAAAAATGACAATAAACAATAAACTATGGACACAGTTGCATATCGGGTACTTATGGCGTGAACGCGACACCATTTTGGGATGGTACCCATGCAGTGGATCCCGTGCAGTATGAACAGCCCTTGAGAAATGAAACAGAAGGTTCGCAAATCACGTAAAATAGTATTGTCTTTAACTTCAGTTCCTACAACAACGTCTTCTTTATCTGCTTTCACAGGTAACACTGTATCGAGCACTTCTTCCACTTCGACAGCATCCCAAAACATTTCAGTTTCAGCAGTTTGTTCGAAGAAAGACATATCCACTCCTCCTTGCGGAACATAAGATGCAATGATAAGATAAATTGGGATAAACCTGAAGATGTCAGTATGCCTACGTATACAGTATACCAGAAGGCTTTTTATGCCCCCACAAAAAACTTTTCTGTTTTATTAAAAGCGGAATTCGACATCAAACAGCCTGCGTGCAGACGTGTCCTATTTCCTTTGTTGCACGCGGAAAAGTAAGGCAGCGTTCACACTTGGTGCCCGAGTACTGTACACCCTGGACACTAATGTGAACACATTAATGTCGTGCCCTATCTAATAAACGGGTACAGTTATAAGAAACTGGGCTCAGTTGCCCTTTTCAAAAGCATACCCACGCAAGAATTCTGGCACGGTGGCGATGTTACCTGCCGGGGTACAAGGTCGACCCCTTGTACCCGGACACAAAAGTGGGCATCGAGCCCATGTGCAACGTTTTTGTTAGTTCTGTGGCCATCCACGGCTTTGTAATCGTTGCAAAGCTCATGTTTTTTTTTTAATGGCGTCTGACAGGAGGGAAATGGAGTAACTATGTACACAGTTGCATATCATGTACTCACCGAGTGAAAGCGACGTCATTTTCTCCACGTACGGAAACACTGATTCCCAGAAGGCAGTGCCGACAGCCCCTGAGATATGAAACAGAACGTTCACAAATCACGTAAAATGCTGCAAATTTTGCTTGATCGGATTACTTTGGGTTTTTTTGCTGTCGATACCTTTTAAAGACTTTAAATGCTAGAAAACCTATGGTATTTTTTTCGGATGGGGGGGGGGGAGGTTTGATTTGATCCGCATTTGGGCATCCCCATAACTTGAAATCCGGAGTACCCCGTCCCCCTGAGGGCTATGTGCCACAGAAGAAGTTGTTACATTCAAAATAACTCAGCTTGCATCTGCTCACGTAAAGCAGTAAACCTAACTACAGTGGTAATCAGATACTTGTACGTTACGTCAGCCCAAAATTAAAAGCGGCTTTCATATGATGTGAAGCATTATGCAGATTTCGGAAGTTGTTATCCACCTAAAATCCTCGTCGATCTGCAAAATTCTTCCCATCTTACTCGCCCTCATTCAATAATCAGGGGCACCCAATGACTGCTTTCTGTAAAATATCTGTTTGGAGAAGCAAAAATTGCCTAATATTTTCTATAACTTAAGGAAGGCCAAAATTTCTGGATGACCACTCCACACATTTGCAATCATGATTTTCGAAGCGGCTTATCTAATATGAATTCCCCACGAATTTCTAAAGTTTAATTTCGCGCATTTCACTCCCCAGGTTAAGCAATTTTTCGCAGATAAAGGAAACCTAAAATTTTCGGATTCGAAAATGTGATGGAAAGAAATTCTTACTTTCGTAAAACTTTAAATTGCACCTAAAATTGTCGGAAAAATAATAATGAAACCCTTGTAATTTCGAAAAGACTTAAGTTGAACTAGGGGTGCGTTCGATTGGGAAATCCAGATTTAGATTTTGAAAAGCTTAGATTTCCCAATCGAACGCACACTAGGATGACCGAACTAGCCTGCGTAGCAAGCGTCGAAAAAGGTAGGGAATGGGAGGAAAGGAAAAAGGGAAGGGGGAATTGAGGGGAGTTGGTCAGGGGCTCCCTTCCCTCATCCCCGCTTTCGCACTTTTCTCCCTCCCCCTCCCCTTTCTGCGCCTGCCACGCAGGCTAGACCGAACAGATTCAAATTCTGTAGCGCCGATTGCTAAAGATCTAAAAGTACTCTGGATAGCCTAGGTGTTTTTAATGTATGTGGAAGGAAACCGTTGTTGGGTGCCCCTGAGTAATTGCTTAATGGTCCATTCGAAGTAGACTCTTTTGCTGGAAAACATATTAGATCCTGTTCAGTTATTTGCGTAAATTAACCGCTAACCACACGAGGCCTGTTTTGAACAGCAATAATCGTCATTCTACTCGATAACTGACTGTTGAAATACAAACTGTTAATAGGCTCTCACTTAATATCGCCCCAATGACATTAAAAGAAAGATAACGGCGAAAAACAATTGCACAAAAGAACTAATTTTTTCTCAAGTCTACATTTTAATTAGCCTGAATTTCAGACGATTTTAAAATACTTTAGTTTTCTCTCTGTTGCTGAAAGGAGAAAACCACTCGAAGTAATCCTCTAAAATTCAGGCTACATTTTAATTTGCTTGCCATGCAAAATGCTATCGGACAAAATATCTACATTCTGTAACAACGTTTGTTCATAAATATCTTCTTTAGCCTTGTCAAAAAAACATTTCCCTTCCTCTTGTAAATGACAATAAACAGAGGTCATAGGTGGGCGGGGGGAAAGGGGTGTGCTGAGAAAAACTGATAACGTTTTTGTTGCGAGAAAGGATGGCATGTTCTTGTTGTGAAGTAAAAAGAATTTTAACTACATGTATTTGTATTAAAAATTCGGGCCAAACTTTTCCCCACTGATGCTCAGCGCAGGATTTTGATAGGAGTCAAGCAAATACCACAGTGAGTAGTTTCATCTGAAACTATTAACAACTAACTACACAAAGTATGCAAGAAGGTTTCGTTTGGTCATTGTCAATTTTGCTCGAACCTTATTAAAAACAAAGACAAAAATAATGGCACCACTTAAATTAAAATATTTTCCATCTATGACTGATAAATTAATGTACAGTTCTAACAAATTGTCTTACTGATGACAATTTCATTGAAAATTATCCCCACACCCACCTGTAATAACAGAACAAGGCATTCCCTTTTTCTTCATCTCTTGAACATGAATAGCATCCATAGATAAAGGATTACCACTCACATGCAGCCTCCTCAGCTCCTTTAAGTCAGCAATTTCAGATGGCAGTTCTGTAAGTTTGTTACCAGACAAGTACAGCACCTCAAGCTGGTTCAGTTTCTGTATACTGGTAGGTAAACTAACCAACTGGTTGTTACACATATCCAGCCTCCTCAGCTCCTTCAAGTCACCAATCTCAGATGGCAGTTCTGTAAGTTTGTTATCAGACACGTTCAGCTCCTCAAGCTGGTTCAGCTTCTGTATACTGGTAGGTAAACCAACCAACTGGTTGTTACTCACATATAGCATCCTCAGCTTCTTTAAGTCACAAATCTCAGATGGCAGTTCTGTAAGTTTGTTCCAAGACAAGTACAGCCACTCAAGCTGGTTCAGCTTCTGTATACTGGTAGGTAAACTAACCACTGGCAACTGGTTGCCACCCACACTCAGACTCCTCAGCTCCTTTAAGTCACCAATCTCAGATGGCAGTTCGGTAAGTTTGTTACCAGACAAGTACAGCCCCTCAAGCTGGTTCAGCTTCTGTATACTGGTAGGTAAACTAACCAACTTGTTGCTACTCACACTCAGATTCCTCAGCTCTTTTAAGTCACCAATCTCAGATGGCAGTTCTGTAAGTTTGTTGCCAGACAAGTACAGCCACTCAAGCTGGTTCAGCTTCTGTATACTGGTAAGTAAACCAACCAACTGGTTGTTACTCACAAACAGCGTCCTCAGCTTCTTTAAGTCACCAATCTCAGAAGGCAGTTTTGTAAGTTTGTTGCCAGTCAAATTGAGCTTGATAAGATTTTTCACTTTGTTAATACTTGTTGGTAATTCAGTCAGGTTATTGAAACGCAGGTTGAGTTCCCGCACTTCAGTCAGTTCAGTGACTGCATCAGGAATCCTGGAGAGTCCTTTTCTACTTAGATCCAAACTTACTACTCCACCTCTATCTTCAACATAAGCTTTTAATTTTTCACTGGAATAATCCTCCATGTTTGAAATTATTAATTTAAAAAGGTAGCTTTGTCCTTTTGTTAAAATCTAAAATGAAAATACCAAAATATTAGTTAGCAAATAACTGTTATAATTATTGATCACCCGGCCCTGACAGTGTATCTTTAATAGGCGAACTTTAAAGAACAAAAAGGAAAAGAAATCTAAGGGTTCAGAATCGAAAGTGCATATAAATTAAACATCTTTGCAAGGCGACATTTCTTCGTTTCTGATTGGCTCAAGTCCCCTGACCAACTCTTCACAACCAGCTGGAATCACCAATGCTTTACAAATGCGGATGGTTTGGCACAAGTTTTACTAATTTTGCCCCAGACGGGACAATCTTCACAGGCAATGCAGACAAAATTTGTGCCATGTAAAAACTGGACAAAATCATGTTTTTTGTCAATCATTTGTTGCAAAGCCATTATTCTTTCCTTTAAGTCAGTAATGACAAATGCGACTGCCTGTTAAGAGTAAATAGTTCTCAGTGTGGATATTGCCTTTTAATAGTGTAGAATTCATGAATAGTGATCGAATAATGAACATGGTGGTCGCCTTCCTAATACGCTTCCAGGGTTTTATATGATTCACTTTTTTCCCTTTTATTTCTGGTTGCCTGGGACAGGAATAAATCATGAAATCATATCAGCATCCAAAATGTTACCCACAGAACATTGTAATCTGGTGAGAAAAATGACTTGAAAAATGAAAAGTATGCATCCCCTTCATTGAATGCAACAGTTAACCACTGGGTAGAATGTCTGCTCATGAGGCAGGGCATCAGTGATTTGCATCATTTAAGGTAATTTGTCCTAGCTAAGTAATTATAGATTAGAGAGTGCATTTTAAGTTTTCTTAGCTTTACTGTTGAGCAGTAATTCAAAATAGGGTAAAGTTCATGAAAAAAGCTTTTTAAAAAAATAAAAAAATGTTCTATATGTTCATTGGCTTCCTAAAAGTGCTATCTCAATAACTCATGCACACATCTATCATTCAGTTCTAATGAAGCTCCACGTGTGTACAAAGCACGCGCAAGCATAGCCCCATACCTAAGAAAATGATCATGACTTGTGGTAATCTACCCATCCGAGGAATTTTGGTAATCACGTGACCGTATGCCCAACGGTCGGTCCATCTGTCTGTCCGCACCACAGGCATAGCAATGTGAAATAACTCAATCAAAGGGTGTGGCAACCCAAATGCAACTAGAGGTTATTTTCGTGGGAAATTGCATAGCCACTCCTGTCATGTGAAGTAGGGACATTACTAAAGAGTCAATATAAAGACAAAAATGGAAAGCGGAAATTGTTTCTGTATACATGTTGTCTAAAGTAGTAAACTTACATAAGCTGTAATTAATGTCAACAAATTTGGAATATAGATAAAGGGAAAGACAGAGAAAATGAGAAAGCAGGCGACAGGCCAGTGAAACTCAATGAGAAAAAAGTGACAGAGAGCTAGAGCAAGAGATAAAAATCAAAGGAGGCATTTTTATTTTTGAACAACAACATGAAAATTTTGTAGCAGTGGTGAGAAAATGAGGGATGCTAATGGCCACTAAGGTGAAAATAAGCAGCAGTGGAAAAAACGTGAACAACAACATGTATGGCATTTCCTCCCTAAAATGTGTGACTACATGTAGGAATTTTCTGGAAGTTTCATATTGTTGTCGTGCAAAACAACAGCAAAGAAATGTACCAAAAAGTGTGATGCACATGCAAAGTTGTTCTTTTGCTAATTCAATAGACCTATTGTTTTTTCACCGTTCTTGTTGCCTTCGCGGCATAGCATTTACACGATTTTATATTTTGTTTGAGCAAACTATAAATATTTATCGACAGCTTTGCTTTTAGACCTGGCTAAATCTATATATAAATGAAGGTGGTTCTAGCGTCAATCAGTAAAGGGAAACAAACATGCATATGTTCGCCAACACTTCATAACCATTGGTTACTGCTAGTAATAAATTCTTGATGAAAGTTTAAAACAAGGTAAATTGTGAGTTACAAGAATTACTGTCCATGGTTATTCCTTCTAGTAATGCACCTAGATATCTGGATGGGGGAAAGCCGGGCACATCTGGCGGATTTGACATGGCTTTAAAACAAGAAGGCTGACTAACTAGTCGACTGAATGACTGACTGACTGACTGACTAATTGAATGACGTACTGGCTAACTGACTAATTGTTTGGATGAATAACTGACTGGATGACTGGCTGACTGACTGACTGACTAACTAGTAGTAGTAGTAGTAGTAGTAAACTTTATTTAAGTGTCAATTGTTCTAGCATTTTACACACTAATTGGTGACACTAATAAAAAACTAAGATAAACATTAAAATTTTGTGAAAATTGAAACCCTTATTCAAAATAAAACTCTAGTTAAACACATTTTTAAAAACCTACACTTATTCTAAACCAATGACATACTGACTAACTGATTAAAAGACTGTGGATGACTATATAACTGACTTACTGGAAGATTGAATGACCTGCCTGACTAAATTTTTAACTAACTGACTGACTGAAAGACAATGAACTGAAAAACTGTGGGACTGACTGGAGGACTAACTGAATGACAGATAAACTGTTATAACAGCTGAATGACTGATGGACTCAAGAACGGAGTAACTTAATAAGTGACTGAGGAACTTACTGAAAAGTATCTGAAACAGTACTTAACGCCTAACATAGAACTTAACTATTAACAGTTTACTACTGTTGCGATCACCTAGTTACGGAACTAAGGGTGCTTTCCAAAAGTCAGAGCTGGCCGGCTGGACCATGGCCAGACCAGGCGTTTTGACAATGAAATAGGCTTTTTCCAGGAGTCTTTTCTGAAAAGCCATCTTTCTCGTGCATACCAGCTATATTTATGGTTTCATTGATTGATTCATGGGCTGGAAAGTTTATAATAAAAATGAAATTCTCATTACAACGGGAATGGTCTGGCCAGTCAAATCTGACAAATGCAAAGCGCCCTAAGTAAATTAAGTAGCTAAATTAACTTAAGCAGACAGAATCACTTAGAATGAACTTGACATATAAGTTAACTAACTATGCAACAAATTAATTCGTACCTGAATTTATCACATAGTTTAAAATGGCTTATGGTAATCACAAAACTGCGAGGATCACATCCACAGTAACAACACCCCAACCTACTATGCACAGAAATGGGCAACTGAAAGCCTTACTGAACTACCTAATTAAGGTGTTGTAATGTTATTTTAATTCAGAGTTGCTTCTGAAGATGTATGCTACAGCATACAAAACAGAAGGTTCATGAAGGATATAATGCACCTATCAATGTTAAGCCAGAGGGGGGGGAGGAGACAGGGCATTGGGTGGGGATTTGACATTTTTGAAAATTTGCCATCAAATTCCCTGCCCATGGGCAAATCATTCCAGTCAAATGCAACCAAATTTCCCCACCCCGGGCTGCACATTGCTGTCAAATTTCCCAAGGCTGGACCCAACAAAGGCACAATTGAAATATCTCCAAATAAAACTCTACAATCTTTATTTATGAACATTGTTGCATCACCAAAGATACATGTTCCTGTCACAACAGCAGTTATACCTTTAAACCATTCAATCCATGTTACACTGCGTAGAATAGAGAAACCCTTAGGAGAAAGTCCACATTTTGTAAGTTTAAACATACCGTTCTTAGTAAAGGGCAGAAAGAAAGTTAGTTTTACAGCTTGCCATTCGGGCTAGTTTGAACTAGCCTAAGAGTCACTTTAACTAGCGGTCAGCATAAAACATGGACTGCGGACTGTGGACTGGGTATAAAATGCGGACTAGGTATAAAACCCGGACTGGAAAATACGGACTGGGTATAAAACACGGACTAGGTATAAAACGCGGACTGCAGGCTGCGGACCTGGGTATAAGATAGGAATTCTTGGTGGAAGTTTCTGAATCAAGAGCCTGACAAAAATTTTTCATTTTCAATTCTAAATGAATAAGAACGAAATAGAAATATACGATCGAATTTAAAATGCATTGAAGAATTTTTTGTTTGCGCTCAAAAGAGAACGATCTACTGTTGTGCTCTAATCTGTAATATTTAATGATGACATAATTTCTGCCTAATCAGGCCTAGGCTGTTCCAGGGTCCAAGATAGTTGGGTCCGCTGAAGGGTTGCCTGTAAATGAGTATGGATTTTAAAGGTCAGGTCTGAAAATGGGTGTGGGAAATGACATTTTTATTCTGAAATAGGGTAAGGATTTAGAGAACCAGGAAGTAGAACCCCACCAAAAATTCCTAGGAGTACCCCCTTCCGGAGTTCAGGAGCAGGGTGTAAATCATGTTATGATAATCATCGCGTAGAATATAACGTTGGGTTGGATGATTCAAATTTCGGTTATTATTCAAGTATAGTTGAGTAATCCCTCCCCACTAAATACTGCTTTTTTACTTCACGGAATGCCCCTATATTGACCTTCTCGTCTGAGTTCTTCATTTCCTCATATTCCCAAGGATTTATTTGAAACGGAATAGAGGCATCTTTAAGAATTTTACTCTGACTCGGCTAACACGAATACTATTAATTCTTTTTAGTCGGTGCTTCTTTGATCGGTTCTCTTCTAACTCCTTATTTTAATAAAATTCAGGTTTAATTCTTGCCTTGAGTAGCGGCGCAACCTTCCTTGTCCGTGCAGTTTGCTTTCCTTCTCCATATGAGGAGAATATAGACGGCGAGACCAGCTTATGGAATGTTTTTGTGAGAGGCAAGGAGCTGGAACTACTGTTTTATGCAAGCCCGCTTTCCGTTTCTCTCAGTTTTATCTTTTTACATAGTTCATAGTCCGTGTTTTATACTCAGTCCGTAGTCCTCATTTTATACCTAGTCCGTGTTTTATACCCAGTCCTAAGTCCGTTGTCCGCAGTCCATATTTTATACTGACCGCTTTAACTAGCCTAGCTAGTCTGATCGATTAATTCATTGCAATATCAATAAATCCAATAATTTCATTTCGTCAGATCAGCTTAAAAAACAGTTTTCGATCGAGATGAATTTATATGGAATTTAAACATTTGTCTTATGGTATTTCTGTGATTTGAATTGCCCCAGAAAACTTCACTTGCCCATCGGCCATTTTAAGAACAGAATGTACTAACCCAGTTGCAAATCCACTAGCCCGGGCTATCGAACATGACTTTCTTTGCACGCTGTAGTTGGAACTATTCAACCATGCAAGGTTTCAAAACAGTGAAATCCACTCACCTCTCGCTTGCTCCATGATGATTTTCCAGACCGTACGGCGCATGCGTGAAGCGTGGAAGCGGGAAACATAAAATAATTGTGCTCGATCTCAGTCTCTTTCTTCCGAGTCGGCAGTCAAATATCCCCACGTCGGGCGAAGAAAGATTCAAATATTCCCTCCCCCGGGAGAACAAGATCAGTCAAATGCCCTACCCCAGGGCCAACAAAGACAATCTCTCGAGTGCTAAGTCTGTCGACTGAGGCGAAAAAAAATTAGCCTTCCTCAGGGCCAAAGCCGCACTTAAAGGAAGGCTAATTTTGTTAGCACAGGGGCTAAAATCAAAATAAAAATGAAACTGAAAGATCCTTACAAATAAAGGTTTGAAAATAAAAACAACAAATGATGATTGGTGTAGGCGACAAGGGTGGTTATGTCATATATTATGAAGCTTCGTCTCATTCATCCCATGACGAAACAGTTTTTCCTTTGTTTTTTCCAGTACGTTGACTAAATCACGTTTGCAGTGTATTGAGTTCAAGTGGAATGAGACGAAAACGGTTAACTGAATGTCCAGGTTGATTGGAATGCAGTGATAAGGGAGTGGGATCGTTGAGATGATGTTGGTTTTATACCAAGTTGCCATCTCTACGTTGCGTCACATAGCCAAATAAAATTCTGTGTCGTGTATCACTTCTCATCACATATATTTGTATTTGAAAAATTCAACATCATGTAAACTGTGATTTTTAATATCCTGTACAGTGGCGGATCCAGGGGAGGTGCTCGCGGGGGGGGGGGGGGGGGGGGGTTGGCAGACCCCAACTTATTTTTAGACCAAACTGAGGCCCGAGGGGCTGCAAAAAGTCTTTTTTGAGAGCGCTCCCCCCTGCTTATCTCAAGGTCTGGATGACCTGGTTTTAACCTTACTCAGGTCTGAAGGTCTAGATCCGCCACTGCTGTAAAAAAAGCTAGAAGATGATGCGTATATTTTCAAAAAACAACAACAACAACAGAAATGAATATTTCCGCACCCGAATAAAAGTATTCATGCTTATCGCAATGGAGAAAAATATGATCGTGTAAACTGAACATTTCCCTCCCCTCCCTCCCCTCCCTCCCACTCATCACTTTTTAAATGATCCATCCCTAAGACAAGTCAATTCTCCGAAAACGGAAAGGTGACGCAAGCGGTGCAGACACTAGAAGGGCTCCTTATCCCCTTCCTTTCTGCACGTCGACCATTCGGCTTCTGCATCTTCCTATGCTTCCAAGCACAACTTTAACGAAAACAGTAATTTCATTTTTAATACAAAAAGGGAAGGAGTGTCATTATTCACTGAATCAAGCTCTCCTTGAATGCCTGCTTACATCTTGAGCCTTTTTGAAAAACCTCTGCGCTCTCGATCCTAAATTATTTAAATAGAAACATTGCCTTTGAAGTCTCTTTTCTATGACATAATCGATGCAACGAAAAAAATGAGACGGGTTATGTCTGCTCAGAGAGACCACTCAAAATTCAGAGCCAGGGAGGTCAGGGCGAGTGGTCGCTTAATAACCTAACCGAAAAATTTACTACCCAGCTTTAAAACGATTTTAACTTACTGAGCCGAATGATTTCAACCACACTTAATTCATCACAATCTATACTACTAGATTTATCTCAATATATTTAAGCTTTCAAAAAATACATAAAGAATGACGAGGAATACACTTAAGCAAATTCAGATTCTACCAATATGGTTCAATAAAACAGCTATATTTTAACGGTTCAAAAAGTTAATATTCACAAATTCATAAGAAGCAACCTTGTGAAAAACCGATTCCTTAGGAAAAGAATTCTATTGAATTATATATATGGGCGCTTTCCATTTGTCAGAATTGGCCAGCCGGATCATAGCCCGACCAGTCATTTGAAAATAAAATACGCTTTTTCCAAGATTTTTCGCTGAAAAACGTTCTCCTTCATATATACTGTTTAGGATTTGACTGATTTAGCTGGGGAGTTTTTATTAAAAGGAAACTGGTTATCATTGCGACGGGAAAGGTCTGGCCGGTCAATTCTGATAAATGGAAAGCCCCATATTCATAGAGATTGGTAAGGGACATCCTGAGATAAGAAATCAGTGGCAGATCCCAGGTAGGGCCCATCCCTTATTGTTAGACTAAACTGAGGCCCCAAGAGAAAAAAGACAGTTTTTGGAGACCGGACAATTACCCCCCCCCCCCCACCACCCCCCTTATCTTAGGGCCTGGATGAGCGCCCCCAACCCCCCAACTTATCTGAAGGTCTGGATTCACCACTGAAAATGATCCTTTACCAACAAAACTAAAGCTTGATATATACAGCGACCAAAAACAGAAATACCCTAAGAAAGGAATGATGCTTCAGGAACAAAAATCTACATAAATATTTTACCTCAAACTGAATATTTTCAGAGACTTTAGATAAGGAACCTCTAAAGCAAGGCTTGTCCTCAATAACTAAATGCTATTGATAATGCTGGAATAAATTCTGACTTGCATGTAATTCTAAACGGTGAGCCCCAGTTTACACAAACGCCGCAAACATAATCACCAGCAACATACGCATACACAGTAACCAGGTGATCACTAGTACAGCCATTTTATTACCATGTTTACAACAACACGGTGACCCAATTGCCTCTGTGAATGTTACTTGTGTTCATGTTTGCGGCTTATGTGTGAACTAGGAATTCAGACACATCCTAAGACAGAAATTTTTCTAGAATGCTTAAGGCAACAGGAGGTAATGTGGTCCTCAATAAATAAATCCTATTAGAACAGAATAGACTGAATTAAATAACTAAAATAAAATACATTCTCATATTACCTAAGAGGACTGTTTATGAATTTTTATCACACAGAAAATTTCCCTTATGAATTAACCATATTTAAATGTCTTTTTATACCGTCACGATAACGTTGACGAATTGCAAACATGTGAAAAAAAGGAAGCGATCAGTTTATATGGACAAAGAAGTTTCTTGCCAACAACACAGCAAATAAGGGGGCAACTAAGAACTCTGGCAACTGAAAGGTGTAATTGCTTAATTCAAATCAGCATGAATTTGTTAACGCGGGTTTGGAAATTAAACATTGCAGAGTAATTAGACATCTTAGCATCCCTCAGGTGGAATAAGACTAACATAGTGAAGCTCATGCACGTGACCCAGCACAAGCCGGTTGCTACCAGTAACATCATACTCTGGGCAGATTATTACGTCATGGTGATGCCGCGGCAGACTGCTGATCACGTGAATGCATGTTTCAAAACAGTTTGCCGCACCGAATAGAATCACGTGATCACCCCACGTACCATTCGCCTTCATGATTGTAAGGTAAGCGTTCCAAGATGAATGTCCATCAACAAAGTGGAAGAGATCTGTTCCATCCGGCTGTAACAGAAAAAATGCTGTAGTTACTAAAAAGAAGACAAAGAGCATTTCTAGACGGTTCTTATTCAGGAAACTACGCAGTAACCTCTCTCCAACACAGACCCCCCCGGGGGGGAGGGGTCTCAACAATTTTATATGGGGAGGCTCCATCCGCCCGATGTCCAACCCCTTACCCCCTTTTATACAGAAAAGCTACCCCTTTCGTATACCTTCTATTGACAAATGGTATACCGTAAAATTCCGAAAAAAAAAAACCCGGGGCTTATATTTTAAAGGCCCTTTTTGAGGGGCTTATTTTTGGGGGGGCTTTGTATTCGGAGGGGCTTATCTATGGAGGAAAATGTGCGTTTCAAAATGATAGGGTTAGCCTTATAGTTGGAAGTAAATTTACCGAATTGCTTTGTTTTACTTTGTATTTGAGGGCAATTTTCCAAAAGAGGTTTATTTTCGGAATTTTACGGTACCTTTTAACTTCTGTAAATGCACCATCTTTTTTTATGAATAAATCACTAAACCAGGAGGTTTTCTTGTCTCTTTTACGTCTGTTAGCCCTTTTTAGTCCTTTTACAGACCGAAATGACAGATTTCCCTACCCTTTTATACACTTCAACTAATAAGGCCCCTCCCTTTCATAAACCTGAAGCCTGAAAAAGATACCACTTTGGGGCAGAGCCTCCCCGCATAGGCCATAATAGGGAGTACTCCCCCGGGACACAGACACCGTTAGTACTCGTACTATAAAATACGTGTCCGCCCTATAGAGCTTCAAACAAAATAAATAAAGAACGATGAGGACCTACTCTACATGTCCGTTATCCTCTTCAAGCGTTCAGATAGTGTGGATGGCGCAAAGAGAAGTCAGCAGGAAAAAAGCTACCGTGGTGGCAAAGTTCTATTTCTATCAAGTCATAGGTCTGTTGTTTTCAACGTAAGCAAAAGAAGCTTAACGGCCGAGGCGAAAAAGGAAATGTTCCCCCGTCCGTTTCCATTTATGCTTGGGCTTCCGTTATTTGATTTATATTGAGAAGGAAACCCTCTTTATTTTCTCGCTTCTCCAATTGGGTCAGCTCAAGTTGCTAGTATGAGATAAATAGTTTTAAGGCACTAAAAAAAGACACTAACCAGCCTAGGGTTGTCCTTGAGGTACTGAACAACAGTTCGGCGTAACTCTTCGTGGGTGATTTTAATTCCTTTGATGTGGTCAAGTTGTTCTGAAAGTGCAAAAAACATGCAGTTTCCATCCCCTTGATTGTCAGAAATCACAAAACCTTTCTCCAAAACAATCCTCTTTAAATTCAACGACAGCTCAGTTTTGCTGGCCTCTCTACGCGCTTCCAGCTTGATTTTTTGAAGTGCAAGGAAAACCAGTTCACCTACAAAAGATAGAGAGGAAAAATCCAAAATGCGAAAGGTTATTTCACGTCAGCGCTTTCACATGATGTCATGTCGGACATACTAGTGTTCCAAAACAACGAAACGGCGGCCATGTTGGTGTTCCAAACCAATCCTGTGAGAATTGATCTCTTTTCTTATATAAACACTTTATTTTGTTCCAACAAATAGGCGTAAATGCTCGCCACGTGAGTAATAACGCTCTATGGGAGATAGTACACTGGTCCAAAGAAAAACCAACTGACCATTTTAAATTACGGTGGTTTTAACAGAACAAAATGAGAATGACTCAAATTCCACGGCTATTTCATTAAAACCAGCTAGCGATTATCAAATTTGGAAGACGTTTGCGATATCCAGTAAAATGACGTCAATAGTATAGGATATCGCCAGAGAAGGGGACGGCAACTGAGAGGCCCTGGGACAAAATTGAAGACAAACTTTACATCGATCGAGGTAGGCATGTTTTTCAAGTATGAACTATTTTGAATGGATAAAAAAACAATAACTGGATTGGGATTTCAAATGATGTGCAAAATTATGCAGATCTAGTAGGGTATTATCCGCATCGGCCAGCATCCTCACCGATCCACAAAATTTTACAGATCATACTCAGCCTCACCCTAAAATTGCTCATTTAAATTATCGTTACTTTACTTTGGGTAAGAATTTGATTTCTTACCATAAACAATCTTCCACATCGTGTCAACAAGGGATTTGCACTGTCTCTCCCAACTGAATCTCTCTTCATAACTTCTTCGAAGTCTTTGGATTTCCTCAAGCCGCTGTGCCCTAGATTTTTGTTGGATAGCTGAAATTGCCTTTGCCCATTCCTTGGGGTCATCCGAATCAATCACAACTGACATACCCATTGGCAGACAACGCAGTGCTTCTCCAAATCCAGAGTTTCCACTTACCAGAATGGGAAGACCAGCCGACATGGCTTCCAGTGCTGTCAAGCCGAAACCTTCAGTTCTTGAAGGCATAATGGCAACGTCAACTTCACAAAACAACTCTTTCAATCTTTCCTTGTCTTTCAGGAATGATCTAACAAACAACTGCTTTCGTGGAATGCCCGTCTGGCATAAGACTTCCGCGACTTCATCCTGCTTTCCATCAGGTGCACCAACAAAGATCAGACGGTAGGAACTGTCCTTCATTTCAACTATTGCTTGAGCGGCAATGTCGTATCCTTTGAGACTGAAGTCTTCAAAATCACCACGGCCAAAGGTTAACACCTTGAACTTCGCAGTCGCTCGCGAACCATGCTCAACATCTGAAAACTCTTTAAAGGTACCTGGCATCAGCTGGAATACATCTTGATGAGATGAACGTAAGTAGGACGAGAACGCTTCTGTCAACTTGGGCCCAACTGCTACAACGAGATCTGCAAGTTGGCACAGCTCAACTTCAGCTCTGTTCTTTCCTTCTCCCTTGGTAATTGCGCCAGAATAGTTCTTATACATTGCTAGCTCTTCAGGTTCGGTGTGAACTACCTGCACCCACTTGCAACAATGAGACTCTTGGATGATTTGAGCTTGTTTACCCAGCTTTGTACCATGACCAATGACGACTTGAATGTCAAGGTCTCTTGGTGGAAAGCTCAACCAATCAAGAGGATCACTAAAGCCAGGGCGACGATGTGCTTCCATGATGGAAATGTTGTGACCCTTCGCAGCTCTCCTGTCATCTTCACCGCACTCAAATTGAGGTACGATGATGGTGACTTCTACGTTTGGTTGTTTTGCCAAATGTATGGCAAGCGTTCTGTTCATTGTTGACAAGCCACCCTTAGATGACCCCCACTCATTAGCCAGGAGGGAAACTTTTAAGATTGAAGGCTGTGCATGACTTTGTCTTATACCTGAATGCAATTCCTGAAAGAAAACCAACATTGCATATTTCAAAATAGCTCTTTTATATGGGGTGCAGCCTAGAAGGCGTTTGAACCAACATCTGTAAAACCTGATTCCATCAAATTAAAGATGAGGTCAACTTATCTAGCAAAACGAAACCATGACGAGTGAAAACAAAGGCGCACATCGCTATAAGACCTTCAGGCCAATAAATACAATCGTGATTGGCAAGGTCATACACGTTAAAGCTATAACCACTTTAACGCAATGGTGCTCCAGGATTGGAACATCAATGCAATACATACGAAAGATAACGTACGCCATGCACTTTAATATGCATATGGGCATTACAATACACATTTAACAATAGAGTTGATAAGATCAATAGGTTAATGTAACATGTAACGAAACTCAAAGACTGATGTCTCAATGCTAGCCCTTCACAAGAGCAAACTGATTAAGAGCTTGGAAAGTCAACTTTGCTGTTATCAACTTAAGTGATAGTATCAGTTCACGCTAAATTGACAATTCTTATTGACCACAACTTAAATTTATGTAATAACTCCCTCTCTTTCCATTATTTTCTCTTCCACTAGGGAGAGCCTTGTCGAATAATAAATAACTCACATTACACCAGACATCATCCCTAAAAAGATTACGTTCAATCTTTTCAGATAGAGATTAAAGCCTCATCGTATGGTGCCATAATTTTAACATAATTACCCTTCGAGGTTGTATTACTCTTCAATTAATTTTGTGCTACCATTGTTGCTAGAGATTGTATTTCATTAGTACCTCGCTTGTTGAATGTGAGAACCATTTTTCCAGGCCCTCAACTTTGAGAACTTTTTTTGAGGGTTTCTTTTTGCAAAAAAGTGGGCCACCTTCTCTTATCTCAAGGAGATGACGACAGTCAACATGTGCACATGCCAGCTGATTATGACCACTGCACTTTTCTAGCTGACAGTATGGACAGGCGACGCGAATCTGGTACTGCAGCCCACGTAGATAGAGCAGATCCTGTGACAAAGATTGTAGTGTTGCCTCCACAAACTCACGCACCAGAATTGCAACTTCACTTCCTTTATCCTCTGAGACCTGCTGATCTTGGGATCTTTGCATGACAAAAAACTTTATGTACTGTTTCTTACAGAAAAGAACTAAATCATGGACAGTTCGTTCCCCAATGACGAACCATGCTCCATTTCGGTACAGAGTAGGGGGTTGAGTTGGACCAGCCTCAGAACACCAACGAACAAGTCGAGAAACAAGCCGTGTGAACAAGCCATGGGGCACAAAACCAGCAACAAAGAAGACATATAGAGGACAGGGGTCAGAGTGCGTGGGCACCATGGCACAGAGGGAATCAGGTGGCTTTTTGAGTTGAGATGGTACAAAATACTTTTCATCAGTTTTAACAGGTGAGAACTTTGCAATCAAGCCAAACTGCTCCATCAAGTCTAGAATGTCATCTCTGACAACGCCCTTTAGAAGGAATTTGGAAAACACATGCTCAACTAGTTCCATGCTGAGGACACCGCTTTCTCTCAGTTTCTCCCAGTGCTTGGAAACCTTAGGGTCCTGAAAGATAATAAAATCAGGAGTGATTACAGAGTCTTTAAAACAGGAATCCAGGTAGCAGAGAGCTAATTGCGGGCGACCATAGGAGCCCGCAATCCCAATCTCCACGTTGCTTTTACGCATGCGTGGCACACATGTAGCCAGCATTCGTTGGAACTTCCACTAAGGGTGGATGGAATGCACAGAACGCAATCTGAAATTCATGCGCGTTTGGACCTTCTCTTTGTCGGATCACGCCCGTTTTAACCTTCTATAACGAGAAACTTGCGCAAAACACAGGTTGGAGCAAGAGCATTTTGAGCCTCCATCGATCTCTCCCGTAAAGAAAGCCTGGTATCAGGTTGAAACTAATAGTTCTGAATATTACATGACCGCGTGGAGATACAAAATCTCTCTTCGAGTGTGAACACGAAAAGAGAAATTTCGTATCTCCAAGCGGTCATGTAATGTTCTATTTATTATATAAACACCAATAAAATATCAAACCATTTTTTTGCTGCAAAAGGCGCGACTTATTATGTAGCCATAGTAACGATGCTCTCTTCACATGTGAACATAACATTTTATTTTCACGTGTGAAGATATCATGTTTTCGCGTGAAAGCTAACCTGGTATTTCATTGGTGTTTATACAATGAACGTTCTTGTTACCATTTTATTAAAATGTGGAATAGTGATCAGCTGCCTGAACAGGTCTATCAGCCACTTGGCACTCAGAATGACTGTGCTACAGTGCTTGATAATTATCCCAAGGTCATGGTAGAAATTCACCATGGTGGTGAACTGTTCCTCGTCATTAATAAAGCACTTGTCTTTGGCATAGGTTTGAAGTTCCGTTATATTTAAATGATACACTTCCTTGGACTGTAAAGCATCGATGACCTTCTCAAAGTTGAGCCACCTAGTTTATAAAAAAGAAAAGCACGTAATAGTATTCCTGTCTCTAAGAAATGCACCTGCTTTGACTAATATTGTGTGAAAGCATGCACACATTCCTAAACAGAAGGGTAAACTTCACATCATTGACTCATCGCCAAGATAGTCCTACATTAAGAGGTCACTGTTTAGTACCACACACAGTCAGTCAGTTAAGAGCAACTTCTGTGACCCCTTCACTCCTGGGAATTTCTTCGAAAATGCCTTTAAAAGCTTGTTGAGCCGTTTTCTGGTCACTGTCTGGCTACAAACAACCAAAAATGCTGTTTATAGGTCGAGAGCTGTGCGGCGTTCTGTTCCAGGTGCAAAATAACAGCTTCCGAAATTCGGGCATGCGCAGAAAGCAAAATTTTGAGATTTGAAAGTGACACAAGTCTCGACCCACTCTCAAAACCCTACAAAAAAACATAACAACTGAAGGCATAATTAATTAATCCATTAGGTCTGAAACACAGGCCTCCAATCCCAAAATCTTCAAACAGAAATCCTTATTCAATAGACTAGAAGTGAGGTTTAATATTTAGCAATTAATGAATTCGGCTTTCGTAGGATATGAAGAATTAGGCAGATCGTCGTGAAAATGACGAGTAAAATGTTCCGCAGAATGTTCCGCCATTTTTGTTCTCACAACAAAAACAACTCACCCTCGTCCCCAGGTCTTCTCGGTTAACGGTGTATTAATCTGCAACTGCGCTGCACTTTTGACATCATCGGTCGATTAATCGCAAAATTCTTCCAAATTTGGTCAACAGTAGCTGGTTCTGGTGAATCATGCATGTGCTTTTAGCCAATCAGAAACGGAGAAACATTTTGAATGAATAACAATAATATTTATCATATGGCCAAAAGTGCGAGTAGGCACGATGAAGCGATTCATGTGTTCCACCACTGGTCCAGCAAGAAAACGTTTTCTCCTCTGGCCATGCGGTAAATACTTTATTGCCCAAGCTTTTCACCTCGCCTTCGCCTCGGCCACAAAAAATAGAACCTGCCTAGTTTGGATATCCAGCCATCTTGACCTCTTGCTTGGTCAATAACGCACATGACTGTAACTTACCTCACAGGTATACTCTCCCCCATGTATGACTCCTGTCTTAGCACTTCCATGATTCTGTCCTGTAGAGCTCGAATGTCATCAATGTTCTTATCTTGCCCGAAAACCTTTTTGACCTTCCTTCGAAGTAATCTTGCAGTGTTGTCAATGCTGAAGATAGGCCGCGCCACATGTCCTTCATAGTCCTTACCAGCAATTGCCCTCTGTATTTCTGATTTCATTGTTGCAATGTCTGCAAATGGTTTGTCTGCATGGGTGCCTACAATGATCACTGGGGGCCGCAGATGAGGTAGGTTTCCTTCTGCATCGTCACAGGATTCTCTTCTCATCTGTGTGATGCTATGCACTGTGGACAGCCAAGATAGAAGATTCTCCAAATTTGTTTCCCCATTTGGGTTGTCTAACATGAAATTATGACTTCCTTGTCTCACACAGGGTTGGGCAGTCTCTTTCAGTGGCTTGCTAAGGTTGCACACCAAAATATATATCGCACGTGATGTTAAAAATACAGGATGAGATGCATAATACAGCTCTTGTCCAGCAAAATCCCACATTTCAACACTGACAACAGATTCTTCTTTGACACCTTCACCTTCCACATACTTTATCAACTCAATGGTCTGCTCTTGGATTTCATCTGAAGGTGAAGTAGTATCAATCAATAACTCACGATCAGGTTCTGCTGATGCGAGTCCAATAACACTGTGTACATTTGGATTAAGAACCTGCAAAAATGCGAACAAAAACAGAAAGAAAAAAAGAGTTTAACTGCTGATTCTCATGAATGCTTTAACGCAAAAGGTCCAAAAAGCAGTACGACGAAAAAAACAACTGAAAACTAACCGTCGTAAATGAGTGTTTAACCCTAAAAAGCGCTTACCATTAATCCGTAAAAAAAGTGTTTCACCCTTAACAGCGCTTAACCCTCATCCATAAAGCGAGCGATAAAATGAGCGTTTAACCCATAATCAAGGAATTCGAAAGTCGACCAATACTGCCTAATTCTGCAAGTATTCCAGCAGCAAAACCTCACATGCCCTTATAGTGACCTAAGCAGGAAACATCTTTCATGCATTTATAATTTCATAAAACTCTACTTTTTTCTATGGCTCGCATGGCTCACTGGCTCAGTTGGTACGTATATACTGCGATTGACCAGTTTAGGGTGCTGCAAATTCTGACACTTGTTTTGGTTGTAATTCATGATAGAAGAACATCGTAAAGCTGATCGTTTCATGTCATTTTGTGAAATAAGAGGTATCATAATTGTGAAAAAGTGTTTTTGAAGACTCATATTGCATAGCCATGATCTTGGACACTCGTGTTTGGGATATGTCCGGCACCGATCATCCAACAGCTGTCCCGAGTGCTTGAATTAAAATCTTTTTGTAATATGCTGCATTAACCACATAAAACACAAAATGTACAGCAGGGAAAATAATAATAATTATGATAAAATGAAATAACTAACTTAGTCTTACAAACCGACTAACTAACGAAAGAAAATTGTGATAATGACTGATGTCTAATGGGATACAAAAACAGAGTTATTACAACAGTTCCTACAAATCACTAACTTAACAATAACAATATATTACATTATACACAAGTCTCAATTAAACTAAGAAACTGTGACAAATTACAATAATTACAATTAAACAGGCAGAGAAAAAATGTACTTCAAACAAAGTTCTTAAGAGATAAAAACCATTTCCTTTTAAAGAAGTCAGTTGTTTCACTGTCAGCGCTAATAAGTCGTTCAGTTTCATATTTTACCAGAACCTTTTTTTTCAAAACCATATATACTTGAAACTGATAGGAAATATTCCCGACTCATAGTAGTTTTTGTAAAAAATCGGCATTTTGTCAATACGTATATCTCTATTGTTCCAAACAACATGAACCCAATCCTTTTTAGATGCAGACATTTCTCGGAATTCAGACCACCATTGCAAAAGCTCGGAATAAAATTGAGGAAGGTTTGGGTAGTCTCTGATATCATAATTGCAGTTAAAGAAGAAAATCCTCCATAGACTCCTCCATAGGGTTCTAAAGCAGTGGCAGATCCAGGGGAGGGACCCGGGTTTCGACCAAAATGATGCCCAAAGGGCCGAAAAAATTTTTTGGGGAGACCCCCCTCCCCCCCCCCCCCCCCCCCTTCGCCTTATCTGGATCCGCCAACAAAAATGATGTAAAAGGTACCTTTTTTTAAAATCCATCATTGTTACCAAATATGCGTTTTAACTACGCGAGCCTGTGTGACATTATCGTGCTATCGACATTAGTCATCTTACGTCCACCTTAATCGCAATCATTGATTACCGAGACTCGAGTCACTTTATCGGGTCCTTTTCAAAAGAAATGAAATAGTATTTGGTTTAATTCTTTCACGAATTCTTTAGGGGTGATACAATCTAAGGCATTAATATGGATTTTATAAGAGTCACTTTTCGTAAATAGAGTGTCCTCTAGAGGACCAAATCCTGATCAGTTTTTTTTTTTTTCATACTGTCTAGTCTCCATCTATAAAGATTTTCTCAAGTAGCAACCGTTGATCGTAAGTATAAAATAAAACACACCTAAGGCTTTGATGGGTTCACTGGGCCACTTAAGGCCGAAGGGTTTTGATTTGTTTTTTTTTCTTGAAGATCCAATCCACATTGCTTTCGTCCGCCTTAGTGCAGTTAATTTTTAGACCAGAAATATCTTTCAATGAGTCCACCAGATTAAGGAACGCTAAGGCGGAGTTCTCATCAACTAGTACAGCTGTGGTATCGTCCGCGTATTGTAGTAATTTAGTTTCTTCTTTGCCAATGGAAATTCCTTTCATATTGTAATTTCTTTTTGACTGAAACTGCCAACACCTCTGCAGCGAGAACAAAGAGATACGCGGAGAGCGGGTCACCCTGTCTTACACCATAAACCAACGCGCGCACCAATTCAATTCAATTCAATCTGTTCCCGTCAGCTTTGGTTTATGGGATACGGCATTAAAATTTCTTTCCCCAGGCCCCCGCAGTGACGTCACAGATCACCTGATATATGACTAGCAAAAACTCATATCATCATAACTGTGTAGGGAGGTTTTACCAAAATCTGCCCACACTCTTGGGATGCCCGTGTTGTGCCGACTAATATGCATGGTATGTGGCCACGAAGGCCCTGGTGTTGAGTGTAAGGTCCGTCTGATGCCACAGTAATCATGTAAATGCACATGCAAGTGATGCAATAATCATTATTCGATTCGCAACCACAGGTAATTGAGGTACACAAGTACTGTATCGATACTCTACCAAATGAGAGACTTTTCGTTTCGCCTTGCCGGCCAGGAATCTTTTTACCCAGGAAAATGAAAGTAGAGTCGATATCAGCTTAGTGCGGGATGCGTTTTCGGTAAGATACGTCGAGTGTTAGCAAAGTCTAGAAATCCATGTAAATTATGTTTATTCAGGTTTCACTCCAGTGCATGGTTTTTATATTTTTATACGTTTCCAAGCATGTTACCTCGCTTGTCAAGTGAAAGCTTCAAAGCTTTTTCATTATTTTCTATTGGATATCAACGGCCTTTAGTCATTGAACACGGATTGAATATTCGATTGAATAATAAGAGTTCGTGCAGTCATGATTACTTCATTTGTGTCACGGCATTACTGTTTCATTGTATCTTTGCCTGCGAATACAGCCTTCTCTCCTCGCTCCTCACCATTCGCAGGCTAATAATTTTACTTAAGCAACTGTGAATAAAATCATTGAATTAAACATGAGCATTGTTTACTGTCGGTGATTCCTTTTGTTGACAGTGGAACTAACAGGGCTTTCTCTGATTCACCTACACAATAACTATGAAAGCAGTTCTCATCAATCACATCTCCAAGGTAAACCGCACTTCCTAGTCAACGGTAATTGAGGTACACAAGTACTGTATCGATACTCTACCAAATGAGAGACCAATGGGTTCGCACTTAGCCTCGCTTTGAAGCAGAGCAAGCGCGTGCCACGCCAGTACGCAGACTACCGCCGGGTCCAAATGTTTTCAAACCTTTACGTCCAAAAAAACTTCTCGAATACCACATTAAACCTGTTAATATCCATGCGACGATATCTTCGCACCTCCATTCGTGAAACGGCACAACTTTTTTTTTATCATGCTAGAGCAGCATAACACATAACAATCGTTCACCGAAGTGGAGGTGGCTAGTGGTGGATTTTTATGGAGACGCGAAGCTGCGAGGTAAATACCACCACTAGCCACCGACACTGAGGTGAATAATTGTTTTAGTATATACTAGAACAGTGAGATAATTGAGCACAAAAAGGATGAGTTTTAACTCCTTTGCTGTATTGCCAACGATTACAATTTTCGCGCGCAATGACCGAACGGCCGCTTTTTCTTGCCGACAAATAAAACTTTTGAAGGCATTTGTTTAGCTTTCGCGGTGAAATTTCTTCACAAGGAAGTGTGAATTCTTTTTGTATTTAAAACCATTCTGTAAAAAAGATTATTAAATTTAGTTTTAAGCTTATTTAAAAACAAGTCCACTAAATAAAGTAACGTAAGACTCAAGCTTAATTTGCATTTGTAAACTTCGTCACCTTCTTCATGTATTTCGGGAACAGCTTGTTTGTGAATTTCTTTGTTTATTACGGCAGCAAACCGGGAAGGCATTTTGCTCGCAACTTAGCGAGTTTGGCGTCGCTTGCTGGAGGAACTGGAGGTGAATCAGTGAATAGTGCAGGATTGAGTAGCCAATCAGAGCGCGCGAAAACACTATCCACTGATTTAGTAATACTAAATAAAAATATCTTGGCTACCTCGGAATTCATCACTAACCCGTTGGTGACCCGGATGAAGTTATTTCCATAGGCAAATAAAGAAATTTTTAAAAAAATATAAACAAGCAATTACTACTATAAAAAACCAGGCGTCGCTTATCATCTGCTTGCACTCTGGAAAATTACTTGAAGGGCTTTCCCATTTTATACATCACAAATACACGGAAATAACATGTTTTTCTTGTAAAAAAAAAAAAAAAGGCTTTGGCCCGTTTCAAACGTCGTGCTACTGCCGTGCCGAACTAAATTGATTGAATTAAATTCGACTTTAGCACGGCAATAGCGCGACGTTTGAAACCAAGTCGTGCTACTGCCGTGTAGCACGGCAAGCTTTGCCGTGCTACACGGCAGTAGCTCGACTTGGTTTCAAACGTCGCGCTACTGCCGTGCCGAACTCAATTCATAAATTATAAATACATTAGAATACATTCAAAAGTTTCCTAAACCGTTTCTTTATTTTTGTGTTTTGTTTTCGGCAACAGCCGTTCTATTCGACTGAATTAAATTCGACGTCTGAAACCAAGTCGTTCTAGCGTCGTACTACAGTCGAGCCAGCTTAGCACGGCAGTAGCACGACGTTTGAAACAGGCCTTACCCACTCTAATTCCCAGAGGTCATTTTCATTTTCTTCACTTTGTTTATATTTTCAAACTGTATTCTCCCTTAAGCTCTGACGCCAACACTTACTTTCAAATTGAAACTCCTAGTACAGTTGTCCTAGTAATAAATAAGATCTGATACTGGTGAATATGAGGATTTAACTGAGCCCAAACCTGGTTCACAAACGCATCTTCTTTCTTTTCACCCGCAGGATCAGCAATATTCTGTTCCCCATTCTTGTGACCATCATTTGTACAGTTGCTGCCTGCATATTTTAATTCACCTTCTTTCTCCTCCTGAACCCAATTACGACTAACTGGAACACACAGCTTTTCCACAATCATCTGTGCCACATCTTTAGAGCATCCCAGCAAACCATGTTTACTCTCATCAATAGGTTGCCAATCCTTAAATTCATCAACATCCACTTGAAATATTGAAGGATCCACTTCAATTCCTTCAGTACTTTTTTCTTTTGGATTAAATGGTACACCAATGAGAGACTTCTTCAAACTTGTTTTTCCTGCCCGATCCTGACCAATCAGCAATACCCGACCACGGTAAACATTAACAGCTCCATCTCTTAGAGCGCTTTGATAAGCAAAACGTGCTCTTTCTCCTCGTGCCTCAATTTCTGTAGGGACTTAAATGATAACAATAATGAACATTATAGCTTAATTCTTTCTAACCAATTATTGCTGACCTTTGATCAGCAGAATGCACAACCTCTGTAAGTTATCAGGGTAACTGCAATCCTCGGAGACCCAGGGGCAGTCTGTAGGGTCGGGAGAAAAGGTAGGATGAAAGTTTTCAAGTACGGGCAAAAGAGCCCCTGGGTACCGACTCTCACCGAACTATTTCTAAAAATTCAAGCGGATGCCGGCTCCTGATTGGGCACAAAAAATGTTTTGTATTATTGTGTCCAATCGACGAACAGTTTCTCCTGAGTTCTTTACGTGAGTCGTACACGACGGCCATTGTCTCGATCATGGCTTCTCTGGTTCATGCACCAAAGAAATGCACGCAGTCAGGAAACTTTCAGTTTGATATAAAATCCCCATCTGATTTCAAAATACTGTCTGCCCGAAAAGTAAAGACGCTTTTCCAAAAATACAAGCTTGAGCTTACAACAGGTATTCACGCTTGGATCGGTCACGTCTTGCGTAAATATTAGGGAGTTTTTAAAAGATACCACGACGGCTGACAGTCACGAAAACGTCGCATGGAAAAGTGAATTCACATAAATTGGAGCAGTTACTTTGTCAAATGCAAGCGCACTGTTCTGGAGCTGAATTTCTATCAACCATATCCAAGTACACGAAGAGAATGAATTTTGTCATTGCTTGTTTACGTCCTTCCAAGAGCCATAATGGCTCTTGGTCCTTCACAAAACGTGAAATTAGGCATTTTCACGGGTAGTCGTGCAGTCGACGGCAAAGAAATGTACAAAAAAGCGTGATGCATGTGCAAAGTTGTTGTTTTGCCTGGTAAAGCCATTGCTTATTTGACTTTCTCGTCGTCGCCGCATTTTAAACTTCCTATTATTTACGATACATTGTGATCCGTCAAAAACAGAATATTCTCGGGGCAAATTGAATTGCTCCTGCCGATAGTATTATAAGTAACATGGCAAAACGTGTTCAAAATCAAACCCTATCAACCTTCAAATAAAAGTTTGTGGTGTCTCAGAACTCAACAGCTGATCACCATAACTAAAAAAATATATAAGATGAAATAATTACCATTTATTCCACGGGTGGGCATTGGATATGAGATGGTGGATAGCCAACGAGGCACGTTAGCGCCGAGTGGGCTATAACCATCTCATATCCAACAAGCGAGAGTGAAATAATAGAACATTTTAGAGTTGTGGACTCAGTACCCTAGCCTTCGAGTGAAAGTAGGCTGACGATGACCTTGTTTTGATACAAACCTCCTTTGCTTTGACATAGAAATTGTCCTTGAAAAATACTAGTTTGCATAAAAATAACTTGATTTACATAATAAAGCAGGAAGGTTTGTATCAAAACAAGGTCAACTCCAGCCTCGCTTCCATCCATAACTGTAAAACGGCCTATTATGTTCTACAATTTTCCAAGCACTTTAAAGCTACAAAATTAAGAGCACACGAGACGTAGATTAGTCACCTGGTGAGATGTTGGTGGTAGTCACTCTTTATGTCTCGAAAAATAAAAAAAATGAATATCACTGAAACACCGTCAAAACTGTATTAAAGTCGAATCTTGAGACCGATTTTGATGAAACAAACGGTTAGGTTTCCCAAGAAGTAAAGTAAACATGTGATGCCGACCAAAAGTTAAAAATTATTACAGCACTTAAGTTCTGGCTAAATGAAGATTCCTTTAAAAGATACGTTATAATGTTAGTCCACGCAAAAACAAGAAGTTCTACAATTTTCCGACAAACAAACTTTGTATCGCTAAAATACTTAAGGAAACAACTTTCTATTCCAACTGATAACGGCGTGGTAGTCGCCCGCTGATCGTTATTAATCCACTCCCAAAATATGGCTAAATCAGCTATCAACCAATTATTGACAGAAATCCTCTGCGGTATCGAGAAACTAATTATTTACATCCGATTTATAGACAAACACTAAATAAAGAACATTTTGCTCAATAGCTACGCATCAGCAATGCATTCTATGCCAAACTTTGCGGTTCTTGAAGGGGAATCAAGACACGAATCGAGCGCCAAACAATAACAAGCAGCCATGTTCGTGTCAGACATCCTTGAGAAACCCGCTCTTTCACCTCGTTCAGCGCATCATTTCAATCACCAGATCTTTACTTATTTTGTACAACGAAGGTCTTTCCTAAGTTTCTGCTACCATTTCAATCTCAAGCAAGCTTTCAAAGTGAACTATTTGGTTCCTATGACTATGCACCACGGTCGCTGTCACTGGTCGCGTGCTCTTTGTCAAGTCAGCGGTCGCGCATGCTCATGCAAAAAAGACCCCTGTAAGCTGTTGGCGCACCATAAATTTTTTTACTTTTAAAAAGAGACCAAATGTAAGTGTGTACGTTGAATACTAGCGGACTTTAATATGATTTTTCGAAGAGTTTTCCGTTTGCTTATAAGACCACTAAATTTTACGCAAAATGACTTGTGGGCAACTTCGGACAAAAACACGAACTTCAATATCTCGAAAAATTTGCTGAGCAAAGTCGGGATTTCAAATTCTTTATGCGGAAGAACAGTTTAGTTCACTATTTTCAAAAGACAAATTAGAGCAAGGGGCTCACATACACCAAGCCCATGATCCGCCTTCCCCGCGCATGTCGTGGGTACCGTGTGGTTACCAGCCAACAGCTCCCACATGTGTTGTGTGGAGCTGGCACTTAAAGGACTCGCCTCGGCAGGAAAGGGTTTTTGATACACTGGTTTTCCCCAGTCACTGAAAAGACGGCTATGCCATGCTGATGAGCCCCAGTAAGGGCGGAACAGCTGTCCATGGCTGCCACTGCCCTCGTGATAATGGCTGTGCGCATGCGTGAGGTAATGGCCATCCATTATATCTGGGTCATACTTATCTACCACAAACTGCATGTAGGGTACTGGGCCCACACAGCCCTGCACAGTCTACTTCCAAATAAATTTAAGGTCACTTAACAGTTTTGCATCAATATTGAGTACTTAGTAGAATTACTCATTGGCTATAAAAGACAAGCAAATTACTTTAAAATATAACTTGTTCAAAAATATTATTTTTCAAAAATTTAACAGTAATTTTATCGCAAATAAGTCTGCACTCACCTATAATATCAGTGTACTTTTTTTGTCTATTCATTGATTCCAGAATAATTCTTATTGCATCAACAGTCAAAGGATTACCTCTGACCTTTAGTCTATTCAGATTGTTGGCCAGTTCATTAATCTCAGCAGCAGATCCTATCTCAGTTAATCTGTTATAAGCCACATTCAACTCCTCAAGCTTCTTCAGCCTCAAAATACTGCTCGGTAAACAACTCAACTGGTTACTTTTCACATTCAACGTCCTCAACTCCTTTAGGTCACCAATCTCAGGCATTAATGTTGTTAATCTGTTATAACTTAAATTCAGCCCCTTTAGTTTGTTCAGCTTCTGTATATGGGTAGGTAAACCAACCAACTGGTTGTTGCCCACACTCAGCTCCCTCAGCTCCTTCAGATCACCAATTTCAAAGGGTAACGCTGTTAATTTGTTATCATCTATGTAGAGCCTTTCCAGCTTGTTTAGCTTTAGTATACTGGTAGGTAAACCAACCAACTGATTCATGTACACACTAAGTAACCTTAGCTCCTCCAGGTCACCTATCTCATCAGGCAACTCGTTTAATCGGTTCTTATGCACGTAGAGCAATTCAAGCTTGTTCAGATTCTGTATACTCATAGGTAAACCAGACAACTGGTTGTTACTCACAATCAGCTCCACCAGCTTTTTCAGGTCACCAATCTCATCAGGTAACTGGGTTAAGTGATTATGATCCAAGTTGAGCATTTTAAGATTTTTTAACTTGCAAATACTTGTTGGTAATTCTGTCAGGTTATTTTCATTCAGCAGAAGTACCCCCAGTTCACTCACTTCAGTGACTGCATCAGGTAACCTGGAGAGTCTTTTCCTCCGCAGATCTAAAACTGCTTCTCCTTGAGCATCATACTCCATACAAGCTTTCAGTTTCTCATGAGAATATTCCATTTTTTAAATTCAAGAGCTCCTGTTCCTTGTAACTAAGAAAGCCTAGAATAGACATTCAAACAGCAAGATAAAATTATCAATATGTCTATGATTATAAATTCCAGGATCAAGATTTTTCTTAATTCCACCCCACCCTTCTAATTATCGTGCACACTTAGCATGGGGTTGCAGCAGGTACAAAAAGCAGGTCACAAGTAAAGGATTACACTCTTAAACTAGAATCTGAATTTATTGACAGATTTCCAGTAAAAGGTCTGTGTTTGCAGGCTAATAGGCAGCTTAAGCAACAACAATGGTGACAAAAACAAGAATGGCCAGAACACATGATTTAGATTAGCAAAAACAACACCTTTGCTTGTACATCATGCTTTTTTGTACATTTCTTTGCTGTCATTGCAAGCAGCTACAACATGAAAATTCCTCATTCATGTTTTATGGAGGACGTGAACACAAGACAACAATTTTATTTTCCTTTTTCTGAACTCATATATGCATATAGTTTGAAACAGCGGCAAATTCACTTTTTAAGTGACATTGTCATTGTTTTTGCCATCGTAGTTGCTTAAATTCCCTGATTACACTGCAACAGGTGAACCAGCATAAATCTGCATTATAATGTTTCATTTCTGGCAGGATCATAATGCAATGTATATTAAGTAAAGTGCACTGAATGTGCTTTCCAGTTTTTATGTTATCTGAGTAGAACAATCAAATCTATCTTAAGTTACATTTCTGTATGGGTCTACTTAACAATTATTCCTTGAGCCTGAATGGGCTCTGAGTCAGAGGCCATGAGGGCGAGAGGAATAATTGTTTTAGTAAAATCCAACAAGTTGGTCAAAAAAATATCGAGACAAAACAACTCTAGCTAGCAACACGAGATTCAGCTGACACTGTTTTGGTTCACATAATATTATTGTATTGCATCGGCTCTAAAAAGAAAGACGTGCTTCATTTGGCAAGTCTCAAGTCATAACAGGCTACCAGTACTTTCGAACAGTTCTCACCTGCGACAAACATCACATGCTAACTTTCAAACATTGCTTGTGGAAAAAAAAGCTAAGGACTGTCATAAATCACTAAGTGATTGGGCTTTATGCACATTTAGAGCAATACTTCATTGTTTTGATACACTTTGAATAAAATCACATTTCCTATGACATATTAAACTAAACAAAATTAATGCAAGACATAATGTTAGCAAACATTCAACTACAGGTAGAAGTACCAAGTCTATAACCCACCCTGGTGATCTGCTGTACAGTTATGTGAGTTTTGCAGGGACATAGTTACCTGTATGTCAGTATGCATGACTAATTAAGGTGCAGACAAAGATGATCATGGAGATCAGGGTGACTAAAATGACTGGGATGACTAGGATGACTGTGGTGACCACGAAGGCTGGAATGACTAGACTGACTAGAGGAACTGGGGTGACTAGGGTGACTGGCATGACTGGGATGACTGGGAACACTGAGATGACAATGATGACTCAAAGGACTAACATGACTGGGGTGGTTGGGATGACCAGGGTGACTAGCATGACTGAGATGACTAGGAAAACATAGATGACTGGGAAGACTAGGATGACTGAGATGACCGGGTCGACTACCATGACCAAGATGACTAGGGTGACTGGGATAACCAGGATGACTGGAAATATGACTAAGATGACTAGGGTGATCGGCATGACTACCATAACAGGATGTCTGGGATGACTGGGATCACTATGATGACTAGATGACTGGAATGACAAGGATAACTGGGACAGGGTTCATACACTTCTTCCAAGTAAAATTCAAGGACTTTTCAAGGACCAATGTTTTTTAAATTTCAAGGACCTAATTTATTACACATGTACAGGTTCCTTGTAAACTAACCAGTGAATTCCCCACTAAGTTCCCAGATTGGGACTTGTCTCACTCTTCCATGTAAAGAATACCCATAAAAATCCCAAATTTACCCTAAAATGTCCAAAAATGGGAATCCATTATTTTTTTCCTGTGTTAATTTTGTGGGGCACATGTTATCTTGATGGTGTGGCCCCGGTTGCTCGAAAGATGGTTAATTTAACCAATTTTATGTTAGTTGGTAACGGTGGGTTAAATTTGCTAACCGTGGGTTAACTAACTGTTGGTTAAATTCCCGTTGCTCGAAGGTCTGTTAAGCTGACGCTAATCCTTTGTTAGCTAACCAATGGTCAAAAAAAATATGCCCGACTTTAACCATCTCTGAACAGGTTTGACAAGTTTTAAATTATTATTACTGTACTTTAGAAATGAAATCTGAAAATAAACCTGTAATTACTCTACCGGTATATTTTAAATCTGTCACAAAATGAAAGCATGTTTTACGAAAAATACAAAAAAAAAAACCAAACAAAACAAAAGGACCAAAAAAAAAATTAATTAAGTCAAGTATCGCACTCCGGACCTATGGTGTACTATGAGCTCGACGCTACCTATTGCGCCACAAAAGCCAGCACTAGTGTGGATTTGTAAATTCATCATCTTTCACTCTTTTGCCCATGAAATTCTGCTGATTCATGGCATTTGAAGCCAGTAGAGCTTTATTTATCAAGAATTGAAAGATATATTCGAGAAAAACAAGCATGTTTTTGACAGTAAAAGCCGTACTTTAACTCATTCCGTTGCATTTGAAGAACATATTGCCGACAAGTGTCTTGCAAAACATCGGGAAGTCTCTTGTAACTTGCGATTCTCGGCGTTTACTTGAGGAGAATCACTTACAATTCAGCAACGTAACTAACAGTAAACATTTCCGAGATTAACAACCACTAACAAAATGAAGCGAAAAAGCAAATCAACTGCCATGTTGTTTCATTGATTTTGCAACACACGTCATTTTAACCGATGGTTATCAAGTTAACACTAGTAGTGAGGTACGTTAAATTTAACACAAGCCAGAAGAAATTGAACCTCTGGTTAACACTAAACCGGCGTTCGAGCAACCGAAACTAACCCTTGGTTAACTTTTAACCATTGGTTAGGGGGGTTTAACCATTGGTTAAGAGTTAACCATCTTTATTCGAGCAACCGGGGCCTGGAGGTGTGGAATTTGTCAGAAAACCTCTGCCCAGGGGTGGGGCATTTGTCAATTCTTCTAGAGGAAGTGGTAAACATTGTTCCTTTTTCAATATTTCACTAAAAAATATCCTCACCCTATCCTGTAGTATATTAATTGCTTTCCACTATCATAATCAGTTTGCACGTGGAAGAAAATTTAAACAAAATGCATCATTTGAAGAGTTTAAAGGAAAAGGTACTTTCTTTCTGAGCGAACGGTTAAGGTAGAAAGGCCTAGAAAAACTCTAGGAAAAATTTCAAAGCTACGGTAATATAAACTTCGTGTTTGTGTGATCAATGTGACCAGCTGGTTTTTTGGGAAATTAATCATGAAATGGTGCATCAAGAGGGAAAAATCGGTAAAATTTCCCACCAACAAAATTATTGTGAAAATAATCACAAACATCAAAAGACTTGTGCCCAACAAAAACATGATATAGCTAGCTACAAATCCCACAATCGGCTGGTTCAGGATCTCAACAAATATGATAGTTTGGTTTAGCTGGATTTTTTTGATTAATTGTGAAATTTACTGAGGTCATTTAGTGTATCGCAAATCTTGACTGGCAGTCGACCTGAAAAAAGTTCTAATTAAGTGTCACAAAACATGGTTTCGTTTTCTGAGCCAAGCTTAAACCAAACGCTAAATTAAACTAATCTATACTGTACCGTCTATAAAGCGTTTCAGGCCCGGTTCAAACATCAAATTTCACATGCCAAACTTAATTAACCCGAGAGTTAAATGCATGTGAAGTGTGACGTTTGAATCAATTAAATTCGAATGTTTAAATTAAATGCTACGTTTGCCGTATCTGCGACTGAAACTGTCGAAGATTTGACTTAGGTTCGACTTTTGATTCAAATGTTGCATTTCACATGTGCCGAACTTAATGCATGAATGTTAGTAAATTATTATTATATTACTGGGAATATTGACAGCAAGCAGAGTTAAATTCAACAGAGTTCAGAGAGTCAAATTCGACGTTTGAATCAAATTCTGTATTTAACTATTCTAGTCGACTAAAATGGGAATTAAGTTTGGCACATGTGAAATTCGACGTTTGAACTGGGCCTCAGAATCGCCTGACTTTTCTTAATCGACATATGATAGTTTAGCTTGGCTGGATTTTTAAATAAATAGTGAAATTTACAGAAAAGACAGGACTACTGCTGGTCATTAATTTTAGCGTTTTGAAAGCCTTGACCAGTTACTGGTCACATATGAAGCCATAGCATTGAAAATAAGAAAGGTATTATTAAAATTCTAGTTTGTATTTCTTTCAGTGTATAAATATAATCAGATGGATGTGATCTTTTCTAGTGGCTAGGAGCAATTTGGAAGGGTGCTTTACGCATTTTGATGACATTGTTACAGAGTTCCTATAAATATGGCATTTGCAGCTTAAATTACTAGAAGATGGAATTGGGGTGGGTGAGGAATTTGCACACTTTTTAAGCCCTACCGTGGAGTTTTTGTTTGAACTGCCTAAATCACACTTAGGTACACACGCTTTTAGACTGAAACTTTTGCAGCGGCATAAAACTAAACCTTATGTTGGTCGTACTGAAATGTTCTGAACTTCCGGGAATGCTTTTTCAGTGACTCTGCAGCGCGTGTGAGTGTGCTAAGAACGTACTCAGTATCAAACTTACCTTTACAGAGGCAAGACTGCTGATCTAAAGAAGAAATCTATTGAATGTCCCCTTGTTTATCGCAAAAAACACACTCTATAGCTACGCTCCTTTGCTCTCCGTATCATCCAGTACTGGAAGAAAACATACCTCAAATACACTTTCTTTCCGAAAGGTAATATGGGATATGATCGATACACTGTTCCTGGCGACTGTAGCTGTCGAACCTACTTTTGTTGCTTTCAGTTAGCACTCGGAAACACATTTTCATAGCCTTTCGTGCCAATTCGTTCAAATTTCTCTGAAGAACAGTGAACTCAAAACCACCCACAATGCCTTTCGGGATTGTCGCGTGCACTTTTTCTGGGTCAGCTCCAGGCCCCTGTTGTTCAAAAGATGGATAGCGCACACCCCTTCTCATATTTACGTTAGTGGTTTCGGTATCCCTGGGTTCCCTCCCGTTTCCTTGATCGATTTTGGGAAGATTTAGCAGGAACGGCAGCGACGGCACTGATAAAGTGAAAACGTTAATTGGTTTAATGGACAAAACAAAAATTTTGCACCCGCAGCACGATTTTTAGAACATTTCCTTGCCGTCCCTGCACCGTGAGGCTGCACGATAGCCTCAGCCACAAATTACTCGCCGACTTTTGCTATTTGGAGCAACTTTATAGCGGCTCTTGCCACTTGCAGCAACTTTAAATTTTGGGGGCAACTTAATTGATTTTTTGGAACTTACGTGAACTATTAAAAGAACATTTCAGTCCTATAAGGTGATGTTTATAATGCGAGACGATTCTCAGAGACGATTTTTAGAGCAACGCAGTTCGTTGTTGCGACATTGTTTCGAATGGTTGTACAACATTATTCCAACATTGCAACGCTGTGTTGCGCTAAAAATCATCGTTGCGAATCGTCCCGTGTAACATCACCTCCTCAGTTAACATTTAACAACGTGTGAATTTAACCCTGTGCAGTGGAATACGACGCGCGGTTTGAGGTAAATGGTTCGTAAATAAGTCCAAGTTTCTCAAATTTGAGGAAGACCAGTTTTTAATCTACAATAAATTGTCGTTTCATTTCTGATGTTAGGTTGCTTTGTAAGATTGATTTTAATTTCAATGTTATTTTTAAGGCAAAATGCAATTACATTTTAAATTTCTTACACGATTTGATTTCAGGTTGCAAATTTTCTCGCATCGATAAGTTCCCATATTTCCATAGCAATGGGGCTCCGCCGCGCGCGCGGCTCCGCTACAATTTGATCAAAATGTTCTTTTCCTTTTTAAACAAGAACGCGCTTACAGCGGCATTCTTGCTTGGAGATGAGATCGAGAAACGAGGACGTAAATAATTCTACAAGAAACAGAATTTACTCGCTAAAGGTTTTTTACTTCCTACGTTATCAACGTCGACACTTTTTACTTGTTTCTGAATTAATTTAGAACGCGTGTTAGCGACGACCGGAAATACGTCTACGGTCGCAGGCTACACGCACAATGACCCCCCATTTGTGTATAAAAAATACGACGAAAAACCCCGGGGGTTCTTCCAGAAAAATTGGGTGGGGTATTCGGCACGCTTCCTGAAACCCTTACCCTTTTCCAGACCAAAATCTGTGATTTTCCCTACCCTGACAAGCTGTTACGACACTACATGGTTGGCATAAACATTAAAAGGAAAGTGGTCTTATCGCCAAATGATGAAGAAGTAGCTTCTTCTAAAAAAACATACCCAATTTAAGACTAGAGTGCACAAACCATACCCTAATACGCAAGCGAGACTATAAAGAAATAATGAGAACAACTCATAAATAGTTCAGGAGGAAAATACAAAACTAAGAAATTCATACTAAATGAGTGTCTTTAATACTTGACATATAATAGACATAGGTAGAGTTTTACCTCCGATTAAATAATATAAGGATTATGAAAAATTTACAAATTTTGAAATTACTCATATACAGTATTTACAGGCTTGCAAAAAACAAAACTATAAAAACTGCTCACTTGTTAAAAGATAATTACAAAATGATTTTAGCAACGTCATCAAATCAGCGACTGTTACTTTGAATAATATTAAATTGGCCTGGAAAATCCTAACTCGTCCCCAGTCGTCTCTTATCATTTGTAGGCTGTCATGGAACAGTCGCAGGAGACTATTACGGCATTTCAGGGGCGTAGCTAGGGGGGGGGGGTCCTGGGGTGCCCGTGACCCCCCCTTGGTAGGCCTTCTTTTGAGCAAACAACCTACAATGTTCAGGTGGCGAAAACGCCATGACAATATCTTGGCCATAAAAGCCATTGTTGAAAAGCCCACTTTTTTAAAATTTGTTTTTTTGTAAAGTATTTTCGTCAACGGCTCTTGTCTTTAGTTAATATGGGCCTTCATGCCGCGATAATACGACTGAGCCCGCTGATACATGAGGGAAAGCAGCGGTATAAACCATATATAGTCAGCGATCCCCGGATGGTCATCTGCTGAGTAGCCTTTGTGACCCCCCCTTTGAAAAATCCTGGCTACGCCCTTGCATTTCGGCCAAGAGGACGATCGGAAGGATAGAGGGAAAAGGAATCTCGCCAGCAGTCTCGCCTTTTCCTCCTTCCCATCTCCCACCGCGCGCATCTTCCATGTGCATCCCTCGTTAATATTTAATTAGGAGACAAAAGAGACGACTGGGGACAAGTCAGCGGAAAATCTGTAACGGAAAGAGGGTTTAGACGTTGATTCCTGCATATCTGCGATTAATCTGTTGAGAAAGAAAAATTTTTGGTGCTATGTAAATATAATCCACGCAACATGAGAGGCTAACACAACATTTAAATATATATATATAGTAATTTTTTATTACTTTTTACTTTACTAAGTATCGTCCTATACAATAATGAGAAGTATATGCTGGAGGAGGAGGGGATAACACGCTTATTATCGAAAAAAAAAGGCTTGGAATTATACCCTTCCGTAACGAAGTTTTTAAATGAAGACGCTAGTACAAGGTCATTTATAAATTTGGTCATTTAGGACAGCTAGTGCAGTTCAAAGCAACTTAGTAGCAATAAAAGGCGTAAACCCGGCGTTGATGAAGATTATCCCAAAATGTAACTTTCACCGGACCAGGTTAACTTGGTCAACACTTTTCCTTGCTCTAGCCACAACTTGCTCCGAGGTGTATATACGGTAAAATGCATAAAAAGAATCCTTCTAATTCGCAGGCGTTTTCTAATGTCTATCGTTGAAATGTAATAGAGCGTTTGCCACCTGAAAGGTCTTCAAGCCGTCACGGGATTTAAAAACCCGCTGTCCAATGTTGGGCTAGCTTTAAGTACATCTTAACTGGAAGATCCATGTTTGCATTTTTAAAACGTACTCCTTCTCAAACCTATAATTATCGTCAAAACTGTTTAGACACCCTACGTTGTCTCAGAGGTTTGTTTACTGCTGACTGATAAAGACTCGCAAAATACATACTTAACTATATAAATCCAAAGACTCAGTGCAAGCAGAGGCCTCTTTTTCCTGGTATTCGGGTGCCAAATAGCAGGGAAAAGAGGCATCCGCTTGCAGGGAAATCCAAAGAGTGTGACAACAATTATCTCCAACTATTTGCGTCCGCTCTGAATAAAGGTTGCGAGTAATTCCTGGCTTATTTTCGTCAGGCAAAATAGAGACTATATCGACAGTCTACTCAAAACCTTTGTGCGCGACAACGGGTCCTTTGCAAAATACAGTCAAATAATACAAAAAACACCTTGCTGGATGGCAAACGACGCAGTAGGACCTTGAAAAGAAAGGATATTAGCTTTTTAAATGATGGGGCCTGTTTGTTTTTCTTGCCCCTCTGCGTCGTTTGCCATCCAGTTAGATGTTTTTTGTACCATGTGACCGTAATCTGCAAAGGGCCAATTGTGTACGCGAACAGCATGCTGAAGTGAATGTATTTGGTTGAGTGATGACTTTGTCAGTATTTTAAGAGGTGAGATCCATTAGAAGTGGTGCAGGCCACTGAACTGAAGCTTAATTTGTGGATCTATGCATTGGTGTAAGGTCAAAGGTGTAAAAACAAGTGAAATATTCCATTAACGGGTAACTCGTTGTAGTACTCACCTGTATCATTATAGTGACGCCAGTCTTGAAAAACAACGGGATCACTGAGGATATGAGCAGTAAGCGAGGCGGCCATTAAACTCGCGAACGATCTCCAACGAACAGTTCCTGATTTTCTGCAATCTGCGTAGTCCGAAATGCCTTTAATAATAATCCAAGGAACGTCCAAAGCGTGGGCTGCTGCATAAAGACCTAAAACGGAATAAAGTCAATGATGTCGGTGAATAAATTACCAAGAGCAGAGCCAGGCAGGTGAGCGTTCTAAGGGGACGGTGGCTAAAAAATTGGACTCCACAGGCCTGAAGAAAGAAGGATGGAGAATGCAATCCCTTAAGCTACGCTAACACAGACAACAAAAACGTGGGACTTGTTTCGCAACGTTGCTGCTAAACGACTTGAAAAGCGATATTGCGCGTTTTACCACCCACAACAACTCAGGTTGTTTTGGTGCAGATCTAGATAGAAGAGAGCGGATAGGTTTCATTCGTGTGACGTAAAGCTCACAACACTGCTTTTCAACACGTGTAGCAGCAACGGTTTTAAAACAAGTTGCACGTTTTTGCTGCCCTTTTACTGTAGTTTAATACCCATTATCTGAGGCATTGCCTCTCTCTGAACGAGATCACCAGGCTAAGTATCTGGGGAAGAAGCAGCGCAACGATCAACCTCGTTCCCAGGGTTCTCTCCTACCCGTCCCTACGGAGCGAGAGAGAGAGAGACCCTGGTTGGCTCTGGTCACGTGGTCCCCGAACAAAATTAATTCCGAGGGAGGAGTCCTTTGTCTCTCAAATTTTCTGTCTGGTTCGTTTTCACCGTTCACACAATGATCCAAAGGGCAAGACAGATTTGCTAAGCCTCCAACTCTAACTGAAATTCGGGAAATTTCTGCCTAAACAGAGCTATCTCCAGATAAACAAGCGAATTACCAGCTACCAGCAGAGAAATAAAAAACTCGTGTTATCGCAGTTAAACCGATGACAACAATTAGATACTAAAATCTACGATCCTGAGTAAGACACAAGCGCGTGTTTATCCGCATTGAAGGGAAAATCACTGTTCGTTGAACTTGCATTGAAAGAATCAATGTTTCTCGGTGACAGCGGCTGGTAATCGGCCCGAATCAGTACATGAAAAACCTAAACCATTAGCGGTGACAAAACATAGCAGCTATGTTGAGAGCAGAGAATTCATTTTACATTCACGGTCAAAAAAACATTTTAGCTCTAATGACTTAACGGAAAGCTGTAGTCTGTAATGTCAGCTTTCTCCTAACCCTAACCTTTTTTATGATGCGGCAACAGAAAAAACGTATCGCTTTTAGTGGTAAATGGAGGTAAAAAAAATATAATATAGTACGTGCATAAACAAAGGATGACCAAAACGCGACACTGAAGACAACAGGAAATAGTATAAACAGAGACAAAACAGACGACATAACCCAGCGATAACCTTCCAAAGCGAAAGGATTTCTTGTATATGGTCCAAATGAAAGCTTTATTAAAAAAACAAATGTAGCTCAGTGATTTCGTTGAATCCTCTAATGCATATACCTAACCCTCCAGAAAATTAAACAAAGATCAATAAACGGTAGGCAGTCGTGCAAGCCATATTTTTTTACAAAGAAACTTATACGGCTATTCTGTTGATTTTAAACGACGACAAAAATACAACACAGAGCCGTTGGATGAAAATATACTCTTCTAAGATTCTGTTTACCTCTTTTCATTTGAACAATCAAACTGAGTCCGGGCGGCGTATTCTCTCTTCCTGTTGCTTCTGTTTGATTGTAATATTTTCGAGGTCGGTGAGGACGGCAACGCTTGATACATCTTTTCGGCCCCCCTTCGAACTGCATAATCATGGTTTTGAAAATACATACGGTGGCCTCCAAGAAATGGCAATTCAAGTCTACTGCGTTTCGGTATGAATACAACCGCCTAAAACATTTTTGACTGCACAAGTGGTGAATCCGTGATTTTCTTTGCAACATCCGATAAACATACAAATATTCTGCAGGAAGTTACGCTTTCGCTGTCAAAGGATTCGGCTTTCGAGGTTTTGTCTTGACTAGTCCGAGAACTATAAAAAACAGGACCCTTTAAACAAGGTCGGAGTTTCCACTGACCTCGACGTCTGCGCTTTGTAGAGACAAATCTCACACTTATCCGCCCCTCCTCCAACAGGGGTCTTTTTTGCATGAGCATGCGCGACCGCTGAACAACCAATGTGCATGGAGGCTAACCACAGGGTCTGCCTTCATCAAAATGGCGCGTCTCAAAGCCATCGTCGCGATTATTTTTCTCGTTGGTCTTGGCGAATGTGCTCGTGATTTAACAAAATGTGTAGTTTGCAAAAAACTGTAACATGGTCTTAACAAAAGCGAAGTAGACCGGCTTTAACATACACGAGCTACCATCAAATTTCACCTCCCCACTTGACCTGGAGAACATTGCGCGCGTATATGTAGTGCCTGTAGGATTGCGCTAACCTCATGAAAGTCTAAACAAAGTGCCGAAACGTTTGTTGATGCAAGTAAACACTTTCAGTTTTCTTCGTTTTGAAATGAAAAAGGAACAGAAATATTAAAACAACAACAACAAATTTCAGCGAGCGGGCTCGAAGTGCGCAAAAGCCGGTGTTGAGTTCAGCAGTGAATTAATATATGTTCTACAATTTTCCCAGCACTTAAAAGCTACAAAATTAACAGCACACTAGACGTAGATTAGTCACCTGGTGAGATGTTGGTGGTAGTCACTCTGTATGTCTCGAAAAATAAAAATAAAATGAATATCAATGAGACACAGTGAAAACTGTATTCAATAGGACCGAAATTAAAGTCGAATCTTGTGACCGATTTCGATGAAACAAACGGTTAGGTTTCCCAAGAAGTACAGTAAACATGTGATGCCGACCAACAGTTAAAAATTTTTACAGCACTTAAGTTCTGGCTAAATGAATATTCCTGTTAATAGTGCGTTACAATGTTAGTCCACACAAAAACAAGACGTTCTACAATTTTCCGATAAACAAACTTTGTATCGCTAAAATACTCAAGGGACCAATTTTCAACTGATAACAGCGTGGTAGTCGCCCGCTGATCGTTATTAATCCACTCCCGAAATATGGCTAAATCAGCTATGAACAAATTATTGACAGAAATCCTCTACGGTATCGAGAAACTAATTTACATCCGATTTATAGACAAACACTAAATAAAGAACATTTTGCTCAATAACTACGCATCAGCAATGCATTCTATGCCAAACTTTGCGGTTTTTGAACGGGAATCAAGACACGAGTCGAGCGCCAAACAATAACAAGCAGCCATGTTCGTGTCAGACATCCTTGAGAAACTTGCTCTTTCACCTCGTTCAGCGCATCAGTCTCCACTTTAAATCACCAGATCGTTACTTATCTTGTACAACGAAGGTCTTTCCTAAGTTCCTGCTACCATTTAAATGTCAAGCAAGCTTTCAAAGTGAACAATTTGGCTCCTATAGTGGCTCCTATGACTATCCACCACGGTCGTTCGATTGGGAAATCCGAAAAAGGATTTGCTAAACTGTTCTCGTGAACAGCAGACTATCCGTTGTGCTAATTATGCGACGCATAAAAAAATTCGGATTTGGATTTCTTAATTGAAATCCACCCTGAGGAAGGATTTCTCGGAGGTGATATCCGTTTTCAGATTTCGCGTTCGATTGGGAAATCCGGATTTAGATTTTCAAAATCTAAATCCGGACTTCCCAATCGAACGCACCCTTATAATTGCAGCAATATTTCTTGGCACTGGGAATCGTTCACGGGAACTTTTTTGTCCAATAGTTGCGTCGATGTTCGTGAAGTTAAAACGGAATCTATAAAAGAGTTATCGGGATATTTTGGGATGAAGTTTTAGAAATATGCTAAAACAAATCTTGATGTTTGGCCGTTATCTGTAGAAAACGAATTTCTTTTGACATGAAATTTCACCTCATAGTAGCTTCAATCTTTTTAAAAACGTGTGTAAAAGATCATGGGGATAGCTCCGGCCGATCGCTAGAGAGAAGGATTCCATTTCATTAGTATGCAACGAGGCGCTCTTGTTAGCGGTTTTGTAAACATTTCGGTCTACTTTTATAAATTATTGTTTGATAGATTATTAAAAAAACTTAATATTCTTCTCGTAATTCGAGCTGAGTACTAGTCAGACACTTCTTCATTTTCACACTCACTGTTGCTGATGCTATCTGCCATACACTGTTCTACGGGCGGAGATGATTCTAGAAAGATATGCGGAAGTTTATTCTTTAATTCACGATAGGAAAGAGCGCATTCCAGTCAGTGCAGTGCAGTGCAGTACAGTGCTCAACAATAAAAAACTATAAATTTGTTAATCAACAAATGATACCCTTCCCTATAACCAGAAACTCATCACGTGCTAAGCAACCACTGTGAGTGTCTCGAGAGAAAGTAACTGGATTATTACGCTGACTTCAGGATTTTTTCAGATTAAAATAGAAAATATTTGTCTCTTTAAACTAATAAAAAAACACAGAAACGCCTTTACAAAATGGCTTTGCCCAAACGAGGTTGACAGGATTCTAGGTTTCCTTATACTAAGTGGAAGAGAGTGATGAACACAAAGTAAAATGCCTTTTTAAGGCCACTCCCTTTCGGTACGAGTTTACGTTCATTTCTGTAATAAAGAAGGGACTGCTATTTCAATTCCATAGAATATGGGATGGACTAAACGACCTGATTAAGGTTTAGAAGTCGCAGAACAATGGTAGAATCTTATTTCAGAAATATGAGGGAGACCCTGGTATTAGTCCAGCTTGAAATAGAACTCGCAAACTCCCGGTTTTCAGGCTATATGGTTTTTTGCCGACTGACCTAAACCTGCGGTCAATAGGGTTATTAGCTATACGCTAAACAAGATGCTAGGTAAAACGATTTCGTTTTCTGGATCATAAAATTAAGGGTCTTGAAGTCACTCACGGCTGACCTTTAGCGACTCCGGAGACCTGGATTCATAAACACAGATTTACGTTTACGGTCTCTTTTTACGTAAAGACCGATTTTGAGACATCCATCATCTTTCGCCCCATGCACGGAAGTCTGGGGAAATTTTGTTTATGGAATCCGGAATCCCACTGACGATTGGAATTTAGAATCCAAGTTTGACTGACAACATTAGTAGTTTGACATCGGTAGTTTACTACTGATGAACAGTTACGACACGTAGATATATTTTTTAGCAGCTACTATAAGTTGCAGTTTGTCCACTTTGAATTGGATAGACTGGAATCCAGTACCTGGAATGTGGAATCCACGGCGTGGAATCCAGAACCCTAGACTGTCTTGGATTCTCCTTACATGGGGCGATATCTCGCTTTTCCAGTTAATTAAGGTGTCATAATTAGTAGAAATAAGATTTGTCAAAGAAATCTCTACTCCATTTCCTGCAAAATTGCTTAAAAATTTCATAATTAGTGTGCATAACAGCATAAGAAGGGAGACAATCAGTTCAGTGGTTGTCCCTTTCGTTTCGCGTTCGGCTGAGGAACGCCCGTTACGCAGGCTATCACCGTATGTCATAATATGCTTACCTCGCCCTTCCAATTCCATAGCAATTGCCTGTGGAAAGCGCTTGATGAGTGTCTTGCGGCATTCATTGTTATCAATCACCCCTGGAATACTCAGAATATTGCCACGGTGTATTTCCACCGTAAGTGCTTCGGGATCTTTTAAAGGTGCTTCCCAACCATCTGCAGCGTTAGGGGTCAGCTTCAAAAGAAGGGAATTCAACGGAACTTTGTCGCCGACTTCATCACTGGATGGAACACAGGTTATTAACTTCTCTGAAATAGCAACGTCTCCTAGTTTGACTTCACTGGATTTTAAGCTGTGGCAGATACCCACTAGAAACACGGCTTTGGGCCTCAAGACTCTGACAGCCGGCGATACAGAGACTGCAGAGCCTCCTGCAGCGATTGCACCCTTGTGGCACTTCATTACAGCAATTCTAATCTTCATTTCACCTCTTCCCAGTTCCCCGAAGTATACGTAACCAAGTTCTTTGCAGTAAGTTTTGCAAAAACTGGAATTCAGATACGAAAGACAGCTTAGAAATTCACAGTCCTCTACCGTTAGTAACAAGAAGTCAATTGGAAGTCGGCTGTCATCCCATGGTACCGTTACAGGAAGATCCTTAATCTTGATTGCAGTTTTAGTTACCTCTGGCGGGTCGCTCGGACCATCTATGAGCAAATAGATACGTAACAACCGAAAATGATTGATACATCAATACAAAAGGTAAGTACTCAATGAGCCATTTCCGAGTTCCAAAAACGCTCACTTTCAAAACGAGGCTAAGTGCAAAACCTTTCTAGTGAAAAAGTTTTATTTGCATGAAAATAAAAAATCATTTTCATATCAAAGGATTCACACTTAGCCTGGATTTGAAACAGAGGCTTGCTGCAACTCAAACATTTCAAAGGTTTTTAAATGAAAGGTTAAGATCCATAACTTCCAGGTTCTTTCTCGCAATAGTGAGCGAGACTTAGGAAATCGATAGCTCTCTTCTCACACATCAATAATTCGTAAAGAAAATACAAACAAAATTAATTTTTAAAAATGTTGGGAAATCAGATGAAAAACTATTCAATTTTGCAGCCTTAATTTCTCCTTCTAAAATCATTTTGGCATCAATTTTTGCAGTAAATGTAGAAACACGACGCTTTTAGCAACACTACTGGATATATCGGCATTTGCACGAAGCTTACTCGGGAGAAGAAAACTGGGCGAAGAAGATCACTCTCCTTCTGTGCTTTTTTCAAGAAAACTTTGCGAAACTAAAGGTTATACTTTCTTGCTCTTGTGAGTTTCCCCACAACGAAAACAGAATTTTAAAAAGTGTTGATTTCATATCCAAGAGAATACGTCGGTGGAAAATCGGTCTCCTCAAAAAAAAGAAAAGAAAATTTAAGAAAACCTTTGCTGTGGTTTCCTTCGGTTTCTGAGAAGGAAATGAAACTTATCAAAAATTGTTGCAAGCACTCGCAAGCACTCTCTTTCTTTCCCTGCTCTTCGATCTCGCGTCTCCTTTCGCGTGTCGATCGCGCATGACTTCTCACGATAGAGCGATTTTCGTATGACCTTGAAATGAAAGCCCGCGAACAAAACAGAAACGACAAACGAACGGAAATAGAGCGATTTGATTGGTTTATCGAACGGACAGACAAACGCGCCTGGCTTTTCATTGGTTAAGCGAATGCTCAGGTGAAAAAACTTCATGCCCGAGAACTTTCTAGAAATCAACCGATACTTCGCTTTGACGTCATACTACAACACGATTGGCCAATCGAACAATGCCTTCTCCATACTAGGGTTTCTTTGGCGGGAAAACGAAGAGGCCATGTTTTGCTCTTTTCATCCATTGGCTGATGAAACAAAGAACGAACACTTACCGAAACCTTATTTCAAGGTCATACGAAAATCGCTCTATTCACCAAATGAATTCTGTGAGCGCGGCAAGATTACCTCAGTGGGTAGAGCGCTTGACTGTAGAGCGGAAGGTCGCGACTTCGATTCCTGGGGCCGTACCAATACTCAGTGTGTCTTAAAATAACCGAGAAATGATGTAGTGCTTTTTCCATACAAACGGCTAGACTTTCGTGAATCGGATGGCAACGTAAAATGGTGGTCCTATCTCCAGTAGGAGACGTAAAAATAGTGTCCCCAATTAGTCCTGCCGTGCCAAATACATTGACACTCACATAAAGTGCTTTTTTTGGAGAGTTTGCTCGCAGGCTAGCCCTCAAGTTTATATTGAGCTGCGGTTTAGAGTAGACAGTACTAGTATAGGCCGCACCGGTTACTCCACTTTTCTGCGCAGGAATTTCATTAACTTGCGCAGGAATACATTAACGCCAATGACGTCATAACCTTTTGTCTTTATCTTATCAGTAGTAGTGGGGAAGGGATGTTTGCTAAAAAAACCGATACATCAACAAAACACACACAAAGTGGAGCTAAAAATTCTTTATTTCAATTTTGTCTGACAATTACAGAACCGTTTTCACCTGTCTAATCGTTTTTCATGTCCTCGAGATAGACAGCAGAAAACGGTTCTGTAATCGTCAGACAAAATTGAAATAAAGAATTTTTAGCTCCACTTTGTGTGTGTGCGATTTTTTTTAGCGCTAAATAAGATATAGTAAGCCGTTTCTCGCGTTACTAGGTGATCGCTCCTATTTTCCTTTTTATAGACGTTCCGGTAAACCGGGCTCAAGTTACTTACCGGGCAAGTCTAGGCAAGCCTATTGTTCCTATTGTGTTCTTCCAAAAGAAAAGAAACGACTATTCACTTAGTTATATATGGAGGAACGCACTTTTTCCCTAGGTTATAACAATGGGTGACGTCACAGACTCGACCCTTATGCATATTAATAGAGGTAACGCACTAAAGGGGCCCAAATCATCCCTCTATGTGTCATGGTAGTAATTTTAGTCAAAGATGTCATACACTTTTCTATTTTTAGATTATGATCTCAATATTATTTTGATGACGTCAACCCACAGGGTATTCTGACGTGACTTGCTCTTTGTAAACTGAAAATAAACTATGACATCGTCCTATCTTAATGAGATCATCATCAGTGTTAAGTTATGCCACTCAAAAAGTTAATTAAATCCGCAAAAACCGGAGTAAAACAATCCTTCCCCACTACTACTGATAAGATAAAGACAAAAGGTTATGACCTCATTGACGTTAATGTATTCCTGCGTAAAAAAGTGGAGTAACCGGGGCGCCCTATACTTTTGACAGTAAGTCAACCAATCTCGTTCCCAGAGCATCCGTTACTTTTGTCCAGCGGATGGGGCAACGAACGCTCTGGAAGAATCCAAAACCGGAACCACAAAATCCTGGTTCCGGTTTAACTGCGCCTGCGTGAAATTGTTTACCCATTTGACCAAGAGAAGGTCTCAAATGCAAGGGAAATTTTCCTTGCTCGCACATTGCTGCAATTTCCTCTTTCCAAAGCAGTTTTTCTTCTGTGACCTTTGATGGATGTATTTAGTGAAGAAAGAAAAGTAAGGGGACCAAAAGTGTCTATTTATTTAGACGCCACGAATGAACATTTGTTAGTCACGACGACATACATTCTTTCGTGCACGGAATGAACACAGGTGTATGCAAATTTGAAAGTTCAGTGGCATAAATGTATATCATCTATTTAAAAAAAAGCATTGGAATGACTTTCAAAAATAAGAAAAAGGAAATTTTGAAAAAAGTGTCACTGTAGCCTGATTTCGGAAATAGTCGATCGAGGTTAATTAACGTTTTTCTTAACGGTTCCAGGTCTTATGAGATTTATTTGTACACAAGTGGCCTGTCAAAATCAAATAAACGTGCTGACTGTTTTTTGATTAGCAAAGAAATTTGCATGTGATGAATACGATTTTATCGGCCAATAAGAGATGGTTTTTTACGGATTCTTCCAGAGGTTAGTGATCCCCGTCGCTGTACAAAAGGATCGCGGCCTCTGGGAACGAGATTGTAAGTCAACTAAAGGTCTGTTGTTATGTAAACTTTCATTTTCGCCAAAAACAAAACAAAACATAACAAAACAAAGTAACCAAATGCTATCTGGGCAGGGTATGTTTTGTTTAGGAGAAAAGACTTCAGTCTTGCACAGCTAAGATAAGCTAACCTTTCATACACTGATAATTGATTTCTTGAAGCCTGAACTATGAATGAAATTTAAGGAAATTGAATGAAGTAAAAAAACATACCAGGCTGTCGCGCGAGCTCCTTCAAATCCTGAAAGGCATAAAAATTATAAAAATTTCAAATACGCCGCTTATATACATCTTTGCAGGGTCAACACAAGCATACTATTCTCTGTTACAGTGAGGAGATATCGGTGACCCGCCCAATTGCGTCCAACAAGGGAGTATTTTGGCCCCACCCTTATTTGATGCTTACATTTATCGCTTATCAACAGCTGTGAAGAATGTTTGATTAATATTGTATGTACACGATGCTGTTCTCGTTTTTTGCCAGTGCGTCCACACCCTTGGAGTTTGAAGATACCATTCGACACCGTTTTTAACCTAATCTTCCACTGACCAGTATATCGCTAACAAATTGACTCATTATAAAGGAGACCAAGATAATGTTGGAAGGAAGTAAACAATGTTGTCTCTATATAACAACTTCGAAGTTTTTGTACGAGTAACGGACAACTTGATCATGTTTCATCTTTTAAATATCTATTAAAAGTGTGGTATTAGACAATCTATGGAAATGGAAGTTAAATGTCAGTGTAGCCTTTTACGAAAACAAGGTCATCGCCTGTCAGTAATTGACCGAATTTTACATATGCTTGATAAGAAAACTCTCATAGCATATATTAATGGCCTTGTAGTCTGCCAAGCTAAAGCAGCTGATTGCCCAGAGGCCAAAAGCATTGAAATTTCAAGTGAAGGATTAGTCTATACAGCCATTTCAAAAAAGGTTGACATCTGGTAATACCGAGACTGCAAGGAACTTTGAGCACAATGATCAACAATTTTAAGCAGCACGTACTAGCTGTAAAAAATAGTGTTTAGCAAAATGGAGCCGCAATACATAGGTCTAAGACTGAGGACACCGAGGAAAGATGAACACGAGGGAGCATGATACGTATCAACTGCGAAATGTTCTCGTTTCGCAAGCGTAGAGGATCTAAAACAGCGTCTCCCACCGGGACAAAAGGTGTGCCAGCGGAGATCTTGGCATCATGAACAATTTTCACACATTTGTTTTCTGCTTATAAAGAAAAATGCCAATACTGCGTCCCTCTAATAATCCCATGATTCTATTGGTCACGGTATTGCCTAATGTCAACCCTTCTTGAATTAGTTGTACACAGACAGCTGCGAAACAAGGTTCAGAAGAAGTGTTTTGTGTGCTGTAAGAAGTAGTATTTCAACTAAGCCTTCAGTGTTGAGGAATGTAACATTTAAAGGTGGTGGAAAAAGATGAAAGAACTCGGTGAGATAAGTAGCAATAGTCCAGGAATTTTATCGCGAAAAGTCGGTCAACCTGCCACTAATTGCAAAAGAAGATTTTTTTGAACGGTTTTTGGTTCAGGAACATGTCCTCTATAACATATCAAAAGCCCACGAAAATCCGATTGGGGGAAGTTGACGAAAAACGAGTTTTTTAAGAGCCCTATATAGACTAATACTGCGCAGCATGGAAACGAGGTTGTATGTACTGCCTGTTGTGTTGCTCGAGTTTGAAGCCCCGTACAGCATGGGCTAGTAAAAACAGAGAGAATTTATTGTGTTTTCTTCCTAAGTAAGTGCATATATGTAACGATTAAATAAAACAACTGTTCTGCATAAGATTCTTAAATCAGAAAAAACACGTAAAACCTTTAGAAAATATCCACGATTGTTAGCTATCTAGGTGAAGCGAGGAATTATGTCTTCCGCAAGCGAATTTAGAACCTTAAAAAGATAATTTTAAACTGAAAGTAAAAGTAATATCGTGTTCTAAGGTAATAAAATTAAAAAAGAATATTTGATTTGAGTGTCTTAAGTAGAGACTTCTAAAATGAACTGATCATTCACCTCGGTAAAAAATTAAACCTGTACTTCCCTCATCGCTTCGCGCTTACTTTTCTCGGGAGTCACAAAACTTTAGTTTATTAGCAAATTCATCCATTTTTTTCCTTCAAAATTTTAATGAAAAAAGTCTATGAACCGTATCAAGTTTTATGCAACTGGCGACCATTTTCGATAAAGCGGAAGGAAATATTTTCACTGACTTATGAAGTAATAAATAAAGCCCGCGCCCTGCAATGCCAAAGTTCCGGTTCAAGTTGAAAATTACAATGGGAATTCCAATACACACATTCGCGTTTCGATTTTAAAAAGAAAATTACGGGATTGAAGGTATCCTAACTATACCGAAAAGAAAGTTTTTCTTACTGCTCAACCAGTCTCAAATTACGCGGGTAGATACAATACAATACAACTGAATACAATTGACACTCCCTGAAGAGAGGCCTTTTCAGTGACAATGATAATCACTAACGTTGAAATGAGACTACGGTAAATCTAAAAATTACAAAATTACAATAATAAAATGTTTTATAGAAAAAATTAAGAAAGCTAAAAAGTAAATAAATACTCACTAGAATTACAACTGCAACAGAAACTATTCAAAATAAAATAGATATGATACAAACTAAGACCGCTAACTGATAGGAAAGCAGCAAATAATTCGGCTCTAAGTTTACGCTTTAATTTACGAGCAGAGTTACAGAGTTTGAGGAAATTATCTAAATTGTTCCACAGACTTACTATACGGTCCAGATTTACGGTTTTAAATAAGGGTATATGCAGAAGTTGGGAGCTTCTGGTCGTGCGACCACTTACTTCACCACGTGTTAGAAACGTCGATGAGAGGTAAGTAGGAACGGAGCCAGTCATACTTGAAAGCAAGCACGGCGTCACGGAGATATAGTTGAGATTTAATAGGTAGCCAATGCAGTTCTTTCAGAAGCGCCGTAACGTGGTCAAATTTTCTGGAAACCGTGACACATAATCCGGGTTGCAAAGTTCTGGACCGCTTGGAGCTTGAGAAGGTTAGTGTCCGCTGCATTGGACCAGACGGAAGAGCAATAAAACAACTTACTAAACACTAACGTGTTAATTATTGTGGTTAAAGTCGATCTGTCAAACACGTGCTACACTTGAGAAGCAGGAAGAAACTGTTTTAACAATATGCTCGTGAAGTAAGGCTCGAGATCAAGTATTTTCTGTTGCAACAGACTTGCCTCTTGCTCCAGAATCGTTTCTTTAGTTAATCAGATGCAACTGTTAGTCTGACTGTAGGCTAGCAGTATGAGGTGCATTTGTTGCAAGAATGCTGAATGGTATACAATGTTCCCCCTCCTGTAAAGGGTCTTCGTGCACAAATTTTTCGAACACTGTAGAGTACAAAGTTAAGATTCGGAAGACTAGCGTATTTAAAAATTAATTTTGTATAAGGTACATATAGAATTGAATAAAAACGGGGTTTTTCTGGTGATTATATAGGACTTTTTTGTCGCGAGTCTTAAGCAATTTTGTCTCGTAATGCTGATTCTAAAAGTGCTTAATAATTTACTTATTCAATTGATATATTTTTGGGAACTTCTTTTACGATTAAAGCCTTAAAATAATTTTTCTTAAGAATATATTCTTAGTTTTGGCCAAATGGCTCGATTTATATCAATAACAAAAGCTAAATAGCAACTTCCGGTTGACAGCCTCGTTTTCATGCTATGGGAAAAATGGACTCATGTTATATATTAAGAGTCCTGTTTGGGGGTGTTTCCATGCTTGGATCTTTGGGGACTTTTAGTATGTTCATGTACAGGATTTTTCTAACTGATCAATGATGAGAAAGCTTCTTTTACAATTAGTTACAGGTCCGACAACAAAATACCTGGACTACAAGTGCGATTGACAGGATTCAGATGCGCTGTGTGAAGAATTTCAAAGATTTCCATTGACTTTTCAAATATATACAGTACAACCTCTCCTTTCGGACACCTATATTCAAGGGACACCTCCATTCAGAGGACACAAAATTTGGTCCCGGGAAAATGTTCACATTATGTTTGAATCTGTTACCTCTATTGGAGGGACACCTATATTCAGGGGAACGGAACACTTTTTCTGGGTCCCGAAACCCGGCTTTAACGTCCATTGAGGGGACATCTAAGCACTCAAAACGTGACTGACAATAACGAGGGTTGATAAGTTCAATTGTCTACCGCCTATATCTCACTTAAATCGATCAACTGCACTTCTGACGTACTTCTGGGAATTCAACATTCAATAGTGCAGAGATAAGTTAACCATGATTTTTGTACATTATCTAGCTGCTTGAAATAATGTCTGCAGCAGATTCCAAGGCAGAAGGCTTTTCTCTTAATTTTCCAAGTGCCCTGAAATCGCCTGATTGCTTGTACAGGCTAATATTAAGAAACTGCTCGTTCAATCAAAAGGCGAATATAAACATAACACCATAAAGAAAAAGGTTGACAAGGTTCCAACCGATAGGAAAACAAATCTGTTGAAATTCCAGACTTGCCACAAAATTGACCACACTAGATTCACACCAAAAAACGCTGTAACGCGAGATTAGCCTCGGAGCGGCTGAAATAGCTTGAGAAAACAGCACACATTCTACGACGCCACCACTGGTTTCCCCTCGAAATGATGCCTGATAAAAGAGCGCAGAAATTCCATACTGATGACGTGACACTACCCAGATCTGGGTAGTGCTTCTGATTGGTTGAAAATTTACTTCATTCAGTCTATCCAGATCTGGGCAGTGACCTGTCATCAGTAAGGAATATCTGCGGTCGTTCCTCAGACGTTATTTCGCTGGGAAATCAGAACCAGTGGCGACACGTGAAATGCCGGTGCTCAAGTCCAAATAATAAGCGATACTTACCGTACGAGGAATGTTCTGGGGAGGCAGTGTTAAGTGAAGTCTACACAGCAGAATCCACCTCCTTGTGGATGCCGAAGTGCTACCAAATTCCACATTTGCTAGGACTTTGCCACTAACGAAACGAACTCTCAATTCAGTCTTGAACGGACTATTGTCTTCTAATAACCTGTTTAAATTTAAAAGAAAAATATCCATGCTGTAGTACTGTGTATTCCCTTTAAACTAACGGATAAAAGAAAAAAACGCCTGACTTAATTTCAATCTGCCTTTATTTCCTTCTGTACAGGGCTAAATGAACTAGATAGGCAGTTATGTTGTTAATTTTCATTCGGCTCTAATAGCAATATTATATTTGTTGGTTAATTATTTACAAACCCAGCCCCACCTCCATTCAGGGGACACTTGCCTTGGTCCCGAGGGTATCCCCTGAAAAGAGATTCCACTGTAACACGCTCTAAGCCACTAAAAATAATTTTCAAATGCCTACCTAACTTTAGAACCCTTCGGCCTCACTTTACCTTTAAAGGGAGGGGTTAAATGAAAAAACTCTCCCAGCAAGCTGAAAGTCGCATATTTACAGCAAAAAATTCACTGTGCAAGTTCAATCTCGGTAGTAGAATTCTTCCAAACTATGTGTACATCATCGAACCCACCCTCCTCTCCTCTCACCACACCCCTTTGCAAAGTCTTAGGTCTCTTCCAGTAGCAACAATTTACTTATTACGATTTCTGGGGTCAGTATTTCTGTCTTTAAGGAAGGAAGTGTTCCGGTAAGCTTATTATGTTTTTTCTTATCGGGCCTGGACGAACAGCTATGACAGAAACGTAGCCTTTACATTTACACCTCATATATAATCTGATAGAAAATTCACCGTAAGACAAAAAAAAGTTAAAAAAAGGCACTTTATTTGAGTGTCAATATATTAAGCACGAAAATACCAAGAGAGAATGAGATAAGAGAGCGAATCCCTGTGCCCTATGATAATTTTTTTTAATCTACTTAAAGTTCGCGCGCGTGCTGCGTAGGTTATTTTTGTTTCGCCGCCAAACATTTGAAGTTTGACAGCCATTATAGTACTTAGCGCCAGGAGCCGATACTTATCAGTTCTTGTTTTTGACTTGTTTCCGCTCATAATTTACAAATGAATTTCATTTACAAAGGGATTGCAGTATTGGAGACAAAATTTTACTTTGAGATTAAAGACTGACATTTCCTAACGGCTGGTAGCCATTTGAAGTAACGAATGTTGAATCCTGACACACCGTGAAAGCCAAAGGCAAAGGTTATCACGCGCGAAACACGAAACCTTTAATAGGTAGCTGGCTTCACAGGCAGCCCAAGCGCAATATGTGTGGGTTCGGGCTTCAGAGGTCATTTGGTCGAATTTGGTCGGAATATACTAGAATTATTAGTGTATTATCTGATGCTAAATAAATGCAAAAATCTTAAAGATATGAAGTCTTCTTGTTTGTCTGTTTGTACTAGTAGCCTTTATGATAACGAAGGACGATATTTCTTGCATTATCACATGTGATTCGGGCCCTTAATGTCCGAGTCTTATCACATGTATTCGAATCTAAAACGCTAAGAAAAAAAATCATGATCATGCGAAATATTGATTCAAAAAGTTCCCTTACCTTTATTTCATAGCCACTCTGTGTCCCACAGCCGGTTTAAACGCCGTTTAGTCGACTTTCTTTCCATCGAGTACTGAACACTATAAAAGAAGGGAAGGCTGGAGACCTTCCAACCGACACTCGCCACGCGAAGGCCAATAAATTCCAAACAAAGCGATCGATCTCCCTAAAATTCCCACCAGCCAGACCGAAGAGCGTATATCTACCCGTTCGACGAGCGCCAGTTTCTAAATTCGGCTGCATGAGCCCAAGGAGCGCTGCATTTCGCATCGATTCTGGCCGGCTTCGCTTCGCCATGATGCGCAAGCTGAGATGTATCCTACGAGATTCAAATCTTGGAGCTTAGCGACCGGTCAGATCGACAAAACGTGACTCTCGCGGGGGAGGGTCGCTACTTTTGCCCTATGGGAAACCGACAACGTCGGGGAACCCGGTGCGTTTACTTTGACCAGAAATAGCTCTCGCGTGTATGACACACGAAACCCAAAGACGTCCCCAACTTTTGGATTTAAATCTTGCCAATAACGGTTAAAAAATCAGTTTGTTGCAGTCAATATCAATTGAAAGCATTGGAGCACACCTACCAACTCCGCGGTATGGCCAGTACCTTACGCATGCGCACAACCATATCACCCGGGCAGTGGCAGCCATGGACAGCTGTTTCGCCCTTGTTGGGGCTCATCAGCATGGCATAGCCGTCGGGTCAATAAGCAGGATTACCCCGCGTATTCCATCTCCATACGCATGCCGTGGGAGAACAGCTTGTAGCGTTCCCAACCAATAGCTACCACTTGTTCACGGTGGAGCTGGCCCTTAAAGGAGTGCTTGCGCCCGCCTCGGCAGTAAAGGGTCTTTTACACGTAGGGTAATCCTGCTCATTGACCCGACGACTATGCCATGCAAAAACAGCTGTCAATGACTGCCACTGCCTTAGTGATATGGTTGTGCGCCTGCGTAAAGTACTGGCCATGCCGCGGAGTTGGTAGGTGTTCTCCAATGCTATCAATTGGTATTATTGCAGTCAGTTGTTTGGCAGGAGTTCTATTCATTTTCGATATTTCCTTTCGTGTTTCAACAACAGTTCTTATTAGAGCTACCCTAAATTTATTTTGGCTTTTACACGTACCTTGTTTGCTAGTAAAAATCGCGTGTATTTCGGTGCGTGCCAGTGTGACAGTCCGCTAGCGTAGAAACGTCTGTCGATAACGATGTTATCAAAAGTGGCCAGACAAGAGGAGGATTTTACAAGATTTTATTCCAAGCCAATAAAGAAATTTTTTAAAAAATTAAAAATTGAAGGGAAAAAATTGGCAAGAAAGCGATTTTAAAACTCACTGACCCACACGCTTGAATCAACAAATGTCTGCTTCAACCGCTTTTACGAATCCTCAATTTGAGACTATTTTAAAGAAAATACATTCTAAAATCGCACGCCTTTTCGCGGTAAACAACCACATGGCCGCATTTTATATTAAGGACAGTTGGGGACGTCTTTGGGTTTCATGTGTCATACACGCGAGAGCTATTTCCGGTCAAATTAAACGCACCGGGTCCCCCGACGGTGTCGGTTTCCCATAGGGCAAAAGTAGCGACCCTCCCCCGCGAGGGTCACGTTTTGTCGATCTGACCGGTCGCTAAGCTCCAAGATTTGAATCTCGTAGGATACATCTCAGCTTGCGCATAATGGCGAAGCGAAGCCGGCCAGAATCGATGCGAAATGCAGCGCTCCTTGGGCTCATGCAGCCGAATTTAGAAACTGGCGCTCGTCGAACGGGTAGATATACGCTCTTCGGTCTGGCTGGTGGGAATTTTAGGGAGATCGATCGCTTTGTTTGGAATTTATTGGCCTTTGCGTGGCGAGTGTCGGTTGGAAGGTCTCCAGCCTTCCCTTCTTTTATAGTGTTCAGTACTCGATGGAAAGAAAGTCGACTAAACGGCGTTTAAACCGGCTGTGGGACACAGAGTGGCTATGAAATAAAGGTAAGGGAACTTTTTGAATCAATATTTCGCGTGATCATGATTTTTTTTTCTTAGCGTTTTAGATTCGAATACATGTGATAAGACTCGAACATTAAGGGCCCAAATCACATGTGATAATGCAAGAAATATCGTCCTTCGTTATCATAAAGGCTACTAGTACAAACAGACAAACAAGAAGACTTCATATCTTTAAGATTTTTGCATTTATTTAGCATCAGATAATACACTAATAATTCTAGTATATTCCGACCAAATTCGACCAAATGACCTCTGAAGCCCGAACCCACACATATTGCGCTTGGGCTGCCTGTGAATATATCAAAAATTTTGTTTAAGTTATGATTGATTGGTAACAGAACCTCGTGTCGTCCAATTCAGTCTGTAATCGTACTCGTGATTAAACAAATCGGACTCCCGCTACGCGATCGTCCGATTTTACTAATAGGGACCTTAAGCAAACAGGACGAGTTCGTGGACGAAGACGAGAGAAGACGAGTGAGGTCTGGGTCGAGAACGTGGTCCAAAGCAAAAACACATGTTTGAGCAAGCTCTCGTCTCGGCTCGTCGCCGAAGTAGGTAGACTGCACTGAATGGCTTCGTTTAAAGAAATACGAGAGTTGCTTCTTTTTAGCGTTGAGAACAACCCAATTAACGAGGAAGAATTTTTCCTACTCTCCGAAGGATTTAAATCAGTAAACCATTTATCAAATGAAAAGGTTTGAATCGAATCAAACAGAACAGAGCTGGTTTAATTTGTTGTCCTCTACATTTTACAGGAGTTCATTGCCGGAGGCAAGATTTCCGTACAGTCCCATTCATTTATCTACTACGGATATACGACTCTATTCACGTTGACCAAGTTTACCGGAAACAGTATATACGAAATATAGTGAAAATGTTGCTTTCGAGAGACAGATATGTACATCTCAAAGCATATAAACAAAAAAAACACAGTGTGGATGAGATCAAACACTCACAGCTTGAAACACACACCATGAGATTGCCGATGCTTCGAGAGATTTTCCTTGGGATTTTTAACCGGCCTCTTTCATGGAAGGATCCCGAGTATCAATGCCCTTTCCTTTTCCAGTGAAATAGTGCTTCTGGAAACGGATTACAGTTCAGAAGCATTTAAGGAGAACAAAAACATTTTACTTTTACTCACGGGTTCTTTCCCGCCGAAGCCATTGAAAACCACGGCTCACGGTTTACCGAAAATCTCGCGAAATCTTTCCTCCAACGGCCCAACCTTCGACAAAAAGTACAAAAAAGGTTTCCTTTATTCAAACATTGGTATAAAACGAGGTAAAATGGGCACGGAAACGTCCAACATTGCTTTGAATGCTCACGTTCGCCTGAGGACGGCAAATCAACGAATGTCACGTGTACGATATCACTGACATGCGCAGAAGTTGGCGGCTTCGTGAGAACACTTCCGGTCGGCGTCCATTCGGCTCGTCGTCTATGTTGCTTAAGGTCCCTAATCACTCGTATGATTACAGACCGAATTGGACTCCACTCATTCCTGTTACCATTACTTCATTATTATTATTATTATTATTAATATTATTATTATTATTTGTTTCAAACGATGTCCTTTTCTTCGCACCTATTTATCTGAAATTATACGCACAGCTTGGTCAACTGGAACTGTCCCAAGCGAGTGGAAGCGAGCCTGCACAATCCTCATCCATAAAAAGGAAAACGCTAATGACCCTGCTAACTTTCGTCCTATTACTTTACAATCTGTGCCTTTAAAGGTTTTTACCTCGTGTCTTCGTAATGCCATTTTCAACTTCCTCTCCGCTAACAACTACATTGAACAGGAAATTCAAAAAGGCTTTACACCAGGTCTTTCTGGAACTTTTGAGCACACTGCTCAAATGGCTGCTATCATTAACAAAGCTCGTACCAAACAGCGTTCACTCGTCATTACTCTTTTGGACCTTAAAAACGCCTTTGGTGAAGTTCATCACAACTTGATTCAAACCGCTCTTGATTACCACCACATTCCCGATCATATCAAATCACTGGTGAAAAGTCTTTACACTGACTTTAAAACCTCTATCCTTAGAAATGAATTTCGCACTCCTTTTATATCTGTTGGTCGTGGTGTACTCCAAGGTGATTGCCTAAGCCCACTTCTCTTCAACTTGTGTTTTAACACGTTTCTACAGCATATTAAATCTGAAAAATACCGTCAATTTGGCTTTTTCCTCAAGTTCTTAAATCCCCTCCACTGGTTCCAGTTTGCTGACGATGCCGCTGTCATAAGCGGTCAGGAATCAGAAAATCAACATCTGATCAACCGCTTTATAATCTGGTGTAATTGGTCGAACATGATAATAAGAGTTGATAAATGTTCTACTTTTGGAATACGGAAATTGTGCACTAAATCTGTCCAATATTTACCCAAACTGTTGATCAATGGAGTTCTAATTCCCTGTGTGGAAATGGGTGAATCATTTCGCTACTTAGGTCGCTTCTTTGACTTCAACATGTCTAACAACCAACACATGTCTGAATTGTCCTCTCTTGTACAAGACTTGATGAATGACATTGATATAAAGCCACTACATCCTAAACACAAACTTCTTCTGTACAGCCGCTATGTCCTATCTAAATTGTCATCGCATTTCACTACAGCTAATATATCCAAAACCTGGATAACGGAACATCTCGACTCTGTAGTGAATGGCTATATTCGAAAATGGCTTGATATTCCGATATCTGGAACACTGAGCAATGTTTTTCTAGAACGCAATAAATTTGGTCTTAGTATTTGTCCTCCCTCTATTAAATTTACTCAGTGCCAAACAGTTCTCCGAAATTCATTGAAAGAGTCACCAAATGATTCCTTAAAAGATCTCTGGAAATCGTCAAGCTGTCACACTAATAGCGGAGCTCCTCGCGCGCGCGAAGCGCGCGCGTGGGCGTAGCCCCATAGCTATAAGGTTAAATCTGCCCATCCCAGAAAATTTGGTAATCACGTGACCGACCGACCGTCCGTCCGCACCACAGGGAAACCAATGTTCAATCTCACACTTTCTAGCCAGTTTGGGAGCCCAGGGAGACTAGGAGAAAACTATCAATGTGATCAATTCACAGCTGTCAAGACAAGGTATCCGCTGACCAGTATCACCTGGCCGTATCGCGTGCTCAGGTGTCGACCCATCCAGGGCGAGTATTTTTTGAAGTTATTCGCTGACAAGTTAATAGTTTTCAGATGATCGCAGGCTCAATTTTTTTAAAAAAAATTCATATGAAATATGTTGTGTTTATACCTTATTAGCCGAGTTTTCGGTCCGTACTGTAAATTACGGACCGAGTTTTTTTCCATCGATTTATGGCCCAAGCGCGATGCGCGCGGGCCATAAATCGATGGAAAAAAAACGAGGATCCGTAATTTACAGTACGGACCGAAAAAACGAGGCTAATAAGATGTTTATTATATGGCTTCTTCCTGTTTTGGGAGACCGGAAACAAGTGCAGGACGCACGATTTGACAGTCAGTTGACAGGTGTCAAAAAGAAAGTTTTTATTGGCGCACGAAAACAATAGCACATAACAAAGGCTTTCCGAGAAAGTAAAAACAAATTCGCCATGTTAAAAAGTTTATTCGGTCAAAACTAAGAGCACTGTAAGTTTTAGCTCGTTCATGTAACGCCGGAGTATTTTGGAAACCGGACATTGTGTCTGTCTAGAAGTTGTTTCTATCTTTCCTCCGTTTGTCGTTGTGAAAAAACACTGCAAAAGGCAGAGAAGCTTTTCAAGGTAAGTCTGTTGTCATTGTCGAAGAATTCGCTCGTTAATTGCAGTAATTGTTTTTGGGAAAACCTCTCTCTCTGCCAGTTCATTCTCGTCTTCAATTGCGATCCGCGTTAAAATTTTCAAACACTGACTAGAATTCTCTTCCTCGGTAAGGTTACGGTTCAGTTTCTACAACAGCTTCGTTCTCATTAAAACTGAAGCCAGGTTAACATTTGGAAAGGCAAAGTCAACATCCCAGTCCTCAGGGTTTACATACATATTTCAAAGTTTATTCGGTGGAAACTAAGAGCACTGTAAGTATTTACCCGTTAATGTGACATAAAAGTCTTTTGAAAACTGCATATTATTGTTCTGGCTCGAACTCGCTTCTATCTTTCTTTCGTTGGTCTATGAAAAAACACTGCAAATGGCAAAGAAGCTTGTCAAGATGATCGGGTGCAGGTATGTTTGTTATCATATTTGTTGAAGGAATTACTCATTTTCTCTCTGCCAGTCGATTTTCGTCTTCGTAACTGTCTTTTTTCACTGGATGTACAAAATGAAATACAGCTGCTACCAAGAGTCTTCTGTTAACGTTATTCATGGCTGGTTTCTTTATTGAATTTTTGGTTGAGAAATGCGCTGCTTGTCAAAGTCGGAAATCCGATTTCGGATGGCATCGTTTTTGTTTTTCACCTTGCTGGATGCGTAAGCGATTCAGGCCTTACTTGGTAGCTTTCACGAGCTGCATCTCGAAATATGGTAAGCCTGAGTTATCATTGTATTTATATCTGTTTTCATGAAGTCGAGCGCAGTTTATGAGGCTAGTTTATGCACGTTTGTATTAAGATTTGAGACACTGATCTGACCTAGTATGAGGTTTGACATAAGCTTACAGAACTTTGAAAAGCCATTAGTCGATATTTCACCGCAAATAACAAGAAAAACCGTTCCGAAGAATATTTAGATATTATTTTGGCTGTAGAAAGAAAACTTTGAGCGATTTACTTGTCGCGAGTTCATCGAGGAAAACAGCAAACACCGGGAAGCCGGCGGCTTAAAATTAAACTTAATTTTTGCTTAAAGACTCTTGGATTCTTATAGACACTTAAATACTTGTTTTCGTGAATGAAACTTGTTGTCTCTGTAAATGTTCTACCGAATTATATTTCTGATCTTTTATTTATTGTTAGTTGTCTTTTGCAATTTTCATCGCTTTGTCGCCCTTTGCCGTTATTTGTTTACATTCGTTCATAAACATCGCTTGCAGGAGTACTCAACGTACCACGCGTATCACACATCGCCGTGACGGTCATAAAACTATCAATAAAAAATAAACACAATAAATTCTTTATTATGTTGAAGCGTAACTCTGTTAAAATTTCTTTGCAAACTTGGTAGGTGATTTTGGAATTTTTTTGAACGGTTTCGCTAAAAGCCCACGCGTGCTTCGATGGTCCTGACTATTGAATGAATGGAATTAGTCTTGAAAAATTGTGAAACTGACTGCTAATTGGCTGAGGTCAGGCGGTCTATTTGATAAAAACAGCGCCTTATAGTACTCTGTCACTTCAGATGTGATGTATAAAAAGTATAAAAGGTTGATTTGCACGCACCCAGATTTGTTGGCAAGATTTTCTAACGTAAACTTGTCGAACGTAAAAATTCGGCCTGATTTGTTTTCCAAGAATTTGTTTTCCACGCCTAATCTACCGTGATCAAGAGCCATTATTGCTCTAAAATGTCACCGAAGATGATTGCCAGTGCTATTTTTTGGGTGTACAAATAAGGCTATCAACTCCATGCAAGATTTGTTTCACTCTAAAATCACTTAGCCTGTCCCTCAAAAGTCACACGAATGTGCCCTTAATTTCACTGATTTGTGGATTACAAGTTTATTGTTTGTTTTAAATTATAAATTTATTAATGGAGCTTCGCTTTTAGCCCTGGCTAAATCTATATATTATTCAATATGATGTGTACAAATCCACTAAGGAAGTTCTTAAAGATTTCCGTTCTAATCAAGAGGATAAACTGCAACACCACCTAACATCTCAAGGTTTCTTCTTCTCAAATGTTATCAAGTACTCATTATCATCTGTAAATTCTATTTGGTCAGAGGTCCAGTCTCATCTACCCAGGAACATTTACAATTTTACCATCCGCTACATCAACAACTCCCTCCCTACACGTAAGAATATGGCAAGATGGGGGGGGGGATTATCACAAAGTCCTGATTGCTCCTTTTGTCTTAATCCTGAATCACTCCTTCACGTTGTCGCTGGTTGTCAACATTACCTGGATCGCTTTACCTGGAGACACGACTCAATCCTTAACTTCATTGCCAAGTCACTTCAACCTGTAATTAATGTTCACTCTTCACTCTATGCAGAGGTTAATGGTTTTCTGAATCCCTCAATGATAACTGGTGAAAATTATCGTCCAGATCTTCTTTTCCTAATCCAGTCCAAGTGCCTACATGTTCTAGAATTAACAGTTGGTTTCGAGTCCAACCTTAACAACAATGCAGTGCGTAAGAAAGAAAAATATGTGAACTTGATCAACGAAATGAGTAGAAATTACAGATGTGTGAGATTTGTAAATCTCTCCATGAGTTCCCTTGGCGTTTTCTCCAATGAATGCTCCACGTTCTTAGACATGATGAATGACATTGGCATTGACAAAAAGCAGCAACGTTATATAATGAAGAAAGTGATAAATATAGCCATTAGAGCAACATATTACATCTTTTGTTGTAGAAACAGGAACTGGGATAGCCCAGACTTGATGCAATTTTGATTTTTTGTGAATTTTTTTTTTATTTTGTTTTGTTTTGTTTTTGTTGTTTGCTTTTTATTATTATTACTATTATTATTATTATTTTCAATAATTCAATCTCAAGCAGCATTTGTAAATTGCCTATACGTAGCGAGATTTACAATTGTACATTCAAAAACACAAATAAAGTTTCCATTATTATTATTGAAAGTGAAGAATGATCATCGCAGTGAATTTTCTAATTTTACGCAATTGGAAAGAAGAAGCCTGAAAAAAAATCAGGGCTTCAACGGGATTCGAACCCGTGACCTCCGTGTTGCCGGTGCGTTGCTCTACCAACTGAGCTATCAAGCCACACATTGGGAGCAAGGTCAATTTATTGAGTTCATATCTCCCGTAAGGAGTGAAATGATGAGCAAGGTCAATTTATTGAGTTCATATCTCCCGTAAGGAGTGAAATGATGAGAAATATATGAAATAATTCATATTGAACTGCGGTTATAGATGAGAGTGAGGAATGATTATCGCAGTGAATTTTCCAATTTAAGCAATTGGAAAGAAGAAGCCTGAAAAAAAAAATCAGGGCTTCAACGGGATTGATTGCTTAAAATTGGAAAATTCACTGCGATGATCATTCTTCACTTTCATCTATAACCGCAGTTCAAAATGAATCATTTCATATATTTCACATCATTTCATTCCTCACGGGAGATATGAACTCAATAAATTGACCTCGCTCCCAATGTGTGGCTTGATAGCTCAGTTGGTAGAGCAACGCACCGGCAACGCGGAGGTCACGGGTTTGAATCCCGTTGAAGCCCTGATTTTTTTTCAGGCTTCTTTTTTCCAATTGCTTAAAATTGGAAAATTCACTGCGATGATCATTCTTCACTTTCATCTATAACCGCAGTTCAAAATGAATCATTTCATATATTTCACAGGTTGTCGAAACGTCAGTCACTGTCAACAACAACAGTCCTATTCAGGACTACGTTCACCCGGACGATCAAACTCAACCTATTTTTGAAATGACTCCTGGGTTCAAACCTTTCACAAACCTTTCACATTATTATTATTATTATTATCATTATTATTATTACTGTTATTAAGAAGGATTTGAAGTCACCCTCGGGAGCCTCGGAACCACCCGCACAGAAGGCCGCGCACTAAACGACTGTGCTAATCGTTGCTCGATATTCTTGAGTTGCTTTGTGGTGTATAAATAAGCTTACCTGAGGTACACATCATCCATGTCCCCCTCCCTGAGCGGGTGTATTCCTTCTGACACAAACACGAATGCAACGTCTTCCTCTGGTATCATATTTATTCTTGAGCTTCCATCAGTATATATTATGCCTCTTTTTTCAAGTCCCTGTACCACTTCTGGTTTGTCGTGATTAGGACAACAAATGAGGTACAAAATGCTCGGAAAATCCGGATGAAAGTAAGTGACGAAGCTTGCTGGTCTGCTCGGCGTCCTACCGTGGCGATGCAGATAATTTACAAATCTCGGTCTATCATCACCGTAGTTTTCTTCACGCCAGTCAAGAAGAGGACAATAACTGGAAGAATAAAAAATCGAAAAGTGTGAACCAGGTGGATGAAATCGCTAGGAGACTTGGAACGGCACCGTTGAATCTTGAATTATGCCACCTATCACATTACAATTCAACAACAAAACGTTTCTCTTCTTTTCTAAAAAGGGGAAGAGCATAAAGAACCTGTCTTAACAGTCTAGTCAACTGAACGTGTTTTAGAAAAAGCCACGTAGCACACCGTTCACAGGCCGCCATGATTTAACCTTTCCTTGATAAAATGAGAAGACTTGGAGCACATTTTCTGGAGTTGAAGTTCTGTGCTAACTACCTGAGTAATACGGCCACTCGCGTTTTGTAACATGTCAGACACGAGGGGCAATGTTTCATCTAGTCTCTCAAATGCAGCCGTTTTAGTCTCACCACGCAATGCTCCTCCCATTGAGTTTCTTGGGGCGGAGCTTTGAGTGACGACACAACAACGGCTGCGTGATAGACTATGTTTCATCCAGTATCTTGAACTTCAGATATTTTACGGCTTCCGACAACTTGTAAACACAGAACTTGAAAATGGACCTTCGTCACACTTGACTAAACACAGCAGTCCAGCTCGTGGGAAAAGACTTAGATCGTCAAAAGAACTCGCTTGGAACTTGTATACCATTTGATATAAGGTTCTAGAAAATACTAAACAGGCGAACAGTAGTAGCTTTTCGACATATTTTATGATTTCAGTAACTAATAAAAATCTGCTGACTCATGCTGAAACTGTAAACATGCCCTAATTAATTATTCATGAATAATCCAAAAACGTAGAGAACGTTCGAGAAAGACACGCAACGCATGAAAGCAATTTTATTACGTATAAACACTCAACAAAGACAAAATGTCTTTGTGCAGCATCTTGTAACTTTAAATTCATCAAAAAACAGTTCGAAAGGAGGGCTCACTCGTGAAACGTTTTTCAACACTCGAAGAGAAATTTCGTGTCTCTGCGCGGCCACTTAATATGCTCTATTTATTTCTCGAGTAAATTAAAGACTAAACTCGACGTGATCTCAAGATGTCACGAAGTAGTCCGGTCTCATTTCGTGAAATAGCCGAAACAAACCGAAAAGTCACGAACTTGTACGCCCAATCTTGTCCCGAAACTAGTGCATCATTTCATAGCTATTTTTCATATGCCGAACTACCTTGAGGGATTAGCCGATTGCGCTACTGCGACCCAACTTAGAGTCTCCTCTGATCTGACGGGTCCCACAGGCGAGTGGGTTCAAATCCAGGGAAAGCAAAATTAGTTCTTTCTTCCTCGAAAAAGTTCGAGATATCTCGAACTAATTCCGCTCTCACTTTGTCAAATAGCTGAATGAAACCGAAAACCTACATACTTTGCGTGCCCAATCTTGACAAAAAAAGTCAACTTTGATACATTCCTGAACGTCGCGCTCCGCCGAAGTGAAAAGTCAACTCTCGCCTTCTGGATAGCTCACTATGACGATCCACAACTGTCAAACGTCTTGGGCGCTTATTTATTTTAATTTCAGGGATCTCATTTACCTGTAAGTGCAAACAATTAAAAAATGGTGGTGAATGGTGGTGAATAGTGAAGCAAAGCTACTGGAGGGATCATGGCAACGAGAAACTCAAGATTTTCTGGCGTAAAACATGTGTTCAAATAGACTCAACACCGTCCAAAAAATTGCAAGGAAATTTCAAAACAGACAATTTGCCATCAGCAAATTAATGGTTAAAACTTCTTAATATTTTAAACTATATATTTAGAAGTATTAATTGCGGGTGTGCACATCCAGCTTCCTTACGAAATCTCTTCAAACGGGGCATGTTGCGACATGAAACATCGAATTACAAGCAAAAGAAATGTCGGGTGATCGAGGTGTTCCAACTAATCCAACAGGGCTCAACAGTTCGTCTATCTGACATATAAGTAAAAGGATTGCTTCAGTTTCCTTACCTAGAAAATCGTTGGACCTGGATCCTAACAAACTTGCCATCAAACTGTGCTGGTTCCACCAGATCAGTGAGTTCAACCCATTCTTTATTTTGCTCCTCGCAATTGAAAAAAAACACTCTCACACGGCAGTTAATGGGATCTGGATTAAAGTCCTGCTGGTCTCGAAGAGAAAGTGGCAGTTGAATGATTACAGGTCTTAAGAACTGGATAACCTCAAAGCATTTAATCCGCAGAAGAGGTCCCAGAAATACACCTTCCTCTTCAAATTCTTCATTTTGAACTTCTTGCACCTGTACCGTTTAAAAGAGTTACCCTCAGCTGTTAATTTCATGTATTCTTTTAGGCCTAAAAACTGACGGGCGGTCCCCATCAGTAAAATATAAACACGATTCAAGTAACAAAAAGATCTCTCCAATATTCAGTATTCGATTTTTCAGTCAAACCATCTACACTATTAATTTAGATCGTCATTTTCAAGAAACCGCATCACTTTAAAAAACCTTGGGGATGATTTTATTTGCCCGCATATTAATACTGTCTTTATATATGGACCTTTTTTGTATCTTCATATAATAAAAAATGGACCTTTTAATCACACCAACCTTTAACTCCAGGGTAAACGATGACTCGGGTGCAACAGCATTCTCGGGGATTGTAATCGTCACGCCTGGATAATCAGGATGACTGAATAAACCGCCAGTAGATGTGATGGTGTAAGGCGGAAAAGATTTGAGACGGCAAACCACTGCATATGTTGAGCACTCATTTACATCAGCTTGAGCAACGGGGAACAAAAGGTCTGGTATATCCTTGTTAGAAGGACGCTCATCTTCGATATCTGTTATCGACAAAAAATACAAGTAAAATGTAACTATCATAATAGATATGCTCTTTTTTTACTTTCATTGCCATCTAAAAAAGACTGACGTTATAGAAATCAAGACTGGAAACAAGCTTCAGATCTAGAGCGCAATCGCAACTGCAACACTTAATATAAACACTATCTCAAAAAAACAAACAAACAAACAAACCCTTCAACAATATGGATGACGTACACCGCCTCCCGCTTAGAGAAACAGGATCTGCAAAACGGTTCTCTATAGTTGCCATGAAACTACTACATAGAGAAAATGTCTATACCTTGGCGACAGCGTAAGTTCTTGGTTCCACTCACGTCTTCCCATTCATTGGTCTCCTTGTTGATTCGCCTTTTTATCACCACTTCGTAGCCCCGTAGGTCTGGTGCACTGTGAGAAAGCGACAAAGTCACCATGGCATTGAATTGCAGGCGCTGGCCATCGTGGGAAGATAGTTCAATAACATTGCTGACAATGGCCTCGTGTTCCTGCAGTGGAGGTGAGCAGACACTGGATTTCCATCTGTAGACCACTATTGACGTAGGCTCAGACACAGCATTTGGATGGAATATAAGATGGACAGCCCCTAGTTTGAGGGTCCAGTAGGTGCCTTCACTCGTCACTATTTCTCTACAATGAGTCAAAATTTTAATAGTCGGTTGTTTTCAAAACATTATATTGCCTTTCAGTAGTTCAATGTTCAAGTAAAATCTACAATAAATGGAGAATATGATATGCAAAGCTTTTTGGGCGACAGGGGACAGAGACTGGACAATAATGGTTTGTTTTTATTTATTTATTTATTTATTTTCCACGCAGTGCAGGGGTCAATGCTAGTCTTCTTCTTTATGACGATTTCAAGACAAAAAAAAATCATCGTACTAGAATATAAATATATTATAATGTTAACTTTGTTATTTAACATCAACTCTTAGCTGCTTTTATCCTCCAAAATTAGGATTCCCTACCCTTAGCGTTGAGCAAAGAAACTAAACAAAGACTGTCGTTGTGGGATTTCAAACAATTCTCTATTGAAAAAACAGAACGTTTAGTACTTGAAATTTTGACTGCGACGTTCAGTTGGATGCTTGTCCGCGATGTATAATTATGCTCACTGTTACGGTGAGCGAAACATTTTACAAAGGGGGTCTTCGATGTGACTAGTAACATCATCTTTTTCAAAAAAAAAAAAAGAAAAAGAAAAGGCACACTGAAAAGAACGGCATTTGTACTCCTAACAAGTTTCGCACATGGAGAAATTCAAAACGCCGGGTAAAATATAAACTTTTTGAACTTTACACAAAACTTATGTTGAAGATGTAGAGTGCCCACGGTTCACGCAACCCGTGCAAAAAATAAAAGACATTAAAAACATTTGGCCCCGTCCACTCGAATCCAAGCCTGCGAGAGCAGACGCTTCTTACGGCTCTTTGAAAAAAGCATCTGTTTTCGTGGAATTAGTATTCCGTATACAGATGTAAGTCGTATCAGAAAAAAACACCCACTAAAACGCAACTGTTTGAAAAACGCTCCCCAGACAGGAAAGGTCGATTTCCCCGATCACTGTTCTGGTGTGGAAGGATGAAAAAGGAAAACTATCGAAACTAATCTCGAGCAAAAACAGAATGTTTCACTGCCACTTTCTTTTTTCAACAAGTGTAGAATATCTAAGGTTCCACGGTACTTACCTTGTAATGACACTTCTGCTTTCGCCGACATAAGTACTGTCTTTAACTTCAGTTTCACCAGCCTCTACGACAACCTCTTCATTTGCGAGTTTCACAGGTAAAACATTCTCGGCATCGGGGTCTTCGATGTGCCTAATCAGATCCTCTGTTAAATAAAAAAAGTAAACAATCTGTAAAGAACGTAATGGTACTCCTAACAAGTTTTGCACACGCTAGAAATTCAAAACGCCGGTTAAAATATAGACTTTTTGCCCTTTACGCAAAAATTATTTTGTAGATATAGAGTGCACTCGGTGCGCTCAACCCGTGCAAAAAATAAAAGACATTAAACACATTGGGCCCCGTCCACTCGTATCCAAGCCTACGAGAGCAGACAATATGCTGTGTACATAGTCATACAGACATCTTCAGGTTTGTCCTAATTTATCTTATCATTGCATCTTATGTTCCACAAGGAAGAAAGAGTGCGCCTTCGTTCGAACAAACTGCTGAAACTGGAATGCTTTCGAAAGATGGCAAAGATAAAAAAGTGGTCAAGACTGTGTTACCTATGAAAGTCGCTAAAGAAGAGGTTGTAGTAGAGCCTGAAGATGAAACTGAACTTGAAGATGATGCTAATTTCTCTCTCTGGGGAGCGATTTTCATACCGTTGCGTTTTAGTGAGTGTTTGTATTCTGATATGAGTTTTATCTGTAGACGGAAAGACTAATTCCACGAAAGATGCTTTTTTCAAAGAGCCGAAAAAGGTCAGAAAGCTTTTAATGCTGAAAAAAAAAACTGTTCTGTTTTATTAAAAGCGGAGTTTGACATCAATCGAACAAATAGCCTGCGTGCAGGCAGACGTGTCTTTATTTCCCTTGTTGCACGCGAAAGGTGAGAAATGAAAAAGAACGTTCGCATATCACGTTGAATGGTACAAATTTTGCTTGATCGGATTATAATTATGCTTACTGTTACGGCTCTTTGGAAAAGCATCTCTTTTCGTGGAATTAGTCTTCCGTCAACCGTAGCTAGCGGGGAGCGCAAGGGGAGCAGCTGCTACCCCTGGACCTGTTGAGCCAGACAAATCAAGCCTGCGGATGGATTTGTTTTCTTAAGAGTCAGTTATTTTGATTATGGTGACTTGCAATTGTTAGCCATTTTCATGATTCGAGGTCGATTTTTCGGAAACACATCTCATGACAGTGTTGAAAATAGCGTTTCGGAGCCTCCAAATTTGAAAATTTTCTAAGGGAGGATACCCCCAGACCCCTTTTCAAGCCTCTTGCTTTCGGCGCTCGCGATAATGCTCCCCCATCCCCGGTTACCAAAACCTAGCTACGGCCCTGATACACTAACTCATATAAGAATTAAACACTCACTAAAACGCAACTTTTTGAACATCGCTCTCCAGAAAGGGACATTAGCATCATCTTCAAGTTCAGTTTCATCTTCAAGATCTACTACAACCTCTTCTTTAGCGGAAGAAGCAATGATAATAAGATAAATTAGGATAAACCTGAAGATGTCTGTATATCTACGGATACAGTATACCAGAAAGCTTTTTATGCCGACAGAAAAAAAGCTATTCTGTTTTATTAAAAGCGGAATACGACATCAATGGAACAAATAAAGACGTGTCCTCTTTCCTTTGTTGCACGCGGAAAAGTAAGGCAGCTTTCACACTTAGTGCGCGAATACTGTACTCGCTGGACACTTTTGTAAACACACTATTTTCTCCAGCATACCCACGCTAGAATTCTGGCACGGTGCCGGTGCCCAGGTACAAGGTCGACAACTTGTACCAGGGCACAAAAGTTGGCACCGGGCCCCTGTGTGCAACGTTTTTGTTAGTTCTGTGGCCATCCACGGCTTTCTAATCGTTGCAAATCTCACGTTTTTTTTAATGGCGTCTGACAGGGGGAAATGGAGTAACTATGTACACAGTTGCATATGGGGTACTTATGGCGTGAACACAACATGAGAGGCTAACACAACATTTAAAGATATAGTGATTTTTTATTACTTTTACTTTACCAAGTATCGTCCTATACAATAATGAGAAGTATATGCTGGAGGAGGAGGGGAGAACACGCTTATTATGGAAAAAAAAGGCTTGGAATTATACCCTCCGGAGATGAAGTTTTTAAATGAAGAAGCTAGTACAACGTCATTTATAAATTTGGTCACTTAGGACAGCTAGTGCAGTTCAAAGCAACTTAGTAGCAATAAAAGGCGTAAACCCGGCGTTGATGAAGATTATCCCAAAATGTAACTTTCACCGGACCAGGTTAACTTGGTCACCACTTCTCCTTACTCTAGACACAACTTGCTCTGAGGTGTATATACGGTAAAATGCATAAAAAGAATCCTTCTAATTCGCAGGCGTTTTCTAATGTCTATCGTGGAAATATAATAGAGGGTTTGCCACCTGAAAGGTCTTCAAGCCGTCACGTAGCCTGAGATCATGCCCTCTCCCTATTACCTTTATGTCTCTCACGGGAAGAGGGCATGATACATTTCTTTGATGGATCACATGTAAAAATGCCGGATTCTGGACTTTTTTCTGATTGGATAGGAAACATTGCGAATGATTTGCGCCGTTTCGATTGGCCAAAATGCCGCCATCCGTTAGTTGTTGTTAATTGATTTCAGTCTGCATTTTTGCTTGCGTAATGCGGCAGTGAATACACACGCGAGTTCGATATGAAATTCTGCCGGCTCAGTTTTCTTGAATTTGAAGAATGCTTAAATAGAAATTTCATCCATTGAAATATTTTCCATCTCATCGTATACTAAAAATTCACCGACCATTTTAATGTAATTTGATACTGGCTACAAGTTACAGAAGCGACAAACGGGTTCACTTTTCAAATAATCAATTCATGAACGGAGTCTTGACCTGGCTTGACTGTAATTCTTCCTTCAGAAACCTTCGAATTATTCTGAGCGATCTTCGCTTTCACACCACCGTGTCAGTTCGTGAAATATGGTGCTTCAGCCTAATTTTTTTTCACTGCTTTCGGTAAAGAACGAAGTCAACGAGCTTTAATGAGTAAATTCTTTATTATTTGTAGCTGTTAAATAAAGGTACGGCAGCTCCAGCTAGCAGTATTTCATCACAAAAACAACACATTTAAAATTTCTTTTTTAGGAAGCGCCATCTGAACATGGGCGAACTTAAAAATTTTCTTTTCCCTAAAATTGATTTCAAAAGAGATATTATTCGCGTCAAAATTTGATTCCCTTGTGGTAAACGCTTATTGTCTAATAACATGACAGGTCAAGCAGACGTTACATTATGTAAATTAGGGGGCGGTTGACGGCTTGTTAAATAAATGTATCAGGCGTTATTTTTTTCCCTCTCGAGCCAAAGAAGCAAAGAAGCAAAAAAAAGAAAAAAATAACGCCTGATCTCAGGTTAGCCGTCACGGGATTTAAAAACCCGCTGTCCAATGTTTGGCCAGCTTAAGTGGAAGATCCGAGTTTGCATTTTCAATACGTACTCCTTCTCAAACCTATAATTATCGTCAAAACTGTTTAGACACCCTACGTTTTGTCAGAGGTTTGTTTACTGCCGACTGATAAAGACTCGGAAAATACATACTTAACTATAGAAATCCAAAGACTCGTGCAAGCATAGGCCTCTTTTTCCTGGTATTCGAGCGTCGAATACAAGGGAAAAGAGGCCTTTGCTTGTAGAGAAATCCAGAGAGTGTGACAACAATTATCTCCAACTATTTGCGTCCGCTCTGAATCAAGGTTGCGAGTAATTCCTGGCTTACTTTCCTCAGATAAAATATAGCCTATGGATAGTCTACTCAAAACCTTTGAGTGCGACAATGGGCCCTTTGCAAAACACAGTCAAATAATACAAAATACACCTTGCTGGATGGCAAACGACGCAGTAGGACCTTGAAAAGAAAGGATATTAGCTTTTTAAATGATGTAACCTGTTTGTTTTTCTTGCTCCTCTGCGTCGTTTGCCATCCACTTAGGTGTTTCTTGTACCCGTGATGTGACCGTAATCTGCAAAGGGCCAATTGTGTACGCGAACAAAATGCTGAAGTGAATGTATTTGATTGAGAGATGACTTCGTCAGTATTTTAAAAGGTAAGATTCATTAGAAGTGGCGCAGGCCACTGAACTGAAGCTTAATTTGTAGAACCATGTATTGGTGTAAGGTGAGGTGTAAAAACAAGTGAAATATTCCAGTAACGGGTAACTCGTTGTAGTACTCACCTGTCTCATTATAGTGGGCCCAGTATTGAGAAACAACGGGATCACTGAGGATATGAGCAGTAAGCGAGGCGGCCATTAAACTCGCGAACGATCTCCAACGATCAGTACCGGATTTTCTGCAATCTGCGTAGTCCGAAATGCCTTTAATAATAATCCAAGGGACGTCCAAAGCGTGGGCTGCTGCATAAAGACCTAAAACGGAATAATGATGTCGGTGAATAAATTACCAAGAGCAGAGCCAGGCAGGTCAACGTACCAAGGGAACGGTTGCTAAAAAATTGGACTCCACAGGGGTGAAAGGAAGGATGGCAACAAAAACGTGGAAATTGTTTCGCAACGTTGCTGCTAAACGACTTGAAAAGCGATATTGCGCGTTTTACCACCCACAACAAATCAGGTTGGTTTGCTGCAGAAAGAAGAGAGTAGATAGGTTTTATTCGTGGGTGGTAAAACGCACAACACTGCTTTTCAACACGTTTAGCAGCAAGGCTTTAAAACTAGTTGCACGTTATTACTGCCCTTTTTACCGAAGTTTAATTAACAATTACTCCTCGAGCCCGAATGAGCTGTGAGTCAATAGCCCATGAGGCCGAACTAGTTCGGCCGAATCGGGGCTATTGACTAAGAGGCCATGAGGACGAGAGGAATAACTGTTTTAGTAAAATCCAACTTTAGTTGGTCAAAAATATCGAGACAAAATATTTAAAGCTAGACTTTAATCCTTTTTTGCCGCCAAAAAGCCGGCGCTTTACGCGACTATATAGTGGGCTATAACATATATAAAATTAAAAATTGTAAAACTGACGCTGTTATTATAAGAATCTTAATCTTAATCTATAACATATAGCCTAGTAGTAGCTCAACGAATCAGAACGCAGCATTGATAATAGAACACTAGTTGGATATTACTAATACCCATTATCTGAGGCATTGCCTCTATCTGAAAGAGGTCAACAGGCTAAGTATCTGAAGAAGAAGATGAAACAACGGCTAACAGGACCGTAGGTTTCCTTATAATAAGTGAAAGAGAGTGATAAAAAAAAAGTCAAATGCATTTTTGAGGACACTGCCTTTCGTTACGATTTACATTCATTTCTCCAATAAAGAAGGGACTGCTATTTCTATAGAATGCGGGATGGACTAAGCGACCTATTAAGGTTTACAAGTTGCAGAACAATGGTAGAATCTTATTTCAGTAATATGAAGGAGACCCTAGTATTAGTCCGGCTTGAAATAGAACTCGCAAACTCCCGCTTTTCAGGCTATCTAGGCGGTTTTGCCGACTGACCTAAAACGTGCGGTCAATAGGGTTATTAGCTATAAGCTAAACAAGATGGTAGGTAAAACGGTTTCGTTTTCTGGATCATAAAATCAAGGGTATGATAATAAAGGACGGACGTCTTGAAGTCACTCACAGCTGACCTTTAGCGACTCCGGAGACGCTGAGTTCTAGATCCACACGATTATAGTCTCTTTTTACGTAAACAACGATTTTGAGACATCCATTATCTCTCGCCCCATGCAAGGGAATCCGGGAAAATTCTGCCTATGGAATTCAGAATCCCACTGACGCCGGAATTTAGAATCCAAGTTCGACTGACAACATCAGTAGTTTGCTACTGGTGAACAGTTACGACACGCAGATATATTTTTTAGCAACTACTATAATTTGCAGTCTGTCCACTTTGAATTGCAAAGACTGGAAACCAGTACCAGGAATCTGGAATCCACGGCGTGGAATCCAGAATCCTAGACTGTCTTGGATTCTCCTTACATGGGGCGATATCTAACCTGCTAGCAGAGGCTTTTCCCTTGTGTTTCTCAGCGTTGTACTGCCATTCTCTTCGCGGTTTTGGTTGCTCGCGTTTTTTTTCGGTTGTGAACCAGCCGAGGAAAAGACCTCTGCCGACAGCCGCTTGCGATTCCCGTTGAACATGCGCTGTAGATACCTCCAAAATCTAGGAGGTAATCACATGACTAAACCGGTTGTGGAACCGGTTTTATCAACTCGCTCATCTTTTATGTACTAGTTTGCTGTGCAAAAGTGAGCCCGCTATATCAACATGGCGAGTGCGAGTCATTCCCGTCGGAAATTTGACTCATGAATACATGAGCAAACTCCGGCGGCGGCATCGTATTACCGACACGTGACAGAAATTCCATGCTAACCGCATTTTCATCTCGCGCATGTTCAACAGGAATCGCAAGCGGCTGTCGGCAGAGGTCTTTTCCTCGGCACAGAAACAACCAAAACCGCGAAGAGAATGGCAGTGCAACGCTGAGAAACACAAGGAAAAAGCCTCTGCTAGCAGGGTAGGCGATATCTCGCTTTTTCAGTTAATTAAGGTGTCATCATTAGTAGAAAGAAGATTTGTAAAAGAAATCTCTACTCCATTTCCTGCAAAATTGCTTAAAAATGTCATAATTAGTGTGCATAACAGCATAAGAAGGGAGACAATCAGTTCAGTGGTTGTCCCTTTCGTTTCGCGCTCGGCTAAAGAACGCCCGTTACGCAGGCTATCACCGTATGTCATAATACGCTTACCTTGCCCCTCTAATTCCATAGCAATCGCCTGTGGAAAGCGCTTGATGAGTGTCTCGCGGCATTCGTTGTTATCAATCACCCCTGGAACACTCAGAAAATCGCCACCGTGTATTTTCACCGTAAGTGCTTCGGGATCTTTTAAAGGTGCTTTCCAACCATCTCCAGCGTTAGGGATCAGCTTCAAAAGAAGGGATTTCAACGGAATTTTGCCGCCGACTTCATCACTGGATGGAACACAGGTTATTAACATCTCTGAAATAGCCACGTCGCCTAGTTTGACTTCACTGGATTTTAAGCTGTGGCAGATACCCACTAGAAACACGGCTTTGGGCCTCAAGACTCTGACAGCTGCCGATACAGAAACTGCAGAGCCTCCTGCAGTGATTGAACCTTTGTAGCACTTCATTACAGATATTTTGACCTTCATTTCACCTCTCCCCAGTTCCCCGAAGTATACGCAACCAAGTTCTCTGCAGTAACTTCTACAAAACCCGGAATTCAGATACGAAAGGCAGCCTAGAAATTCACAGTCCTCTACCGTTAGTAACAAAATGTCAGTTGGAAGTCGGCCGTCATCCCATGGTACCCCTGTTTCAGGAAGATCCTCAGTCTTGAGCAGAGGTAAAGTTACCTCTGGTGGGTTGCTTGCAGGATCTATGAGCAAAATAACGCTAATCAACCTGTTGAGTTATCATTAAAAAATAATAATAACAAGATAATACCAAACAATCAAGAAAGAAATATCTCTATTGGGTAACCAGGTGATCTGTGACGTCATTGCGGGGGCCTGGGGAAAGAAATTTTAATGCCGTATCCCATAAACCAACGCGCGCACCAATTCAATTCAATTCAATCTGTTCCCGTCAGCTTTGGTTTATGGGATACGGCATTAAAATTTCTTTCCCCAGGCCCCCGCAATGACGTCACAGATCACCTGGAAATACGTAAGAACTAATTATTGTTGATATCTCTTTACAGAAAACAACTAATCCGTTTTTTTTAAAGGTTCTCTCTCCAAGGCTAATCCATGCTCTCTCTTAATTATGAAAATCAATCAATAGCTTTAAAAACACTTTGTCTACATTTCCGTGTTACCATCGACTTCTATTTTAGCAAGAGGTCTCCGACTGATCAAGACATGTGACTATACTGGAATGATCAAGGCGTCCTATCTATATAATTGTAGTACATCCAGTGGCTGTTTTTGTTAGCCACTTTTTACCAAGCAACTTCCAGTCTCATATTTAAATAATGAGTAAAACGGTTGTTAAAAATATACCTTAATTATAACGGCTGGTACTAAATTAGGCGAATGTGGCAAGTAGGATAAAATTTGCTAAATTACCTTCAATATAATAAGTAAAATTTTTGCATTCATTAATACTGGCCCCTGCCCTGCTACCCTTCACCTCAATGAATAGCTCCTTACGGCCTGTGTCTAGTACCACTAACATATGGTGGTGTGAAACAATCGAGAAATAGTAATAAAGGAACAGGGGAAGTGAGTCTTTCTGTAGGTACCGTCAACACAAAATAAAACATAGGCACGTTAAACGTGCATGAGCTATTTTGAATGCTTCAGTGTAACTTTAATGCTTCGGTGTAACCTTACCAAGAGTGATGAATCTACCTTTTTCATCCTAAATATAGATTGGGTTTTTGTGCGAAATTGAGTATTGCAGTACATAAATGAAAACGTGAAACGCTCAGCTGAATCGATCCTCAAGCTATATATTCACTTTCTTCTGTCTTTCCCTGTTACATCTGGTGCAAGTTAAATACATCGTTAAAGTGAAACAAATTTCTACTCACCAAACGTTGATTAGAAGGAAAACTCTAAGGTTTCCTCGGAGTTTCTTAAGCCAGAATGTGACTCATCGAATACTGAATAGTTACGAAATACCAGGATTTTTATCATTGTGGTAGATGGTTGCATCATCATAATTCACGAGGTTTTCACGTGCGATTCTACTCAGTGAAACAGTCTTTAACTCCGACAACTTATTTCTTAATGTTTTAAAAGCTATTGCTTCTCAGAAGACAAGAGCCTTTTAAAGGATTGGGTTACATAACGAAACAGGTCTTCATACGTCCAAGTTACTATTTATCATTGTGAAAAGCCAATCTGCATGAGATGTACAGTCACACAGCTGGCACGTGAAAGTGTTGGACTTTGCCCCCTTTCGTGTTCGTACGTGAGGGAATTCGAGTTATCACACAGTACACTAGTAAACAGAATTATAAAAATACCTCACGCACACAATTTGCACGTGAGGATGTTGGTCTTTCGCTCTTTTACAATTCGTACGTAAAAAAAGGCAAATTGTTTTAGTACAAAATTTTCTCAAACGATTTTAAGAAATCACCTCGGCTTCATTATAACATCTGCAATTAAATTATGTTTCATGCAACGTCAAGGTTGATAACCTAACATTTATTAACATTTGTGAAACAATCTTTAACTCCGACAACTTATTTTGTCATGTTTTAAAAGCCATTGCTTCTTAAAAGACAAGAGCATTTTTTAAGGCATTGGTTACTAAACGAAACAGGTCTTCATACGTCCGAGTTACTATTATTAACGGTGAAAAGCCAATCTGCATGAGATGTACAGTCACACAGCTGGCACGTGAAAGTGTTGGACTTTGCCCCCTTTCGTGGTTCGTACGTGAGGGAATGCGAGTTTCACACAGTAATCTAGTAAACAGAATTATAAAAATAACTCATGCACTCAATTTGCATGTGAAGATGTTGGTCTTTGGCCCTTTCACAATTCGTACGTAAAAAAGAGGCAAATTGTTTTACTACAAAATTTTCTCAAACGATTTTAAGAAATCACCTCGGCTTTATTACAACATCTGCAATTAAATTATGTTTCATGCAACGTCAAGGTTGATAGCCTAACATTTATTAACTTCCAAGAAAATTATCAAACTGCCGAAACATATTTCTACTTATATCATGTTACTCCACTTAATGTAATAGTATCTAATTATTGTGTCAACTAGCTTCTTCCAATTTTATTCCCTAACGCTACTGTTTCTACTTAAGTTACACACCTTTACTAAATAGAATGAAAAAGGTCGGTTGAACTTTGTAAGCGAGAGAATAATATTTTTAAAGCTTGTTTACGGGATTAACAATACTCGATACCGCTTTCCAAAAAAATAAGCTGCCTTTTAAACTTCCAAAACCACATTTTATAGGGCGCATACTTTCGAATTAAAGTCTATATCTAAATATCAATTATTGCTTCATTGGAAGAGATTTGAAAATATATGATCTTTTATACTCTACCCATTTGTAGCAGGTGAAACAGAACTCATACTGACGTGCGTTGTACCGATCGCCGAATTAGGTCAGAAATGCCCCGAAGCAGCAACCACACTTAAATATGAACCCTCAAACAGCTGCATCACTGTTCACAGCGTTTGAATCATGAAGATATTTTATGTAATGCTTCCAAACACCTGTACCCGTAATAAAAAACGAAAAAATTGTGAAGGATCAAGATGGCGGTCTCAAAGTGCCCTTGTTCGACCTTTACCAATGCCATGTTTAAATAGATGCCAAGATCTCATTGGTTCCTAAGGACCAACTCATAGTACCTTCAACCTTATTGGCTCTTGCAACAAGCATCCCAACATACAAAGCCACAAAGATACATACGCTTACACCACTGACATATGAGCTATTTTTTCAAAATAGCTCAACAAAGGATCCAAACAATAGAGTTCCTCTGGGGCGAGCAGTGTTTCTTTTGTAGTACGTGCTCAATGCCTCGGTAACTACAGAAGGAACCGGGGAAATACAGCGTTTCACTCACGCGGCGAGCATAAAAAGAAAGCGTTTACTCAAGAAAAGAGTTCAACTCCCACAGGACTGGTTTGGAACACCAACATGGCCGCCGTTTCATTGTTTTGGAACACCAATATGACCGGCGTGAGGTCATGTGAAAACGCTCTATAGTTGTTTGTTTGTTAGTCGTTTGTTCTTCGTAATAGGCTCAGTAGAATGCCAGCAAGTTAGAGCGCAGAATGTTTTGCGCCTGTCCAAAAACTGCTTAAGATAACAGTTTGAAAATCTTTTTAAAAACAATGGTACGATTATTGCCGAAATGACATCAAATTTCAACCGTCCATCCTGAAAAAAGACCCAAACTTTATTTGCTAAGGCAAGATTGGAAATGTTAAATTACAGTTAAATAAGACAACCTAACCTCTTTTACATGGAATAAGACTAACATAGTGAAGCTAATGCACGTTACCCAGTACAAGTCGGTTGCCACAAGTAAAATGATACTCTGGGCAAATCATTACGTCATCGTGATGCGGCAAACTACTGACCACGTGGACGCACGTTTTAAAACAGTTGCCGCAGCGTGAAGAGTCATTAATAATTCATAAAAATACAAATGAAACCAGTTTCTTTCTCGTTGTAAAATTGGCGAATAGGTAGTTTATAAAAAACAGTGTGGAGAATACACCTACTGATATCAGGGTCAGTGTAAAGCGCTGATACGCACTTTGTTCACGTTCTCCTTGTCAAGGAAAACTAGTTTGTGTTAATTGGAAATATCCCAACAGTCGTTTCACGAAGAAAGGTTTTCGCGTCTAAAATAGCTGCTAAGTTTTCCAGTTATAACACGACTAGGAAAAATTTGTCAAGGAAAACTTGCTCAAGTAGCTGCACCCTTATAATCAATATATGCCAAAATGACTTACATGCGGTATGTTTGATGTCCAACTATACATATGACAGTACTGGCAAGGTAAAATGAAAATGAGTCTTTTATCCTTGTTAGCTTCTACGTCGTTATGGCGAGTTTCGGTAAATTTTCATCGAGTTTGCACTTAGCTACTACCTGTTAAGGTGGCTAGTGCTAGAGTGGGCAGTACCTCAACTACAGAAACGTCCTTACGAAACCTTTCAAAAACTCATAAATAATTCATAAAAATACAAAAGAAACTAATGTTTAATGAGCATTAAATGTATAAAACGCGGTTATGTTTTAAACTTAGATTTTCTCCAAAGATTACTCGAAAAATAAACAGACCTAAGATACAGGTTTTTAATTAAAGCTGTTTAATAATTCACAGTTCGTGTTTTATTACGATTAAGATATTCCTAAGCAGTCCTTAACATTAGGAAAGAAGCCAAAAAGACAATAACTAAATACAAACAGGGAACGACAGGTTTTGGCCAGAAAAAAAAAAGACTTCTTCTAGCAAAGGCAAGATCACCCTGCGAGCAGAGCCTCCTCCTTTTGTCTTTTTGGTTAAGGAGGAGAAAAGGAGGCTCTACCTGAATCACATCAAACCTTTAAAGTCACCGCTGCTCAAACGGCTGGACTGAATCAATCTTTTGTCAAACAGGTTTATTCGAGTGCAAGTACCAGCTATTTGATAAATCGATGGTCACAACCGAGCTCGCTGTAGCAAGTGCTCGGCTATTTGACCTAAACTATATCCTAGCAACATGCCCCGCATGCTCAACAAGAATCTTATTCGATTCATGCAGTCTTCCTCAAGCATTTTTTTTTTCTCACCCTGCGAGCAGAACCTTTTTTTGTCTTCTTGGGTGAGGATGAGAAAAGGAGCCTCTGCCTGAATCACATCAAACCTTTGCGGTCGCCGCAGCTCAAACTTATGGACTAGTCAATCTTGTTCTCTCTCGTCAAACTGGCTTTTTCGAGTGCAAGCATCCGTTTTTCGATAAACCGATGGTCTTAACCGAACCAGCTGAAGCAACATGCCGTGCATACTCAACAAAGATCTTACTCGATTCATGCAGAGTCTTTCTCTACTACGCCAAAATTGAGCAAGCGATCGAGAGAAAGGCTCTGCAGGATGAGCAAAGACAAGCTAACCTTGCAGACACAGTTTACTGACGATCATAGGGCAATATCTCAAAACATGAACTAAATGAAATTTGAGGAGAAGAAGTGGACATATATAATGAAAAACTGAAAACTTACCAGGCTGTCGCGCAGGCTCCCTCAAACCCGAATCTGCCTGGAAAGACATAAAAGGTAGAAAATTACAATTACTGAATAGCATACAGACACCTTGATTGCGAGTCAGGGTCAGAAAGACTTTGTTATCACGAGGAACTAAGAGGTTTTACAGATCTGGGTAGTGCTTCTTATTAGATGGAAATTTGCTTCAACCGATCAGGAGCACTACCCAGATCTAAGTAGAAACACGTCATCACTCATCAGTATGGCGTACAGCATCAGTCCACTTGTTTCTCAGACTTACATTTCGCAGGGGTCCAGTGGTGGCGTCGTGAAATGTCGGCCGTTTTCTCATAACACCCACTAGAAATGTTAGTACTTTCATTATTAATAGAGAGGAGAAGTCGTTACGTCACGTTCCCATGGTAGCAAAATTTCTGGATGAATTCGCACTGTTTCAAACTTAATCGACCTTATTCAATTTCATTTAATTTGTCAAACGTTGGAGAAATTTTCTGGAGTTGAATTCGAAAGGACCGTATATCAGTTTAGGAAAAGAAAAGATAAAGAAAAAAATTATATGTGTTGTGTTTACCTAGTCCATAACGTAAGCGCGTGAAATTAGGAAGTTTCATGTCGCAGTCGTGCAACGGCGGCTAAGAAATGTACAAACAAAGTGTGATGCACGTGCAGAGTTGTTGTTTTGCTAAATAAACTTATTGCTTCTTAACTGTTCTCGTTGCTGTCGCCGTCGTCGTTGCTTGAACTCTCTATTGTTGTGAGCCAGACATTTTGCTTGCATGGTAACGTGACGTCACACTTCTCCTCTCTATTAAGAGGAAAGTCTTGATTCTCTTGAAGTCACACTTCTACTCTCTCTTAAGAGGAAAGTCTTGATTCTCTTTCAAATGGTATGATTTTAATTTTAATACCTGCAACAATTCGAATAAACTTTCTCATTGCTTGGACAGGCAAAAAATTCTACAAGAAAGAGCTTACAAGTACAGTGTATCTTGAGCAATCTGCTCGTTAGCTCTAAAGTTGCAATACAAAGGGTTGGTTATTTTAACGGAGTCTTACTTTGGCCGCGGTTTAAGAAATAATGGAATCTCCAGATAAATGCTTTCTAGTCTACACTATATGGTTTCATAAAATTGTTCACGATAAACGATGTTTATAGCGTTTGGCAAACTGAAAATTACTTAGAACGTGGTACTGGTGGATTTGTTAAACATTGGCTATAAACTCCGTTAAATAACTGACCCAGAATTTTTCAGCTGACAGGAGATTTGAACAGATGAAATGCTCAAGCTTAAAATGATAAGTTATACTTACCGAGCGGGGCCTTTGGTGGAAGGGCAAAGTTAAGTGAAATTTACACAACAGACCCGTTCTGTCTGTGCGTGTCAAGGTGTTTCGAAATTCCACTTGTGCCAGGTCTTCGTCATCAACGAGACAAACTCGCAGTTCAGTCTTAAACGGAATATCGTCTTCTAATAACCTGTTTAAATGTAAGACAGAAACATGCATGATGTAGTGCCGCGTAATCTTTCGCTTACTATTAGACAGAACTGTTCAGTCACCTGAGAGAATTTAACTATCAATCACCACTGTTCAGATCGGTCTGTTCTTAAAAAGTATCCACAGTGATAGATGTTTCCCCGTTTTGTACTGATCTACTAAAGTCAAACTCTCATCAGGGCTTCTTGGCTGCCGTCCATTTTATTGGCATTACCCCGAACTTTTGACGTCATTTTCTGGATATCGTGAACGTCTTCCAAATTTGGTCAGCGCTAGCTGGTTTTCAAGAACCAGCCGCGGGATTTGAGTCTAGAAAAAACTGGGAAATCTTTTGAACAAATAATAAATGAGCTCACCACAGATAAATGTTATTTTCGTCCTCCTCATCAAATGGGCGTATTCCTCCTGATAAAAACACAAATGCTTTGTCACCGTCCTCCCCAGGTATCATATATTTCCTCGAACTGCCATCAGCAAACCGCGTTACGTCTCTGTTTTCAAGATCTTGTATCACCTCTTGTTTAAGGTGAGCAGAGCAACAAATAAGGAACAAAATGTTTGGAATATGTGGACGAAAGTAAGCGACGAAACTTGCTGCTCGGGGCGGCGTTCTAGTGAAACGGGTAAAGTAATTTAAGATTCCCAGGCCATAAGCTCTGACGGTTTCTTCACGCCGCTCAAGGCCAAACGAATATCTAGAACCAAAAAATCGAAAATTAGTGTAAAGCAGGGTGGGTGCATTGTTACGAGCCTTAAAATGGCAACGGTCAAATCTTGGATTATTCTACGTAAATCACTGAGCCCAAGGAAAAGTTTCCAGTCGACTGAAAAGGAAAAACGTTCTTTTCTACTTTTTGAGTTGATATTTTTTGCTAACCACTTGTCAGGCAGGGAGCCTGGTAGTTAAAATCTCCTTGCATGGGTAATGTTTAAAAATTGCTCTAAAAGAAGTACTGGCATTTTTGTTAATTACTTGGACACATTTTAAGAACGTAAAGGTGCGTTTAGGCCGACCGACCAACTGGATCCAACGAAGTTGTTAAGCACTGCCACTGCTTCGCATCATCCTACTTCGTTGGATAGGGCCTTGCGTACGTAGAAAGAGTGAATTCTGAGCTGATTATTTACAAGAAAAGTGAAGCACAAGTGAAGAGGCATTGCTTACTTAACAATAATCAGGGTCTGGAGGGGTATTTTCGGGATCCGGGATTTGACCAAAATACGGTGCGGGATTTAGAAAAAAACAAAATATCTTAAAGGTAACGGAATTTCACCACTACCCCGGAAGCGGGATACATCAAAATTTGGGCGAAGGAAGCGAGATTTTTTTGCCTGTCAGGAATTCGGGAAATCGCACGTTCTAACGGTAAATGCGAATCAGCCAGCCAGTGTTCAGTGGTGCGCCCTATAATCAAAGCAACAGAGCGGACAGACCGGATGCCAGGAAAGTGCACTTATTTATTCATTTACCAGCTTTTCTGGACACAAGCCTACCCAGAGGGAATGTGCACGAACGGGGTGAGGTGCCATCCCTACCCAATCCCACAACCCATAAAGGTTGGCCACACCACCGGGGTCTACGACCCCTACTCTTTTCGAATAGTGATGTCGGTTCTTTTACGTCCCACAAGAACAAATCAGAGAAAGTGCTGTGAGGCGGGAGAAGACTAGGAAGTCTAACCATTTGCAGATGTTATTACAAAGGCAGTACTTTCTTCTCAGTTATTTAAAGACCCTGAGTGTTGGTCCGGCCGGGGTTTGAACTCGCGACCTCCCGCTCGGCAGACCGGAGCTCTTCCAACTGAGCTAAAAATCTTATGGAGAAATTATTTCATCAGTTAAACTTAAGATATGGCGAACAGTAAAATGATCCCAGCTCTGTTCCCTTGAATCAGACAGTCATAGTTTTAGTCAGTCCTATATTCTTGCGGCCACAGACGACGGCTCCAGTCGTTCAAAGGCCCAAAGAAAAGTGAGCAGGAAAGAAAAGCGAGGGAGTCAGGACTGGGAAAGAGAGTGAGAAGAAACCATCCCCTTCCCTCCCCTCTCTCTCTTCGCTTCTTCCTCTCCTGTTTTCCCTCCGCTTCATCATACTACGATATAATTCAAAATATCAATCAAGAGGGCCAATCTACATCTTACACTTATTCGCTTTTGCAACAATTGGAATGTTTTAACTTGTGTATTTCAGTTCGAAAGAAAAAAAAAAACGGGATTCGGGAGAGAAATGAAAAAAGTGCGGGAAGCGAGATTTTCGTGGAAAAGGAGAGGGAATGCGAGATCAGCACCCCCTCCCCACCCCCCTTCCAGACCATGAATGATGCAAACAAAGTTGAACTGAGCGTTCGCTCATTCAACATAAGGCCATCGCATGCCTGAACAAAAGAAATGTCTGACGATGTTGAATGCTAAGTTTGAACGTTTAACTAGACCTAGCAACATCAGCACCATTCAACATGGTGTTCAAACAGCTCCAAAACTATTGCATCCAGTAACGTTGACTGAAAATTAATCAACATTTAGGATTGAAAAGGGTTAAACCGTCCATCTATCTGGTAAATACTAAATACACTTATGATTTTTGTAAGTTTATTTACCCAGAAAATCGTTGGACTTGGATCCTAACAAAATTCCCGTCAAACTCTGCAGGTTTCACAAGATCAGTGAGTTCAACCCATTCCTTTTCGTCCTCGTCGCAATTCAGGAAAAACACTCTAACACTGCACATAGCGAGATATGGTTTAAAGCCTTGCCGGTCTCTAAGAGAAACTGGTAGCTGAATGGTTACAGGCCTAAAGAACTGGACAACCTCAAAGCATTTAATTCGCAGAATAGGTCCAAGAAATACATCTTCCTCTTCAAATTCTTCATTTGGAACCTCTTGCACCTGTACCATTCAAAAGAGTAATCATCAACAGTTAATTTCATGTATTCTTTTAGGCCTTAAAATTGACGTAGGTTCCCCATAAGTTAAATAAAAACGTAATTAAAGTAACAAAACGATCTCTTCAATACCCAGTAGACGATTTTTCAGTCAAGAACCTTTAGACTGGCCAATGTTAGATCATGTTTGAAATTTTATTTGCCTGCATATCAATAGTGTCTTTATATAATAAAAAATGGACCCTTTCAATAACACCAACCTTTAACTCCAGGGTAAAAGATGACTCGGATGCAACAGCATTCTCAGGGATTGTAACCGTCACACCTGGATAATCAGGATGAATAAATAAACCGCCAGTAGATATGATGTTGAAAGTTGGAGAAGATTTGAGACGGCAAACCACTGCATATGTTGAGCACTCATATATATCAGCTTGAGCAATGGGAAAGAAAAGGTCTGGTATATCCTTGTGAGACGGGTGCTCATCCTCGATATCTGTTACCGATAAAAAAAAAATGCAAGTAAAATGTAACTATCATATGCACTTTCTTTGACTTCCTTTGCTATCTAAAAACGACTGACGTTATAGAAATCAAGACTGGAAAAAATAGCAAGCCTCAGTCGAGAGCACAAGAGCAACTGCAACACTTAATAACACTATCTTCAAAAGAAACAAAGCAAACCCTTCAGCAATACGGAAGACGTACACCGCATCCTGCCTACAGGAAACAGGGTCTACCAAACGGTTATCTATACTTGCTATGAGTCTACTACATAGAGAAAATTTCTATACCTTGGCGACAGCGTAAGTCCTTGGTTCCACTCACGTCTTTCCATTCATTGTTCTCCTTGTTGATTTGCCTTTTTATCACCACTTCGTAGCCCCGTAGGTCCGGTGCACTGTGAGAAAGCGACAAAGTCACCATGGCACTGAATTGCAGGCGTTGGCCATCGTGGCTAGATAGTTCAATAACATTGCTGACAATGGCCTCGTGTTCCTGCAGTGGGGGTGAGCAGACACTGGATTTCCATCTGTAGACCACTATTGACGTAGGCTCAGACACAGCATTAGGAGGGAATATAAGATGGACAGCCCCCAGTTTGAGGGCCCAGCGAGTACCTTCACTTGGCAACATTTCTCTGCAAGGAGCCAAAATTTCAATAGTCGGTTGTTTTTAAAACATAACTAAAAGTAAAAAGTAAGTTAAATAAGTAACGTCACGATATCAGGGGCACCCAACGACAATTTTCGGGAAAATATCTGTTCGGAAGACGATTTGAGATCTAGAATTTTCGGAACTTTTGATGTAAAATTTCTTGCTTGCCTGTCTCTCCTAGGATTTTCGAACATCTAAAAATTGGCATAATTGCCCATTTTTAACGGATTTTTACCCTTAAAAAGGTAACCTAGAATTTTTGGGAGCCTTTTTTCCGGCTGAAATTTTCGAAAAGGTAAGTTTTGATTCCTATAATTTTCGGATCACTAGACTTTAAGCTAGGAAATCCGAACAGATGAAAAATTTTTAGGGGATAAAAATATGCCTATATCTACCGTTTAAATACTAAAATACGTTTAACAATGCCATGTTTAAGTGATTTTGAACCATATTCTCGTTGGGTGCCCCTGACGATATCTGATCTCGCGCAGTACAAGAATGTTTCACTGCCACTTTTATTGTCTGAGTGTAGCATATCTAAGTCAATTTCTCTCTTTTTGGGTAAAATGTTCAAGCTTGTTATCCATAGGGCTTCTTTTACCACCAGTTTCGAAAATCGACGCGTTTAAAACTACTCGGAATAGCTGGAGATCCATGATAGCCGACCTACTACTAGTAGATGGCACTTGCTGATGATAAAAAACGACTCAGCAGAGGTCGACAAGCAACGCCTCAAAGGTACTTTTAGACAAGTGTACTTTGTACGTAACTTTTTGCTGCCGTTTTCGTCATTGGAGGCTCCACTGATAGATAGATAGATAGATAGATAGATAGATAGATAGATAGAGAGATAGATAGACAGAGAGATAGAGAGACAGACAGGCAGATAGATAGATAGATAGAGAGAGAGAGAGAGAGAGAGAGAGAGAGAGAGAGAGAGAGAGAGAGATAGATAGATAATCTTTATTTATCCACGGCACCAAATTCGTCAGCTTTGAAAATGCCTAATACTAATATAACAAAAATAAAAAGCTGCTTTCCACGAATGCCATGCCTTACAGTTCTTTGAGTAATCGTTTAAATTGCCCAAGGGACTCTGCTTCCCTTAAGTTACTACGAAGACTGTTCCAGAGAATGGCGCCACTATAGCTGAAGCTGTTTTTGTAATAGTTTGTGCGCGGTAATGGAACATTGAGTTTATTTTCAGAGTCCCTTAGGTTATATGCAACTTCTCGCCTTTCAAATTTAGAACTAAGATAGTTTGGAGCCAACCCGTGCAGAGACCTGTAAACCATCGTAGCTCTTGTGATTTGTTGCTGGCAAGCTAGGTTTTTCCTCCCTAGAAGTTTGAAAAGGTGACCAGCATCTACGTCATAGCTTGAGTAGGTCTAAACACGGGCTGCTCTGTTTTGTAGCTTTTGAACCTTATTCCGTAAAGTTATCCCACAGTTTCCCCAAACAATGTTGCAATAATCAAAGTGTGGCTGTATTAAAGCTTGATATATTAGTTGTAAGGTCGCCTGAGTGACAAGGTGCCTTATTCGTTTTATGGCCCCAATACCAGAAGCGACTTTCATTGTTACTTTCTCGATATGGCCACTCCAATGAAGTCTGCCATCGACGGTCACTCCAAGTGATTTTGCAGTAGTGACCTGGCTAACTTGAAAATCATTAATTGCAAATGTCGGGGACGCTGTGAGAGTACTTAGCCTCTGCCTAGATCCGATAAGCATAAATTCGGTTTTACTCATATTTAGAGTAACTTTGTTTGCTCTCAGCCAATTGTGCACATTTTCTAAATCTTGATTTAGATGCAACTGAATATTTTCTGCATTATCACCTGCGTATGTAAGGTGGGTGTCATCAGCGTACATCCTCGGCTCACAATTTGAAAGACAGTTTGGAAGATCGTTGATGTATAACAGAAATAGTAGTGGACCTAAAATCGTCCCCTGGGGAACACCACAACTTAATAAACAGCTTTGAGAGAGCGATCCGTTGATGGAGCACATTTGAGTACGATTCTCCAAATACGACTTAAACCATTGGCGCGCGTTACCATATATGCCGTAATTGCTTAATTTTGATAAAAGGATCTCGTGGTCAACTGTGTCGAAGGCCTTTTTGAGATGTAAGAAAACAACCGCGTTGATTTTACCGCGGTCAATATTGTACGCCCAAGTGTCCGTGGCCTCAAGGAGAGCCGTGACAGTTGAGTGAATAGCACGAAAACCTGATTGATATTTACAGATTATATTGTGCTCTTCTAGGTAGGCATATAATTGATCATAGACGATTCTTTCAAAGACCTTGGTCATAACTGAGATCACCGAAATTGGACGATAATTATTTAAGTCGTCCCGATCGCCTTGTTTAAAAAGTGGGGTGACCTTTGCGCATTTCCAGTCATCCGGAAATATGCCTTGACTTACTGACTGGTTAAAAATATCACGGATAGGAATGCAAATGAGATCTGCACATTCCCGAATGAGCCTAGCAGATATCTTGTCGAGGCCAGCTGCCTCTGACTTATTTAGACGATTCAAAAGTGAGAGAACTATATTTGTACTGGTCGGATGGAGCTTAAACCGTTTATTTGTGCCAGTGAGGTACTTTTGATAACCATCACTATTTGAGGAATCAGTATTGCTAGCAAGTTCTGGATCGATAGTAGCAAAGTGATTATTAAATTGGTTCGACAGCACAGTTGGATTTGTTATTGATACTCCATTTACTTTCAGAGATGTCACCGATTTTTTCCCAGATTTTCGCGAAGTAAGTTCATTGATAGTCTGCCAGGTCTTTTTAGAATCGCCCGTATACTTGTTAAAACTATTTTGATAATAGGCTTGCTTGGCTTATCTGATTTCGCTATTTACTATATTGCGTTGTTTTTTAAAAAGTGAGCAGTCATTTGAATCATTCGATTTACTTGCTTTAATCTTTAGAATATCCCGATCATGCATTCGTTTTTTAAGCTCAGATGTAATCCATGGGGAACTACGCGTGCGAACACGCATTGTCCTCAAGGGAACATGCTTGTTAACAATAGATAGAAACGAGCATTTCCATTGTAGCCACATGTCATTGGGATCAGTTGAATTGTATATGTGATCCCAACAATGAGATGCAATATCGTTCCGAAAATTTATTCGATTAAATTTTCAAAAGTTTCTGTAGGTTATAGCATTGTGCCCACCAGACATTCCATTCACAGATAATTTTCGATAGGCAAAAACTATGCTATGATCGCTAATACTGATATGACGAACCCCCGAACACACAACTTTATCTGGACAATTAGTATAGATTACATCAATCAAAGTTGCAGAAGTCGGAGTTATTCTAGTTGGTTCAGTGATAAGTTGCTGCAGACCATAAATATCAGTGATACTCATCAATTTGCCTGAATAATTGCCATATCGAGTAGCAATCATGTCGCAGTTAAGGTCTCCCATTAGAAAATATTCAACATTTTCGGAATCGAGTTTCCCAATTAAAGTTTCGAAAGGTGAAAAAATACCAATAGGAGAATCAGGTGGTCTATACCACGTGGCAACAACAAACGGTTTAGATCTAGGTTTTTGAATTTCCAGACATAGATTTTCAAGAGTGTCTATGTTTAAATCATTTCGTATGGCAAAATTTATTGAACTTTTCACATAGAAACACACTCCTCCTCCACCGTTTGTAATTAATTTATTCAAACAGTACTTACTCTGCAATGACACTTCTGCTTTCGCCAATAGAAGTATTGTCTTCAACTTCAGTTTCACCTTCAGGATCTATTACAACCTCTTCTTTAGCAGCTTTCATAGGTAACACAGTGTTGACCACTTCTTCGTCTTCGCCAGCTTTCGAAAGGATTCCAGTTTCAACAGTTTTTTCGAACGAAGGCATACTCATTCCTCCTTGCGGAACATAAGGTGCAATGATAAGATAAATTAGGATAAACCTGAAGATGTCTGTATATCTACGGATACAGTATACCAGAAAGTTTTTTATGCCGACAAAAAAACTATTCTGTTTTATTAAAAGCGGAATACGACATCAATGGAACAAAATAGCCTGCGTGCCGGCAGACATGTCCTATTTCCTTTGTTGCACGCGGAGAATTAAAGTAGCGTTCTCAGACACGGTGCCTTAGTACGGTACTCGCTGGGCACTAATGTGAACACACCCTTTTTTCAAGCGTACCCACGCTAGAATTTGGGCAAAGTGCCGGTGCCCGAGTACAAGAACTCGACCTTGTACTCGGGCACTAAAGTAGGCACCGGGCCCCTGTGTGTACACAGTTTTTGTTAGTTCTGTGGCCATCCACGGCTTTATAATCATTGCAAAGTTCATGCTTTTAAAAAATGGCGACTGAAAGGGAGAAATAGAGTAACTATATACACAGTTGCATATCGGGTACTTACTAGTATGGGGTGATCGGAAAACCATTTCGGCCCGGTACCTACGCAGTAGTTTATTCATTTATTCATACGGGACTCTTTTTACAGACTTGCGTTGTTCCGTTTTCAGCAGTTATGTATTCTATCGTCTTAATTTAGTTCTGCTTTTTGTTTCCTTCGTGGCACATGTCATAGTTTGAAGCATGTTTCAGTTCTTCCGGTAAGTCTTCGTCGTGTTATATTACGCTATTGTTGTTGTCGTTGTTGTCTGTCACCTACTGGATATATAGACGCTCACAGAATTAGATGAATTAGATGAAAGGCTGAAATATCCTCGTTAGAGCAAAACCTTGTAGGTCACGTATCACACTATCACGAGCTTATAAGTCGTGTTTGGCCTGTCAACACCTTCCACCTTCCTTCCACCTATATTTTTGTGAGTAACGGCCTCATTGCGCATACTCAGAAGACTCCCGTATGAAAAGCAAATAAAAGTCGGTGTACGGGTCCCGTACGAATAGCCACTGGGTAAATTTAAACCCCTTACCACGCGAGGTCTGTTTTTGAAAACCAATAATCGTTATTCTACTCGATAACTGACTGTAAAACTTAAAATAATACAAATTATTAATGGGCTCTCACTTGATATCGTCCCATTGACATCCAAAAAACACTATCTTTCCTCAAGTATACATTTTAATTTGTTTGCCATTTCAAAAAGGTGTCGGTTGAAATATTACATCCTGTCACAACTTCGAACGAAAAAACATTCCTTCAGAAACGTTTAGTCTTTTCAAAAAACATTTTCCCTTCTTAGTGTAAATGACAATAAACAGAAGTCATTAGTGGGGGGGGGGGGGGGGGGGGTCAGGTTGATATTAGCAGTCAAACGAATGCCACAGTGAGTGAGTTTCATATGAAACTATTAACAACTAACTACACTACACAAAGTATGAAGGAAGGTTTAGTTTGGCCATTCCCAAATTTGCTCGAGCCTTACTAAAACCTGAAGGACAAAAATAATGGCACTTTTTTACATTAAAATATTTCACATCTATAACTAACAAAAGTACCATTCTAAAAACTATCTTATTGAAGACAATTTCATTGAAAATTATCCCCACACCCACCTGAATAAACAGAACCGGTCATTCCCTTTTCCTTCATCTCTTGAACATGTATTGCATCCACAGATAAAGGATTACCCCACACTTCCAGCCTCCTCAGCTCCTTTAAGTCAACAATCTCAGATGGCAGTTCTGTAAGTTCGTTCCAAGACAAGTCCAGCTCCTCAAGCTGGTTTAGCTTCTGTATACTGGTAGGTAAACTAACCAACTGGTTGCTACTTACATCCAGCCTCCTCAGCTCCTTTAAGTCAACAATCTCAGATGGCAGTTCTGTAAGTTTGTTACCATTCAAGTGCAGCCCCTCAAGCTGGTTCAGCTTCTGTATACTGGTAGGTAAACTAACCAACTGGTTCCAACTCACATCCAGCCTCCTCAGCTCCTTTAAGTCAACAATCTCAGATGGCAGTTCTGTAAGTTTGTTACCATTCAAGTGCAGCCCCTCAAGCTGGTTCAGCTTCTGTATACTGGTAGGTAAACTAACCAACTGGTTCCAACTCACATCCAGCCTCCTCAGCTCCTTTAAGTCAACAATCTCAGATGGCAGTTCTGTAAGTTTGTTACCATTCAAGTGCAGCCCCTCAAGCTGGTTCAGCTTCTGTATACTGGTAGGTAAACTAACCAACTGGTTCCAACTCACATCCAGCCTCCTCAGCTCCTTTAAGTCAACAATCTCAGATGGCAGTTCTGTAAGTTTGTTACCATCCAAGTACAGCTCCTCAAGCTGGTTCAGCTTCTGTATACTGGTAGGTAAACTAACCAACTGGTTGTTACTTACATGCAGCGTCCTCAGCTCCTTTAAGTCACCAATCTCAGAAGGCAGTTGTGTAAGTTTGTTACCATACAAGTACAGCTCCTCAAGCTGGTTCAGCTTCTGTATACTGGTAGGTAAACCAACCAACTGGTTCCAACTCACATCCAGCCTCCTCAGCTCCTTTAAGTCAACAATCTCAGATGGCAGTTCTGTAAGTTTGTTAATATTCAAGTGCAGCTCCTCAAGCTGGTTCAGCTTCTGTATACTGGTAGGTAAACCAACCAACTGGTTCCAACTCACATCCAGCCTCCTCAGCTCCTTTAAGTCACCAATCTCAGAAGGCAGTTTTGTAAGTTTGTTACCGTACAAGTACAGCTCCTCAAGCTGGTTCAGCTTCTGTATACTGGTAGGTAAACCAACCAACTGGTTCCAACTCACATCCAGCCTCCTCAGCTCCTTTAAGTCAACAATCTCAGATGGCAGTTCTGTAAGTTTGTTACCATTCAAGTGCAGCCCCTCAAGCTGGTTCAGCTTCTGTATACTGGTAGGTAAACTAACCAACTGGTTGCTACTTACATCCAGCCTCCTCAGCTCCTTTAAGTCAACAATCTCAGATGACAGTTCTGTAAGTTTGTTACCATTCAAGTGCAGCCCCTCAAGCTGGTTCAGCTTCTGTATACTGGCAGGTAAACTAGCCAACTGGTTCCAACTCACATCCAGCCTCCTCAGCTCCTTTAAGTCAACAATCTCAGATGGCAGTTCTGTAAGTTTGTTACCATCCAAGTACAGCTCCTCAAGCTGGTTCAGCTTCTGTATACTGGTAGGTAAACTAACCAACTGGTTGTTACTTACATGCAGCGTCCTCAGCTCCTTTAAGTCACCAATCTCAGAAGGCAGTTGTGTAAGTTTGTTACCATACAAGTACAGCTCCTCAAGCTGGTTCAGCTTCTGTATACTGGTAGGTAAACTAACCAACTGGTTGTTACTTACATCCAGCCTCCTCAGCTCCTTTAAGTCACCAATCTCAGATGGCAGTTGTGTAAGTTTGTTCCTAGACAAGTCCAGCCTCTCAAGCTGGTTCAGCTTCTGTATACTGGTAGGTAAACTAACCAACTGGTTGTTACGCACATGCAGCCTCCTCAGCTCCTTTAAGTCACCAATCTCAGAAGGCAGTTGTGTAAGTTTGTTCCTAGACAAGTCCAGCCTCTCAAGCTGGTTCAGCTTCTGTATACTGGTAGGTAAACTAATGAACTGGTTGCCACTCACATGCAGCCTCCTCAGCTCCTTTAAGTCAACAATCTCAGATGGCAGTTCTGTAAGTTTGTTACCATTCAAATACAGCTCCTCAAGCTGGTTCAGCTTCTGTATACTGGTAGGTAAACTAACCAACTGGTTGTTACTTACATGCAGCGTCCTCAGCTCCTTTAAGTCACCAATCTCAGAAGGCAGTTGTGTAAGTTTGTTCCTAGACAAGTCCAGCCTCTCAAGCTGGTTCAGCTTCTGTATACTGGTAGGTAAACCAACCAACTGGTTCCAACTCACATCCAGCCTCCTCAGCTTCTTTAAGTCAACAATCTCAGATGGCAGTTCTGTAAGTTTGTTAATATTCAAGTGCAGCCCCTCAAGCTGGTTCAGCTTCTGTATACTGGTAGGTAAACTAACCAACTGGTTGCTACTTACATCCAGCCTCCTCAGCTTCTTTAAGTCACCAATCTCAGATGGCAGTTCTGTAAGTTCATTCCAAGACAAGTCCAGCTCCTCAAGCTGGTTCAGCTTCTGTATACTGGTAGGTAAACTAACCAACTGGTTGTGACTTACATCCAGCATCCTCAGCTCCTTTAAGTCACCAATCTCAGAAGGCAGTTTTGTGAGCCTGTTTCCATGCAACTGGAGTCTGACAAGATTTTTCAGCTTGTTAATACTTGTTGGTAATTCAGTCACGTTATTGTTGTTCAGTTTGAGTTCCTCCACTTCAGTCAGTTCAGTGACTGCATCAGGTATCCTGGAGAGTCCTTTTGTACTTAGATCCAAATTTACTACTCCACATTCATCTTTAACATAAGCTTTTAATTCTGCACTGGAATAATCCTCCATGTTTCAAAATATTAAATAAAAGTATCCTTGTCCTTTCTTTGTAATCTAAAATGAAAACAATAAAAATAGTAATTAGCAAATTAACGTCATTATTGATCACCCCTGACAGTGTATCTTAAATAGGTGAACTGTAAAGAACAAAAAGGAAAAGAAATCGTAAGGTCCAGAAGGTGGGTGCGTATACATGTAAATTTAACGTCTTTGCAAGACAACATTATTCGTCATATTACTTTACTCAAAATATTTCTCAGTTTCTGATTGGCTCGAGTCCCCTGCCCAACTCTTCACAACCAGCTGGCATTCATCCTTGCTTAATTACCGGACAAAATCACCTAAAAAAATGAAAACATGACTTTTTCCTATCAATCATTTGTTGTAAAGGCGATTATTCTCAGTGGCAGATCCAGGGGAGAGGCCCGGGCCCGGGTCTGGCCCCCCTCATTGTTTAACAAAAATGAGGCCCGAATGGCCGAAAAAATTTTTTTGAAGACTGCCCCCCCCCCTTATCTCAGGGTCTATATTACCGGCACCCCCCCCCCCCTCGCTCCCCTTATCTAAAGGTCTGGATCCCCCAGTGATTCTTTCCATTAAGTTGACAGATGCGACGGGCTGTTCATAGTAAATACTTTTCAGTGCGAATCAATTTTTCAAAAACAAAATTGTCACCATGCAAGTTTCAGTTTAGATGTTTTAAAGACAATTCAAAATTTGTCTGTTAGTGTGGAAAGGTCCCAAATTTCACAACATTGGTACCAATGATGTCAATTGTAGAGCAGAGTGCATGAGACCATCAATGAACATTAAGGACAAGGTTTGGCAAACATTTTTTGTCAGTGACATCCTCCAAGTCTGCATGCAGGTGTCTGCTATTTCCTTTGTTGCATGTGAAAAGGTGGAAAAAGGAAACTTTTCCGCATGCAAAAAAGGAAACAGGAGATGTGTGCACCCAGGTAACATTGAAGTGGCCATGGTGGGTAAAATTCAGCAAATAAAACAAAATTGCATAACAACTACCTATTCATCTTTTAGGCATTTCCCAGTTAAGAAATAAACTTTTTTATTGAAAGCTTTCACGATAAGGTTATATCATATAATTTTCTGCTTATCCTTTCTTAATATGTTTGTTATCAATCTACCCACCAAGATGTGTGATAGGTAATTACCTGAATTTAGCTCATGTAATACTTTCCTTTTAAAAATAAACCTTTTTTATTTATCTACTTAGAGCCTCCTTTACATTGTACAAGTTTCTGTTTCTCTTTTTTCAAAAGGCATTCCGTTTACTGTGTAACGTCTATATATACCTGCAGGAGGTTACAGCTATAAAGTTGACATCAACTTGCAAGAGGTATTTACGTATATTACCTCATTAACTTTAGGCAAATCAAACACGACATCTTTGAATTTTCTTGTACATTAATAAGAATAAATACAGCTGTCACTGCTTTCTTGAGCTTCCACGGTTTTATATGATTCACTATTTTTACTTTTATTTCTGCCCCAAAACTTTCTGGTTGCCTGGGACAGGAATAATTTAAAACGTGAAAGCTTCCTAGAGAGTTTACCTTTTCTACAGAAATCTTTTCGAGCCTTGAATAAAGAAATTTTGTACTTGCTGTCAATGCTATGAACTTGTATTCATTTCATTTTTTGGAAAATTATCCACATAGCTTTACAGTGTTACAGTGTTACTACTGTAATTGGGGCCACTTGAGACAAAGTTGACCAATCAGATTACAGGAAAATAACAATACATTCCAAGAAAGTTGGTTGTGGGCCAATCATGCAGCAGCTCATAAAAAAACAATAAGTTACTCAAAGCACAGAATTTAATTTTGATAGCAAAATGTATCACCAGACAATGTTTTCATTCTACTTCAGAGCAAGGTTTGGAGTAATTTCATAGTGCTTCTAAAACTAAAAAGTACCTTTTAAAGAATAGCATGATTGGCAATCGCATTTGTTTTGAGAATTAGCAAGCACTAAATTTACTTGTCCTGAAAATTTAAACTGGAGTCTCCTTCTACCTGATACTAATTTATTTTTGAAATTCCAAAACAATTTCACAGCTGAATTTTGAGGGACTTTTAGTTACAGACTTCTGCTCCAACGATTTTTCTGAAATTCCTCTGGCATATATGTTGTTGATTTTGTTATAAAACTTAATGCTAAAAGGTCACGACGTTTCAACCTCTCCAAGGCCATTTTCAAGTGCGAGTAAAATATGAAATTAGCATAAATATATTAAAATGGTAAAAACAGGAACAAATGCGATAAAATATGTAAAAATAAGTAAGAAAATATTCTACGGAAACAATTAAAAACAATTGAAGTAATTAACCGACCTAAACAAATAATTTTGCGCAGATGGAATCGCATTGTTTGTTTAGAGTTGGTTTCAGTTCTTTGATAAAAAACATTTCAAAAATAAGGCAATCAAACTTGCTCTGACACTTTTTTAAAATTTTAAAAACCTGCGCAATGTCATCTGGGGCTATATCGTGTTCCTCCTTGAGGTGATTTCCAATGGCCGATGTCAATTAAAGCCGATACCAGAGATTTCAGTTAAAAATATCAGCAATTTTTTTTACTAGGTGCGATTTTCTTTGAACAGTAAGGTCCATTTATGAGCTAATTTAGCAAAATATATTTACTATCAATGAAATTGGAGTATTTCGTACTTTTGCTGAATGATATCTGTTGTTCTTGCAAAGTTTCTCAGCCATCACATTAAAAATGAGAAAGTTATGACGAAAACTTTGTCACAGCTAAATGCGCCTGTATTAATGATGGCGCCATCTGAAATGAAAATGAACTTCAATTTGTCCTCTAACTTATGTAATGAGCAATTTTACAACCGTCAAATGTGAGATGATTATTCAAAGAAAGCTTAATTATTAAGCCTTGGTAAATCCAAATGTGCCCATTCCCCCCCCCCCCCCCCCCAACGCACCCCTAGGGCATTAAATGTTGTCAGGCATTTGTTATCTTGTTGGTCTGGCGGTGGGGAGTTTGTCAGAAAACCTCTGCCCAGGGGACCTGTGGGGCATTTGACAATTCTTCTAGAAGAAGCGGTTAACGTTGTTCTTTTTTAATATTGCAATTAAAAAATATGCCTATTTAGATTGCTATAGATATTTCTATAAAGAATACTTTTAGTACATATACTTAAAAAAAAACGCGAGGTTCTTGCTCCATTGACCACCCTGCTCAACACTATTTTTTGAATCCCTCCAAAAAACTGCTTCCACCGTCATAATAATACAAATGATAATAATAAATGTTATTTAGCCAGGCAGGGTTACCTCTTCAGCGTAAAATGCTGATATCAATGAGGGCCCTGGAAAAAATATATACATATATATAAATAAAAATAATTATATATATATAAACTAGCCTAAATTACAGTAACTAAAGATACATTAAAAGTTAAAAATACAACAATATTATTTTAAAAAATCATTTAAAAAAGCTAAAATACAACAATCAAAATACATTTAAAAGCTAAACTGATTAAAACTTAACAAGTAACTAAAAAACTTTTGATTTATATAATTCCAAAATACGAGTTTTAAAAATCACAACTGCCTTAGAATCCATCATTTCACTTGCAATATTATTAAAAAGTTTAGATCCATTAAAATGAAAATACTTCCTTGTCATCTCAGTTCTGACTTTGGGGAGCAGCAAGTTCTTCCCACTTCCCCTCGTGTTGTGGATTGTTCTAAAAACCTTAAAATAATCTTTCAAAAACATTGGAGGGGATCCCTTCAAGCATTTAAAAGTTGAAATTAAACTAATAGTATGCATGTCACGCCTCATAGACAAGGGAAGCCACTTTAAATGCTTCTAGGCATCTAAATCTTTGGTCTTCAAAACAACCTTTGCTGCTCTTCTATGTGCTCGATCTAACTTATCACGTTCTATTTTAATTTCCCAATTCTGCTCCATGCAACATCACAATAATCCATAGCTGGTAGAACAAAAGACTGATGAACTTTACTGGCTGTATCAACAGTTAGATCGTTTCTAATTCTTCCAAGGACACTGATTATTTTGGAAATCTTCATCAGTACTATAGCTTGGTCAGTACGTTCGCACATGAAATAAAAACTTGCATCATTTGACATGAAGAGTTTAAAGGAAAAGACACATTCTTGTAAGCAGAAAGGCCTAGAAAAACTCTGCGAGAAATTTGAAAGCTAATAATTTTATAAACTTTGTGTTTTGTGTGATCAATGTGACAATTAAAACTTTGATGGAACAGTTCCACTGACATGATGAGAAAAGGTTAAGCCCATTGGTTGTTTGTTTATCATATGCTATTTTAAATACCTTTGAAAATAAGAAAGGTATTATTAAAATTCTACTTAATAGTTCTGTCATTGATATTTATAATCAGATAGATGTGACCCTTTTTACAATAATTCTAGTTATAACTAACGACTAGGAGCAATTACTTGCAAAGGATGCTTTACACATTTTGATAAGATTGTTACAGATTTCCTATAAATAAATTATTAATGCAGCTTAATAGATCACTAAATTACTAGAAAATGGAATTTGGATGAGTGGAGAATTTGCACACTTTTTAAAGTCCAAACCATGGATAGCCTGATTCTAGCTGGTGGGATTAGTGTGAGAGTGCTGTATTGTTTTGGCAGCAGAGCTACGAAAAGAGTGGGTATTCTGAGTCAATTTGAAGTCCCACCTGCCACAATTCTTGGGTATTTTGAATAGTCTGCACCAGGATTACGGGAGTTTCTAATTGGCTGAGAAGCGATAAAATGAAGAATTTAGTTTCTCAAGTTTGCAGTAACTGCAGCATTTAATATCCTACCTGGATCCTGAGTAACTTTCAACAAATAGTTGTTTTGTTCGTCACTCGACTGTTATGCTTGGCCTGGCTCGTTTGCAGGTCGGTTTCGTATTACACAACTCTTCATGATTGGGTAATCAAATGGTTCCAAGCGGGCGGCATTCAAAACTCATAAGAAATGTGTGGCAGGCCGGGTTTTCCCTCGCGGCTTCACCGCTCACGAAAATTCTTCGCGGCTTCTGAGCTCCCCTCACGTTGCAGCTCCGCCGCCGAAAAAGTACCCCGGGCACCAGAATCCCGCAAGCTACACCAGCAAGTTTTTGTATGAACTGCCTGAACCCATCATGGGGAATTTGCATCTTTCCCTAAAAAATTGACAAATGCCCGACAATTGCCCGGTAGGGGGAATGAGCATGCTTGCAATTCACTGAGTCGTTATTATTCAGTCGACCAACTGTTTGCGATGACAAGTGCACTGGCCTGCTAAATAACACTCGGAGTAACATGGTTCTCCGTTCTAAAATATTGAAATCACACCCAGGTACACACGCTTTTAGACTGAAACTTTTGCAGCGACATAAAACTAAAGCTTATTTTTGGTCCTAATGAAATGTTCCAAACTTCCGGGCAACTAAAGAATGCTTTTTCAGTGACTCTGTAGCGCCTGTGAGTGTGCTGAGAACGTATTCAGTATCAAACTTACCTTTAAAGAGACACGTCTGCTGATATAAAGAAGAAAGCTATTGAATGTCCCCTTGTTTATAGTAAAAAACAAACTCTACACTCCTTTGTTGCTCTCCGTATCATCCACTACTGGAAGAAAACACACCTCAAATACACCTCAAGTGAAGACTATATGATAGCTTGACATGAAGTACTACCCATGTTGGGTCATCTCCAGGCCCCTGTTGTTCAAAGAGATGGACAGCGCATTGCATTCCCCTTGTCCTCCCCTTGTTATATTACGTTAGTGTTTTAGGTATCCCTGGGTAGACGCCCCCTCCTGTTTCCTTAATCAATTTTAGGAAGATTTAGCAGAAACGACGGCGATGGCACTGATAACGTCAAAAAGGTAACTGGTTTAGTATAAAAAACAACAATTTCGCTCGCGCAGCAAGCCTTTTCTGCCTTTTAGAACATTTCCTTGCCGTCCGTGCACGATAGCCACAGCCACAAGTTGCTCGGCAACTTTTGCTATTTAGAGCAACTTTATGGCAACTTTTGCCATTTGCAGCAACTTTAAATCTTGGGGGCAACTTAATTAATTTTTTAGAACTTATGGGAACTATTAAAAGAACATTTCAGTCCTTTAAGGTGATGTTTATAATACAGAAGACGATTCTCAAAGACAATTTTAAGCGCAACACAGTTACGTTGTTGCGACATTGTAACATCACATCCTCAGTTAACATTTAAGTGTGAATTTAACCCTGTGCCGCGCCCCCCTCAAGTGGAATACGACGCGCGGTTTGAGGTAAATGGTTCGCAACGGCCTGCAATAGCAGGCGCTTGGAAGTAGTGGGCGCAAGAAAGAAGTGGACGCGCAGGACGCGCGCGGTGCTGCTGTACCGACCGGTTGCGGACAACTGTGTGAATTCCCCTGCCTAGGGACAAGGCAGAAATAATGTCTTCTTAGAAAGACCATGAAATTAGAAGAAAGTGCTACCTCAACATAGCCTGCATAGTGGACGCAAGAAAGAAAGGACACGCGAGGGAGACACGCGAGGGGAGAGGGAGCGCCTGCCTAAGAGGCCTCTCGCGCGCACGGGTCTTTACTGATCCCAAATACTTTCAAGCGCCTGCTACGCAGGCTACCTCAGTAAAACTCACTTTGTGAATTGTATGCCTCGGTCATAGTAATTTGGGCCGGTATCCCCTGGTAGGCAAGGTAGGGATGCCAAGAACACTGATCCAGATGCTTCTGAAAATCGTTTTCGATGGTTCCTCTCCCAGGTTTATTAATACTCCCTTGTATAGCCTATACAGTACGGGGATGTGCCGCTGGACAGGGTATGGTTTTTGACCTCTCTGTCCTAAAGAAGGTATATAATTGTGTGTGACTGTGTCAACAGAGGTTACCTAATTCTTAACGATAAATTCCTTTCTTTTCAAGGCCCGACTGATTTGCTTACTATCCAGATAGTGTAGGTGTTTTTAAAATAATAAATAGCAGCACGACCATAGAGACAAACAACTCTGATTGAGTGGTGCAGGAATAGGCCACTTGCACTAAGAGGTCACGTGACCAATGCTTCCTTTAAACAATGAGTTGGAATCTTGCTGATGCCAAAAATTGACAGAGCACATAAAAATTATCTTACACCCGAAATTTGAGAGGAAATGCATTAAAGGGAGATTTTTTATGGCTCTTTGATTTATCAACAAAGTAGTATCACTTGTATTGGCCGCCACGTTGGAGGGCATACTCTTGCCCTCCAACATGGCGGCCAAAACTACTTTTTGCTTAGATCTTGTTAACGTTTGATAGTTACGGTCAGATGTGCTATGAACATTCCCACATCAACTTTTCAACACTTTCCTTAAAGTTTAAGTGCAAAATTTGTGTTCAGAAAGAGGTGATTCATAATTTTAAAAATCACAGTTTGGTCACGTGAGCAGCTACGCACTCACTTATTTTAAGAAAATGGTACAGGCTTGAAAAACCAAATCACTATTATTTTGCTAAAAATAGGACCCACTAATCGTTTTTTGAAGAAAAAATCATGTAAGTTCATTTTCATAAAAAGATGTCACATGACCTCTTAGTGCAAATGGCCAATAGGACAATTGCACGATGACGATATTTGACTACAACTACCAGAATTCATTTCGTTTTTGCTTTGTTATTTAAATTTTGCAATTCCGCTGAGGATAAAAGAACAATAGCCTTAATTTGCACAAGAAAACAACACACTCAAGGATTCTGGTAGCTGTAGTAAAATGATGTCATCGTGCAATTGTCCTATTGAACTCTCAGTTGTAGACCTGGATTCGCCTGCGAGTAAGCTCTCCGGGGCGCTCTGGCGGCGGCGCGGGAAAAGGAAGGAGGGCTTACAACTACAGGTACGTACCCTGCTAGCAGAGACTTTTCCGTTGTGTTTCTCAGCGTTGCACTGCCATTCTCTTCGCGGTTTTGGACAGAAACAACCAAAACAAAACGCTAGCAGCCAAAACCGCGAAGAGAATGGCAGTACAACTCTGAGAAACACAAGGGAAAAGCCTCTGCTAGCAGGGTGCGTCCCTGAAATTTGAATATCTGCATCGAGAACGTGGATGTAAAATGCTGGTTGGCGCAGATGACATTAGTAACGACGTCATTACCGTTGGCACACATTTTTCTATGTTTTTTTTTACATTCCAGCTCGTTTACGCTTCGCACTCATTGATTGAAATCTGACAGCTCAGAAATATATTTCAACAAATTTGCCCAATATTTCGGTTTGACTTGGATCTGGCATTAACAAAAGCGACATAAAAGTGATGTAACGTCCACCATCAAAGAAATCACAACGTCATATGACAACGAAAGGACTGAACGTGACTACTTCCGGTGCTAAGTTTCCCGCTCTGACACTGCGAGCTTGGTTACACCGATAGCGGACAGGTTTCTGTGCCGCAGTTTGGTGCAGAATAAACAGGTGTTCATACTATACTGCAGGATAGCTTGCCATGTCAACATAAAAAGCTCTCCGTTATGGTGTCGACACGGCCAAAAAATATTTTACCATGCAGTGTCACATATTAGCGGGAAAGCTGAATACCTTGACACTTGAATAAATTACACTATTCTTATTATTGTTATTATTTATTATTATTACAGAAAGGCTAAATACTTATTTAAATGAAGGACTAACGAACAGACCAACTAACCGGACGGAAGGACAACCCAACTGATCGATTTATGACAAACTTATTCACAGAATGACTCAACTAAATGACTGAATAACTAAATGACTGACTGAATGAATGACTAACTGACTGACTGACTGACTGAATGAATGAATGACTACTTGACTGATTGAATGACTGACTGACTAATAAAACGACTAACCTGACTGAACGACTTACTGATTGACTGGATAACTGAATGATTTATTAACTGACTGGACGACTGAATGACTAAATGACTGACTAAAGAAATGACTTACTGACTGACTCACAAACTGACTAATTGACTGGATGACTGAATGACGTACTAGCTAACTGACTGACTAACTAATCAAATGACTCACTGGCTAACTGACCAGTTGACTGTATGACTGACTGACTTATTACCTGATAAACTAACTAATCGAATGACCTACTGCATGGCTAACTGACTGACTGACTAACTAAACGAATGGCTTACTGGATGACTAACTGGCTTACTCGCAGATTAAATGATCCGCCTGACTAAATTATTAACTAACTGACTGACTGAAAGACAATGAACTGAAAAACTGTGGGACTGGTTGGAGGACTAACTGAATGCATGACATATAAACTGTTATAACAGCTGAATGACTGTTGGACTCAACAAAGGAGTAACTTAATAAGTGACTGAGGAACTTACTGAAAAGTATCTGAAACAGTCAGTACTTGAAGAACTAACAGATAACTAAGCAGGTTACTACTTTTGTGATTTCCTAGTTACAGAACTAAGGACGCTTTCCACAAGTTAGGACTGGCCGGCTGGACCATGGCCAGACCAGTCACTTTGATGATGAAATAAGCTTGCTGAACTAAACCATCTCTTTCGTGCATACTAGCTATTTAGGATTTGACTGATCTGGCTTGAAAGATTTCATAAAAAGTGAAATTCTCATTACGAGAATGGTCTGCCCAGTCAAATTTAACAAATAGAAAGCGGACTAAGTAAAATAAGTAGCTAAGAGAAATGAGCTCAAGCAGACAGAATCACTTAGAATGCACTTGAGATACCAGGCCCGATTCAGACGCCGAACTTTTTATGAGCCGAATCTAGTTCGAATCCAAGGCCGACCCAAATTACTTAGACCGGCTGAATTGATTCAGACGCCGATCCTAGTTGCAGCTGATCTAAGTTCAAAAGGCGATAAATGCTCATTTCGGTCAAACTGTTACAAAATACGTTATAACAGTTTATGCATTAGGTTCAGTACATGAAAAGTTCGGCGTCTGAATCAAAGCCGTTCCAAAGGCGCTCCAAAGGCGAAATTCCCGGCCGGGCCAGGCGAAAAGAACGGCTGAGCCGTTTCAAATTGAAACAGGCGTTCCTAATTCATTAAGACGTCGAACTTTTCATGTACTTAATTCAATGTAATAAGTTCGGCTCATGAAAAATTTGGTGCCGGTCTGAACCGGGCCTAAGTTGACTAACTATGCAACAAATAAGTTCCCTAAATTCGTTCCTGAATTTATCACCTAGTTTAAACTAGTGGGTTACGGAAATAAAAAAAACTGCGAGGATCACATCCTAAGTAATTCCCAATTGATAAGTGATAAAAACACTCCAATCTACAAAGCACAGTAATGGGCAACTGATAGCCTCAACTACATAAAAATTATAGTGTTCTGTTAATATTATAATTGATTACATCTGAAGATGAATGTTGTAGCATACGAAACGTCAAGCTAAAGGATATGTTAATTTAAAATTATTAAGTTTTTTCAGCAATGCGGTTTTCCACGTGTCTGTAACCGTAGTTTGCTTGTTATTTCTTATACGAGGTGTAATTGTTTAAATGAAAGCTCGTGCGTATGTCCCGGCACAATCCTGTTACTGCAGATCATTATGTCACAGTGACGTGGTGGACTGTTGATCATGTGGATGCATGTTTCAAAGTGGTTTGCAGCACCATGAATAATCACGTGATGACCCCATATATCATCTGTCACGAAGCTTGTGAGGTTGGCATTCCAAGATGAAAATCCATCATCAAAATGGAAGAGCTCTGCCCTATCAGGCTGAAACACAAGGAATAACTATGTTACTAAAAAAGCATCTGTTCTTATTTAATGATTTTGCTCTCTCGTGAGGCGCAATTCTAAAGTAGTGATTATACGGGCAGTAATTTAAACACGCTTTTATAATCATAGCTAGATTTTTTCCTAAAAACCAGTCGCCTATTCCAGGCATCCAGATTGTAAGGACAGCGCAGAGAGATATGAGAAGGAAAAATATCGAGGGGGTGGGGTAGGAGGTTCCCTCCTCTCTCCCCCTCGCTCTCTACCTCCTTATTTTTTCCCGCCTTGTCACTTCGCGCCGCGCAGCATTATCTGACCACCTGGAACAGGCTAACCACTCGCTGTCACTGCTTACATTGAGGTCACATGACCTAACAATGAAACTGTTTATCGTCAAAAATCTGTCAGCTTAAGCAACGGCAGCGGCAGCGAAAACGTCACTTAAAAAGTGAACTCGCGCTTTTTCGAACTTCGTTAATCTTACCTCATTTCATTTAATTTGTCAAATGTTGGGGAATTTTTCAGCAGTTAATTCTAAAGGACTGTATCTAGGATCAGAAAAAAAAAAGAAAATTGTTGTCTTGTGTTCACGTCCTCCATAAAACGTGAAACTAGACGGTTTCACGTTGTAGTCGTGCAACAACGGCAAAGAAATGTACAAAAACTCAAAGCGTGATGAACATGCAAAGTTGCTGCTTTGCTAATCTAAACTTGTTTTTTTTTTGCCGTTGCCGTCCCTGTTGTCATTGCTTAAGCTCCCCAATATTGCAAACTCTGTGACGTCAGCGGCCAACAGAACACTTTTACTCGCAACATTTTCCGCGTCCTTGTTTTAATATTGGATCTTACTAAAGCCGAGCTCTATCTTTGATTCCGCCCCTGGAAACACAATTCAGTTTACGCAATGACGACGGCGTCACCGATGAAAACATCACTGAAAACAGAGAAAAACTAAGTTGTGCGGTGAAAACAATTCTTTCACGACCAAGGTTTTAAAGCCTTGAATAACTAGTGTCAAGAACTGAGATCAAGGCAAATAAGCACCAACATACTTCACTGACCAGCGGAGTCGTTGTCTCCAAAATATTTTACGACGCTGCCTTCCTCAGGTCTTCGTGGGTGAGTTGCTTTGATGAGGTCAGATGTTCTGAAAGTAGAATAAACACACAGTTTTGTGATCCTCCATCGTCAGAAACCACGAAGTCCTTTTACCAAAGCGACAGGATGCAAATTCAATGCTCCGTCTTGTTGGTCTGTTCAGTTTTTCTAGTTCCTTCTGCCGAAGCTGGAAAATAGTACGAAACTCCTCTGTAAAAGAAAGTATAACAAGAGTGTGTAAGTTTGATTGCACAACTAATTGCACATAATAGTGCGGTTTAACAAACTGAAAAGCCACGTCAGAGAAACCACTGCTGCCTGCTCCATTTTTCTTCCACCTGTCACCCCACCAAGATTTTGAGGGTGTTTCAGCCAAGGGAAGAAGAGAGCCAAAGAGGGAAGCGAGTAAAGGGAAGAACACCCTTGCGAATAAACTTTAATTGGACTCTTCCAACCTTAAACAGCTTGATTCATATTATCCAGTCAACAACCTTTTTCGGTCATGCAGTTGTTCCTCCTTCTCCCGCCCCCTCTCCCCGATCGTCTTTTCAAATCCCTCTCTCCTATACCAGACTGAAACTCAGGTTAGCGGCTTTGTTGCTTGCTTCTCTCTCGTTTTCCCGTGTGGCTTATAGTGAGCATGAACGAGCAGTACGTATGAAAACTACAGCTCTTTATCTAAAATGACTTGTGATCATGCTATTTTTTTTCGGCTTTCACTGATGATAAGTAGATTTAGTAAAAGACCAAAGAGCACGGAATGAGAGTACAATTCCAGGTCAAGGAATCCACGGGCATGTACCATTGCAAACTTTTTAAGAGCTCTCTTTTAACCTTTCAATATCCGGCTGCAGTAGTTCTATAATGCAAAGAAAATGGTATAAAAGAATACCTTTTTCACCGACAACAAAACTCTTGGGCTAAATCTGTATGTTCTACGTCAGACAGTGCTTTGTGCAAAACACGGTAAGTTGCAGCTGAGGCGTCCCTTCCTTTCCAAGCCAGCAGCAATTTGTAAGCTTTTTCAGAAAGTTTATCATTGTTTTTGTCGTGTTCTGTAATCTGTGCTTCATCGAACTGTAGCCGACGACCAAGGTTTTTCCACTTGTCACTGATTTTTCCCGACAGACTTTCCAGTTCATCTGGTGTTGGAGTGCCATCTTTGATTTCTGTGAAAGGAAAAAGTTCCATTTAAAATTCGCGACGGAGATGAGACTTTGAAGGACTTCAAAATAGCCGATAGCCGATAGCCGATACTAAATGAAGGATCCTCAATCTTCAGACCGACGGAATAAAGTATGCACATGAATGAGACATCCAGAACAAATTTAATGAATGGCCAAACGAAGGGCGGTAGGAATAGACACTTCCGAGTTCCAAAAAACCTCACTTTCAAAATGAGGCTGGGTGCACAACCTTTCTTATGAAAATGAGTTTTATTTGCACGAGAATGAAAAATGATTTCCATAACAAAGGCTGAGCACCTACCCTCGTTTTGAAACAGAGGCCCGGGGGAACTCGGAAATGGCCTTTTCATAAGAGGACCATGTTCAGTAGCCTGCGTAGCTGGCGATAGTTTTGGGCGTGCTTTATTTTGTGGTTTTGAAAGAAAGAGATTCAGCCTCGCGAAAGCTGAACCAAGGACGGTAAAGAAAACTACGGGGGAGGGGCGAGGGGAGAAGGCAAGGTTAGGGTTTGAATCCAAGCAAGCCTTGTTTTCTAGGCTTTCTTTTTGTAACAGTATAAGTTGCGTATTTAATTGTGATGATCTCCTTGGAAGGTCAGTGATTTCTTCACCCAGCAGTTCAAAATAGACAGAAGCTATTGGTGTTTTTGCTTATCAAACCTACTCAGTTTTTCACGTTCCACGTCTGCTCTTCGTCAGACAGCACATGGTATTGATTGGCTGTGCACAGAGGCTGTGCATGCGTGATTATTTGTAGCGCTGTGGCTATTAGTGATTCGTGCATTACAAGCCTCTTTCAAGGTTGCTGGACTTTAAAGTCTCAACTACTAAGGACTGGGCCAAATGGCGAACTTTTCATGAGACGAACCAATTCAGTGAGTTAAGTGTATGAAAAGATCGACGTCTGGCTCAGGCTCAGTTAAGTTCGTCTGAATGAGTTTGGATCGTCTAACACTTTCAGACGGATAGAACGTCTGAAGATCGTCTCCGGGACAAACGTCGACCTTCACATGCGCACGATGAAGTAAGGTAATAAATTTAAAAAATGTATGATAACGCATGTTTAGCCTCGTTCGGGAGGAAAATTATTACTGATATGATTCAGTTAATTAGTTCGACGCACCCGAAGTTCGACGTCTGAACCAACAGACGATCTTAACTTATTGTGAACAACCCAATTAGAGCATGGTTCGTCTTATGAAAAGTTCAACGTTCCGCTGGCCTATTAAGACTTCACTCACCACCTATTGGTACAAAAATTGACTGAGAAGCTTTTCAAGGGCTTCTTAAGTCACTGTTAAGTAACTTGGT